>CM057930.1:10429658-11071805 GCA_030141595.1 Chydorus sphaericus
CAGAAGATGGATTGAAGGACCAAGTTGAGTTGGAAAGACCAAGAGTTGGGAATCCACCTCCACTGCCACTTGAACCACCGCTTGATCCACCACTCGAGCTCACTGGAGGAGGTGACGATTTAGAAGATGGATTGTTCCCTCCACTTTTGGAGCCATTATTCGAGTAGGCATCCGACTCGTTATTAAGGCCAGACATGGCAAACGTACCAGGCGTCAAGGTTGGATCATCATCAGCCGTTTTGATCTGGGGCCCCTTCCATGGCTTCCCTGGCTCAAATTCTGGTACTAAGTCAGATATGGATCCAGAGTATGAAGATGTTCCCGTAGCGCCACTACTCCAGTTATCTTTGCCTTCACCAAGCGGAAGGTCTGAACCCGAATCGGGCCATCCGGTTTCCGACTGGGAACGCGAAAGACTTCCCCAGGCGCTGCCGTCCTGTCCAAGAACAGGATTCATGTTGGGTGACGAGAGGCTGCTACCCAGAGGAGGTTTGATGTTGCCTGGAGGAGCTCCACCACCAATACTGCCTGGTGCACGGCTAAAGTCGGACATACCGCTTACATCCATACTATCCATAGGAGGATACTTCCATTGGGAGAGGCGTGACTGGCCCGAGTCTTGTTGAAGGTTCATTCTTTCTAAGTTTGATTGCAGGTTGTGAACTTGATCGACTTTGAAGAGTTCAGAGCCTTGAGAGCCTGGAGGAGCACCGGGTGGTTGTTGGTTCATCATTCCACCTCCACCGCCACCCTGTTGTTTTACATAGAGGGCCTGTTGTGCGGCAATTTGCTGCTGAAGGCTGGCGATCTGCTGTTTCGTTTTGTTCATCTGAGGAACGAGCTGCATCATGCCAGGCCCGCTACCGCCCGGCCTCCCAAGAGCCATCGTGTGCTGCTGGCCGAGCTGCTGGAGTATTTTGATCTGATGGAGAAGTTGATTGAGGAGGACCAGCGTTTGCGGAGCCAGCGGCTGGTTGAGAATTTGTGGATTCAAGTGACCGGCTTGCACGGCCATCTGAATTTGCTGAACGAGAATACGAAGCTGCGTTGGAGAAGGCTGGCTTCCAGTGCCGCTACCACCTCCACCACTAGACACGCCTGAGTCAACACGGCCGCCCATGTTACGTACCAATTGTGCGGGATTCACCTTTAATAGAAAATAAAATTAGTAAGCTGACAAAAGCAAAAATCTTACAATTGAATTGAGCTATAACATTAATCAACGAGCCAAAAATAATATTTAAAGAATGTCTCAACTAGCACACGTACTTACTAACAATAGTAAAACACGATACATGCCCTAAAATTCAGTTCCGTCTCATAAAAGAACAACAAAGATTGAGCAATACCAACAGCCATAAACTAATCATTTGGTTTTACAACTTTTTTCTATATATGGAAAACCACTTGGGTTTGAGTTTCAGAGATAAAGTTATAAGAAAAAACATGCCCACTAGTTCAATTTCATTAATATAATCTCATCTCATATTATCAACCGATGGATTAATAATTAACATAGAAAACATAATAAAAAAATTGCAACTATAGAATCAAATCAATCAAGAAACACAATCTACCTGAGGAGGCATTGGCGGTGGCTGCTGAGGCTGGAGAATTTTGTAGGCTTGATTGGGATTAATACCCATACCGGAACTCGGGTTGGAAAGCAGGTGATGAGCAGCTCCTCCACCACCAGGGTGACCGAAGGGCATCTGCTGTGCGGGATTAAAGCGATTGGTAGGTGGATAGGGAGCTCCACCTCCGTGAGGACCCATGCCGTCGTAGCCACCGCCCGAACCGCCATGATCTTCGCCAAACATTCCAAGGCGGCCCGAACGGAGTGTTTCTAATGCATCTTCCATTACCATGTTACAGTTACGTAGCACGTTTTCCACATCTTCCTTTTTAAATCCCATATCCTGTTGAAATATGAATATGATTGGAACATTTAATTTTAAAAATTGAAGGAGTAAACAAAATTATATTACGGAAAGAATGCGGAATTGCTTGCTGGCCCAAATCATCTCTTTAGCCAATGGCTTAGGACCCATCTGTTTCGGCGGTTGGCCCCACGACAAGCTGCCGTCGTCGTTATCTCCACCACCCCAACTTGGAGTCGTGGGCGTCTTAGGCTTGGCCCAAGGGGTTGGCGTTTGAGGAGGCTCGTTCCAGGAGGCCGTACCGACTCCCATGGGCTTGTCATCCATCCACATGGTCCCTTGATCAGAGACACCATCACCCCAAGATCCGTTGCGCGTTTGACCGACGCCACCCCACGACATGTCTGTTTTCATTCCTGGCCCGGGTGGCATACGGCCTGGTGGAGGTCCAGTTTGTTGCATTCCTCCTCGTCCACCAGCTACGTTTGGATTTGGCATGTCCTTCCAGCGAGAGCCAGGCTGCTGTTGCATTTGTTGTGTTGGGTTTCCCCAAACGGCTGTACCGTCGTCGTAATTGTGAATCGGTCGCTTCTGAGCCGGTGGTGAATTTTCGTCCCAGCCAGATGGTTTCATTTCTTTGACGGGGGGAACTCCGCCACTCCATTGACCAGGAACGGCCTTGTTCTGAGCGCCGGGCCAGTGAGAAGGAGCTCCAGGACCACCCATACCCATCGTTTCTGGTCCTGGCATTCCAATACGTTGCGTGGGACGAATGTCTCCCCATCCGGCAGGCCCGCCTTGCATAGTGTTGCTGTTACCAGCCCATTCTGGCTCTTTCTTTGGCCCACCCCACATGCCGTTTCCAGCCGCCATACCGGGACCGGTCATTCCTGGACCAGACATACCAGCTCCAGTCATTCCAGGAGCCCCACCGGGAGCAGGTCCACCACCCATCGGGCCACCACCCATGGGAGCGCCCATAGGATTGCCGGCCCAATTGTTAGGTCCGTTGTTACTTGGGACTCCGGTCCACATACTCGAAGGTTCCGCCGATTCATCATCCTCGCCCCAGGTGCCACCTAGATTGGTGGCTGGGGTGTGACTGCCCCACGGAGTCTTGGTCTGAGGGATGGGCGGCGGGGCGAGTCCGCCGTTGCGCAGGTTGACTTCCCAGACTTCCGTACCGTTACTAGCCGTCTGCTTCCACAACGGGATCTCTTTGGGTTCGGGCGACGTAGGAACGTCCCATTGAGTGTCCTGATTCACCTGGTTACCACCCCATCCATCTTGACTGTAGATCACTTCTCGGTAGTTGGCAAGCGGGTCGGGCTTGCCCGAACTAGGAGTGGCAGGGCCCGATCCACCCATAGCCCCTCCACCGCCATTTCCTCCCTGAGGAAGATTTAAAGGTCCGGCATTGATGATGTCTTGATTAGGATTGGTCGGTTGATTAGGTACGTTTTTGGCAGCCTACACATAATTTTAGAATGAGAATTAGCAAGTGCTTGCTGTTTCAAACGAATTAAAATCTACCTGAGCGGCCCAAACACCCTGGTTTGGAGAGGATCCCAAGACCTGAGCGACAGTTTTAGGCTGATCCCAGGCTCCTTGAGGCGTCTGCTGTTGTTGACCACCAGCCGATAGCTGCTGCGAGTTGGATGAAATAGGCTGCGGTCCCGAGGATCCGGGAGGCGGAGCTCCTGGTGGTCCCTGACTAGCTGCGGAGCTCCTGGCCGCCGCTGAAGAGCCTGCTGAGCCCCATCCTTGACCCTGGACTACTGGATTGGTCGCATTGTTAGTTCCCGAGCCGCCTGTAGGACCGGCTCCACCACCAGGAGCACCCCCTCCCCAGGTTCCAGATGCAGGTGGATGTCCCCAGGTACCGGCTCCATTGTTTAGGGAAGTTTCGCCGGCTCCGCCACGAAGGCCCGCCCCTTGAGGAATGCCCCAGAACCGGTTGGAAGCCGGTCCGGTCGGATGGGTGTAATGGAGTAGTGGCGACGTCCGGCTGCTAATGCTGCTGCTGCTCTTCAACGTGATGTCAAAAGTCTCCTTGCTATCACAATAGTCTCCATCAAACGCGGAAGCGGCAGAGTGAGCAGGTGGGGAGGTGAAGGAGGACGACAAATTAGAGACCAAGGAGGAGGAGGCCGGTATAGGAGATGATGAAGTTGACAACACAGAGTCGGCGTAAGTTGCACTTGGATGATTCGTCTCTCCTGAGAATGTCGAAGTCGATTGATTAACGCTCCTCGTCGGCGACGGGTCGCCATCGTTCATTAGCCCGTCGCCCACATCTTTTTGTGCATCGTTGAGACTATTGCTGAAGGAAGAACTGGTGGCTGCAGAATCCATCTTGAAAAAATAAACGAAAATATTATTTATTGTATGAAATAAGTTGGCCGTTCTAAGAAAACATACCTTTACGACGTCGACCAGACGGCATGGGTGAAGATTGAGATGGGATTCGTGCGAGCCCGGATGCGCTTCATGCGATCCCGCCACCGATGAAACTTCGGCGGAGGAAAGCGAGGCGGCTGTTTTGGAGCTGACTATCACAGATGATTGGGAAACTTTCAGCGAAGCAAGGATCTCGGGAGCAGCTCCACCCCTGAGTTCCTCGTCTCGCGGAATGCGCCTCTCCTCGTTTTTAGCGAGTGCAGAGGCCATCACGTCGACTTCCTCCTCCTCTTCCTGCAAGGCAGCAGTCACATTTTGTTCAGTTCCTCTCAGACTGCTACATGGCTCCTGCTCCTAAATAACAGACAAAGAAGTATTAAAATTAAAATCCTGATTGAGAATGAATGAGAAGCTTGTCTCTTACAATAGGAAGAGGCACTTGTTGTTCGGCAGAGGAACACTCCATAAGTTGGCACTGAGGGAGCTCAGCTTGGCTGCTCATCCCAGCAATGTTGATGGTGGTTGTAGTGGAGGCTTGCAGGGCAGGCAGCAGCTCGTCCACCAGATTCACCGAAGAATGAGCATCAACAGGCGACATTTGCAAGGCCATGGTCACCACATCACTGAAACAAGAGAAATGATGGTTGTTATTTACATGTATATGGTCCTGTTTTGGTACGCAAGTGTGATAGGAGGAAAGGTCTATTTTGAGCCGCTATTTTGGTCTTGTTTTACAAGATGGAATACACGTAACAGAACAGACGATTTACCAGTAAATAAGTACTCTTCAGAGACGACGAGAAAGATTGTATAAGTTATGTAAACGAAAAGTAAGTTTTAAAGAAGCAATAAAACAGAATAGCTTTAGATGCCCAAGCAACTTGGATATGGATTTCGTTTCCCAGAACAAGATGGCCGCCCGTATACAAGTCAAATGCCCAATGTAGTACCTTTGCTGGGGATGGGGGAGCTGCCGTCGGGGCGACGACACCGCGCGCATCGACAAAATATGCACTCAACTTGCTTCTTTCTCTTCTCTTCACCGGAGATGCCCAAAAATAACGAATAGTTTGTGATGATGTGAAGGACACAGGAACACTCGAACACTTTTAGAAAAATGACTTAGGTATTTGGAATTTCAATGTAATCCCTCTATCACTCGCGCTATTCGAGGCAGCAAGGGTGTACTAGAGAAGAAACACACACACACACAGAGGCCCAGAACGTAGCAGCACAGAACCGCAAACAACAGAGGGACAACGAAAGGAGAAGCGTCCCAGGGTATTAAGAACAGCGTTGCCAGTTTCTGTTTTAGTCCCACTGCGCTTTTTATTGGACGACTGCGCACGACGCACTGCGCAGTGGTGCTGACTGGTGCTAGCCCCCTTCCACCTATTTGGTTGGTAGCTCTCGAGCCAAGATCCCATTGTTCTCTCCCTTTCTTTGACTCTTTCGACTGTTGCTGCTGGCTCAACTTATTCATTTGGGGATTCCATCATGATTGCTTTGGCTCATCGTATTTTTAGTCTAGGTTTTCTCTCCCTTCTTGCAAAAAGAAGACGATGGAATTATGTTTGCTTTTACGTAACTCGATCTGCTGGTTAGAATGAAATATGCGAGACGATCGTCATCAACAACAAGCGGGACCGGAAATAAATGTCAAGGGTTCACAACGGTGGTGCCTCGTGCATTATTGATCCGTCGGTTCGAAATGTATACATCACAAGGGTATAGAGATACGAGAAGTAGCCGGACTCCACTACATAGTATCCCTTTTCTTCTCCGTCTTGAGCGCGAGCTTGAGTCGAGTCGACGATGCATCCGCCTATCTTTAGAGATAGACTATAGAGAAGAGTTCGTGGAGCGGCATAGGCATCGCTTTGACCACGGCATCCTATTACGCAGAGTAAAGCGGCTCGGATTTATCCAATCTGGCCGGATGCCAAAAGGCAAATGTAAAAAGAGTTGACTCGTCAATTTTACCGAGTGTATCCCAACAGTACGGATCAATTCCGCAAAAGAGGAAAAAAAAGTTACTGGTTACAAGGTCACAGACGTGCGTGCTACGTGAGTTGTAACCTTTTTTATTTAAAGAAGACAAATGAGAACTATAAAATACAGGCGAGTGTGTGGCATTCTCTCTACTAGAAAGAGCAATATATCCAACTAGGTATAAGAAAGCCCAGTGGTGATTGGTTCCCACTTGGTCCCGCCCAGCCTTTTTTTTTGTGTGTGCCAAAGCTGCTGCCCCTGCCCGAAATACACCACCAGCAGCAGAAGGAGCAGTATGTAACGAGCGAGAGAGAGAAAGTCAGATTCTCCCTCTTCCTGGTTTTCATCCGGACCTCTTTTCTCCGATCCGTACGCGCCACAAACAATGGAAGGTGCACAATAACAACAACAACTGTTGGAATTATATGATTGACAAACGACGCTGACAAGGTGCCATGAATTTACCTGCTGGATGAAAGGCGGATGATATCCGATGTTTCTTCCGTGGAATACAGGTTGATGTCGTCGCCCCTTTTCATCGTTTCTGTTACAGGGTCCAACAGACACACACATACACACACAGACAAAGTCAGATGGTGGAACTCCCGCAGCCACACACGCAGACACTCACGCACGGGCGGCAGGAGTAAAGCAGCCCGGGATGAGAGTCGAGTCAAGTCACGGGGACGTCTGGAATCCTGAATGGGTTAGAAAAGACAGAGAGAAAGAGAAACAAGGAGAGGGGCCAGAAGGGTCTTCGCTTTACTTTGTGCGTGATCGGGGTAAACAATCGATTTGGCCGCCGTCGTCACCGCGCGGCCACTTCCTTATCGCGCCTGTGCCGAACCCGGACGACGAGGGAGCGTGAGAGGTGATGAGAGCGGATTTTTGGACCGAGAGAGTCGAATATGGATTTTTACTCTGCCTTGTTTACTTTTTTTTTCTTTGCATTGCATTCCCGGTTAACCACCATCACAACGAGATAAGAGCGGTTGCTCTTGTTTTAGGTGATTTCTAAAGTAAATGAAGGATCTCTCTATGCAGCGTTCAGAATACAATCATATCTCCTTGTCATTCTCATTTTCATGTCTGGGATAGAAGTGGTTTTTACCGATAAGAACGGTTTTATCGATTGGAAAGGAGAGTTTACTATGATGAGCGCTAGATAGCGTTTAAGTCCCGAAAGCGGTTTTTTGTGGTGGTTTATGAGAAAAAAAAATGAAAAAGGATTCAGCACAGCTGCACCTTCACAACCAAACAGACACATAAAAAAATCTTAAAGAATGAGATAAATCAAACCTTTGTATTCTGGAGCACCTTGTGATGTCATTATTATTCCATCTTTTCATCTCCTTTTTGTTAAGAGAACTTATTAAAGAAAGAGACCACTTCAAACATTAAAAAAAGAGATAGAAAATTAAAGTTCCGTATTTTTCTTCTTTTTTTCTATTCCCGAGCGGTCACAGTGCGGTGAAAAACTCGATTTAACTGAGTTGCCAAACTAGACTGGCGGAAAAACACGCGTTTGTAAACTCCGTTTAAAACGTCCTTGTTTGCCGACTTTAACCGTGTTAAAACGGTTGTTTTCTTTAAAAACAACGAACAGCTATTTTTGGTATATTTGGGGAAGAAACGGACTTGAACTCCGTTTATAACTGGATAAAATCTCCGATTAAAACCATAATAAAATATCCGATTAAAACCGGATAAATTCTTCGATTTGAACCGGATTTTTTTTCTCTTTTTAAATCTAAATAACGAACGATTAACTACTTTTCATGATGATCATTAGTATCTCATTATGTAATTTATATGAACCATTATTTAATTGGAATGATAAGGCTATTAAACGCAGGCATGTATAGCATCCGATTATAAATTACTGAGGTGTTAGCTCATACATTCATTGTTAACACATTATACCCAGCCATAGGTGTCCATATTACTTGACTGTATCTATTAAGAATCAGGATGTGAATTGTAACTAACCTCATACCTGAAAGATCACTTAAAATTAATTTCAATTAGCAAACGGTTATGTACACATACGGTCTAAAAACCTCTAGTAAGTAAGTCAGTGGTGACGGGAGTATTGCATTAAAAACACAGCTCATCAACAATACATTTGGCTTAGACTGATGAACTGGTCATCCGCATACGAATACAGTTCATTTACTATTTTATTTAATTAAAAGACTGTAGTCGATAAAAATATATTATAACCACACATTTCTATTAGTTATTTGTTATTTTATTTGATTATTGCATGGATTTTAAGAGAAAACTAGATGTTAAGGGAGATTTTACGAGTTTTTTTCAGCTCAAATTTTTCAGATCTGACTCCGATTTTATTATGAAGAGAAAAACGAAGATAAATCCGGTAAAATTTAAGTGTGAAAACCTTCTAGTAAAACTAGAAAACCCCGTCATTTAGTGTGCGATATTAACTCGTAAAATATCAGATTTTAAAACTTAAAATCACACGAGAAAACTCCGCATTTAGTCTTCGATAATAACTGAGAAAATTTTAGTTAAGAAAACCTCTTCTGTTACTCCGCCAGATTTACTTGTAAAAACCTGGGATTTATCTAGTTTTCTAAAGTGTAATTTAAATTTTGAAAAGCAGTTTGGAAATCTTTAAAACAACTAGATTTTTCTAAGGGTTACAAAACGCAACCCATTTTCACCGAATGATTTCTTCTCGGGTTCTCATAAATCTTCATGCATCTTTTGGATATTCTTTATACGTTAAGTGTCTAGTATAAATTAAAAAGAGAGAATATTGAAGAAAGCAAAGAGAAATAAAATTTCCGTACAAATTCCGAATTTAAAAAATTTCATTGTGACGACGTAATCTAATTTCTTATTTTAAAGAGGTAAAAATTAAAATGTTCCTTTTCCATCAAATTACATTGTAGCGTTTAAACCTACAATAATACATGAGATAGGAAGTCTGAGTTTGATACGATCTAGACGAATAAAAACCGAGTTCGAGGAAGATTTGACTTCAATGCGTTTAATCTATGAACTTATTGGTTATAGATCAATAAGAACTGTCGAGATATTGTTTTTAAAATGAGATTTATGATCAGTCATGTGTGTATTTCTCAGAGAATGAAGCTATAATTAGCACAACTACCACTGGAAACTATTCGACTGGATTGTACCGTTTAATGCGACAGTAATCTTATAGGATCTCTTATAGGATCTCGATCCCCCACAATGCGGGAACAATTATGTTAAGATGAAATTACATTTATGGTGCTTCTACCAGATTATTCCCAGTCCTTAAGCCTTTAGGTCATTAAAATAATGAGTCAGAATTGTCGAATTGTTCTAATCTGTAATGCGTGCGGATAAAGTTTAATACCACGTTAGATCTTTGAGCTTTTACAGGGTGGAACATAACCATTAGTCAGCGGTCTATATATTCACGTGGCAACGAAAAGGATCCGACGCTTGGATCCTTTCTCGGGAGCTAATCAACAAAATGGATGGAAAAAATGCCCAATAGACACGTTTACTAAATCTGAAATCGATGTTATTAAACCAAACTATGATGCTACAACCAGTAGTCTATGGTAAAAATTGGTCCTAGTAGAAAATTGACCATTGACATTAACATTCAATTTGAATGAATAATAAAACACGGAGAAGATTGTAATAGATGCAAGTTCTTTACTGTAGTGCACCTACAAGCGCTCTGGAAAGATTCTTCTGGAGATGGATTTTTACTCTAATAAAACAACGGATAACCAGTGTTATAAATTATTTGGGCTGAAATTATCAGGACTATCAAGATAAGATCCGCTCCCAAAGTTTCAAATTTGAGCTGTGGGCATATAATAATAATAGTAAAAGAGGTAGACACACACTAGTTAGTATATCAGAATAACGATAGACGAAGAGCGAAAATGTTGTCTTCGTGGAAAGTACTACTGGCATTATTAGTGGCCTTTATGGCCGTCTGTCCATCCCAGCAGGAGGCTCTTCTGTACCGCAGGCAGAGTCGAGCAGGATGTCCCGATTTTACGACCAAGCTCGATTTCGACGCCACAAAGGTGAGGCTAATTACATCAAAGTTATGTGTTTTTTTTAAGTTTTAGAAGCGTATTTAATGAACAAAAAAATACAATCTAGTTTTTAGGACAGTGGTTTGAGACTTACCGTTTCGACAACGCTTTCGAGACTGGAGCTGGCTGCGAGCGCGCCATTTACGGAGCTTACAGTATTATTACTTTGTTAGATTATCAACATATCGTTAAATGTAAAATAATTTCATTTGTATTATTAAGATGACACTTACATAAGCGTGATGAACACAGCCGTACTGGAAGACGGAGCGCTTTACATCATTGAAGGATCTGCACATGCCATCAGCCCAGATCGACCGGGATTTCTGGTAATTTCGTCTCATTTCCTTATACTTATTTATTCAATTTCAACTTGGACTTTATTGTGTATTTTAAAAATTCAGATTGTTTCCTTCCCTGGACGTGAGTACCATATACATTTTTCTAAAGCTTCACTATATAATTAAATATGATGCATTGGTCATTCTAATATTTGAAAAGGTCCTGATGGAATTTTGTTGATTCTTGACACGACGTATGACCGTTGGGCAGCAACTTATTCTTGCGAAAGTGCCGGTCTCTTCACCTTTGAGTACGCCTGGCTTCTTTCCCGAACCTCGGTCATCTCGGAGAGTGACAAACAAGAAGCTTTTAATGCTTACACCCGTAACGGAGTGGACGTCAGCAAATTCCAGATGGTTTATCACGGCGACAACTGCACCTACTTTCCCCCTTACCCTAACCCTCTTTCGGAAATGAATAACTAAATAAATAAACTGCTATCACCTAAAGTCAGTTTATATAATCAGTAATTGATGTGATGTGGCCTCATTTGTCACGTAGGAGATGCCGTTCAATAATAATGATCAAAACAATTTAAGATACACTATTATTTCGATCGCCTCTCACTTGCGTGTATAAAATTTACAACAAAAATGTTTTTATCTTCACAAGAAGTTATTTTACCTATTATTGTCTCAATTTTGTCAATGAAATCAGTCAGAAATGGAGCAAAAAGCTTAATATCATTTCAGGTTTACCTCTTATCTTAGTATCGCATGGTCGGCATGGAGATGAAAACTAGCTGTTTCGAAACGGAATCGTCTTATACAACATCCTACACTCAAATGTGTTGTTTGTATGACCATTTGACCAATTATTGAAAATATTAATATGGTTATATAAATCTCAAGCATGACACTGGGTACATGACGGAAGAGGATAACAAGTAAATCCTGCGTCATTCAGTCATTATTTACGTCAGCGGTAGCTTAAGAAATCTAAACTTAAAAAATTAATATAATGGTGCGTAAACAATAGTCAGCCATTTAGAGATTATCATGTTTCGTTAACGATGTATAAAATAAGGCTATAAAAAGAAATTGGTCGTTCATATTAGTAACACACATTCAGCTTTTAAAAAAATGTTTGGTCGATTTTTCACCCTAAGTGCTATTTTGGTGATCACTTTGGTGGGCTTGAACGAAGCCGGTCCTCGTCGTGTCCCGTTCCGCATAACGAAATTTGATGGCCGGGCAACATGTCCTGACTTTATCACCAAACCAGACTTTACCATCGAAAACGTAAAGTTTTCCTAGTTTAAAATTATGATCGTTTCTCTTTTTTATGTAAATATAACTTCCTCAAATATATTTACAGTACGTTGGAGTGTGGTATGAGATTCAGTGGATCCCAAACAATTTTGGATCAGGTTATAATTTCAAATAATTCAACTATTCCATTGTTGCTTGTGACTTAAATACGCTAAACCTGAATTCAATTTAGATTTCTCCTGCAATCGAGCCATCTACACGCAAACCGGTTGGTTTAAACTCATCAAATAAATGAATTGCAGTATTTTAAAAAGTTTTTTCTTGCACAAATATGACGGGATATGTAGCGCCAAATGTTATGGAATCGATCAACTCAGGCATTCTCCCCGATGGTAGCGTCAACATCGTCAACGGTACGCTTACTCAGGTGGATCCAGAGGAGCCTGGCCGCTTCGTCAACTCCTTTGCTGGTAAAGGGACTAGATTTTTAAAATAGTATCTTTCTCCATGTAAACATTATATCATTATAATTTTTTACCAGGCCCTGATGGAGGCTACAACGTCATCGATACAGACTATAGAACCTATACGTCCGTCTACAGCTGTAACACTATCGGCAACTTTACCGTAACAAATACCTGATAAACTTAAGTTTTTCATTGCACCGTCATCTCATCTTATTTATTGTATTAAAAAGATGGAGTACGCCTGGATCTATAGCCGAGAGAAGGTAATGACGGAGCAAGCAGTTCAAAGAGCCAAAGACACTTTTACAGCCGCAGGACTGAACGTTAATGATCTATTCAAACCCAGCGCTCAACCGGGCGATTGCTTTTACTACCCTTAATAGAAGCCGTCCAATTAAAAATAATAAGAAAAATATCTAAAAATTAAATAATAAGATAAGGTCAACTATTATAGGCACGTGTAATAAGGTTATAGACGAAAATATACAGAGAAATATTGTGATTCACAACTAGCGAGCATGAATCACTAATTAAATAACAATATTTTATGTATGATCAAGTTTATATAACCGATGGTGAATGTCACGTCGGCCAACCTTAGCACACCAAGTCACATATGAAGCTGATATGCTCTTATATAAAATGAAGCTGATGTACTCTTATATAAAATAAAAAGTACCAACGATAGAGCTATTTTTTAAAATGAACTCTCTTTTGTGTGTAGGCTTACCGTATATGATTGACGGGGTTAATAGAGTACTCATACCAACTTATTACGTAAAGAAGATTATACCGTATCTACAAAAGAAAAATCCTCATTTTTGAGCAATTAGTGTCCGATGTGAAATTGTTTGTTCATTGGTGGAACTTGAACCTTATCGAGCTTCTTGAACGAATATATAACAATAGCTGAAAAGTTACCGTAGTCATTGGCAGTTCCATTCTTCCATAAATTTTTTTCAAAAAATGTCGGGTCGATTTTTCAGCTGCGTTTCCCTTTTTGTGATCGTTTTGGTGGGCCTAAGCGAAGCCGGTCCGCGTCGTGTCCCTTTCCGCGTCACCAAAGTAAACGGTCGAGCTACCTGTCCTAACTTTACCACCAAACCCGACTTAGTATTGGATAATGTATGTTGAGCCGCTATACTAAAAATTGTCTTCGTGTCTTAACCATTTCTTGCTTTGCATGTTACGAATATAGTACGCTGGAGTTTGGTACGAGATTCAAGTGACTCCCAACACTTTCGAAGCCGGTAATAACCATCTATTCTTCTGCTTTATTTCATAAATCTTTACCAGTTTTAATTCAAAATTTGTTCATATACAGATTTAACCTGCATTCGAGCCATCTACTCCAAACTCGGTTTGTTATAAACTTTATAATGATTCAAAATAATGTGAGTTGTATTATAATGACACCAAAAATTATTAAATATAGCTGAAAATGCGGTGGAAGTGGTCAACACAGGTGTGCTCCCCGACGGTAGCGTATCCATCATCAACGGAACTGCAACCCAAATAAGTCCCGAGGAACCCGGACGCTTCGTTCTCTCCTTTCCCGGCCGTATGACAGTTGAATAACTCTTTAACTAAATGGCTTATAGTTATTTATATTAAATAGGTCCTGATGGAGATTACAACGTAATCGATACCGACTACAGAACATATACGTCAATTTATAGTTGTGACACACTCGGAAGCTTTTTGGTACGACATTCTGATTAAATCAGGAGCAGAATTTCGCTCATTTTTTTGCTCTTTATAATTAGTTTGAGTATGCCTGGATTATGAGCCGCGAGAACGTCATGACGGAGCAATCCGTTCAAAGAGCCAAAGACGCTTTTACAGCAGCCGGAATCGACGTGAGCGGCAAATTCCAACTAAGTCCTCATCCAGCAAATTGTTTTTATTACCCATAAGTCCTAGATTATGTAATTTTCAAATCTTGATTGTCGATCATTATGTAACATGACCGGAATTTGATGCGTAGAAATAAAAGTTTTTTTCTGTCGAGCTACGACTTTCTCTTGAGCAATATAATATTTTACGTAATTGTGATATTTCATTTTATTAGTTGAAAGTAAGCGCAACATTCATTATGACAGGTGTCTTAAAGTGTCATTAAAGTTAAGAATTAGGAGATAAAAGCAACTAAATACAACATTTTATATAATAGAGGGCAATGTTCAAATGAAATGCCTCTTTTCGGTGATTAGAATAAGCAAATAGTACTCACCATTTCTTATCTTAATCATCACGCTCCTTGCAACGTGACACTCTGAATGGGAGCGCACATGTCAATACATAGGTCTCGATATTCAACCAATATAAATATGATAATTATCAACCTCTTAAATAAAAATTTAGCCAAATACATTCATTTAATAATACACGTTGCACGCCGCCACATAAATTAGCAACCTGCAAAAAATTGCTATTTTTTTACATAATAATTGAAAAAGGAGACAAAAGTCGCGTTCCCAAAAGCCAACATCTATGTCTAGACGTCGAAAGTGCGCGTTCAGGTAAAATTACATAAACACAGAGTGCAACAGGATCAGGAAATTGATGATAAAAAATGTAAATCAATAACTCCTATAGTTAGATGAAAGGATCATTAGGTGGGAGGGGCTAATTAGGCCTTTATATAAATGGGCCCACCATTCAAGCTCAATCGCCCCGTACAGTAGTTCCTCATTTTGATCGTTAAAATGTTGTCCAACAAAGCAGCATCCGTGGTTTGTTTCCTTGCCCTCTTCAGCTTCTGCCAAGCGGGACTTATCCGCGTTAGTAGCTCTAGAGAGGCCTGCCCCAACGTTACCACAAAACCCGATTTTCAAATACCTCCAGTAAACTTTCAACAATTAAAAAACAGCTTACATAATCTCTAAATTAATCTATTTGTTTGCAGTATGCTGGAAATTGGTATGAATATGAAAAGATCCCCGTCGTCTTCGAAGAGAGTAAGCAACTTATATCTTTTCCAAAATAGAAACTATAAGAAACATTTTTTTAAAATTTTTACACAAATAGATTTGAACTGTATTCGAGCAATCTACACCGGAATCGGTTAGTTCCATCATAAATATTCTTTATAATATATACCTTTTTACAATATTTATTTTTAAATAGATAACACCACAATCAAAGTACAAAATGTCGGTGAAAATATCGTTACGGGAGAGACGGACGTCATCGAAGGAACTGGTCGCCAGCCGTTCCCCGAAACCCAGCCGGGCTTCCTCATCGTCTCCTTCCCTGGCCGTAATTAACACATAATAAATTTGTAATCACGACGATTGAAAACTAAAAAGGTTATTGGAAATGAATAATGTAGGTCCAGATGGTGGTTACCAGGTCCTTGACACTGACTATGTCACCTATGCGGCCGTCTACGATTGCGTCAGCGTTCAAGCTTTCAAGGTACTGCAAAATTATTGTATTTTTAAAATGGAAAAATGCGTAATAAATCTGATTTTCTGTCATACAGTTTGAGTACGCTTGGCTTTTGAGCCGTACGAACGTAATGACTCAAGCCAATCTAGACAGAGCTCGACAAGCCTACATCAAGCAAGGTATTGATGTGGGCCAATTTGAGCCGACAGTGCAGGGTGGCAACTGTCGTTATGAGCCCATCGCACCTTAATCAGAGAATATATAACTGCAGAGCACAAGAAATGCATTGACTGTTGCTATATTGATTCCTGTAACTCCTTACATCTTTCGTCATGTTATATATGTTTCGCTTCAATTCTTATAAATACAATATGCTTAAACTTTATTATACGCATCGTATAGCAATATTTTTCAGTTGGTCAATCATCATAATACATAGGGCTAGCAGGTCGGCAATCCGTAGATCCAAAGTCCGATCCTTATATCCGTTATATATCAATTGCTTTTGAAAAATATGCAATAATAGTAATAAATAACAGAAAAGCCGGAGCATGTGTTTTAAAGAGATGACAAGTATGATGAATTATTAGTTAAGTCGTTTCGTGCGTGATATCAACACGCACACGCTCCATCCAACGTGACTGAACGAGAACACACACAACTAATAGACCTTCTAATATAAAGGGCAAAAATACAATTGTAATATTTTTACAGATGTAAAACTATAAATTTAGATTTGATTATTTGAAGAATTAGAAAAAAGAATTGGAGAAGTAGTTAACACAGTAACAGGATTTTATTTATGCCAAGTGGTCACTGTTGGTATGAAATAATAAAAAAAGAAAAAGAAAAAAGGAATACGAAAAGAATAATTAATGATGTACCCAAGGAACAATATTGCTGGCTTTTATGGCTGCTATTTTCAGGTGGGTGTCAAGACAGACTCTCCCACATCATTACAAAGCTCGACTTTAATTGCATTCCAGTAGCTACATCCATATTTCACATGGTAAAATTCACTAAGTTAAAGGTATTTAGATAATTTAGTTTACTGAAGAATGGTTTTAAATTGAAAAGATTCCGGTTTGATCCAAATTATCCTCGAAAATTATATAAGCTAAGCATTTAAAGATATAATTTTTAACATGAAATTTATTCATTTTTTTTTGGCGCATAAAAAGATTTATAAGTTTGTTATGCGATTCATGCGAAGAAAGTGAAGAAATACACGATGTTTTTAAAGCAAATAAATAAAAAAAGAAAAATGAGTAAAACGAATAAACGATCGTGACAGGACTCGAACCTGCAACCCTCGGATCCGAAGTCCGATGCCTTATCCATTAGGCCACACGACCGATATTCTCACCCTCTTTCCGTCAGGTATGTACTATATTGCAAGTCAGCAGTTCACCAAGGGTGCTCCATCCCTGTTACATTATTTCTACAGCTACCCACAACATTTAAGCGTTTTTTTTCAACACGCGTTACATTATTAATTTCCGTTGCCTTATTTTTAATTAAAGGATTTTAAGATTTTTAAATACTTTTTCTATACAAATTTCTTGCACCTTTAAAATTAAATGACCTCAAAAATAGTTTATTCATTTTAATTTTGAATTCATACACTTAATTTAAAAACCGTCCAGAAGGGGGGAGATGACTTGGATAAATTCATGTTGGAAAGCACCGTCAGAAAATCGAGCCACAGAATTCCTTTCCACCGAATTAAAAAAAAATCGAATAACTAACTTGACGTATTAAAAGAAATTGTCTACTAATATACCTAGCAGCTTCCCGAATTTTTTCTCGTTCATCTGCTGGCATCCGGATGATTCGGCAGATAATTTCAGCATACTCGAGCTCATCCGAAGCCAGGAAGCCGACAGGTTGAGCGCCGTTGCTCCCAATGATAATGTCCATACGCGGTCCTCCGGAATTGTGGGCTACCATTATCAGTCCCGCTGCCATGCATTCCACTATGCCTATTCAACAAAATAGTTAAGATTAAAATTGATAGAAAATTCATTGAAGGTAAATCTATTTACTTATTCCAAAGTGCTCGTTCCACATTGCATGAAGTCCGATGGTGGATTCTTCCATGAGTCTTTTGAGCTCATCAAACTCGACGTTGACGTAAATCTCAGTGTGTTCGTCAACGTTAAAATGCTTGCTGAGTCGCCGGTAGTCTTCTACTCTTTGATCGTCTTCTTGATTACGACAAGATCCGACTAGAACCAGCTTGACTCTCTTCCTCTCTTCGTCTGTTAAGAGATCAAACAGCTTATGGAAAGAGCGGATCATGAGAGGATGATCTTTTTCTGGTCTAAACTGGGCGACGGCGATGATGCGAAAAGATTCAGGATCGGGGTCCACAGAAAGCTCCGCAAACTCTTTCACATCGCAAGGTGGGTAGACCCTGTAGGTTCGCAACGGGTTCTTCCAAATGGAATTGATGTGCTCCTCTGTCCAGCTGGAATTGACCATGACGGCATCGGCTCGTCTTCCCATGACGCCGTACAACCAGGCAAAGAGGTGATAGTAGATGGTTTTGAGTAGGGTTAATATTTGACTTTTAGAGATGAAGGAACTATTGTTGAAGGCAGCTGTTCCACTGGCAACTTTGCTGAGCATGTCTGTACTGATGGTGGGGTAATGGACATAGCAAGCAATTTTGCAGCCACCAAGATAGCGAAAGATTGGGAAGGTGAAAGAATATCCCATAGTGTCAATAAAAATATCTGCAAAAATAAAAAATTAAATTAAAATAACACAAAGGAAATTTTTTTCTCAAGTTATTATAGTTACCTGGTACGAGTTTCCAAATGGCTTCCATTCCAAGTACCATAGATCCCAAACTCTGCCCGATAAGGGTGAAGTATGGATAGTTAGTGGCCTCAACCCAGTTTCGGCACTTGAGAGTAATAAACTGTAAATTTCCTTCCCGAATGTCAACATTGAACTTCTGTTTGGCATTCTGTAGCATGGTTTCTGATGCAACCCTGTCACCAGTGTAGATGACTATGTTGAAGTCAGGATATTGGATCTGAATAGAACGGACGGCGCACCATAGAACACGTTCCCCTCCACCGCCTGCATTGCAATAAGGATGAAACAAGCCAACCACCGGCTTTCCATTTAATCGCTTCTTGAGCTGGAGACGGTTCTTACCTAATTTCTGGAAACGAGATAATTTTAGTCATGTAGCGAAAGGGAAGATATACAATAATTCAGACCTTTCTTAAAAGAACAAATGCGAAACAGAGAACTGCTACAAGTGTGAGTAGTGGAAACGTCATTTCCTCTTTGAAAGTTTCAACAATGAAAACAAACAGCTGACGAGCTGAGTGCTTTGCAGTTTGCATCAGCAGTCTAGCACTCTAGCAGACGTAATCACGAATGTCAAAAGTTTGCATTTTACTAGGTGGCTTGGCAACATCGGAATCGTTTCATTTCCATTTTATTTAAGTTTTTTTTCAAAAAAGGGAAAAAATTCAGAAAACTTATCATTTTTGTCACCGTAGCTTATGATATATTAATTATACTTCGAAAGATTTGGTTATTCAGGGATTCAGGTTAGATACCATAGTATCGTGAAGCTGTTTTACCAAGTACCGCTACATTTTCCCATCTGTGTTGCCCTCCAATTCACCGATTTATGGACGATTTGATTTATTTATTTGTTCTGGATACTTTTTAAAAAGCGCGTACCACGCTAAGTTCTTTAGGTAGGCTGAAGGTATGAACTCGGGAAAATCAGAAATTTAGATTATGGGATCGCCCCTTTATCAAACAGGGATATAGTATTTTATAATAATCCACGCAAAATTCAGTTATTCATGGTAAATCATACATTCTCGTAGAGGTGATTCCAACTTCTCTTTTTAGTTACTTCCTCCGAGTTTGAGCTCTTGCATGCGTTTCCTATGTTTAGATTTTTGTTTTGGCAAATTATTGAATGAGAAATCCAACCTTAAAAAATAATTGTAATAAAATAACCATCATTCACGGATGCCACGTTTCGTAAAAAATAATGTACTGTACAATAAAAACGGGAAGGAATCAATCGTAATAGTATATTACTAATCTTTTATAAGAGACCAGGAAAAGGGCAGGACGTTGTGTGAAAAGAAGCACATCGCTACATTTTCCCACCTTTGTTGCACTCCAATTCACCTATTTATGGACGATTTTCTCATTTGTTCCAGGTACTTTAAAGCGCGGCCTCTATTTCTATTGTAGTGGCTGAATAAAAAATTCTAGGCCTGAAAGAAATGAAGGAAATTTAAAAATCGAAATGAGCTTCAATTCCAAACGAATCGGCCCAGTTCCTGACTTCCTGTGAGGAATAAAAGGCACTGTTTATGGATTCGCACGCACCCATTATATTAACCTTCAAAATGCGAGCGCTTAAAGGATTGCGTAGTGT
The DNA here is from genome assembly GCA_030141595.1 of Chydorus sphaericus. Lineage (NCBI taxonomy): Eukaryota > Metazoa > Arthropoda > Branchiopoda > Diplostraca > Chydoridae > Chydorus > Chydorus sphaericus. Next base: position 10,449,843 of record CM057930.1, read on the forward strand.
GTAGGAAGAATGGTAGGTTTCATTTTCTTGGCTCAGGAATTTCTATTCAAGGATCACTCTTTCAGCGCCGTCAGTAATCCATAAAGGTGTCGGGGATAGTCTCACTTAACTTAAAATAAAGATAAGAGAAACGCATGTGAAGATTGCCTCTGAAATGTGTCTGTATTGAGCGGTTGCTTGATTAGGACTGAGGGTGAAAAGAGAGAGAAAGTTGAGAAAGAAAAGATTTCCAACTTCCAGCATAGTTGCTAAATAGGCATTGAACTTGAGAAACATGATGTTGAAACACGATCGTGGGAAACAAAGAGAGAAAGAAAAAAAGTGTCGAAACATTTCTCGACATACTCCTCCGCGACAAAAGAGAACAAGAGTGCGTACACAATCAATTACACATAGGGCACACGATACATAATATGAATTACCACACAATACTAAAGATCTGAATCAGTAAACAAAAATGAAATATGAAATTACTCGTCGTCGTCTTCCTCTTGGAGCGCCTTCGTCCAGGCTGCGATGCGGGAACGAGCGGCGGTTGCCGCGCGTCGTGATTGCCGTTGCGGTGGATCATATTGCTGAGGGGCTGGTGCTGGATCGGGTAGAGGTTCGTCGGGGCAGTTTTTCATCTCGGATGACACTGCTTCCACAGCTGGAGTTTCTTCCATCTCGTGCTGGATTTCAAGCGGGTACAGTCTCTTTATGGCACGATTGGTTTCTCCTTGGGATGTGCGAATGACGGCAGAGCGTACCTTGTTGTCTGTGCCGCGGATGAGAGAGACCACCACGGCAAGCTTCCATTGTAAGCGTGGCTTTTCGTCATAGACAATGACAACATCTCCTGGTTTGATGATCTCCTTCCAGTTGCCGGCGGTGTGCTGATGATACTCGCGTAGACCGACGAGATACTCATGTTGCCATCGCTTCAGAAAGTCTTGAATGACTTTAGTTTTCTCTTCGACGGCTTGAACCAGATCCTTGGCTGTCGGTGAGAAGATTGAGTCGTCTTTGTCATCCCATTCTGGCAATTCATCAATAGGGAATGGGATGATCCTGCGGCCGAAAAGAAGATGTGAGGGTGTGATCGGCTCACTGTCGGCGCGATCGGAAGAGACATAGGTGAGTGGACGGTCGTTAAGAGCGGCCTCCACATCAGTAATGATCGTTCGGAGTTCACTGGCGGTAATCTTTCGTTTACCGATAACTTTCTTGAGAGTTGACTTGGTGAGAGCAATGAGGCGCTCCCAAAATCCTCCGTGCCATGGTGCTCTTTTGACGATAAAGCGCCATTCAATCTTTCGGGATGAGCAGAATTGTGTAGCCTCTTCGGATTCCATTAAGGAGCGAATGATGCTGGCAGAAGAAGTAAAGTTGGTCGCATTATCACTGAAGATGATACGAGGCGTCGATTTTCTGTTGGCGAAGCGACGGAGAGCGTCAACAAATTCTGTTGAGGAGAGATCGTCGACCACCTCCAGGTGGACTGCTCTACTGGAAGTGCACGTAAAGAGCGCGACGTATACTTTCTTTTCCAAATGAGGGGTGCTGCTGTCTCGTACATTTAGCGCACCGGTGAGATCGATACCTGTTCCAGTAAATGGATGACGATCCCACACTCTTTCCTTGGGTAGCGGAGCAGCATCAGGAGTCACGTAAGGACGTCCAGTGAGGCGCTTACATATGACGCACCTATTGAGAACGGCTCGTACCTGTTGACGAGCTGAAGCAATCCAAAACGTCTGTCGTAGAGAGGCAACCGTAGCAGCTACTCCGCCATGCATGATCCTCTTGTGGATATCTTCAATAATCAGACGAGTAAAGTGATCCGATTTAGGAAGAAGAACTGGATTTTTTGATTCCTCTTTGACTTCGGCATTGCGTAAACGGCCTCCACACTTGATAATGCCGTCCACCATGATGAGATCCAATTGCTTAACAAGTAGTGGACGACGTCCGGTCATAGTAGAAGTGAGATACTCGTGCTCTTCTTTGAAACTCCTTTGAGTAGAGATGATCCATAACTTTTGAGAGTTAAGCAGCTCGGCTGCTGTGAGTGGAGTTGATATTCTTTTATTTTTAGGAGAGCGACAGTTTCGAATAAAGCGAAACAAATAAGCTGTAGCTCGAAGGAGCCGGTTGAGGTTGCTGAATCTGGTACGATCAAAGAGCAGAGCGATGTCCACTGTACCGGGTTGTACTCTTTTTTCTTCTGTTTCTTTTCTGATTGATTCCGCACTTGATAAAAGAGCTGATATGGGTGTCCATTTTGGCCAAAGCTCTTGATTGTTGATCCAAGCAGGACCAGCGATCCATAGAGAAGAAGAGAGAAATATTTCTGCTGGAATCCCGCGCGTGAGTAGATCCGCCGGATTCTCTGCTGTAGGACAGTAGCTCCACGTAGCATCGTGCTGAACAGCAAAGTTGTTGATTAACTTTACTCGATTTGATACGAATACTGGCAACTTTTTCTTCGAAATGAGCCAGTACAAAACATCTTGTGAATCTGACCACATTCGGACAGTAACAGGAGGATGACCGTCGGGAAAAGCTTTGAGGACGGTATCCAAAAGACGGGCACCAAGAAGGGCGGCGTCCAGCTCCAAATTGGGTAATGTGAGCTTCTTGAGAGGAGCGACTTTGTCTTTAGCGACAGCCAATGATGACTTTACGCCGTTAGAGAAGAAAACCGTCGCGCCAAAAGCCTTTGTGCTGGCGTCGACGAAGACGTGTACCATTTTAATGGGTCCATCCTGATGAAAGTATTGACGATCGATGCTGAATTGCAGTGCTTTCTCGATGTTGTGGCGAATTTTGATCCAGTTTTCCATGATGGATGATGGGAGCGGTTCGTCCCAGTCATATTTTTCGAGCCATAACTGCTGGGAAAGTATCTTGGCAGCCACTGTAACCGGAGAGAGAAGACCGAGCGGATCAAATACGGAATGAGTGACGCTCGCAACGTCTCTTTTAGTAGCGGTGAGACGAGCAATGGCTGGATGACGGAACGGTGGGAATCCTAGCATGTCCTCCATTCGATTCCATTCAAGTCCAAGTACTTTAAGCGTTGCCCTTTCTTCAAAGGGTCGATCTGAATTGATTTTCTGATAGACTGATGAATCATTCGTCGTCCATTCTCTTAAATTGAAACCTCCTGATGAGAGGATCATCTTGGCTTCCTGATGAAACTTGACTGCTTCTTCTTCGTTGTTGCAACCATGGATGAGATTGTCCACGTAAATGTTTCGTTGTAGATCCAAAGCTACGACTGATGTGTGCTGCTGTAGGTGCTTTTGAATAACTGCATGAAGCACAAATGGAGAGCAATTAGCACCAAAGGGAAATACGCAAAAGCGGTACGTATTAAAGGGAGAGCTGGGCTCCTTAGGATTTGACGGGAACAAGAATCTGAAATAATCTCGCTCAGTTGGATCCAGTTGAATCATGTGAAACGCTTTTTCGATGTCGGACATCAATGCAATTTTGTGCATCCGAAATCGAATGTAAAGATGCAGCATATCGTTCTGTAAGGGGGGTCCTTCTTCTAGGCAATCATTCAAGCTTACTCCATCACTAGTGCGACAGGAGCAATCATAAACAATACGAACGGGTGTCGTAAAAGACTCTTTTACCACCGGATGGTGACAAATGTAGTGTACGGAGCTCTTTGGGATGGCATTTTCTTTCACCACCTCGATGAATCCTCTATCGAGTTGATCTTGAATAATCCTGCAGTACGTGTCCATCACTGCTGGATCCTTCTGTAGCATTCTCCTGACCATGACTCGTGTGCGCGCTTGGCAGAGAGGCAAGTTTGATTTGAGCGGAAGGTGCTCTTCTTTCCAGGGAAGGAGGGCCCAGTACCGACCATCCTTAAAGGATACTTTTTTCTCCTTGTATTCATTTACCCATTCTTCCTTAGTCTGTTCGGGTAGAATTCCAAGGGCTTCTGTCATCCAGAATTTCGATAAATCAAAACTCTCTTCAGCTTTGATAAGAAGAGAAGACACGGATGATAGTGATTTTGGCTTTGCTCCTGTTGGTCCACAAAGAAGGTAACCAAGACGGGATTCCCATGCGATGGGGCCAGTAATACCTCTGATTGATTTATTCTGAACAATTTCATAGTAGTAATCTGCGCCGATCAATATATCGATCGCAAAAACCGGGTGACCGCCAACAGGATGAGCCAATTTCAATCCTTTTAAGTGAGGAAAAACCTCGTCGACATTAACGTCCAAACGACGGTGAATAGGATTTGTAATGTGTTCAATCAAAAGAGCTTTCACTAGGATGCGGCCACCATCTTGTAGAATGATATAAAATTCAGTGACTTTGAATGTACGTGGTGGAGTTGGGTCGGATCCAAAAGGTGAAAGAGAGAGAGTTTCATAACCCAAATCAGGTAGATTCAAATCACGCCAGTAGGCTATCGTAATAAACGAACGATGGCTGCAGTCATCTAGTAGAATGTTGGCATCCATGATGTCATCGTCGTAAGTGACCGGAGCTATAGCAGTCTTTAGCAGGATCGGAGAGATGCTGAGAGAGTTGGAGAGGACGGATGAGTCTTCCACTTGATCATTTGATGAAACTACATTAGATGTTACATTCTCCGATGCTTTGTTTTCTCCAGATGATGACGTAGAACTTCGAGTAAACGTCGCTGAATGTACTTGAGAAGGTGCGCCACTAGTAGAGGGAGTAGTAGCGCTCTTCTTCGGCTTTGCACCGCCATGACGGCTGTCATCGTGCAGGGCAGTATGATGCTTTTTCTTACACTTATTGCAAGTTCTTTTTGAGGTACAGTTCTCAGAACGATGAGCAGTAGAAAAGCAATTGAAACACAGTTTCAAACGTATAGCACATTTGAAACGATCATCAAGTGTTGTATACTTTAAGCAGTCCGCAGGGTAGTGACCTTCTTCTTTACAGAGCTGACAGATGCGGGAGTAGTGCTGTTTACCATTTTCAGCGTTGGATAGCACAGTGAAGTTCTTCGAAGAGCCGCTGGACTCTTCGCTTTTTCGTTGAGAAGGGAGTTGAGAAACTTCCATGATGTCGACCTCTGTTTTAAGAGCTTTGCGTAAATCGTCTAAGGTCCATTCCTTTTCTCCTTGAGAGCGAGCAATATTGCGGCGGATGTTGATTGTGAGCTTCTCCATCAGGCTGCATACTAGGAGAGCTCCATATGAGTCCGTCTTTTTTCCCAGAGCTTCGAGACTGCGGACGTGTCCCTCTAGACTGTCGTAGAAGGAGCGTAGGCTTTGGAAGCCGTCATTGGCGTGAGGCAGCCCGTAGAGGGCTTTGAAATGAGCAGCAACAATCTTAGTAGTGGATCCGTAGCGCTCTTCCAGGTAGGTTACAGCTTTTGCATAGTTTTCTTTAGTGACTCTGAACCCACGAATGGATTCATATGCATCCTTTTTCAGTTGAGCACGCAAAAAGTTAAACTTTGTGACATCTGGCATGTCCGGATCATCATCAATTTCACTGGTGAAAGCGTCCCAAAAGGACCTCCATTGAAAAATATCACCATCGAAAGTAGGAAGCTCGAGCTTTGCTAGCTTCCGGTACCGCTGGATTCCTCTGTCGGGAATAGATTCATACTCAGTCACACGTGAATCTGCATCATCATCTTCTGGTTCAGGTTTGATAGAATCGCAGTAGGCCGCTGCGAGGGTCTTTTGTGTCTTCTGCTGATGATGGTACTGCAAATTTTCAGTGATAACGTTCTCTAAAGCGTCATCAGCAGTAAGAGCTTGGACTCTGTGGTCGATTTCCTCCAGCTCGCCTAATTTGTTTTGAATCTGAGCTAGCTGGGCTTCAATAAGAGTGACTTTCGTGCCATCTTCAATGTCGTCGTCATTCTTATACGTGTCGATAGTGTTGAAACTTCTTGTGACGACGCCTCTATTGGCCGCCCGTCGGGCAAGCAGCCGAGGAAGAGTCTCAGCTTCGGCCATCTTGAAATGATTGGTTTACAGCCTGTAATAGACTTTAACCGTAGAGAGAACAAGATCTCAGCCTATCGAGGCTTTAATCTTAGCAAAACAGAGAGAGAGAGAGAGAGAGAGAGAGATGATACAGCCTGTCGAGGCTTTAATCACACAGAGAAGTTATGGTCCCAGCCTAAAGAGGCTTTAACCAAAGAGAGATGCAAAGTGATACTTAAATCTTCTCGTTCTCCTCCCAAAGAACTGCTAGCACGAATTCGTCGTCTTCGGGCTTTTCGGACGTGACGTGAGTGACCTGTTCACTGCTGTCAACTACTGGAGCGGGTGCGATGAGAGTGTCGCCGAGCCGCTGAGAAACTGAGCCCTTTTCCTCTGATGCTGATGGAGCGAAAGAAGATACCTTTTTAGAAGAAGATGGAAGCGAGAGATCGAGAGGTTGATCGCTGTCCACGGGGATGTTGATGAGCGCACTTGGATTGCTGCACTCCTCTATAACTTTAACAGTACGTTGGCTTGAAGATCGTCGTTCGTTCAAACGATGACGTAAATCGGGTTCCGGAACGAGAACGACTTGACGAAGAGGATGACACTGAACAGGTTGCACTTCCTGAAGAATGTTGCCCTCCGCTTGGCGATACGGAGCCTGGCGTCTCTCTCTTCTACTTTCCTTGGTTCTTAGTCTGAGCTCTAATCGTTCCTCTTCTGAGAGAGGCTTTCGAGGCATTCAACACAAAAAAAAATCACAAAGTCACGGCACCAAAATGTCGGGGATAGTCTCACTTAACTTAAAATAAAGATAAGAGAAACGCATGTGAAGATTGCCTCTGAAATGTGTCTGTATTGAGCGGTTGCTTGATTAGGACTGAGGGTGAAAAGAGAGAGAAAGTTGAGAAAGAAAAGATTTCCAACTTCCAGCATAGTTGCTAAATAGGCATTGAACTTGAGAAACATGATGTTGAAACACGATCGTGGGAAACAAAGAGAGAAAGAAAAAAAGTGTCGAAACATTTCTCGACAAAAGGGCTGAAAATGGACTATGCTCCCCCGCATTTGGTATGCGAACGCAGAGCAGCACTCGTCTCGCTTCTACAGCACTACTCCCTCGGCCCCTCCATCTAGTGCTGCTAGCCTGCTACCCATCTGACGGGAATCAGCTGTTTAGACTTTAGCTATTGCCTGTTGGCAAGATAAAAATTGGTTTCTCTCCTGGAGCTAGTCACGTAGCTCTGTATTTCCTTGAGTTGTAGTCTCATTCTAAATATTCTAAGATGCTTACGTCAGCTTGCCTAATTGCGTGATGTCGATATTTGTTTACAATCAGTTCAATTGTGAATTACTTAAATGGCTGTGAGACATTAAGTGTGTCAAAGTGCAACAGGTAAGGATATCATTTCTGAATCAGTTTAGTCTAGTATAATTTAATCAGTGGGCTAGCTATATCTAGGTATCATTATTCATATATTGATGTAGCAACATTTTTGTTTGTAGATTACTTATAACCTTGAATATTGTCTGGTACTTTGTCCATATTAATTCATTTCCTGGAAGGCAAGGGAAACATAGGGTGGTATTAAAACTTATCAACTTAACCCATCATCACTTTTCCTATTATTTCTGACAGTTAAGGGTTAAAAACCTCTTTTTTAAAAACCAGTTTTGCAAGGTCAATGATCCAAGAATGCCACTCTTGTCTGCTGATTCCTGTTTCAAGTATTTCAACTGCTCTTTTCTTCTTTTAATTTTTCAGTTTAATATCAGAGGTGGCCAAAGGAGCTGCTATCCCTGAGTAGCCATGGAGCCCGGCAAACCATCATCATGCCTTATTGATATTCAAGGCATGAGGTGCCAGTCCTGTGTCAAAAATATTGAAAATACCATCTCCGGAAAACTTGGAATTGTGACTATCAAAGTTGACTTGGAGAAGAAAGAGGGATTAGTGCAATATGACTCTGAAATACTTACACCTGACCAGATAGCTGAATTTATAGATGATATGGGCTTTGGCTCGACAGTCAAAACCGAACAAGACAACCCTCTTCAAGTTTATGAAGGTGAGTTATAAATTGTATTTATAGATTTTATCTTACATTTCACTGATTCCTTGATTTGTGTAAAGACACCAAAGAAAGAGCCACCACTAGTAGTCAGCCCAAAGAGGAAGCCACCAGTGACAAAAGTTCCCTGCCAGCATCTCCCAGTAAAGCTCTTCAAGCATCTATTGAAACTCAAAAATGTTATATTCAAATCAGTGGAATGACTTGTGCATCATGTGTTGCTGCCATTGAGAAACATGCTCTGAAACTGAATGGTAACTAACAACTCTGGCTTTTATATTTGTGCATAACAAAGTCTTATTAATACATTAAAATTACCTTTTACTCAAGGTGTTACCAAGGTATTGGTGGCTCTCATGGCCGGCAAGGCCGAAGTCTTCTACGACCAGACCAAAACTTCACCACAAGGGATTTGCGACTGGATCTCTAGCCTGGGCTTTCCCAGCAGTCTGCAGAGCAACAACGCAGTGGGGCTCAACGGTCGCCTCCGTGAAAATGGGACTGCCGAAGTAGAGCTGCACATTGGTGGAATGACGTGCTCTTCGTGCGTCTACAACATCGAGTCTCACGTCTCCAAACTAGACGGAGTTTTGGAAGCTCGAGTTGCACTCTCAACCCAAAAAGGCATCTTCGTCTTCGATCCGGACAAAGTCGGTGTTCGGAAAATCATTGATTACATCGTTGTAAGTATTTTAAGAAAACTATATAGTATATAAACACGCTTTTACTATATTATTGCATTGAACCTACATCAGGGTCTCGGATTTGAAGCCTCCTTGGTGAAACAAGGAATGGAGAGGTCCGCATCTCACCTAAATCATCGGGATGAGATCTTGCGCTGGAGAAACTCTTTTTTCGTCTCGTTAATTTTTGGTGTCCCGTGCATGGTTGTAATGACGTATTATATGATCAAGATGGAGGAAGATGAGCATAGCCACGCTAATTTGTGTTGTGTTGTTCCCGGTTTGTCCTTGGAGAACCTTCTCCTCTTCCTACTCGCTACTCCGGTTCAAATTTTCGGAGGGCGACACTTTTACGTCGCAGCGTTCAAGGGTATAATATAATCTATAAAAATTTACAAATTTTGTAATTGTTATAAGTTATAACCCTATTCTATTCTACAGCTTTGCGACACCGAACGACCAATATGGATGTGTTGGTCATGCTGGCCACGACCATTTCCTATGTTTACAGTATCGCTGTCTTAATTGGTTCCATGGCCACCATGCAACCCACAAGCCCAATGACTTTTTTCGACACACCACCCATGCTCTTAATTTTTGTTAGCCTCGGCCGTTGGCTTGAAAGTATTGCCAAGGTATTGCTCAATAATTAAACAGATTTTAAAATAGTATCTTTATAAACGGTATTATGATTTACAGGGTAAGACGTCAGAAGCACTGGCTCGTTTATTGAGCCTTCAAGCAACTGAAGCATCTTTAGTTGAACTTGGTCCCGATGAAGAAGTGTTGAGTGAGCGGAGTATTTCGGTCGAACTCGTTCAAAGGGGTGATATCCTTCGAGTACTGCCAGGTGCTAAAATCCCTGTAGATGGCAAAGTTTTGAGCGGTTACTCTACGTGCGACGAATCCCTCATCACCGGAGAATCAATGCCCGTACCTAAGAGCAAAGATTCATTAGTGATTGGTGGATCTGTGAACCAACACGGACGTCTCTTTATGATAGCAACGCACGTCGGACAGGATGCAACGCTGGCTCAGATTGTCCGGCTCGTAGAAGACGCTCAGACGAGTAAAGCTCCTATCCAGCAGCTTGCTGACAAAGTAGCGAGCTATTTCGTTCCCATCGTCGTGTCCGTCTCTGTGATGACTCTAGTTGCTTGGACCATCATCGGTTTTGTTAACGTCGACCTCCTTCCTGTGTCTCACATGGAGAGAGAGGCGTATAATCAAGCAGAGCTAACGTTCCAGTTTGCTTTCCGATGTGCCCTTACCGTCCTATCTATCGCTTGCCCATGCTCTTTAGGGCTTGCAACCCCAACGGCCGTTATGGTTGGCACTGGTGTAGGAGCTACTAATGGAATACTAATTAAGGTAAATATTCAAGTTTTGGTGAAGAGTAAAAACAATTATTAATGAAATGTACTTTGATAGGGAGCCGAGCCTTTAGAGAACGCCCACCGAGTGAAAACAGTTGTCTTTGACAAGACGGGTACCATCACGAGAGGCTTTCCGACGGTGACGACACTCATTCAGCTGGTTGACAACACAGTCTTTTACCTCCCGAAAATGATGGCCATCATTGGGACGGCCGAGTCAAACAGCGAACACCCTATCGCCTCCGCAATTACACGTTTTGTGAAAGAGGCTCTCAACACCGAACTGCTTGGCAAATGCGCCGACTTTCAAGTAATTTTTTATACATTTTTTATCATATTATTGTAAATTTATCATTTTATTTTTTTTTTAAAGAATGTTCCTGGATGTGGTCTCCGTTGTCAAGTTTCAAATTTGAACGAGATGGAGCGCTTCTTTCCTCAATCCCCGCTAGCCCAGAAGCAACTAAAAGGGTTGTCGTCGGTTAATAAACGGGATCGATCCGATTCTATCTTGTCGCAAGTCATGATTGATACATCCATGATCAAACCAATGTTGGTTGCGTTCGAAGCCGGAAAAGCATCCGATTATAGCGTACTGATTGGTAATCGAGAGTGGATGAAGCGTAACGCATTAGACGTACCTCCCGAAGTGGAAGCCAAAATGATCGAGTTAGAACGGATCGGTCAGACGGTCGTTCTCTGTGCGATTGGGGAAGTGCTGGTGTGCGCCATCGCCGTGGCGGATACAGTTAAGCCAGAAGCGCACCTCACCGTCTACACCCTGAAGAAGATGGGTCTAAATGTAGTCTTATTAACTGGAGATAACAAGAAGACCGCTGAATCTATCGCTCATCAGGTATATGGAAATCTCTTTCATCCCCATTCTTCAAGCTTTTGAAATACTCTTTTTTTCTCATTATAGGTCGGGATTACAACCGTTTATGCCGAAGTCTTGCCGTCTCACAAAGTTGCCAAGATCCGTCTACTCCAGCAGAAAGGGAACAAAGTGGCTATGGTCGGTGACGGTGTCAACGACTCTCCTGCTTTGGCTCAAGCAGATGTGGGCATTGCGATCGCTTCGGGTACGGATGTGGCCGTAGAAGCCGCTGACGTAGTCCTCATTCGTAACGACTTGCTAGACGTGGTGGCCTGCCTAGATCTCTCGTACCGTACGGTGAAGCGTATTCACCTGAATTTTGTACTCGCTTCCGTTTACAACTTGATCGGAATCCCAGTAGCGGCGGGTGTCTTTTCCCCTCTTGGAATTCATCTCCAGCCGTGGATGGGCTCGGCCGCCATGGCCCTCTCCTCTGTCAGCGTCGTCTGCTCTTCCTTACTCTTAAAATTCTACCGGAAACCGGCAATGAAGAAGCTGGAAACGATCGAGTATCAAAGATCGAAGGACGCCCGAAATGTCTACATTCAGGCGGACGACTTGGATGGCCAGATCAGTACTAAATCTGGAGGCTCCTTTTCGGCCATCAATCGGTACGATTTTTCTCTATTACATCGCTTATTGACTTGATTTAATAATGATTATTAATTAATAGGATTCTACGAGTGAAACCGTCGACTCACTCGCTGCTCCCGGGAACGGACACGGAAGATGTTGAAGCCGGTGACGGTTTTATGCCATTTATGGACGATGAGCAAGAATCCTATCCTTTACGAAAGATATCGAGCCTCTAGTGCAAATATTTCATTTTAATTTTGAGAGTTGTGTTCCTCTTGTTTTATAAATCATGAAACTAAATGTGCCTTTTCTATCTAAATTTAAGCGCACTTTTTTCATACATATTATCATAACTAAATCTTATTTTTATCTTGGTGAATCAATGTGTAGCTTGCTACAAAGTTTTATTTTTGTGTCGACAGTCCATCGAATGAATCGTGATTTGTAAATCTGGAAATAAATATAGATTGTACTTGTGATTTCGACCTGTATCATTTAAAAATAAAATCAATGATACTTCTCAAGTATTAAACACAAAAGACATAAGAGGTTCGCATCCGTGTACTATTTTTCGACGTTAAATCCGAGTTTTTAAAAGTTGCGACATTCACGGAAAAAGAGTTGATAAAAAAGTGAAAACCCATTTTGAGATTTAAGAAGACAAAATGTAAAAAAAAATACAATGTAATAAAGGTAAATACTCATGGCATCAAAGTGAGGCATGATTCTACTTATTACTGATAATTTGTAAGGAAAGTGCAAAGGCCTGATGATAAGAAATCTCTTGGATATAAATACGAAAGTACTTTTCTTCTTCTCCCTTGGGGAGTACTCGAGAAAAAAAAAACTCTAGATTTAGTGCTTATTGGAAGGAATCTTTTTTAACAAGGAGACACAGAGAGAAACCATCACTAAATAGAATCACTTGGCTGCTGCCATGGGCAGTTCAGTCTTGATCTCAGATTTTCTTTTTTCATTTCTTTCCTAAAGCATAGAGGTGGAGATGGTCTTTCCGTTGACGCCGAGAGCTCCTTCTTTGGCCGTCAAGATTGAACTAGCACCACCACCCGCCTCGAGACTTCCACTGGCAGGCGACATGTGGAGACGGACGCGCTGGAAAAGGGGCAGTAAAATCAGAATAGCACCAGAAAAGATGATGACGATTCCGGCGATGTAAAAGGCCGTCGGTGTACCAACGACGTCACTGATCCGCCCGGCTAGAGGCGGCCCAATCAAATTGGCAACACCTTGGAATAAGAGTAGGAGTCCGTAAGCGTTGACAAAGCGCTCCAACGAGATGAGGTCGACGAGGATCACTGCAGCCAAAGCGTAATTGGCAGCAATACACAGGCCGAAGAGGCCGGCGCAAGTTGCCAGCCAGCTGTACGATTCAGGAAAGAGGGGCACTGCGGCCGTTGCCAGACCGCAGAGGAACATGGCACCAGTGTAGATCCAAGTGGGATTAGCCCAGGATCGATCGCCAATGTACCCCAAGATGATCTATAAACGCATGGATCGAAGAATCGATGAATAAAAGAAGAAGAAGAGAAATGTCTTCGAGAAACTTCCATAATATAAAAAGGAAATGGCACGTACCACTCCGACAGTATTGAGGATGCCAACGACGGACAAAAGGAAGGAAGAATCCTCATCCGGATGCCCTTGAGCGATGGCCCAATCCGCGATGAAAATGTAAGGAACGTGATAACTAGAGAAACACATCAGACAATAAAGTCATTATGGTCCTTGGCCTTAATTATATGTCACCGCTGACATTGCCTAGCAACTGAATCTTTTGTTTCATTACCAACAGTAGAGGAGAGCATTGGAGATGGCGAACATGACAAACTGAGGGTTGGCCAAGTAGGAGAAATCAAACATGTCCATAAAAACTTCTCGTAGTTCGTCCAAATAATCCCAGCATGCCTAATACCGTAAAAAGAATCAGTATAAGAATTATTTGAAAAAAAACTATATATTTAAAAGTGATCCTTACGCCCTCCTTTTCACGAGCAATGGTCGTGATGGAATTCCGGTAGATATCCGGACATGAAGAAGCACGGAGTCTATAGCGAGGTAGATTCAGCATAGCTCCACGGTACGTCAAGGATCTTTTTTTGACTCGCAATCCTTTCAGGTAAGCTGCGTTCCAGGGCTGTGGATGATGATGATGGTGGTGTTGGTGATGCCGTGTTTGTTGACGTTGCTGAACAGTAGCGATAGATGCCTCTTCCGGAGATTTGGTATCCTCAAGAACCACATTGGGTGTCACAGCCCGAAAGTCTCCTTCCTGAAAGACGTCATCGTGAGCGACAAACCCTTCAAAGAGAGCAGGGTAGTTGTCAAGCACGATGGAGTAAAGACGAGGATTGTTGGTGATGGTCATAAGAACTTCGTGAGGGATTTTGTCCGCTGTGCTTCCGTGCCGGAGGAAGGTAGGAAGACTGATGAGTGAATTGCAGAGGCGGATATCGGTTCCTGCCTCCGGTGACAACTCATCCGGGATGGATACATCGAGATTTCCATCTCCTGTAGGATCTGTTGTTTGTTGATAAAGCACTGGTTCCGGTGGAGTAGACGGACGGGAAAAGTGGTTGTTGCTCGTTTTTTCGCTCTCACTACAATTGCGGGATCGCTGCTGTTGGGATCCAACTGTCCGCTCTGATCCTGTCCGGCTCATTGACTTTTTATGACTATTGTTGATCCTTCGGCTGCTCCCGGCTGTTCCTTCAATGTCTCGCATCAATGCCCTAAATTTATTTCTCCATTAGTAAAGACGATTTTCTTGTTTACGTTACTAATTGTTTTTAACTTACCCGCAGACGGAGATGTTGAGAAAGAGACCAGCCACAATTAGAGTCGTCCCTCTCCACCTATTCCATCATAAAAAATGTTTATTTATTATTAAAATACTCAACCACAGTTTTAAAACAAACATTTTTGCAATCGCAGGTAGCAATAAACTCATACCCGTATTCGGCGATGAGATACTGTGTCATGGGGGCGAATATAAAGGTACCAATACCGCTGCCGCAAACAGCCAGACCCGTAGCTAAGGAGCGGCGCTTTTCGAAGTAATAAGCCACTACGACGATGGCCGCTACGTAACAAAGAGCTAGCCCGAAGCCGGATATAAGCCCGAAAGTGAGGAACAAAACCTCCACCGAATCTAATCCAATTTGTTAACTTTGCATAAATTATGTAAATAGTGAAAGTCACACTTGAATTTCTTACTGGAAACTGAGCTGAGAACGAATCCCAAAGCAGCTAGGATGGAACCAACGATGGTGACTCTCCGGCATCCGTAGCGATCCGTCAGAGAAGAAGCTAGAGGACCGGATAAGAGTGGTATGGACATGAAAAGAGACCCGATCCAGGCTGTATAGCTTCTACTTTCTTTAAAGTATTCGAGCAGCTCTACGTAGAGGACGCCAAAAGAGAAGGTAGCCCCATCTGCGATCAGGTTGACAGCGAAGCTAGCAGCTACAATAACCCAGCCCCAGCCTACATATGTCGTTTTAAAAATGAATGGGTCACGTTTTAAAATAAAGATAAATGATTCCTATTACCTCCGTCCGGTGCCAAGTTGACTTCTTCTTCCTCCTCTTCTTCTTCTTCGTCGACGTCCTGCCCGGAGACGTCACTGCCACTCCAAGAATTGGCATCTACGAATGAAAAAACAAAACAAAACTTGATTAGGAATGTGTAGAGCTGAGCAGTTTGTCATGGGACTCGAAAGGAGGTGTGCCAATAAAGAAGGAGGATCGCAAGCCAAAAGTACATTGCGTGACGTCATTCCTCCCTTATTCTTGTTTTATTGCCGACCAAACTTGAAGAGAAGGAAGGTCACATCAAAATGTGGACGACTATTTCTCTTTCTGTTGTACGGATGATGGAAAGCTCGTTCACCATTCTAGGTTCGAGCCAAAGGATCGTTACGCGGTGCTCGTCCGCCGTACTCGTCACGTATGAAGCCAACAGGACCATTACAGCAAGGATCCGCAAGGGCGACCTTGGGTAAACCGAGCCAACAACGACAGGAACCAGAAGGTATATAAATAAACTCTTTTTTTCTACCCTTTTTCTATACGCCTTGGTGCACTGATGATGGACGAAACAGGAATGCACTCTACTCTGCTCCGCTCCTCGCGCACACATTTTTACAAACGATCGATCCAGATGCGGCTGTAAAACTGTTTTCCCACCGGATGTAATTACTCTGACCACTTTTCTTTTTTTTAAGGACAGAAATGAAATATAGTTTCTTACCCAAAAGAATCCTTTGATGGGGGCAGTCGGAAGAATGGCCCAGGTTGTTATGGTCGCAATCCGTTGGGCAGTCTTCGCTCACGTCGTCCATGGAGCGGAAGTGGACTTTGAGGCTTGCGGCAGAGTGCCGGGACGGATCCGGTTGAATGGATGAGGGGGGTAACGTCGTCACTACTGCATTCCGGTAGCTCTGGGCCTCTTGAATCGGAACGGCCTGCTGGATGCGCTCCTTGGGTTTAGGAGTTCTGGCAGTGGGATCACTCTGCTTCCGTCCGATGTCCACCAATCGCTCTCGATGGGCGAGAGTGGCACATGATTGACTCCTCGGCAATTCTGGATAATTTTCTTGATCCATTTTTATTTTTGCTTTCGTTTAGAAATCGATTATTGCGTTGTGCGATCTTCGATCCGTAAGGTGCATGAGTTTGAGTAGTTGACGATTGAGAGATAATAAAAGGGAGATTGAGGTCTAACAATTGAACAAGGGAACGAGGGAGAATTTGAAAAATTATTATATCTAGAATAAATTAATCAAAGACCCGTAGAAGTCTTTGACACGTCTCGTTCTCCGGTCCAAAGGGACAGGATCGGCAGGATTCCGGCGGGATGGGCCGGCGTTGCCGCTCCTTCTTTGACAGCTGCTTAGAAAGGACGTGATCCGATCGTTGTCTCATCGAGCTGATGGCGTCGATGCTGCTGGATCGACGAGGAATCCGCCTCGATTTAAGTAGATTTAAAAATTGATGGCGGCGGCGAAGACGCTGACGACGGCGGGACGGCTCAAGCTCGCCCATACGCTGCATTGGTCGCCTAATTAAGTTATGACAAATATAAATGAGGGCAAAGTGTTATAGTAAATAAATTAGCTTTTCCTTATATTTTTTTCAATACCATATGATACGAGGTTCGCATCGCACTGCGAGTAGACAGACTCTGAGCAAGGATCGACAATTGCACTTTGGTGGGCAAAGAAAATAAATGAGGTTGCTTAAGGCTTAAGTGCGCAAAGCTTCCGCTCCTGATAACAGCATCGCTTGCTTCGTGTGTAGACACATGTAATGGACATGTCCAGCACCATGTTTAATGAAAACATGAAAAGAGAGTAGTCTTTTTGATTGATGCTCAAACAGACTCCCTGTTTACACTATCCATCTAGGTCATGGTCGATCCTTCAGAGGGATTCTTATTTGAATAATACGAATGCGGGGAAAGGGGTCGTTTACATTCGTGTGTGCAAAAAATAAAATGTATCTAACTGCAATGCGGACAACATACATAACGGCACGAGACGTTTGATAAAAAGAAGAAGAAAAACGAGGGTTAGAGGTTACTGAGTAGGCGCGCTCCACTCTATTTTGGCGGAAAAGTGCAGCAGTAGCAGCACGCCATTTTCTTATTCTACTAAGTTTAGCTTTTTAAATTACCCTAAACTGTCCCGCGCTCACGTTCGGGGCGTGACAGTGATCCTCTCTCGGGACGACTGACAGAGATAAAAGGAACAACAGGCGCAATGGACACCATAAAAAATCAATACAATATCTCTCCTTCAACTTTTACTAGAGTAATAACGATGAGGAAAGACGTCTTGTTTTACATGTTAAATGAAATAAACGACCGCATGTTTTTATGACGAAATGTTGCGTCACTGAAAATTTCCACACTGTAATGCTAGACGGTAGAGATCAAATTCAAGACCGGCTATGAATCATGACGACGATCTCTAGTACCGAATGCAAGTGTAATGCAGGAATATAGAAATAAATTGGTAAACAGGGAACTACCATCATCTGATTTTGATTGTGAAAGTAAAAAAAAAAAAAAAAAAAGAATCGTCAAGACTGCGCAGGCGCGAAACCAGCAGAGGCTACCCCAACACACAAAGAGCCTTGTTTTCTTTTCCCCTCTATTTTCAACAGCATTTATGAGCACCAACCATGCTCCCTCATAAACAGCTAGAATGCAGTAGAAATAAGTCGAGAAAGAGGAGAATTTGTATAGACTCTTACCGAAAGAATAACGGGGGAGTAGGCCGCCCAATCGGTGAAATCAAATAACTTGAAGAGTATGAAGAAAAACTGACTGTTGAATAATGGAGGTGGGAAGCAGCATCGGAGATCTGATGACCTCACGCACGTGATATGAACGGCAGACTGGGGCCCGGGATGCGGCGACTCTCGGGGTTTACTCCAATCCGCCCGTTGTTATTCCGCAAGGCATGCGCCGTAGTAGCTGCGCCTGAGTATATGCGTTAAATCGATGAATTATTTACATCTGAGTTTCAAGTTCGCGGGATGTTAGAATATTCTAATTTCATCAATAGGTCATGACTGCCGAGTTTGAATAAATCAGAACTATTGTTGTCCCACGGTCCAACTTTTCTTTCGTGAACAAAAGTTATTCCATCGATTCTGCTACTACTAAGCCGCTACTAGTCTTGATTCCCTGTTTGATTACTTTTTGAATAAAATGTAACAAATTTGATATAATTTTTATGCATGTTTTTTTTTAACAATTTCTTAGCGAAACACTATTAAGGATAAAATGGTGGACATCTGAGCAAGCATTTTTAAAAGTTGACGACTTTTTGCGCCCATGTTAAAATGAATTTTTTAAAACGATGTAGGAACAGTAGGGTAGATTTTGAGATAATTACTCGATTAATTAGTCTGAATGATTCAGTGATTGGCTCACGGCTGCAGCAGAATAGCAATTTTGTCGTATCTAGTAGATGTAATCACGTTTCAACGATTTATTGCTTAACAACCAGTTTCTTAAACCGTTACAGATTTGTCGAACGAATAACTGAATCGTGATTGCTTATACATCGACTTCAAATTTCATGCTGCCGACTTTTTTGCATTTTCGACTATCGGCAAAAGTGAAGTTGCGGTTCCCTCAAGCGGGCATTCCGAGAATTACAAAAAACAACAAGAGAGATGGCGGCGACAGCTTCCACCGGTGTGTTGCCCTTTGTAAGGGGAATTGATTTTAGTAATTACACCTTCAAGGTAAGTGTTTTGTGATTGGAAAATGTTACCTAGTTAAACTTAACATCGCAGAGATTAAATCTGAAACATTTTCCGGCCGAATCATTACATACTATCATCCGAAAAGTCACTAGATTGTAACATTTGCTTGTTTTGTTTGGGGTGTGATCTAATGCAGGATGGGCAGTTTCCTGAAGGAATTAGCGAAATGGTCGGCCTCCGGTGGCTGAAACTCGATGATACTGGCCTGACAGAGGCTCCAGAAGAGTTGGGCAAGCTTCAGAAACTGGTAAGATTCTTTCACAGTTTACAACCATTTCCCGTTTTCAAACACAGTATACCTTTTTTGGATTATTTTCCAGGAACACCTGAGCTTAAAGAGAAATAAAGTGGACCGAGTGTATGGGGAAGTCACTTCTCTCCCCTGTCTCCGCTCAATCAACTTGAGGTACAACAACTTACGCAGTTCAAGCCTGCCTCAGGAAATCTTTCAGATAGAAGAACTCACAACCCTAGACCTAAGTCACAATACCCTTCGGCAAGTCCCTGAAGGTCTGGAGAGGGCTAAATCACTATTGGTGCTCAACTTGAGTCACAACAAGTAATTTCTCATTTCATCATGTAGCTTTGAAACACATTTGATTAACATATATTTTCTTATAAATTAGTATCGAAACAATCCCAAGCCAGTTATTTGTTCATTTAACGGATCTACTATTCCTCGATTTGAGTCATAACCGCCTCGAGACACTCCCCCCACAGACCCGGAGGCTTGTCAATTTACAGACGCTCATCCTAAACGGGAATCCAATGGCTAATTACCAGATGAGACAACTTCCTTCACTCACTGCCCTCAAAAGTCTTCAAGTCAGGGACACCCAGAGGAACGTTTCCAACATACCATCGTCTTTGGAAGGCTTGCTTGACGTGACTGAAGTAGACCTGTCGCAGAACGGGCTATCGAAAATTCCCGATGGACTCTTCGTCCTCCCTACTCTCAGGAAGCTCAACATGAGCAACAACATCATGACAGAACTTCATTCAGCCATTGGTTTGTTTATTTTAATTTGAAAAAAACGTATTTTATATTAATATATTCTTTATTCAACATGCAGATTTGTGGTCCAAATTGGAGACTCTGATCTTGAGCAAGAATCAGTTGCGCTCCTTACCCGACTCCATTTGTAACTTGACTTGTCTTAGGAGGCTCTATGTTGATTCCAATCAATTGGAGTCCCTGCCATCGGAAATGGGTAAACTTCCGGCACTAGAGGTCTTCTCGGCCTCCGATAACCTCCTCGAGACGATACCAGACAGTTTCCTAAAGTGCATTTCACTGAAGCGACTCATTCTAATCAGCAATCGGCTTCGATCTCTACCAAAAGGGATTCAGTACTTACCTAAATTGGAATGCATCGAAGCGCGAGGCAACCCGAACTTTAGCGCTCCACCCAAGCCCAACCCAAACGCTCTGGCCAATGCCTACTACAATATTGACTTTTCATTGAAACACCAGTTGAGCTTAGCAAGCGCAGCGGGAACAGTTTCTGTTCCGAATCAACATTCACTTGACTCAGGGACGCTTTCTAAACAGTCTTCCGTAGATGCAGGCAGCAACACCTCTCTTGGTAAAAAATGCACTAAATTTAAACTATATTTTCTAACCTATATATTTCATTGTTTTATTTTTTAGATAAGGACAATGTCAGAAAGAGAGGACGTCGCGGTAGGCATCAACAAGAAGAAGCAGACCAGGATCAAGCCAAAATCCTCAAAGTAAAAAACAACAACCTATATTGTCAGAACAATTTCAACTTATTTATTTTTTCGTTTTGATTTTAAAGGGTCTAAAAGACGTCGCCAAAGATAAAAATCACAAAACTTTTGAAGAGATGAGAGCTGAATCACTTAAGTAACTTACCACTTTCTTTTTATCATATTAAAACTGTACGATTAAAAGCAACATCCGCGTTTGTAGACCGAGGAAGTGGGTAGAATCACTAGAGAAACCTACTTTGGATTACTCTGAGTTCTTTGAAGAAGATGTCGGCCAAATCCCCGGCCTTACTATCTGGGAAATCGAGAACTTTCTTCCGTGTCAAGTTGATGATTCTGTTCACGGCAAGTTCTACGAGGCCGACTGTTACATCGTCCTCAAAACTTTTATCGACGAAAGCGGTTCACTTAGCTGGAGCATTTATTTCTGGATTGGAGAAAAGACTACGGTAAGCACCGCACATATCGCTTTATTTCATTCCATCTATGTATGCGTATTAATTTGCATTGACCAACTATAGCTGGACAAAAAGGCGTGTGCGGCCATCCATGCTGTCAACCTCCGCAACTTTTTAGGTGCTCAATGCCGTACTATTCGTGAGGAACAAGCGGATGAGTCACCTGAATTCATCGCCATGTTTGACGGTGACTTAGTGTATCTTGAGGGCGGCCGCACCTCTTCTGGCTTCTACACAGTGGATGAGATAGAGATGCCGCCGCGATTATATCGGGTCCATGCTACTGGTCCGTCCATACACCTGGAACCCGTGTCCGTCCACGCAGACGAGCTGGATCCCCGTCACGTGTTCCTTTTAGATGCTGGAAAGAAAATGTTTGTCTGGTCCGGTCTCAAGTCAAAGAATACTGTCAAGTATGAAAATTATTTGTCATACTTAATTTATTGAATTAAATGTATTAAATTCCTTTTAACTAGGTCTAAAACCCGTTTACTATCAGAGAAAATCAGTAAAGAGGAGCGGAAAGGCAATTCGGAGATTATAGTCTTGGTGCAAACCAAAGAAACGGATGATTTTTGGGAGGTCCTCTCTTCGGAATCAGAATTGGAGGAAGTCTACCGACCAAAAATGATTAGGGAGCACGTTCCATCGGATTTCGTACCCTTTGCGGCTAAACTGTTCCGCGTCGGGCTTGGAATGGGTTACCTGGAACTACCCCAAGTAGAGTGTACTACTCGCGGGAAGCTGGAACATCGATTATTAGAATCGAACGGAGTATATTTAATTGACTGTCTTGGAGAGGTTTTCATCTGGATGGGCAAACAGTCGACTCGCCTCGTCCGAGCAGCCGCACTTAAATTGGCTCATGAGCTGTGCACTCTGATCCAGAGGCCGAGCTACGCCGTAGTCACCAAAATTTCAGAAGGTTTGTTGATATTAATTTATAATTTGCTATTGTTTAAAAATATGAATTTGTTATTTGGTTATTACAGGGACGGAGCCTATGATCTTTAAAACCAAGTTCTCAGGCTGGAATGATGTTATTGCCGTGGATTTTACTCGAACTGCAGATTCTGTCCGGAGGACGGGGGCTGATTTGAACAAATGGGCTTCAGAACAGGAAACAAAGGTTGGTGATTTATTTAAGTGTATTTACAACGTATAAAACTTTAATGTTTTGTGTAATTAGGTGGATATATCGGCATTGTTCACACCGAGACAGCCTGCAATGTCGCCGGGTGAAGCTCAACAATTGGCGGACGACTGGAATGAGGATCTCGAGGTATTGCCTCTTTTTTTAATTATTTTATTAATTAATTGGGCTATTACCGTTTTTCTTGACTAGGCCATGGAAGCATTCGTACTGGAGAACAAAAAGTTTGTTCGTCTTCCAGAAGAAGAGATGGGTCACTTTTACAGTGGCGATTGCTACGTCTTCCTCTGTCGCTATTGGATCCCTTCTGTCGAGGCGGAAGCGGACGCTAACAAGAACGGGGATGATGGAGATACCCAAGATGACTTTCAGTGCGTCGTCTACTTTTGGCAAGGGAGGGACGCCTCGGATATGGGCTGGCTTACTTTCACTTTCAGCCTTCAGAAGAAATTTGAATCGCTGTTTGGAAGTAAATTAGAGGTGGGTGTACATCCTTCTTTTATTCCCTTATTAACTCATTTTTTAATAAAATATTTTATTTATTAGGTGGTTCGGACTAGGCAACAGCAAGAGAATCTCAAGTTCCTCACCCACTTCCACCGTAAATTCATTATTCACCGAGGAAAGCGGAAAGCTCCTCGCACTCCGGACTGGACAGCCCCCACCGAGTTCTTCCAGATTCGCAGCTCGGGGTCGACCATCTGCACTCGGTGTATCCAAGTGCATCCCAGTGCTTCTCTGCTGAATTCGTGCTTTTGGTAAAGTCTTATTTTTAAATTTGAAACTTTAATGCGAAGATGCTAAACTGATTTTTGTTTCGAAATTTTTAGTTACATTTTGAAAGTACCTTTTGACAAGGAGGACCACAGTGGGATCATTTACGTTTGGGTTGGGAGCAAATCCGATCCAGAGGAGGCTCGCATTACGGAGGAAATAGCTCGTGAGATGTACGATGGGGTAAGTCCTTCTTTATGTACTATTTATTTTCATAACGAATCACTCCATTTTAAGTTCAACTGGCTTCGCTATTTGGTCACGTGTTCTTTTGCGTTGTTTACTCTACTACTCTACGTTGACTCGGACGGGTTGATTTTTTAGAAGACAGACCGGATTGTTTGTGGCCGAATCACACTCGATGCTCTAACGAAGTCTCGTACAGCTGGATCCGCTCGTCGCCTCTCCTTTTGTTCACAAACAAGTGTAAAACCATCAAGAGGCGACAAATACAATTTAGAAAAACTAGGCCGATTGGAATTTTTCTCACAAAGCTTGTCCCCTTGTAGTTGTTAACTCTTTCTTTAAATTATTTTCCATCAATCCATCTTTTTTTAATTTGTTCATTGCATGAAATTCATCATCATAGGGGAATGCAAATTAGAGGCATGTAGCCAGTTATTTTTAGTTATGAAGGCATATTGGAGGATATCTTAACTTGGAAAAGTGCTAATTATCAAATTTTATTTCTCATTTCTCTGTATTTTAGGAGCGATTCAGTTTGCAAGTGCTCAATGAAGGTGAAGAGCCGGATAACTTTTTCTGGGTTGGTCTTGGAGATAAAGAACCGTACGACAAACAGGCGGATTTCCTCGATTATGCTCGTCTCTTCCGATGCTCTAATGAGCGAGGATACTTTGCCGTTTCTGAAAAATGTTCCGATTTTTGTCAGGTAAGAAAGCTATGGTTAAATATGCTTTGTTGGATTAATAATCATTGGGTTCTTTGCTATGCTAGGACGACTTGGCCGATGAGGATAACATGTTGTTGGATAATGGAGATCAAGTCTTCCTCTGGCTTGGTTCGAGGAGCTCCGAAGTGGAGGTGAAATTGACTTACAAAGCTGCCCAGGTAAGTCTAATTTGTGTGTTGTCGTTTTCACTGGAGCGGGTTAACGTAATATCTTTTACTCAAACAGGTCTACATGCAACACCTGAAGGTGCAACAGCCTCATAGACCACGACAACTCTTTTTAACTCTCAAGTATAAGGAAACGAAACGCTTCACCAAGTGCTTCCACGGCTGGTCGACCTGGAAATTGCCCGTTTAAGGCTCATCCAACAAATCACATAATGACATAACTTCGTATTATTAAGATATTTGTGCCTTTGCATCCGAGTGCATGTGTGTGAGTGAGTGTTTTGTGTAATTTCATTAATTCGAATAATAATAAATATACAATCTAAAACATACATGGAGCAGAACCAAAGTGTAGTTTCAGTATTTAGAGTGATTTTGAAGAGAGCAGAATGTGGGGTACAGGTCTTACTTAATCAACATTATTATAATCAAAACTGGAGGGAAAACACAACACAAATATTTGGGTAAAGGTTGTCATGGAGTTACAGAATATTGATTGTTAATAAAACTTAATCATCATCATCATCTGAAGGTACAAACAAGTCATTTTCTTCAAGGAAGCTGGCCATATCCTTGCTGATTACAGAACCAAGAGTAATGCCAGCAGCAACAGAGAGCAAAACACCACCAAGCCCTTTAAGACCTCTTTTAGGAGGAGCTTCATGGACAGCACCAGATTCGGTAGTCACAATGTATCGGGAAGGAGCTGATACATTGATCACATTCCCTCGGCTTGCATTCAGCAGCAAACGGATACCACTGGAGTTCATCTTATCTGGTTACAGCAACTACAAAATGAATTGGAAAAAATATTTAGGTCCTGGACTGCTGGAAGTTTACCTTAAGATAGTTGGGCAACTTAATCAATATCACATAATCAAAGAAGTACAATACACATAGGGCCTAAAAATGTTACAAGTTTAGATATTTTAATTAAAGGGAAATACTAATACAAGTTATTATTTGATGCAGAAAAACGTCCATGATTCGAATAACCAATTACCCATGAAATAAAACTAGTTTAAAACTATTATAACTCATCTTACATGAATACAAGACGGTGGGTTTGTTTGTTGACGTTTTGTTGAGTATGTTGACCATTAGCAGCTAGCACTAAAATGTAGAATGTCAGAAAACGACAATGGTCAGACAATGTACCACAGAAAGCTTAAACGCAGAAGTGGAAATGACAATCCATGGAAGGGGTCCGTACTCCGTGGAAACTCATTTTACTGTGCCATTTTTTTGTTTCCCTCCAAATTTTTGTGCGAACAAGACGAGATATCTTAATTTAAATGCCTTACTGAACCTTTTACACTCTATAACCTTATGCAATTATGATGTATTCATAATTTTAAGTCGATAAAAATGTAAAACCACTTTTCGCTTGAATATGTTTTCTTTTAAAAGTTCCTTATCGACGATTCACTGCTGGTTTCCTTCCGATAGAAACATTTTCGATTTGGTACACGTTTGGCACAATAAACATTAAACGATTCGATTATGCGATTCGCAGCGTGCAATAGTCGTCCGTGTGCGCTTACCACAGGATCCCAACATTTGGGTCTAAAAACCGATCCCTCTGCCGGAGCTATTCTTCAAAAAGTTTTACTTTCAAACCGAAATAGGACTGATTGAGTTCACCGAAACATGCCATTAATTAGCTAGTCAATTAGCAGATCTACATTCAATAGAGAAGCGATTAGGAATTGCTAAACATGTTTGGTCGAATGCAAGACCAACTTAAAAAAGAGAGAGGAAGGAGAAACAAGGGAATCATAGGGTCGAGGAGAGAATAAAAACTGGTCAGTTCTAACCTTACCACGCACGCAGAAACAACTAGGCCTACATCAGGTTGTGCCATAATATAAGGATTACGATGGGCCCGATGGGCCTCCTCTAGTGGAGAGAACCCAACAAATCTTAAATGGCGAGCAATTACCCAAGATGCCTCGCGAGTCGCGAATTTGGTTTCCATCCCACCAGTTAAGATTTAACTAGTTTGATTTTTAAAATGGTTTAACCAATTTGGCTAATAACTTTAATTAGTTGGAATATTTAACAAACGTGGTAATAAAAGATATAAATCAGAGTACGAACTAGACGTAAATGGAACCTGGAAAAATCATCATCAGTCTATTTTTTGCGTAACACAGTAGCTTCTAACCTTTATGTCAGTGTGCTGTCAAGTGGTCGGAAACAACGTGAAAAAGGGCCGCCACACTACAATTTCTTTAATCGTGGTAAGTAAGCGCTTTTTTACGGACCAAAACCTCGACGACAAAAACGAGACGATAGGCGAGCGTTACGACTTTCTATTGGCACCTCAGAAGATGACTCTGTGAACAACTTCTCCTATAAGCTTCTACTTAGTCGAGGAAACGACTAAAATCTCTCTGCGTGTCCACCAGAAGTTGGATTGCTATCGGCCAGTACAGTAAATAGTATTTGTTTTAATTATTATTAGATATATGATTAATTTTGATTGATTTGTTTTAGGGTTCTTTGCGTGTCCCAGCTCCGGTGGAGTGCGCCCATAGTTTGGCGCGGGCTTCCTGTACGGAGAATCGGGATTGAAAAGACCGATGGAGTCGATTTCCTACTTGTCTTAATACCTGTAAGGAGCTCCTGGATTTAATTTAATATATCTCCTTCCTTAGTATCATCTCCATTTAATTTTTTATTTTTTATTATTTAGAAATGGAAGTAAGATTCCAAAGTGACTCTTTCAAGAAATAATTGTGAGCGTCACATCATTTCACATAGTAAGACCAGCGCGCGGGCGCGAAGAAAAAAGACGTAAGCTTTTAAAAGCTTAAACGGAGAGGGATTAATCAAAACTTAGATTAAATTGTAACTGAACTTTTTTGATGAGCTCTAGAACGGCACGCAATTAAAAGCATCGAGGAAAGTAGGGCTTAAAATCATCGTTGAACAACGATAACTTCTAGAACACGACTTTCCTTGACGCTGTTGTACGAAAGAGTGACCAGACCCAAACGCTTTTCACTACAACAGAAAGGAAAAGGGCGTGGAAACTGGTCATGTTTAGGAGGGAAATGAGAGCAAGCTGTACACACATGGCGTTGTTTTTTTAAATGGCTCTCATGTGGTAGAAATATAGACAGAGCTCTTCAAATTTCCGTAGCTTGGATAAGGAACGCAGAAAAGAAAAACGATTGCCTTTCGAGTTATTGTAAGGGAGATCGAATGGTCCCAATGGAAGCGGAATCATATTCTAGTTAGGAGCGGTGCACCCTTCCCACCCACGCTCCTCCCTCCTCTCTTTCTCCAATGCATTCCTCACTTCTCAAATTACTTACATGGGGACGTATAGTTTTCACATATGTGAAAAATATATTATATAAATAATATAATAAATATATTATATATTTATGCAAAGAAAAGTTTAAATTAAAGAAAAAAGCAGTTGTAATTGAAACTCTGCTTTGTAAATAAATAGTTTCAACTAATTAAAATTGAGCCTTTATTGTTTATTATAATTATACAAAGGACATCCAGTTTCTCATCTGTGGACATCCCATTAATACAACAGCTCACAAATGATATACAACAATGGTCTATTCCAACTCCGTCAGAAAAAAACAATCCTCTCTCGCGCTCAGTTGTTATCTCTGAAGAGCGTTGAATACTGAAGAACACCTGCTTTTTGAAACAATTTCCAGTGCTGTTATTTTTACTATTATTTTTTTGCGAAGGCTCTAGAATTAACTATCACACGCAGCTACGTACCGGTAATATAAACTTAAGAGATCTAGGTTCATAGATTTCCGTTGTTCGAATCACTTTAAAAAAAAAAAATTTATTCTCAGCTCCTTGATTTATGGTGTGACCGCTTTGATGATTTATATTATAACATAATGATTAATGAACACGGCCATTTTTTGTTTACAAAAGAATACGGCATAGCTTAAAGTATTAAAGTTAGAAACAAACTAAAAATAATCATTATAATGTCTTCTTTTGGTACGTTCTTAATGCACTCATTTTGCTCGCGCAACATTGCAGCTTATGCAGCAAATCCCCCAAAAGAATCAGCTATATAGCAGCATTTAAAACTGCACGATAAGCTTGGTTCACACTAGAGACTTTGGACCTCGATTATAAGAAAACGACTGAATTAATTGCTTTCAAACTTGGCAGGCAATCTAGTCTAGCAGAGATTAACTCATGTTAGAAAAATAAAACCAATTTGTTCAGTAGTTTTCTTAAATTTGAGGTCCAAACTCTCTAGTGTGAACCAGGCTATAGTTTGGATCTCATATGTCAGTAAATATTAATCATAAGTTTGTCGTTGGAAGATTTCAAATATTTCCTTATCTTTGGGTGCATTTGGATTTTAGGTTATTCAGTGACGGATATGAAATGAGCTTGCATGAGCTATATCTACACTATCGATAGTTCGCAGATTAAGTCTAGATGCAAAGGTAAGGATTTTTTGGGAGTTTCGGCATGTATGGTCTATCCACAATGTTCCAGTGAGCATTTCAACCGTACCCAATATAATTTAACTTTCTACGAACGACTTTTATTTTGAATCGGGCCAGTTAGAACTTAGAATAAGCAGTTTTCACAAGCGCGTACAAATAATCAAAGTAATACAGAAGGGGTATAATTGATTTTTTTAAAAATTGGTATACGTATACATTTATAGACAAAAACCCTCTTTTTCGTAACGGATCATGGAATACGTTTCAATTGGCAGTACTAATAACATACCTACATGGATCTTCACTTATGTTCTAAACAACCTGACGACCATAGATAAATTGCCAACATATTATACCGGTTCAACATATTCTACACTGGAAGATCCTGATGGAATCCGGACAAATGCAAGCATAAAAAGGGTAAAAAAGAATTTTTTTTCGGTTTAGCGCAACGGAAACTTTCCCCAATTCCCAATAACTATTTACGTAGATATTTGAATGACAGTGAACGAAAAATACTTTTTTATAGGTGAAATACATCAAGCCAAAATCATAAACTACAAATCGACCAAAAATGGTGAATCGAGTGCGCCAAGACCAGCAGCTACTCCTCCTTCATAGGCTGTATTTATTTTGGTTCTCAACATGTGTCCTCCTGAACTATTATGAAAGATCTCTGTCGAGTTCCTGAATAGGAATGAAAGAACAAATCATTTTTAAATGGTTGGTTACTTGATTAGTAAGTGTGTGTGTAGTAAAGTTCAAAAACATAACTGACTTACCCAATAATTACTCCAAAAATGCCAAGTTCACTAACAGTGTCGACAAGAAGTGGAGCGTTACCTGGTCGTATCATCCAGTTACGAAGGAGCGGAGGTTGGATTACATCCATAAGGACATACCCAGCCCTTTCAGGACTTTTACCTAGTTTCTCTAACACTTCAGCCACCTGTAGTATTTTTTAAATGGTAGTCAGTAGTGCCAGCTAAGAATATGGGTAAAGAAGGTTTTGTTTTAAAATTTATGCTGTACTTCTTTTCCGTAAATATTGTTGCCGCCACCTTCTCTTTGAGGTTTCAATACAAATCTTTCAGGGTCCTTTAAAGCCATTTGAACGGTGCGGTCACCTTCTTCGTTCTATTAGAATTGAAAATGATGATTAGAAAAATATTATTCTCTCCTACTGATTACTTTAAAATACGAACTTACCAAATCCAATGAATATAGACCGGTAAAAGATGACCTTATTTCCTTTACTTTATCATCATCACCCATTAAATCTTCTAGAACTCCGGGATGAGTGAGAATCTGTTGCACTTTCTTAGTTCCAGCTAGATGATAAGCTATGGACGGGCATTTGATAGCTCGAGAACGCTCTATGGTTAAACGAGCTTCCCATTCGCATCCGTCAGCCGATGGATATTGATCCGGTGAATATCCACAGCGAAAATACACAACGGCAACCTCATGACCATCCCTATTAAAAAAAAAAAAAAAAAAAAAAAAATATCAGTTACTCCATTAAATAATATGGATAATCATTTTTTTTTGTACAGAAGAATGGACTTACACCATGAGCTTCTTATTTGGACCAAGCGCAGCTCCACCTTTTCCAAGTTGAGTTAAAGTACGTCGCAACACCTTCACATTAGGATTTTGTTTGCGAATTTCGAATTCATGAAAGCGCTGATCACAAATGTTGTAGGCCACTTCTTCTACAATAAACAATATAACAGACCTAGAAAATAAAGTAAATTATTTAAACTGTATGTGCTAAATAATCATTGAAATTTTTTAAATTATTTTAATTACATGGGCTGGTTATAGATATCCCATGCCTTAAGCATTCCACCACATAAGGATTCCAAAGCCAAATTCTCGGGAAGCTTCCAGTTGAAGAGATAAACATTTAAACTAGGATTAGAAAGATACATGATTTATACAAAATATGAAAATTACCTCACTCAGTTTATCCTGATGAGAGAGCTCCTGAAGCACGAACCTGTGAGAAGAAAACATTTTTTGCCCAAACCCACACTAAAACACCTGGGTATGCATAACAAATTGTGGAGGAAACTTTCAGAGAAATTTAATTGCCAGCGCACATACATTGTTACTAAGAAGTAATTGCCTTTATGAATGACGTACAGTCTGTGTGTTGAGAACGAATATAAGCTCCGTCAAATATGACATCGCATTTGATCAAGTCCCAGCAAAGGCTTTCACTCACCCCAGGCAAGTACTTTTACTCAAGGTACAAACGATATAATAACAATAATAATAAATAACGTAGTGTGGCGAGAATACTAACCTATGAAGACGACCGGAAGATGGTCCCATCCAACCAAAACCGGATGCGATCGTATTAACTTCCACCTGCCTCAGTTTAGCGGAAGACAAGGGCATGCCGGGTTCGGCAGACAGCATCACATCATTACGAATTAAACCTAGATCTACGACCTAAAAACGATAGATTGATTTATAAATCCAAAGAAATTAAGAAGGGATAAAACGAAACTGTGGGAGAATTGTATTGTTTTTAATACCTGTGAGATTCCCTCTTCACGGACAGTAGTGTAGATTTTGAACAGTGACGCAGTGAATGGATCTACGCTAATGGTTCTGCATGCCGGATTAATAATGTTTTAAACCAACGATTTAAATTCAACTCAATTGTTTTATATACATAGAGTTGACATTTGTTTTACACAAATAAATGCGATAAAATTTATATAAAACTCACACTGAAAGAGCGTTCTTCAAAAACTCGAAATTGTTTGCGATTTTATGAAAAAGTTCATTGATCAGAGGCTGAAGATTTATAGCGTTATTAAATTCCAGGCGGGGGAAGGTTGAAGGTACCAAAACAAAAGGGGCAAAATTTAGGGAATCAGGACTGAACTTTTGCTTGGACCTCATACAAACACCTGCAAGAAACAAAAATGAATGAATTCAAAACTGTTTAAATTTTCAAATCATTACCATGCATCAAAGCCCAGTCTTTGGCTTTAGAAATAATTTCATGGAAGGTTTCCTCTTCAAAATCAATAGAAATACAAGGGCTCAACCGATGAGGGGCTGACATTTTCCTAAAAATGTTTACAATATAATAAGTATAATAAATTGGATTGAAAACAGCAATTATTCTAAAAATACAAATGTGGAAAAAACTAATACAAGTATTGTAAAAGTGTTACAACTTTTCCTAACAAATTGAGAATTACCAGGAAATGGTGAAATGCAAATTAATAACTGGGTGAGGGCAGAATGGAGTGATGAAGGGAGCTGGGATGTGAACACAACACTCGTCGTCGTTGATCACAGCATACTCTTTTTGTTTTTATACAATACGCGCCCAGTCTAGAAAATACATCCTAGATTTATTCTAGACCTGTTCTAGAATAAGCCTCAGAGCACTAGAACCAGACTAGAACTTATATTTGTTTATCATAATGACATAAATATATTTACAGTGAGCTAGGTAACAACGTATCACAGGCCGGGCTCTAATAAAAAGATATATTAAGCAGGAACTGGGGATATTATTTGCGTTCACTGCTCACAACGCCGATTTATCACTTTTAAACATTCGGAAGTCTAGATGAGTCTTATCAAAGGATAGTGTATATTTGTAGTCTTCGTACATTCATAAAGTTGAACTTGAAAAAAAGAGAGGCACATAGTAAATAAGTGATGAACAATAAGTCACGTGCCCTCTATTGTTGGGTTGCGTCATTCTCGTAGCACCCCTTCGGGATATTTTTACCACAAAACTTCATGGTAGATTGTTTTAGGTGAAACTTTTAAAAAGATTATGACCGAAATGAGCATTTAAAAAATCTAAATTTACAGTTTGAACTATTCACTGTTATACTATGCGTGACAGCCTGAGTCATGGTCGTAAACATCTAGAATTTATTCGAGCCCAGGCCATATGTTTTAAAAATGAGCTTAATATCCGAAGTAATTTAGTCTTCCGTTGGATAAGCGGTGGTAAGTGATGTGAACATTAAGAAGATGACTGATGTATACCGAGTCTACGAGCTTCATTTTCAATGCAGCACATAGCTTAATATTGATGCTATCAATCAATTATTCGAAGTTTAAAACAATAATCAAAGCATTTCAAGTTTTTTTTAATAAACTCTAATTTACTACCGGCTTTAATATACGAAACACTTGCAATTTCTAAAAGTTCTAAAATTACGCATATTATAGAATTGAATGTGAATGATGTAAGAGACTATAAATCCAAGATCCTGATAGGTCGATCTATCCTCATTGTTGAGGGCCCTGGTGAGCGATAGGAACCATCGCACCTCATCTTCTAAAAGGACATCAATTACAACTGCGCCGCGCCGTGGATCTAGTCCGTAATGGATCGAGTGTCTGTTAATCAAGTTGATGGATCGAGTTTCACTGCCCCGTAGCCATTTCCGTCCTTAGTTCACTATCATGTAGCCTCCATTAATACCCATTCGCTTATTCGTTTTGATGATAAGATCGTGACTTCGCAACAATGATAGTTTAATGGCATCACGGCAGCATTTGTGTGCCACGATGAAACAATCATATAGATTGGAATCACAAAAATTAAATTTTCTGTAGGTTTTAGAGTAAAATTATATTTTTGCCTTGAAAAAAATATTATTGATTGAAAATTTAAATTTTGGAAATTCAAAAACATTTCGAAAAAGAGTGGGGAAAAATCAAATTGACAACGCCGCATACATGTTTTCAACGTCCATTGCAAATTTCTCTCTGAAACGTTTTGAAAAGCAGCACATGTTTTAATTTATTTGTTGGAAGTAAAGTTATTTCTTTTTACACTTCATCACTTAATCAATAACATGAGTACAAAATCGTGGTTTCGTGAGCAGGTATAACAGTACTACAGATTTTTTCTACAATTAGTATCGTGACAGAAGCAACAGGATTCCCTTGTTGTTCTACCTTTTGGATCCAACATGTCATGTACTTAATTGTCTTTTATTCCATATTTAACATAGATACTTGCCAGAGCCATAGCTTCTGCTGTATGGACAGTACTTCTTCAGTTGCCACTTTTGTTGTTGCTCAAGTTTCTGTTCAGTGGTTACCAAGGTGTATGGAACAGCTTCAGTCTGCTGCGCCAATTTGGCTCATTCTTCAGTTTCATTCTCATTCCTCTCAGTGTCTGTGGGCTCACATTCACTCACCTGAAATTCTTCAAAAGTAAGTATCTATTCTCCCCTTACAATGAAACATTATTTCTATTTCTATTTCTATTTAGCTCAAACAATAGTTTATCCAACAAGATGGTCACTTTTGAAAGAAGTTTTCAGTCCAAATTTTGCTTCACTTCTGGGCATCTATGGCCTCATTGGTGGAGTACTGATGAATTCATATTTCAGCACATCAGTCCCATTTCTCGGAAGTTTGAGCACCCACTGCACTCACAGGTATAAAAAATAAAATATTTATTATACCTTATAAAAATACATTCTGATTCATTTTTTGTTTAGAAATGGATGGTGCTTGAATGAGCTACACTTGTTTGGAGTCTTATTTGGGGGACTGCTTGGTCTCAGTGAAGGATTGGACTACTACTTCACAGACAGGAGAATGGTGAAGATCCCACATGTCCAGCAGCATGTCAAAGTTGCTGTATGGGCCAGTCTCTTTCCACTTATTAAAACCTCTCTGATGCTGGTAGTTAAGAGATATCTTCTTCAAATCGTCCTTTATTTCCTTACCGGAGGAGTAGTACGTTCATATATCCTCGGTGCTACGAGGCTCTCTTTAGACGAACCGCTCGATACGATCGTGGGTTTGTTGAGCGTCTCTTTAGCTATTCGCTGCATCTTGATTGGATCCGCCTGTGTCTTTACAATTAGATTATCCAATCTACTTTTCCAGCTTTACGAAATCAAGGTATATAGCTTAATACTTTTTTTTTTAGTCATCTTAATAACGAACTCTTTTCACAGCCGATAGCTTTCCCCGTTGCCCGGTTTGGTGACGATTCTACGCCACTTCTCCAAGAAGCAATCACTTCGGATATCCCTCTGCTCCGTCTTTGGGCTTGTCGAGACTGGAGCATCCTGGCGGAGCAAAGCTCTGGGAGACGCTCCGTCATCTTCTCTGTCAGTCAGCCTGGAAATCATCCTCATAACTGGAACAGTATCGTCTCTTCTATCCTCCCTCAATGTCTCGAATTCCTTTCCGAGTTAAGGGGAGAAGTGAAAGAAGTTAAAAAGGAAGAACCTCCTCCTCCCCAGTCACCTGTAGATACAGTCACAAGTCCGACTCGAATGCGGAGCATGGCTCTCAAATCTCCTGTCCGGCCCGTTCAGTCTCCTGTGAAACAAGAAGCTAGTCAGAGCAGTATACAAAAGAAAATTCAAGAGGTATAGATCCATTACAATATATCAGTTATTTGGATAATATTTTCATATTTTCATTTAGGCTGTGGATAATTTCAAAAAGAATCCAGTCATTCATTTCGTGTGGGGTGAGCTGCCGGATGCCAAAAGAAGGCAAATGTTTGCCAAAGCTGAGCCCATCATTCTTCTTATCGAAGGTTTGATTAAATATTAATTTTTTTAATTTTTAAAATATATTAATGTTTCAAATTCGTCTTCAGGTCTGTCTCACTTCCTAACGGCTTCATTCACTGAGGACACATTCGGCGTCGTTCAGAAAGATTTGAGTGAAATTTTGGGGATGCTTCTTGATTTCCAATCGGTGAGTTGCCGACTTTGTTTCATCTAACATTTTCTTTGGTAAAATATTTATGTATCTTTTGACAAACTCATTACAGGAAATGGAAGTACGGCGGGCATCTAGCGTCCTCCTACCGAAACGTGCCGATGCGTTGACGAATCCACCGGCAGATGTCAACGTGAAGCACCGGCTCAAGTGGACCGTGAAGTCATCCATCTACCGCCTCGTTGTCCGTTTCCAACGGCACATAATGTAAGAGTAGACCGGCCGCATTCTATAAAAACTCATCAATTGGAGTACGCTTGGCATAACTCTCCCGTCCCTTATTACAGGAATATTGCCCTGCCAGCTTCTCAGAAGCGGACCCTAGAACAATACCTCGAGTTCCGCGTTGGCTAACAACTAATTGGGGTGTCTCGATCCATACCATAAATCTTTTATATTTATCTACGCAACGGGCTCTCTCTCACTCTACAAACTCAACGAAGCTGCTGAAAAAAAAAATTATCAAATTTCCTCCGCCTCCACTCGCACCCACGCAGTGAATATCCATCCAGCATAAATAATAATAAAAAAAATCACAACATCCTCCGCATCGCACCGGGAATCGTCAAAAAATAATAAACAAAAATTTCTTTCTTCAAAAGAGGTTTCTTTATTTTTTTGCTTCAGAAAAGGCCGGTGATGCATTTCATCTCTCAAGGGAAGTCAGCTCGTTCATCACGTGGGCGTCTTTCTTGTTGGGAAGCCCCTTGCCGTGAATGTTGAATGTAATCACCGCTAATCAGTAGACCGAAAATAGCTCACCGAAAGAGTGAGAGAGAGAGACTGACGGTAATCATCCGGCCTCCTCCACCGCCGTTGCCGGCGCACAGCACGCGGTATATGTGCTGTTGCTGCTGCTCCTGCTATGGCTGGCTCTCATTAATGTAATATTAGTGCGGCGGCAGCGTTGCATAGGAGAGGGGGAAGAAATCGGACATGCAACACAAATAAAGCCAGCTAGGGGACGGTAGAAAAGAGATGCCTTTCCAATGTAGAGGTATCCTAGGCGACGCTGAGCTCTTCCACAACACACGTCAAGCTCGTCCGTCGTCGCTTCCGGCTTCCAAGAATCCGGCTAAGAAGAAGGGGGAAGCAGCTCGCTAAAGAGACTCCCGCCTGTGGTAATATTATGGGAAACGTAGTTGTTTAGATTATAGGAGGAATTTAGGGCGAAGAGTTTTGAATTTCTAAATGAGGTACAGCGTATAGCGTACGTAAATGTGTTTTTAGCCAACTATAAAAAGATGTGTTGATTGGCTATCTCCTTCCTAATGGACCGCCCTTATATGCATCTATAATCACGGACCAAACATGGAAGTTTATATCGCTATATAAGTTGAAATATGCAGTTTATGGAGCGATTGTTCTGTGCTGCTCCGCGCGCTATTTTCCCGCTCCATTAGAGCATTCCGGAAGAGCTCTATAAGTATAGTAGCATATCATTTGTATATCCGACTCCACCCTATATATTATTGCAGAGCTCTCTCTCTTTTTGATTCATTTATTTCTTATGATTGTTCACGGTTCAATGAAAAGCAAATTTAACGGTCTCACTAAATAAAGGTAGGAGGAGAGCACACCCATTGCGTCATGGAAATAAGATCGAGTTGCATTTTTCTTTCAAAACATTGAAGAGGGGACTATGTGTGGTAGAGAAAGAGACGAAGAACACACACTGATTGGCTCCATTGTGTTTTCGGCGATAAGAAGGAGACCGGCCTCTCTTTCACCTATTGCTTTTCATAATAGGGCCGGCCTCAGCAGCAACAGCGCGGCGCATTTCAATAGAGATTTATTTTTCTTTTCTTAATTTTTTTTGAGAGAGAGGAAAAAAAGGACAACAAGAGGGCAGGCTTTGGAAGAATATAACTGCTCAACTGGGAGGGGAAAAGGGACATCAGTGACACACTCCATCAGCGTCAAAAAGAAAGAGTCTTCCCTTAGATAAACATCAAAGGACTTTTTCTTCTCTCTCTCTCTGTTTTATAAGAGAAAAAAAAGGTTTTGTTTTGTCAACCTCCGTGACCGTGTTATGCGTGTGTGTTACCTGAGCTCCCCAGGGCATCCAGCTGAATTGATGATTTCTTCTCTCCATTCTTGACCGGAATCGAATGCTCTGCTGTTTGTGTTGTGTCTCTTATCTTGTTTTATCCGTTTTTCTCTTTTTCTCGGGATATGAGACGACGTACAGGTATTTTCTGTCGTCCTTCAGGTCGACATTTAATATACGCGATGGGATTCTAAAGGATGTTATATCTGGATGACGTGGATCAACAAGGAATCTCATCAGCGCGGCTGCTTCAGCCCGGCCCCCCCTCTACGGTGATTGAAAAAGATCAAAAATGGCTGGCTGCTACGGGACGTGTACAAGGGCCGCCTCGTCTAGCTATGGTCGGCGCGGTCATGTTTTACATTTTCCGTCTATTTGAAGAGCCCCCTTTGGCGCTAGCTGCATGCTGATAGATTCATCGAGAGTGCAGCACAGCACTGCTCTTGAAAAAAAAAAAAACTTGTTTCACATTTTGTGTGTAGAGAGTCCAGCTGCGTCCCCCAAGTTATGCGTTATTGAAAGCCGCGGATTAAGGGAACAAGAAAAGCACATCGAATCCGGTACACAAATAATTGGAAGGATATAATTCCTCGGTACGGGCCGTGTACCTGTCAGAGCTCCCCCTAGAAACTATAGAGAAAAGAATATGAAAAGCTCTTAAATCTCTCTGCGGGCTAGCTAAGAAGGGGCCGTATATGAATAATATAAGAAAAAAAAAGAAGAGAGAGAAATAGGCTCTGCTGCTGATCTTTTGTCTGCTGTGAGCTGGAAAAGGAGTGGCCCCCATCAGAGAGACACATTTTCGGAACCCCCGGTGGAGCACAAGAGAGCCCATCTCAATTTATCAGCCATCAATATCAATTTACTCGTGACTCACGAAAGGGAATGCTGTTTTCTTCTTCTTTTTCTTCCTACACGGTGATGAAATACGCGTTCTTCTTGAAGGAAGACTATGTAAGGATGACTCCCGTCATTTGAAACTTTTCTTCTTCCTCAGATATATATGTCTGGCATCAGAAAGCTTAACAGCGTCCACATGTTTCGTGTTATGATGAACATGTGTCACAAGTGGTCTGCTCTTCCAAGATGGCGCGACCTTAAGAAAATTTTCTAGCGAGGCGTTGTTCTTCATCAACACGTCGAGAGCGGTGAAGATGTTATTAATCTGCTTAATGGACCACATCGCGTGTCTACCACCACCTGTGAGAAGAGAAAAAAGAGGAAAATATAATCTATTTTTCATCAAAGAAAACAAAAGGTCCCCCCATCATCATCCGACGGGGCCATATATAAACATTCCTACCCCGCATGACCGAATATTAATAGTGTGTATACACAAGCTCTTTTCATTTTTCTCTCTCTTCTCCCCTCTCTCTCAAGTATGTTCCAGCAAGAATCCAACAACGTCTCTTTAAAGGAGCGAGATTGTCAGGGAGAGATAAATCTCGTCGGCCAGCAGTTTTGTTCCGGTTCGTTTCACGGCCGCCCCCAACACTTGTATCTTAGTGACGGTGGAAATGGAAGACTCTCGTTGCTGCTTTGCTGCTTTTATGTTGTTTGACAGCAACATCGTGTTATGATTATTACCTGGGAGATGTAACGTTGCTATATAGAGTTCCCTTTTTTGGGTCGACCCAAGTATTCAGTAACAAGGAGAGCAATATAATAATAAGTGAACTGAAAAGATTTGATGGGGGTCGCGATCGACACGAATATAATACAATCGTATAGTGGGCCTAGGTCGATTTTTTCAAGAATAGACCTACTACATTCCTTTGTTTAGCTCTTGAACTGAGAGAGTAGCAAAAGAGCTTTTAAGTAACAAAAAAAATCCCACAGCGAATTGCTGTTGAGCTCCAAAAAAAATGTTTTGTCAATGCGTTACGCCACTAGATCACCCCCTTCAGATTTTTTTTACATTTTTACAACTCAAAGTTTGTTCTTTCAAACTACCCATGGGGAAAACGGGAAAGGTATGAAAAAAAGTCGTTAAAATATATGCTGTCGTCTGGTATAACCATAACGTTGGAACGGCCATCTTGATTTTCTTCCGTTTTTTACGACTGAAACCGAGCAGTTTTTTTTTTCTTTTCTAGCATTTTTACTCCAGATTTTTAGTGAGTTAAGTTGTTAAGCACAAGACTGCTAAATCCCACTGTTTGTCTTTGACAAAAAAAAAAAGCCATTCTGGCAGGAAATCAAGAATTCTTTCTCTTCTCTCACTGCTGTTTCGCACCTTCGTCGTCCAAGTGGGTTCAGAAAACCGCTTCAGGTCGTGAACGAATCGTTAATGCTCTCTCTTCTTTGGCACCCACCAAAGAGACAAAAACCTATCAAAGACGGAAAAAAAATAAAAACTTCTTTTGTTTCTTCTATGGATGAGCGTCACCTCGTTTTCTAAAGCCTTGACCTCTGATATCTTTCCCGTCTCCGTCGTTTCTCCATCCGCAATTAAAAAAAGCAACGCGCCGTGATGAGAGACTTTTTTTTTCGCGCCAATATTTGTTATCCACCAGGAGGCGTGTATCCTCAGCAATGCCAAAAAAGATCCTCATGCCAACAAAAACAACTATTTTTTCCGGTAATATATAGAAGAGCTTAATTGACAATCAGAAAATATCTATTACGAAAGGATAACCCCTCAGTGATGGTGGTGGGATTCCTAAATGATAGAGTGGGCGGACTGGGCACAGCTGGTCTTAAGTGGGAGGAGCCAATCTACCGGCGGGCCGGCCCCGCTCGATCCTCAATCGTATACACAGGAGCAGTGCTCTAGCAGACGAGAGTCGACCGTCGAGTTGGTAAGACGTGGTTTCTCTGTGTTTGTTCAGTGTTTGTTCCCTGCTCTCTCCCTGCTACCCAAAAGAAAAAGTGTTTACCACAGCAACAACAACAACATCCTCGTGTCACACATCCTTTGATCTGGATTACTTTTCTTTTGCAAAAAATATTACACACAGGATATAATAAAAGTGAAGTGGTGAGTTGTTAAATAGTTTTTTTTTTTTTTACAAAGAAAGAAAAACCGATCTCATTTGCATGGTGATGGTAGCATTCCTTTCGACTTCATGGGGGTTATATAGCATCAGCAGCAGCATGGGCTCTCACAGGATAAAATATTCACCCGCGTCGATGAATCCCATTAAAGAATCCCAGCAGCTGGCTGAGGCTCCCTTAATTATACACACACGGGCCGAAGGGGAAGAAGGAGAAGAAGACAAACGATCATAAAACGAAGAAAGAAAAGAGGCCTAATATTTTTTTCTCCCCCCGTAATAAAGTTGTGCCTTTGTCTATGTAGAAAAATGACACAAGAAAATTGTCCTCTCGCACACAGGTGAGAGATGCTCAGGTTAAATAGCCCTCAGGGATTCCATCTCTCAAATATAAAAAAGAATAACCCCCCTCTTTGCACACACAGAAGCATCAACCGGTTTAATAAATAATAAAAAAGGAGGAGAAGAAGAAAAGGAACAATTGTAGACCGGGAGAGTTAATAAGATTTATAGAGCGAAGGGGAAGAAAAAAAAAATAAAAGTTTTTTTTTCTCTGTTGTGTGTACGTCCCGGATGATGAAAACTTGCAGTAGAGGGGGGCCTAAAAAAAAAAGGTTTTCCTTTGATTCGATCGTCGTAGTAACTTGTGCATCATCAGGATCAAAGTTGTAAAGCTTTCACCCCTCTCTATAACGAGGAAGAAAACTAATATCCAGAAAAACTTGTTTCTTTCTTTTCTTTGCAGGTGTTGTACTGTGATGGATCACCTGTACGGATGAAGACTCGATAGTGTTTCTTACGTTGTTGTTATTCCCCCGCAATTACATTTTCAATTTTATAAGAAGAAGAAAACCCGCATCTTACACAACAACAACAATGTCTCCCGAATGTGTCATCTACCTGTTCATCGTTCTATTGGAGCTCATCTGTCAGACGGTGGGATCTGCCAACCGGTTAAGTGACATCTACTGGAACTCGACTAACCCTATGTAAGTACTCCTTCTTTCTCCCTCCGGACGTTGTAGGTTAACTCGTTTTCATTACGCCTTCGCAATTATGATCCATCGGGTCGCGCGGCCTAACGAGATATCCGTACCGCGCGCGGATGTCTGTAATCCGGGTAAAAAGAGAGAACCCACCTGCGTCGCCGTCGTCGTCGTCTTTTTCTTTACGAGGCCATTATTCGAGGACCTTACGGCATAGTCTTAATGGCCCGCTTCCACATCATGAAAGAAATAATTAGAGCTAGGCAACAAAGAGGAAATAACTGTTTAGTGTGTCGCACCTTGCACCCTCTCTTTTGTTTTCTTCTTCTTATAAATAATATAAAAACACATATACCGAATAAAAGAGGCAATTATCAAGTGGAAATTTCGGCTTCCGTTCACAGCCCTAGATAATTGAATTAAAATAATAAGAATCCGGAACCGCGGCTTTTAGGAGAAAAAAAACTTTTTTTTAGAAAAGAGAGAAATTCTTTCGTTCGTTGTTTAGTCTTCTCATTATATATTTTTTTTCGGACCGACTCCGCCTTTAGCGTGTTACCTTTAAGGGTTCCCCCTTTTACGTTTTTCCCACATTGTGTTTCAAGTTTGATAACTGGCAATTAGGAAATATGTACGTTTTTCTCCCCCATCTTCAATGATGATGATGATGATGATCATATAAGGGTACACTATTGGATTCTGTGATTAGATTCTTTCTCTTATGTCATTGGTTTGAGAATTTTTTTAGAAAATAAGAAGATACGGACCGCCCTTTTAAAAGAGATGGTGGAGAAAAAAGGGTGTTGACTCTCTCTCCTCCATATTAAATCGCACTCTTGTGTGATGTTGACCCGCGAGCAGGAGCCATCTTCAAATATTGACGCTCTGGCGGTCATTTTTTTCCGTCTCCCCTCTCTGGAAATTGCCTTTTTCCACAAGATCGATCTAATGACATAAGAATGCATATATTCAGTTTATATTTAAAATCATTGATCCGTGATGAATTTAACAAGAAGATCTCCCCATGTCATCCTTCATAACGAAGGTGAGAGAAAACTCCTCGAGGCTCTTAATTGCAGTCACTTGTTTTCTTCCGTCACGACTTCTTCGGTGTGTATATAAAAAAAGGAGAGGCAGATGTGGATCTTTCTCTGACCAAAAAGAGATAACCGTTGGGCTGGACAAAAGAGATGATGAATGCAGTCTCCCCTCTTCTCTTTTTTGGGGAGAAAAATAGAGTCCCTTGTTGACGTCATGTGAGGTTTGATCAAGAGCCTCATTGTCACACACTTTTTTTTGTGTCATTCTTTCGACCACATTACGTGTTGGTTTTTCTAGTGCACCTGGCTCCCCTCCCTCAGTTTATATTCATCATTAACTC
Source organism: Chydorus sphaericus (assembly GCA_030141595.1). Taxonomy (NCBI): domain Eukaryota; kingdom Metazoa; phylum Arthropoda; class Branchiopoda; order Diplostraca; family Chydoridae; genus Chydorus; species Chydorus sphaericus. The sequence continues at coordinate 10,492,471 of CM057930.1, forward strand.
TTATTTATTATACTTATGGAATGTGGATTCGTTTTATTAGTTGCGTGTTTCTTTGTAATTATATATTTGGAATGCCTCTTTTTTGAAATATGATCAACATCCTCTGTAGATGACAATCTTCAGGTGAGACTCTTCTTCTCTGTTTGTCTTTCTCGCCAAGGGTGGTGCCGAGAAGGGTCTCCAACAAACACATTCCAGAAGAGGGGACACCAATCTTCGGGATAAACAAGGAGAGGAGGGTAGAAACTGGCTTTTAATGACGATTCAATCAACCATCTCTGCTTTCTTTCCATTTATATATATTGATTGGATTCATTTATATCAAGAAAGATCTGCTGACTTTGAAGATGAAAAGGTTTTTTACCGCCGACGCCGCACCCCTTTTAATTGCTAATTAGGTAGCGAGGGTGTCGCTTCTAAACTAAAACGCAAACTCATCCTTTTAGAAAAAAATCTACGACTCATTTGATTCGAATTCTGGCTATATAGAAATCAATGACCATTTCAGGTTTCCTCTTTTCTACAGATGGAACTGGTAGATATACACCGACACATAGGAAATTGTTTCACGGATCAAATTTCCGATCCTTGGGCCTTTTCAAACCGCTCCCGCCCCGGGATAGAAACGGCCTTTCTCCCCTTCTTTCTTAGATATGATTTGTGCTGCGTCACGCGGGAATGTAGAAGGGGGAGGAGAAGAAAAACACACACAAAACGATCGTCCGGGAGAAAAAAAACCCCGACAATATCGTGATTAATCACGGGGGCAGTAGAAATCCTCTGGCACAATCGATCCTCCTTTTTTTAAAGGCTATATAGAGTGGACATAGCAGCAGCAGCATCTCTTTGAGAGAGTCACGTGACTCGTATAATAACGGAGGGAGGCATCATTTATGTAGCTACTACTGCGTCCGAGCTCTTATTATCGACGTACGTATTAGTATACTCTGCATCATGGCCGCCGCCGCCGTCGTCCGAATAAGAGAGATCCCTTTTAATGAAGGTTCCTAGCAACTGTCAAATCCAGGATCCCCGACCGTCCATCATGTTTTTTCACCAAAAACTTGTGTAATGTTTACAACGCTTCTTTTTTTCAATCACGCTCCGTCACGCACTTTGAAAAACACAAGAAGAAGAAGGTGTTGCTCCTCCCTTCACCTGAGCTCCGTTCGATATTTGGCACAGGCGCAGTCTATATCTGCTCATTTATTAAGCACACAGAAATGATATCTTTTTCCTTTTTTCTCTTTGTGCCTGTCTAAAGGTGATTATTTCATGAGGTACGCTTCCCCACTCAAAAGTTTTGGCGTGCAGCAGCACTTGTGTAACCAGAGGGGTTTCGGTTCCTCCCTCTCTCATTGCTGATTGATCAAGAATCTCCTTCTCCTTACTTAATGATAATCTATGCAAGAGAGACTTCTCTCTCTCTATCTCAACTTTTCGAGTTCAATATTCGTGAAAATGTATTCAAATGTGCTCGTCGTTATCCCTCTTGTAAGCTACCGGACTATATAGAAGAGAGCTCTTATATCTCTCCCCCCTCTCTATATAACTATGATTTACATTAACGGCTGTTCTTTATTGAGAGGGTGAGCTTCTTTTTTTCTGCTACTAGGGCTGCTCGCAGTTGTCCCTCAGCCAAAAGCCGTTCCAGATGGAGAAAGGGGGAACGGTGAGTTTTCACGAATACTTTAAGGGCCGTATAGAGCGATCGGAATTTCTTTGCTAGAGAGAGGGAGAATGCATCCAGATGGATCAATACTTGTGATCCGGATGTGTAAAACGTGTACATATGTAAATTTTCAGAGCGCACCCGCTTACGACACGAGGCCTCGTCGGCGGTGGATCTGGATCATTGAGTTTTCTTCTTCTCCCAAACAAAGGAAAATCGAAGGGGAGAAAAGATCCTACCGGAAGAAAAAAAAAAAAGAGTCCAGCGCGTCGCTTTTTTTTTCAATGATGCTATAAGAATCCTTTGGGGGAAAGGAAGAGGAGGCTTTGTGACTCAATTTCCTGTTTTTCTTCCCAAACATCATGCTTGCCTTTTATATACCTTCTTTTTATTTATTGATTTATTTATATATATATAAGTTCCTTTTTTTTCTCTTTGGTCACCGGGATTCCTGATTACTTTCGCCCCATTTAGAAGGGGATTCACCCCTCTTCTTCTCTCTCCTATAAAAGGAATGAGAGAAGCTCGAGACTGTGATTGGGGACCGGTTAATTGTGTCGCTCACATAAGGAGTTCATTATCGATAATCGAAACTTTGTGTGTGTGTTTCGATTGCGCCTTTTTTATTCTTCTTCTTTCCCAGCGCTAGCTACTCCTGCTAAAGGAATTTATTCTTCAAGATGATGATGATGATGATCACGAAGTAGGGGAAAAGAAGAAGAAGAAAAACGCCGTCGGCCCTCTAATCAGCTCCTCTCTCCAAAGGAGGTCATCATCAAGGAAAAAAAGATTTTTTTCTTATGACCGGACAATGAACTAAAAAAAAAGTTTATTTTATGACTCTGTTATAATCCTATTAATGAGATCGAAATATTTAAATTAATGAATATAAAAAGCCAACGCCCAGATTTTTCTTTTTAAAAAAAAGAAACAAACTTTCTTGTATACTATTATTGATGCCGCTCGAAGATGGATGAACAGCGCAACTGCTGCAAGATCCATCAAAGGCAGCTCAAGGAAGAAAGAGAGGCTCTCCCTTTAGTGTGTGCCCCTGTCCTACGTAGTACGTGCTAATGGCAGCTGAGAGATTAAACGTGTTTTCTGCGGGGAGAAACACACTCCAAGTATCGATCCTAGCTCCTACTAAAAACAATCGATGATGGCAACAGCAGAATCCCCGGGGTTTGTCAACGTTTTACTCCTCCTACACAAATAATTCAAATAGAAATGAATATAAAAGCTCTTTCTCTCAGTGTTTTCTCCACGTTTCCAATGGCAACAACCCTCTGTGGCTTTGACTTCTCTTATATAAATAGAGCTGTTGCGCTTTCCGCTCAATCCTTGGCTTTCCACGTCGTTAAGAAATGAAGGTGACGAAGTAGGAGACACGCATTCTTCCGCGCGCCCCGCCGATCCATCAAGTCCCTCTCATTAAAAACACAACACAGGCCCAGCTTCTTCTTCTTTTTTAACTATTCATAGACATTTGCATTCTCTCACCCCCAAAAAATCCTGTTTATAAAAAAAGAAATCTCATTAATACATTCATTGATTATGCATCTTTTTCTTAAATCGATCCATCAAAGAAGAAGAAGAAGAAAAGAAGCTGTTAAATCGATACAAACTTGTAAATAGGAGAGAGCACCTTTTTTTAGTTTCAAACACACTCGTCAAATTTCGAGCACGTTCTGATGTTACGAGATCGTAATATGCGCGCATCAAAGTGCCTCAGAGCTTCACAAATGCCCAAGTTTCATACAAATAAAAAAATATGAGAAAACGTGTTAATGGCAGAGTTGGGGTGGTGTGTACTTTATGCATGATTTAGCATCAGGATTTTCCCTCTCACCGGTTTCCTATGTACAGGAGCTTTTATATATACACATACATAGATTCGTGTATTATATTATATAATAACGCGCACAAACCCTCCCTCGATTTTCTAAAGGGATAGAACCCTCTTTTTAGAAAAAGTCTTATATATGTCCCGTATCTAATTTGAATGGTGAGGGATATCTAGGAGCATTGAGCGGCAACCCCTTTTTTTATGACTTTGTACGCGCGCGTAAGGATCGTTGGGTTTTGCAGACCTCCGTGACAGTCGCCCTTTTCTTACACAGGATTTATGTCTACAGAGTTATCATTTATGGGAATCGATTTTGATTGGAATCATAGTTGCTTTGGCTACGTTGCCAAAAAAAAAAAAGTTTTCCTAGGAGAAAAGCTAAGGGATCGTTATACTCTACAAAGTATGTTTGTGAGCCCCTCTTCTCAGTATAGAAACTCACATGTAAAGGCCAACTTTGAGCATTTTCCAAACAATCAACTTTAGGGGGAAAGCACAAACAAGGATCGTGCTCCTCATTAGGGATCGACTTGTGAATACATATAACAAACTATCAGCCTGATGATGATGATGATGTTTCTCTAAATTCTAATATTATACCTGCTCTGTTTTGTACACATCCATCTCTTTGACACTGTTAAAGAAGGAAGGGTGTTTCTTTTTCGACTCGATAAGAGAATTAATGATCCATCCCCGCGTTGACTTTTTTTTTTTATATTGATGATGCGCGTTCAGGTCCCCTCTTTTTCAATAGATCCTGTTTTTTTCTTCCATCCCCTGACGTAATTATGGAGTAGTCATCGGTCCCTCGGTAATGAAAAGGGAAGCTGGGGGACAATTTCATCCTCCCTCTTCCCAGTCATTAATCAAAAAGCGCGCACCCAGTAAAGAATTTTCTTCAACAACCGAGAAGAAGAAGAAGAGAGATGATTCAATCAAGTAGAGTGCGGTACCGGCGTCCTGTGATCATCTTAAAAAGACTTTACCTGTCTCTAGATTCCGCCTCTCTTGATTGGATCCTAATTTGACATAGTTGCAGCATCCGCATCCCCTTCGGCTCTTTTTCAATAAGGATCTCTCTTTTTTCAATTGAGTCTAGTAGTGCGGTCAACCCCCCTCGAAAACAAAATGAGGAGTCAAGAAGATGTAACAAAAAAAAGTTGCTGACTGGCATCTGGGATGAGAGGGGGGTGCTCGCGAGCGCGACGATCCACTCTGGCTAATTATGTGTGCGCTCTCTTCTGCTCCTATATATTGTTACCTCTTTATATGGAACGAGTGCGCTGCTCGCTGCCGGACCTCTGAATGGCACTGCGAGGTACAAAAGAGAGTCATGGCGCGGGATTCATTTTTGACGAGTGCTCCTCTCTTTTTCATCTCTTCTGATGCGCTCTCTGTATAAGGATCATTTCCGCTTGGGTGACCAGCATCCCCTCTTCCTCATCTCTTTCGACATTTTGACCTCTCTTTTTTTTGTGTTGCGCAAAAGGGGGGAGATGACGGTCGCCCTATTTAGGGCATTGACGCGATAATCCACCTCACAATGTATGGAGAAGGCCTATCTACCGCGTCATTGAATTCAGATGAAATGATAATGTCAATATCGTATTTTTCCCAACGTTGCCTATTTGCTTTTTTTTCATTATTACATGATATATCTATGAAAATCCTTCCTTTGTAGACGATCCTTGTGTGAGATATTGCAACCGGAGGGCACAACTCGTATATATATACTCTCTCAATGTGTATTTTTCTCCGTGTCTACTCGTCCAGACGATAGATATATAAACGACGCAGCTGTGCGCGCGATCCTTTGGCTCTTTTTTTTTCTCCTTTGGCCTTAGCAGGGTTGCCATTTCACAACGGATGGCTAGTTTTTCACGGTCCTTTTCCTTCTTCGTAGTGGACCAAAGAGGGGAGATACGTGTAGTAGGTTCCCATGGTCGTCAAAAAATATATCTATCTATCTATATCGTTGGGATTGATGATCCTTGCTAGGAGGAAAAAAAAGGGAAACACACTCGGAAATCCTGAAAGAAGGGGGGGATCAAAAATATGGATGATGATGATGGCTACGGGATCGATGGGAATAGAGAGTCCAGCATCATACAGTCGTTATGGCAACTTGTTTTTATGGACAGTCCACCCCTCCGATCCTGATTCCGTTGACAAGGCACGTAGGAAAATCTCTCTTCTCTTTTTGATAATGGCTCTCTTATATACAGAATAAATATATAGAGATGGATTGAAAAGCAACAGACTAGAAGGGAAGGTGTCGGGTTACTTTCCATGGCGGGCAGGATTCCGATCCAGGAGGTCTTTCCCCCCTCTGCTGCTCAATATCGAATGACACTTAGAGGGAGACAAAAAAGAGCGTTTTTCTCGTTTCCCGTCGTCATATTTTACACTCTAATGGTGTACACTGAATATTCTAAGGATCGATTTCTCGTAACGGTCCTCTCAGACACAACTCTTTTATATCCATTACATACATATCGATCCTAACGATCCTTGATTGGGTCCGAAAGAGGAGTTGCTATACACGATGACGGGAAGATTGGATTCATTCGGATGGAAATCGGCGGATCCTCTCCTTGAGCCCATTTAGATCCAGGTCTTCCTCGTCTCATCAATATCTGCCTCTCTCTCAAAGGAGGACTCTCGGGAGAAAGGGGGCTAAACCAATTAAAACGCCAAAGGATCGCGTCACTGACGTGGATAATATCCTCTACTGGAATCCGCGGGATCGAATTCAGGCACTCGGCGGCGGCGGCGCGCATCACCTTTGACATTTGAGCGATCCTGAAGATCGAAAACCCGCCATTTAATTGGGAATGAATGTCAATTCCAGGCAGCTCTCTCTTGTGATCTTGTTAGATTGAACGTAACAAGAAAAAGAATTATATCTAATATGATCCCGCAGGATCTAATAATCCGATAGAGCATTCCTTTATGATGAGAAAAAAAAGAGAGATCGTTTTCTCTCTTTCTCTGAGATGATATTTTAATATCATCGTCCTCTGACTATTATATTATTAACCAGGTATATATAGGATAGAGTAGGAGAGATCCTTTTTAGAAAGGCAGTATTACTTTTTCATCCTCATTGTTATATATGGAAAGAGACCAAGGATTGCGAGACGTGCGCACTTCTTACTCTTCTCTTTGTTTCATTCTTTTCTAAAACAAAAGGAAAGAAATCCTGACTTTGATCTCAAGCTTTAAAAAATTGAGATGAAAAGGACCATCTTTTGTCTCACTATGTGTGCGCAATATCTTGACAATCACTGATCCTTCCATCCCCTTTTTTATTTTTAATTACTCGCACAAAGGGGGAAAAAAAAGAGTTAATGGTTATAAAGTTTCGTTGAAAAGATTATTATGCGTCAGATCCCAACACGTGTCAGAGAGGGAGTGCACCCAAAAAAAAAGAGAAAAAAATAATTGGCGCCGTCAGCAGAATCGAACAAAGTGTTGGCCAATTTACCCCCCTTTTACACATGACGTCACACTTATATAATGGCGTCCGATCCTTGAGGACGACGAACGACTATAGTCTTTTTAATGATCAGTTCCCTTAGGCTTGTATTTGTTTTTATTTATAGTTATATAAGATAAAATAAAATAGAAAACAGAGAGTTGCTCCCGGGGTTTAAAGCTAATCGAAAGGATGTGGCGTCGCCAGCGTCGTTTTTTTTTCTTCTTCTTCTCTTTCTTTCTTCCTAACTCTTGACGTTTAGGAAATTTGAATTCCCGGACGACGCCGACGAACTACAACGAATAAAGCGACGTCGTTTATCGATTTCGAAGAAGAGAATGTCACTCAGAGGGCTGAAAAGGGAAAGGATCGAGAATCCTGCTGGGAGTTGAGTGACATAGAGGATTATAACATCAGCCCAGCAGCTAGCAAGGACTGTTTTCTAACTCGGTTGTTCAACCCTTTGAAACCCGAATGGAGACAAGGGGAGGGCGTGAAAAGACGACTTAGCAGTGCTCCCCGCCAACTGAAAATTGGATTGTTATGTTTTACCCCTTTTTTTTCTCTGTTTTTTAAGGTCTTCCATTTTTCTTTCAAGTTAATGATGATGTGACTAAGTGATGGTAGCATCATTATAATGATGATAATCCCTTCTATACACTGCTGGATGAAACGGACCAGAAATAAGTAAGAGGAGGAACTTTTAAGAGCACTACTACTCTTGTTTCCGGATATATACAAGGATTGCTTTTATTTATATACATATGCACTTCGTTTAAGCCAAGTTGCCTTTGTTGTGTGTTTATAGAATGCGTGAAAAATGTAAACAAGGTGGAAAAAAGAAAGATTTTTCTTTCTTTTAGAGTTTTAACAACAAGGCGGGGAAGCGGATGTTCGTGATCCGGAACGATTTGCAGCTCACAGTGTATAGGCAATTTGGCTCTTGGAGAGTATAGTTGAGAAAAAAAGGGAGCTGTACTGCTTGAATGTGCTAGCCCATCACAATATTTCTTGGTTCGCTCTGGATGTTGTTATATATATATACCGTTCTTTCCTTTTTCGTCTCTTCTGGGACCCCTTTCAATCTGGAACCGTTTTTCTTTTTTTCTTTTTTATTCGGACTCACGGGGCTGAAGCATAGGATTATCGATTCACATTTTTCTTCTTCTCCGTCTCTCCCTTTTTTTTATATATACATGTATGCGAGTGTGTGTCCTTTCTGCTACTTTTGGCGTGTAATAAGCCCGTTGGTGCGTGGGCTGCATCGATCCCTGCCCGTGTGGACAGCACGGCTACGTTATTTTCGAACATTCCGCGAGTGTTGAGCAAGTGGTTTGATATACGAGCGCTAGGTGGCGTTTAGAGAATGACTATATTTGACCGCTAGATGGCGCGAGGTACACTAAGTGTACCCAATTTATTTGAGTTTTTAAACGAAAGGAGGGTCACTTGTAACAACTGGTGTTGGAGGAGGAGGGAATAATGATATGGGATTTTGTTGACATTTAAACGTATTTTTGAAGCGCCCTTTACTTTTCCACATGTTGATGTCTACATTTTTATTTTTTCACTCCGTCATGGTGACATGTCGGAAATCTTTTTGAAGAAAATTTCAAAAAAAGGATTTTGAAGTTGCAGTACAGTGTGAACAACATGGACTCTTGGGAGTATATGAATAATCTCTTTTCTTATTTACCTTTCAGACTTATTCTCCTTTTTATCCCATATTTACTTTCTTTTCGATTAGTGTTCGATTGACTTTATTAACTTACTCACAGATGGCGTTAAGAATGATGAGCACAAGTTTCTTAGCTCGCCCGCGGCTTGCCTAGATAATCATAAAAACATGAATAACTTGCCCCAACCATTTTTTCCCCTTCATCTCCTCTATTCCTTCTTCCTCTTTTCTTCTCCTTTTTCCGAAAGGTCGTAAAAAATATTCTTCGAGACTTGCAAATGAAGTCCAGCACACCGCCACAGCATTTCGACTCCTCCTTCCCCTCCATCTTTTCCTTCTCCCTTCTTCGTTGTTGTCTGATGATGAACCATCAGATTTCTTCTAAATTTTTTTTTCTCTTTATCATTTTTTTTTTCGGACGTGTGATGTCGGCTCTTATACAAGGGGTAAAGGAAGAAGAAAAAATTCTTAATTTCCTTTTTCTTTTTTTCTTAAATTTATTGGAATCAGTTTTGTAATGGAGAAGGGAGAATTCCTCTGAAATATAATAAATCGAGTGCGACATGGTGGATGATGACTGACTCTTTTGAGCGGAAGAAAATAAATAATTAGCAGGTAGATGGCGCACTCGTGAAAGTAGGCGTGGTTGAACAAAAGAGATTGGGTGGCCACAACAGCAGACGAATAATCCTGAACTTCTTTGTTGTGTTTCCTCTTCTAACGACGTGAATCTCATTGACCTTTATCTCTTTTAAACTTCGGGGGCCCCCCGTCCCGCGAGTTCACACTTGTAGCTCTCCCGCTGCTTTTTTCTAGCAGACGAATTTCTTGTGCTTAGGCGTCACGATGTGACGGACGCCAAAACCACAGACAGTGAGAAGGGGCTTTGGACGCGATAACAATAAAAGGTGGGCAGAGCCAGTTAACCTTCCAGACTTGGGGCCATTACTGGGCACATTCTTCATCGACACCTTTTTTAAAACTTTTCTTTTATGAATGATGACAAGTGATGACGCGCCGAGGGGTTGCTTGACTGTACAGGTCAAAGGAATATATAAGAAATTGTGGAATCTGATCACGAATGAATATAGAAGAAGGGGGTGCTAGGAGGTGAGAAGAAGAAGAAAGGTGCCAGGACAGCCATAACTGTCAATGTTCCGACAATTTACAATGGTGGGAAGAAAAAAAGAAAGGAATTTTACCTCCTCGTTTTCGAATAATAATAATAAAGTCTCTTCTTGCTCGCGCGCCTCATTCACTTGCAAACGAGCATCATAATATGCTAATCCTCTTTAAAAAATAGTGTGCAGATTAATTTTAAACCTTATGAGAAGGAATTTCCAGGTGACATACTCTAACAATGTGCAGTTCAAGAATAGAAGCAGATGGTGTATATATATAGAGTCCTTGACTTATTGAGTGAAGTATATTGAATTGACTTGGCACCAGGTGAGAGGAATTCCGCTCCATTGGGTTTCCTTTTTTATAACACAAAATGTGTCAACTGTCGGCATCTTTTTCATCAATTAATGTAGAGGGAAAAGAGGTGTGTATAACATGTACGTAATGAGTAGTTTTCCCTTAAGAAAGAGATTGATGTGTATCCGTGAAAGTTTTTCTTCTTCTTTCCCACGTTGTTGTTTTCAGCTTCTAATTGCTGGGTCTAAAGGCAAGTCAAGTTGAAAAGATCCTTTAGGATTCCGGTCCGGATGGCTGAAACATACTGTACGTATAATCTCCTCCCTTTTAAAAGAAAAAGGATTAACTTTTGTTTGACTGGGCACGGGGGCGGTGTACTGTACAACACAAAATTTTTCCCTTTTTTTAAACAAAAGAATTCCCTATCTGTGTATGATCGGTCGAGGGTTTTCTTCCAATTAAAAAGAAGAAGAGAAATACAATTCTTTTAAGGGGAAAAAAAGGGTGTACAAAACGTAGCATTACCCAATTACATAGGAAACGGTTGTAAATCTCACTGCATAACTTTTCCACCTACAAATTTAAACAAGTTACCACCCTTTTATTTTCAAGAAAAAAATTTGATTGAATTTTTCTCTTATCATCGATTCAATGATTTATCCGAGACTTTTAATGTTATGCATCCCATTAAAAATTGGAGATGGTATCGATCAGTCGGGACCGTATCGTTTGTGATCATATCGACGAAAGGTAAAATATACTTTATTACATTTAATAGCCAAAGGCGAGTTATTTTTACAACCCATAAAAAAAAACATGTCTGAACATCGGGATCGGTTTTCTCTTTTCCCGAAAAAAGTTCGGGAGGGTGTCGGTGGTGGTGCTGCTCAATTTGTCCACGTCGCGTAGGGTAGCATCCCTTCGGCTCTTTGATAAGGAATTAGCATTCAGAGTGGTGACTTGTTTGTTTCAGACCTTTCCTCGCATTTCGAATGAGTAGTTTGTTGTTCCTGGAACGCGACCTAGTAACAAAGTCATTCCAAACATTTCTGATTTTAATCATTTTTCTAAGAAAGTTTTTTGAAGAGGATCTCTTGAATGAATGTTGAACAAAGCGTTTTGCATCTCATCTCTCTTTTATGACAATCGTAAAAATAGGACAATTTCAATGATTTATAAATTCATGTTAAACACGCGTTCATATAATAGTAATAAAGGTGTTTATTGCAATAATTGTGAAGCCGGAAAAGAAGTTGTTGAATCCGAGGGACAGGTGTGGCCGACTAAAAAAAGGAAGCAAGCTGCTGACGAGTTGACAAGCTCAAGTGGGCGAGCTCTTAATTCTCAGGTGTTGTGACTTGTAAAAGAAAACACATTTGGTGAGTCATCAGAAAAAATGTTAACTTTTTTTGACACAAAGCCCCGTCACTTGTCAAGAAAAGTCAGCTGCGAATCTTGATGAATCAACTTGAATAATATAATAATACACAAAAAGAAAATCAAGTGGACAAACGACGAACTAGCAGACGACACTTGGCAAATGGCCGACCGCCCGTGGATGGGGGTGCACACATTTTTCTCCCCTGTCAAAGAATTTGAATGAAAATCCCCGGTAGTCGACTTAAAACATTTTATACATATCTTTGATCTTTACAACCTCAGAATCTGTCAATGGAAGTAAAACTCTCTCTCTTAGAAAAGAATGTTAACGTCTACAAGGTTTCAAGGAAATTTGAGGGAAGCACGCCATCACACGTGATATCTGGTGATGGGTTTGGCTGCTAGCTGCCGTCCCAATAGTTATTGGGTGATTGTTGGTTAGGCCCCTTTTTGATCATCAACTCTTTTTTCTTTCTTCTTCAAAGAGAAAACTTTTCTACAAGCAATTATCGACGCGCCCCTTAAAAGGCTATCACACAGAAAAAAAAAACTTTTTTTTTTACAGAGAGGCGTTCTTTTGTTTTCTAAAAAATAACCGAAATGTCCAACTTCACCCGAACCACCGGCACCACCCTTCAAATATTGAGACAAGCCCCCCTTGAAAAGAAAACAGCCCCCTTTTTTTCTAAAACAACAACTCCCACCGTTTTTCTACACACAGACCATTGTTTCTCATTATTATTGGAGGGAGAGCCAATTAACACGCCCGATAAATCCCGAAGGCCATTTTCGTGATTTTTGCGCAACGGGTGACGGAAGTGTAAAAAAAGAATTGGAAATTTATTCAAATTTTTTTTCTGGCGCGCGAGAGAGCTTCATTTGAATCGGAATGGCTTCGACTCCCATAAATAGTTTTACAGCTTGTACCACATAGACTAATAAAAAGAAAAATAGTTGTTGTATTCTTCACCAAAAGGGGGAAGCTGAAACATGGTGATTTGAATGAGTGAGAGGGGAGAGAGAGAGGTTGAGGGTAAACATGCACACACACATGATGAACTCGTTATATTCCGTGAAACGCGATAGTCTCTGACCGTATTATGTTGCCCTCAAACCCAATTATAACGTAACACTATATATCTCCTCGCAAATATGTTTATTATTATCAAAACTTTCACAGCAGGAAACTAACTAGGCAATGACACACTAAAAAAAAAGTAGTAAAACGGCCTTAGGCTGGTGCAGTGCAGGTGGTGTTGAATTACATCAACCTGTCTTGATAAATCACGTTGCGGTCTCGTAGAGAAACATAATACGCTCCAATTTCCTCTCCAACAAAACACAAAATATGGTCGAGTACGTGTTATGTCACACATGTTGACTGACGTGTGCCGGCCCCAGGGGCACGCACAACAAGCGTCACGCCCAGCACGAAATATAAGCAGACGCTTTTTTCCCACGGAGCGGAGGTGCTGCCAGTTAAGGGTGGCCATACCACACATTGATGTATTGTTATTATTGACTAGCTGTGTTTTTCTACACAAAGTTATTTTGGCACAGTATGCAGTCTTTTTCTTCTTCACGCTGTGTATGACCTGACTTTTACTCTCTGCGGGAAAGTGCATGACGAGGCGTTGAAATCATCTTGAAAAACAATGTATTACGCAAAAAATATATTTAAAAAAAGATGAAAATCCATCACGCGCATTCACGGAGAATTTGTAGTTATTTATGTTCATCCCGCAAGGAGAGAGAAGCGTGAATAATGTATGAACTTTACTCTTTTCACGCAGTATACAACACAAACCCTTATGAATTTTGATTGTAATTTTGACACGGCGCCATCTTGGATTGATTATCCTTCCAACATGGCGCCTATTGGACACGCCATGTTTTCTACCTTGTGACAAAAAGAGTCAAAAGATCATCACACTTGAAATCCGATTTAGGAATGAATGTGTTTTGGCAGGATCGTTTTCTTCTTCTAAATAATCACAATGGCGCTCTTTTTTTTTGAGGATCGGTCGTGTTTGACCCCCATTGAGCCTCAACAATAAATTCTTAAAAAAACAAAGTTTTGACAGTGCGTCCCAAAGAAATTCACATTTATCACGAGCCTTAACTTTTTTCCTTTTCCCTCGAGAGTTGCTGATAGAGTCGTCCAATTTGATTGATATCGATGAATTCATAATAATAATAACGAGTAGAAGGAGAAACGTGTTTCGCTCACAGCTATGGAATGTGTTTTCTTCCTTTTGCATTAATATGGGATTCACGTCACGAAAAATCGTGAAACCGTTGTCGATTACGTTTTTCAAAGCGCCGCAAAAAAAAAACTTCCGACTCGTATCTTTTTAGAGCTACCATCTATGGTTCAACTTCTTATGTGAACTTTTCTTCTTATCTAAGAAAAAAACCTTTAGAAGAAAAATAAACCGCCCGAGGTTGAAAGAGATCCCGATAATGTCCGTTGTAAAAGTGGCTGGAACACACGCAATACTTCTTTCAGAGGGGAAAGAAGAAAGATTTCAGGAATCACGTGCACTATTGAATTATACGTCTCATCATAGGGATCACATTTAATGGAGAGAGAGAGCCCTCTAGCAGGATATGAAGAATATCGAATTCATCAATAAGGGCCTTTATAATGTGTGTACACCCGCCGTTCTCACGCTACTATACATCACGCCGGGGGGTTAAATCTTCATTTTTAACTTTGGGGGAGAAAATCTATCCTTAATGATCATTACCGCAGCGTTGCCAGGTATTGCTAAAAAATATTTAAATTTTTTACGAGGCGGGACAGGGATTTTATATTACGACCCATGTTCACATAACTTTTTAAACGCTTACTGCTGAAAAAAAACACCTGTGCTGTAAATCCATATGATATAATATAAATTCCTATGCTTGATGATTACCTGAAAGAGAGAGGCGTATGGGATATTCTCTTTCATATAAATATATTTTTTTTGTCTGATCGTAAAAAGCAGTGAGAGCCGACAATTATTATCCGTTACCGGGGTGGGAAAAATAAATGTTTTTTTTTAGGAATGTGAGAAACTGTTGGAATGTTTGCCGAAAAAAATATGATGAATGAAATACGTCTAGACGATGAAAAAAATTTGAATAAAAAATGATGTTGGGATTACAGAGCAATTTTAGCAATCGATGACAAGTCTCCTAGACATATTGATGACTCCATTTTGGAATTCCAGTTGCTCACGAAAATACGTGAGCGGCCCAATTCGTGCACCTCGTTAACAGTTCAAAGTTCGTCTAATCTGAATAAAAGTTAACCTATTTTATATTTTGAGTAATACCCCTACGTGGGTGTCGGATATCCGAGTGACAAATATTGAGTTAACCCCTTTTGTGTTCAGTCACGCCCCTCTCGATTCATTTCCGGTGTTGATTCAATATACATAACACACCACAACACGGTTGTTTGTGCGCGAAACTTCCGCCCCAGATGCCGTGCCGTTCTCCTTCATTAGATATTGGCATAAGTAACGCCATCTGCACATGTGGTTGGGGGGAGAGACTGACTCTTAATTAAATCACATGCTAATGGAGTTTGGAGTAGAGTTCAAGTACATTCCAAAAAGAAGAAAGATGAATATCCTTTAGAAGGGGACCAAAAAAGATGTGAATGATCAACGGGGTGTCCCCTTGGAAAGAAGAAGAAAAAAACCTTGTTTTATGGATATGGTCGCCCCCCTTGACGATGACCGTACCGTACTGCTCTCTCTGGGAAATCACCTCCTGCTGTTTCGCCTTAACCTTAACTTTTTGGTTAGAGTTTGTGCCGACTTTTCGAGTACTACTCCGATGATCGAAGCATGCCCGTCAATATAAATCAAGGATCCAGAAAAGAAAAACTGTGAAGAGAGAGACAATGGGGAATTATCCGGATTTTCAAGTCGATCCATCATATCGAATGATTGAGCGCGCGTGGTTTTTTTTTTCTAGTTCCAAATCAAATACTCGACATTCCTACATGCGTAATGTTGATAATCGTTGAGGACCTGTTTTTCTTAAAAGAGAGGAAAACAAAATGGTTGGTCAACTTAATCAATACGCCGCTTGACAAAAGGAGAACCTTTTCTATTTTTAATGGTGGGGTACTGTGTACGACTCCGCCCTCTTTGGCGGAATGGCTCTTGTCTGTCTTTTCAGCCATTTTCTCATAATTAACCAGAAACTTGGCTTCGGGTTTTCAACGCAGTCATACAACACCGGCCATATTGGAGAAAATATATTCTGCTTGCTTCAGATTACACCTCAAATTCGTGAACCCCAATTTAACACATTGTTGTCAGACCAATTTTGTACACCAGTTATGAGAAAGTTCACGAAACATGCAAAAAAAATCTCTCTCTCGGGAGTTCAAAAAGGTCAAACTTTCTACATCATCGTGATGATATAACAACTCTCTTTTTTAAACAGCACAGATGGGACTCGCTAACTCTTAATGAATAGTCGTGTAACGAGGCCTAACAAATCGTTTTCCGCCCTCAGAGGGGCGATTGTAACAAGACGATAACAGCAGCGGCCATGGCCTTCTATATTCTATCGGGGTGGTGTATCTCTTCTAAAAAACCACCTGCGATGCTTCTCTTTTTTCGATGATGAATCGGTTGACTCTTTTTCCTGATAATTTCACCCTAATAAAGATTTCTCTCTCTCTCGTTTTTTATAGGTAAGTTGAAACCTGCTCGGGAATGTGAAGGTTTTTTTCTTTCTTTTCCCCCCTCTTCAACTCCGCCTTGCCCGCCCCCTCTCGGCCGGATAGAATCATTCAAAAAAAAATAGAGAAAAGGGGGCCTGACCCTTGTTGTTGAAATATTCTTTATTTTTTCCCACACGAAGAAATTGTTTTTTTTTTTACTTATTCAATCATACATTTTATATTATTATTTAGCCCCCATTTGGCAACCTCGCGACAGACGAAAAAAAAAAAAAGATGAGGGCTCCGCGTCATGTTACACACTTTGGCGTCAAGTTGTAAAGTGTCCCGCGCGTTACATACGAGGGTTTCCCACGGACCCCCTCTTTTCGTGTAATACACCATATAAATAGATTGCGAGGTTTTTTTTTCTAGAGAGAGATGACCATAAAGGTGTATATACAGTAGAAGAAAACAAGAGGGCTATGGGGAATGCTTTTTCTCTCTCTCTCACATACCTGTTGAATTGACTTGGGGAAAAAGAAAGAAAAAGGACGAAGATGAACTTGTGGAATTCATCGGTTGTACTGGCCAGAGGGGGGTATTAACAGAAAAAAAATTGGGATAAACAGTTAGAGAAATAAATGATGATGTGTGTGGTTTTCTGTGCCAAAATGAGTTTTTAAGGGGGTGTAGCAGACGACGCAGGAAGTTTGTATGAGCGCGGCGTGCTCAGGCATCACTTCATTCATTAGCACCCCGACATTCTTGTCGTCTGCTGCTTTGACTCTTTTTGAATCATATCAAGTCACGTGTGTGTCTTTGGAATGTGATACAGGTCCGAATCGAATGCATTCCATGTAGTAATCATAAGCGAAGAAAGTGGCATAGTTTTTTAGAGGAATCAATGGCCTCCGGGTATACCTTGAGTATAGAAAAGAAAAAAGAGGGAGGAAACGTTTTTAAAGAAGAGAACTGAAGAAGGTTGGTGCTGCAGCTGGTTTCCCCCCTCTTCATGCCCGAAGGGCTCCAGCCGCCCTTTTACTAGCAGTACACAGCCTGTGAGCTCTCACAAAGTCGTGAGATGTGAGTCGGTGCGGACGTGTTGTTCTTAGCGTTCTCACTGACACATTTTTTTTCTGTTTGTTTCAAAACTTTATTATTATTCTAAATTCCCTCGAGTGATGCGATAACGTGTCTTCTACTGAAACAAAAACTCAAGTTCTACAGAGAAAAAGTGTTGTAATAATAATTCCACAATGGTGAATCATCATCAGTTATCGTTAGTCAACAAAGAAGAAGATATTAGGAGAAGGAATGCGTCCAGCTGGCTGAGATACGGCTGCCACTGCGGCAGCGTCCGGTGGCGTACGAGTAGTACGACCACGTCCGGCAGCTTGTTCTCCTTTTTGCTCCTTTTGGTCTCTGTTGAGGCCCTCTCTCTCGCCTCCGTCACCACAGCCACAAGGATGCACTACATCCATTGGAATACCACCAATCCTATGTAAGATAACTGTCATTAACTTGACTATATTTAGGACGACTTGGAATTCGTCCAAATCTTTTTAACGAGCTGCTAAATCGGTCCGTCCCTTTTTTTCTTTTTTGACGAGACCCAGAGGGACACACTTGGTTGCTAATTTCTTTCATCTTAAAGCTCGTTAATAAAGTGCCAAACGAGCAGCACGGGGATCAAAAGAAATGTGGCTTGGTGTTATCTTTTTTTTTCTATTCTTTTTTATAGCCCCTCTGAAACGTAATTGAAAAGAGGGGGGAACAACGGAAAAAAAAAATTGGACCGGCTAATTACCTCTTTTTAAAATGGGAAGGGCGTCGTTCACAAAAGGTGGAGGAAAGCAATGAAAACTGGTGTTGAAATTAGAAAACATTAAAAGCAGAAGAATATTCTTGTGTGACACTCGGACCGGAAAAAGCGTGTAAAACGACTATAAAATAAAAAGTTAATGTATTTTTATTAACTTTTTTTAATGTTTTGTGTCTGGTGCGCGACACCACTTAAAAGTAAAATTCCGGAAGAAAGGGATTTCTATAAGCTGTATTCGACCTGTGACCTGACTTTGACAGGTATTTTACCTGTCGATTCTTCTTTTTGTCAATCATCTCTCGTGGGAAGACATGTCAAAATGTCAACTTGTGAAGAGGTAGAAAGCCAAAAATAAGCAGCACAACACAACAGGTGTGATGAAATTCTTTTCTTTTCCCCGCCGGAAGTGTCCTTCTTAATATTTGATCTTAAAGAGTTATTTAAACAACACATTCCTGTATAGCTTAAGATGACCCTGTTTACGTCATCTTTTAACGGTATATATATATATATATTTTTCGACTTAACGACTATGCGCGCGCCATTTGTCCCTGGAGGTACAATTTGATTGATTTTTACCTGGGCTATCCATAGAAAAGCCATCTGTGGAAGAAATCCCATTGTGGTCCTCTTGTTCCATAGAGTGCTGCTCTTTTTTTTTCGTTTAACAAAAGAATCCCCTCTCAGTCGGGGTGAAAGAGAAGAACCTTTCTTGGCTACTTAATCTTCTCTTAAAAAGAGAGACTCCCACTAGAAGTAAAAAAGGGATGATGACCCCCCAGAACAAACCGCAGGACATCGAATTCTCTGTCGATTTATTGTTTAGGGAGAAAAAGTAAAACTTGAATTTTATTTTTAAAGATAAATAATATGTTCGACCCTCTGAAAGTGTGTAAATATTGTTATCTGTAAATATATATATACCGGAAGTTTTCTCTAAGCATCTGCCGGCACCACTCCTATTGACCTTTAAAGAGAGTCCCGGAATTTCCCGTCGGGTCATTTCTCAGCGTGAAAAGGAAGATGGCCGTAGGGGCGCCTCTTTTCATATTTTTTTTTATGTTGGTGATTCACGCTCATACCTTAAAGTTGTCTTTCCTTTTGTGTATGTCCACACGGGATTTCTTTTTTTTTTTTACGATTTTGAACTTTATGGCGAATCTCTTGCCGATATAACCGACAAAGTCTTAGTTTTGCGAAAAAAGAAACAAGTTTGTAAGAAGAAAAAAAAGGGTTTGGCTCTGTCGTGATTGAACGCTCACGACATTGATGGAAGACTTTTAATATTTTCTGACATTGAAAGTTGCACAAAAAAAAGTTTATTAGGGGCAAAAACGATTAGCTTGCTCACGCCGGTTTATCTTCCAAGGTCACATCATCAACTGGTTGTCGAACCCTTATTACATAATAAGTCACGTCTCGTTTGTCTTCTATTAAACAAAAGATGTACATATTTTCACGCTCACTGCTCTGGAAAAAATAAGATTGTTGTTGTTGTTGTTCTAGAAAGTTTATATTTCTCTCCCAAAGATATATAGAATTTTGAATCGACGATCTTTATGACGTCTCCATTCTAAAAAATATGGTAATCGCCGCCGCCCTCTTAAAGAAAAAGCCCGCCGTTTTTTACGACTCTGGTGGAAGTTGTTCAAACCAGTTACAAACGTTTTATATATATTCTCCCCCCTCTGCATCTGGCCGAGGTGCTAAAATATATATCGAAAGGGCAAGAAGAAGAAGAAAAACATGGTGTCTTCTCACAGCGTAATAAAACGCTTTGGGGCCAAGTCGTGAAACTCTTTTTGTTTTCTTCGTCCAGTAATGATCCTTTGCACCATTGTCTTGACATACATTTAAAAAAAAAAGATGCGGGTCTTATTAACGGGATCGATTGAATCATCAGGTGTAGTGCGGTTATGTTGCTCGGCTTTTTTACTTCGACCTCAGAGTGATGGATGGGGGATGACGTTTGGTGTCCAAGGCTTCTTCTTCTAAAAGGATAGAGAGAATCTTGTAAGAAAAAAAGAGAAATCGATTGGTCACGCGGAGAAGAGGGAAGAAGAAGAAGAAAAAAATCTTCATAGCGGGGCGTCTAAAGAAGATGGGAGGAGGAAGAAAGAAAAAAAAGGGCGGCTGTACTCTCTGCTGGATGCCCTTTAGAAGAAGAAGAAGGTTTGGGTGTTATTCGACCCTCGAGGTCTCTTAAAAAAGAGTATTGATCGATATATTTTTTGGGTGATTTTCTTGTTCTCCAATTTCACTTTTTGTGTGATTTTCTGTAAAGAAGGGAGCACGGATGATCGGCGTTTTTAAAAACTCCTTTAGGGCATAGAATAGAGAAGAAGGAGGAAAGTTATATTACCTTTTTGTGTGTTGTTTGTGTTTATACCTGGCGGGGTCGAAGAGATTCTTTTTGTCTCTCTCTCTTCTTACCTCCTTTCGTCGTGACTTCCATTTTCACGCGCTCGCGCTCGTCCCTCCCCTATCTTTCGGGATAGACAGACAGACACGCTTCTTCCATCTCTCGAGGGCTTTGAAAATACCTGTTTTCTTATTCTCTCTTCTTCTTAAAACATTCATTCAACTAGCAATTATATTTTTCTCATTGTTTTAACCATTTTCTTATTTATTTTTTAAACAGATTCCGGATAGACAATACGGATCACATCATCGACGTGAACAAAAACAACATTCCCTTCGAGTACGACCAGGTCAACATCATCTGTCCAGTTTACACTCCTGGAACTCACGAAGACGATGCTGAAAAGTACATCATTTATAATGTGTCTAAAGAAGAATACGACACGTGCCGGATTACGAACCCAAATCCACGGATTATCGCCGTCTGTGACAAACCGTACAAACTAATGTACTTTACCATCACGTTCCGCTCGTTTACTCCGCAGCCGGGAGGTCTCGAATTCCGGCCTGGACAAGACTATTATTTCATCTGTAAGTTTTTACCCTTTTTGTAAAGAGAAGAGAACTTTTAGTAATTACAATTTTCTTCTTTCTAACAACAGCCACTTCTTCGAGGGATGATTTGCATCGGCGCATCGGAGGGCGATGCTCCTCCCATAACATGAAAGTCGTCTTCAAAGTCTGCTGCAAAGCTGAAGACTTGGACAAAGGTAAAGAGGAAAATCTAAACTTTCCTTCCTGCGGTTTTCTCTTAAACGGTTTATTTTATTTTTAAAACAGGAACGGCATCAGTTATCATGGGACGTCCCGCTTTGTCCAGCTCAACGACCACGACGACCATGGCATCCGTTACGTCCACTCACGGACCCGTCGTTATCTTGGCCAGCAACAACAAGACGAATGTTATCTCGTCCTCTGGAGTTACTCTTCCGCCTCATCCGGCTCCCGCCGTCATCCCTGCCGTACGCACTACCACGACGAGTAGTCCGTCGACGACAACGCTTGGCACTCCTCAACTGATCCTTCCATCCGTTACGGCACCTCCGCCTCAGCAGCGCATTCCTCCGCACTGGAAGGATATGGCGGATGGAGTACCGAGTTTCAATGTCCGGACAACTACAAAGAAATACGGCAAATGTGAGTTTCCTTTTCTAATTCTAATTTTTAAAAAGCACTTAACTTAATTTATCTTATTTTCTTCCAAAAAAGTAGATGATTTCGACAAGCTCTCTAACGAAGTGGTCAAGAATGAGGAGCTCACTTCGAAATCGAGTGGAGCCCTGCAGCGGCATTCATCCTCTTCCGCACTAGTGCTCCTCTTCTCAGCCGCCATCACTCTCTTCTACAGGGTGCGGTGAGGATGAATCTAAACCGCAAGGAGCTCTCTTCCTCACCTCAACGTCGTCTCTTTCTTTCTATTTTCAACCGGGACCAATATTATATATAAGAAGAAGAGAGCGGGACCGTCCAACTGAAAAGCCAAAATATTTAGGACGATTACATCATCGAGTGAGTTGGGATTTAACACGACCTTCTTTCTGTTTTTTAAGTGTCCCCCCCAGAAGTGCCATACGACTGCCCCCCTTTTTTCTATATAAATGTTTATATACATCAAATTTACGTGTGTAAAATCGTGATCCCCCTCTTCTTTCGTGTTTACTTCTCGAGATCTCTATGGACACCCTATTGTTTTACACACACACACAAACACATTTGTTGTTTTCTCTTTAAAAAGAAAAGAACTTGTTGCTGCTGCTGCTGTCGAGAAGAATCATTTCTCATGCTGGACAGTGAGATGGGGAGATTGTAGTAGAAAAAACAAAAGAAGAGCGCGACGCGCGAGCACGTGCAAACGAGTTTCCGTGTCTTTTCTAAATCACTCCAAAGTCAAAGAATGGCAGCTAAAAGGAAGGAAAAAAATTAGTAAACGACTCATTTTTATATAAGTGTGTTTCTACTTTTTGTTAATATTGTACATTTCTCTTCACTGACGTAAAAGAAAACAACAAAAAAAATTCTACCTAAAAAAAAATTAATCGTTTTCTCTGGACCCCATTGTGCGATTTGTCTTACTTTTTTCCCGTATTTTTGTACATAATCAAATTTTGTATCATAGCTCGTTCTCTCTGTTTGTTTCCCATACAATCACATCCTCCATTGATCGGCTGATGATGATCAAAAGTCTCTCCTCATCAACTTTATATATATATATACATGTTGTTGACCTCTCTCCCACTTGGACTATTTTTTTTTTCTTTTGGACTTGAAAAAATCCAACAAAAAGTCTCGAAAGATAAACAACAAATTCTATATTTAGAATGGATAAAAGTGGTCTTGTTTCCTCCTTTTGTTTGTATGTCTGTGTGATGAGCGCGTGCTGTGTACATCTCATTCGTGTCAAGATATTTATATAAACCACATTTTTTGCAAACTGAAAAAAATATTTGAATTTTTTTTTTTATTATGAATGATGGGTCGTTTGTAGCTACTACCAAGTAGGAATAACTGGTGACAACGTAACATGGATTTCTGGTCGACGTAGTAGCTAGTTGTTTTGTTTCTTCTCCCAAAAGAAAGAAGCACAAGAACGCCGACAATGAATGACTCCTGTCACAAGAGAGGAAAAAAAAGGGAGCTTCTTACATTTCTCTCTTGTCTACATGGGGATAGCACGGGATGAAATGAATACTAGAACTGGTCAAACAACTTCTGCTGCTGCTCCACACATTCCACGGCCAGCAGTAGGGAAGGGCCGTCAACTTTTTCTTTAAACCATTTTTCTCTGCTGGCTGCTGTTGGCCATAGCATAATTTATATTGAGCTAGGACGTTTATAATTTCTGGATTTTTTAAAAGGAAATACTTTGACAGGTGTGTGCATCGGGTTGAAATGTAGGCCTTTTCTTTTTTTTCACGAAATGTGGGGAATCTCTACAAAAATTCCAACAAGATGTCCGCCATTTTACCGACCCATTTGCTACGAAAATTCTCTACGACGAGGCACTAAAGAATGTTACAGTTCAATGTGAAGAATCTTGTAATATATTTCTTCCACTTTTTTGCTGGTATATAAAAAATGTAAATCTTTTTAGAGAGAGATTTCTCTTATGGTAAGTCACATTTTGGACAAATGAAAAAGAAGAAGAAGACTACTTTGTCCGTTACATTCTTCTTTTTATTAGCATGGCGGATGCTGTAACATTATTATGATGGCGGTCGTCAACTCTGCAAAAATTTTCATACTCTGCGGGATATTCTTTTGTGTTGACAGAAAACTCTTGGACATGAATTTCTACACGAAGGCATTTAAAATCCCATTCAATCTTTTATTATCGCCAACTTTCTCCATGGCCTCGTTAAATTGCAGACGCTTTTTTAAAAGAGGAAGGCCCCCTTAATGTCGTAAATTACTTGATCACCTCGGATGCGAAATAAACGAGCCAGAAGTCGATGAGGAAAGTTGGCCGACAGACTTTTCCTTACAAGGATGTCTTCTACAATACTGTTTTCTTCTTCAAAGATTTCTCTCAACTTTCCTCTAAAATTCTACTTAAAGTTATCCGCAATTTGATCTTTTCCATATCCTGTTTGGATTCCGCAAATAAGTCGTTGAGATATCATTATATTTTCTTAATGACTCATCGAGATTTGGTAATTCGTAAATAAACTTGTTTTCTTAGAGAACGGAAATGCTTGGTATAAATTCTTATCTGTCAATTTAATGGAATAAGTGTGTGCATATGATACCAATAAAGAAACGAGTTGCGAAAGAATTCTACATACCTAAACACAAATCAGGATTTTTATTTATGAAATCTGCTGCATGGTGAACGAGTCACGCTTTTTTTTTTTAAATTCAAACGTTCAGTCCTTTCCAATTAAAACTGGTGTTTCAACAAGTTGACTTGTAATTGATGGGGCAAAAAACGTGGTCATCTTTTGTTCACAGTGTGTCCGACATCAAAGAGGTCCCATTTGAATTTCTTTCCAGATCAACAAATCTGATTACACAACCGACCGAGGACCAGTTTTTTTTATTCTTGACGGCGAGATTGAGAGAGAGGCCCATTTTAGGAATATAACAAGCATTTCCGCTCTACGCTTTTCTCTTTTTTTGCGGGAATAATAATTATTTTAAAAAAAAACTAGTTTAATTCTCATTGACCAATTGGTCGGTCAGAATGATACAAAGCCTTGAATTCCTTTTAAGGATTTGAGTGTGATTTATGAACGGGAAATTATAAGTCGATCTACATTCTCTTTAAATTCCATTGCAGGGCGTATGACATCATTACGCCACTCTCGGCAGAAATGAACCGTTGTAAAAACACATTTATAACTGTTTATATCTAGCAGGACTTCCTAATATGAAAAAGAAACCAGACCATTTTAAAATTGTATTAAACTACGGTTCATTAATAAAAAGTTATATCTTAGAATCAACATGTGTCTCTTTTCTACTCATACAAAAAATAATAAGAAGAATCTGACCAAACCAGCTTCACATCTATCGGCTTGCTATTGAAGGAATAAGGGCGATGATACAGCGACAGTGTCTTCTGTTAAAATGTGGTGTAGAAAATCGATTTTTAAGAGATTATTGACTCGTTGACAGCTGATAAATTTGTGAAAAGTGCTTGAACTCGTTTGAGGGACCCCACAGACAGGAATCGTGTGGTGAACCACTCGTCTCTGAATAAGATAAGCCTTCTTTTCTAAATTGATTTCCTAGTCCCAAACTGGATCCATTGCAAATGAACTTTTTCTCTTCTTAAAAAAAAACTTGTTTGACAAATAGTCGTGCACGACTCCCACGATGGAGCCAACATATAAAAACAAGTT
The DNA here is from genome assembly GCA_030141595.1 of Chydorus sphaericus. Lineage (NCBI taxonomy): Eukaryota > Metazoa > Arthropoda > Branchiopoda > Diplostraca > Chydoridae > Chydorus > Chydorus sphaericus. Next base: position 10,517,700 of record CM057930.1, read on the forward strand.
TAAATGAACTAAAAAACCTCTTGTTTATTACATTAGATCTAACAGGTTTCTTTTTACCCAAAGAATCCTGACAGAAATTCCTGTTCAAATGATGGGCTCTCGTCAAGAAGGGGAGACGATATAATTGATGGATCTCTTTTCTCTCTCTCCCCAACTTGTTTCTTGGAAAGTGAAGAGGAATTTACATGATGAAATACACATAATAATATAAACTGATCCCCTTCTTCTTCTTTTTTATTTTTTACAGAGGGCGTCGATACTATTTAGGAAAAAACAAATGGCTGTGCATCTGATGCCGACAGAGAAATAATAAAAACGACGAGTGTTTTTCTTCTTTTAGATATTTTATTGGGCGCGGACCTGCTCTGAAGGCGTTTCCATCAGCCGCCGCCACCGCCGTCACGTCCATGATGTTGCTGGTTGTTACTGTCCTGACCGTTTGCGTTACACCACCACCTTCACGGACGAGATGACTAAATTAAGCATCAAGTCCCGGGGGCCGTCCTTATCGAAATTCATCATCGTAACGGGATAAATAAAAAATAAAAATAAAATACAGCCGGACGAACATCTATCAGGGACGGGCATCTTTTTTTTAGTTCAGGATTCCAATCACCTTCTTCGAAAAAGAAAAAAAATCGAGGAATACGCCTCTTCTTTTTTTAAAGATGGGGGCCAGCAGTTGTGTTGTTTTATTACACGGATGGAGGTACTATGACGAGCCCGTTACAACAACAATAACAACAAGGATCATCCGGCAAGTCACTGCGCTTGGCTGGGCGTTTTGTTGTGAAGAAGACGCGGGCAGCGCGCGCGCGTGCTGCCCTCCCTTTTTATTCATAATAAATGTAATAGACTTGAAATCATAATCTTTGTGTCAGCTTCTTCTTCTCTTAATCGCTGCTATTTAGCACCGTTTTTTAAAAATATAAATCAGGCACCTGCCGTTGAAACTTAACTTTTTTTAATATTATTATTAGATACAATAATAAAAGTCGATGCAAATTAGTTGAAGAGAGAAAGAAAAGACAATGAATCATATTGTCCTCATTGTATATGTACGAATGCAAAAGATGCTGTGTGAGAAACAACATAAATTACCATCAACTTGGGTAGCTGCAGAGTCATTTCAATGGACAGATGGAATTTCTCCGTGTGTGTATATCACGCGGCTACGTACCGCTCCCGAGTGATGACGTAAGCCATACCCATTTGAATAATCTAATTAGCGATATACACGCACTCAAATGGCCGCTGCTATAAAGTACAAGTTTCTTATATATAAAATCCCAAAGGAATAATTTTTTTAATAAAAAAAAAAAGAATATGTAGAGCCGGTTATTTTATCTAGCTGGATCGGTTGCTGACGGAATGCGGCCCAGAAAAAAAAAAACATTCTCTCTCTTTTGTATACACACAAAACGATTCTTCCATCCTTGGTTGATCAAGACTGAATTTCTAAAGGGTCTCCACCAGTAAATCAATCCTGCCGCCCGTCATCCAAAGCCGACCGAGTTTTCATATGAAATCCCGTCGTCCCCGCCATGTGACGCCCTTGTTGTTGTGTCCATGAAGAAGAAGACCTCCGGAATCCTCGATAACTCATCCATCATCGGCATCACACACACAGAAAAAAGAAGAAGAGAAAGATTCCATCATCTGCTCGGTAGATGCTTGTTATTGTATTATTTTTTTTCTTTCTTTTTAATGCCCAAAATAGGAGAAAAAAAGAAGAAGAAAACGACATTGATCCCGATGATGGATCAGCATAGGCCTCTATAAACCCTTGTTGAGCTTAGTCTTGGTCCATTCCGGATCTTTTTCAAGGTAGGAATCAGGTCTTCCCGTCATGTTACGGTACATAAACTCTGAGATGCCCCAGCCTTGTATTCCGTTCACCTGGAAGGTGCACATTCGTTCGTGAATCTTGGCCTCCCATTCCCATCCGATGTACAAGATGGGCGAGTCCACTACGTTCACTTGGACACTCCATGTCCGATTGGCTGTGAATGATTCAAGCAAAAAAGAAGAAGAGATTTATGACTATAATATAATGCTTTCTGATGTTGGTGGGCAGCCCGCACCTGCTCGGAAAGTGAAGTGGTAGTCCCTGGGCGGATCCCCGTTCTCTCCAACGTCCCAGATGTTGAGACCGCACTCATCCACCGGGAAGAGCCGCCCGTCTGGCAAGTACACGTAACCCAATTCCAAACTGTAGAAAAACCGCAATGATTTGTAATAAATAACTGCCCACTACTAGAAAACTGTTGTGATTTCCCGTGGTTTTTCAAGCAGACGACAATATAATTTACCACGTCGTCTGCTAGCTAGAATGTAAACAAAAGAACTTACACGGAAGAAGTGCAAGGCTGGCTAACGATCCCGATGTTGATCCTAGTTCCGTCTTCTAGAGTCATTGTGTGGAAACCGTAGCGGTGGAGCAACTTCCACTCACGCTTATGACCTGATTTCCCCACAAAAATAAAAATTGTTCTCACGATCAGCACGTTTAAAAAACAGCTGTTTTCTACCAGTAGTCATTACCGTAGCTGTGATCTCTCATGGAATCGACGTTGAAAGGATATTCTTTACCGTTGATTTTCACCGTTCCTCTCACTATTCCCATTTGCTCGTAATGCGTTTGATGAGCTCTATTTTAAAGAAGATTTTGTCAACAACTCGATAAAAAATAAAGGAAAGTTTTCAATTAGAAATATACTCTTTGAGAGTTTCGAAATATTCGCGACTCCATGGCTCGCGCGACATTGCCCGAGAGATAGCCGTCGATGACATGTCCGTGTCGAAATCGAATTGCTTCAGATCGGTGCTCCAAACGCCATTGATTTCTGCATCCACCAGCTCTCCAGTTTCTTCTCTCCTATTAATATGATATTAAATTTACATGTTGCAATAATGATCAGTGGATTTAATCACCTTAATTTGCCCTTGTAGGTGATCTTCCATTGCTTCATCGGTACGATCGGTTCGTGTTTCAATCCTTCAGCACCAAATTCGTCTTCAGTTCCAAACCAGGTTGAATCCGGCTGTTGATGACTCTTGAGTAAACCTTCTCCTGGAACCTTTTATATAATTCAATATTAAAATAAAAATCCTGTTATTTCATATTGGAGAAATTTTTTTAAGAGCGCCGAGAACTTTGAGAAAGATGAAGCCGTTGATGACCCGTTGAGGGCGCCTAGCTGTAGCGGTCACGAAGTAGACCCCGTCTTTGTTAGCCCCTTGAAAGTAGACGGCGTCGATGGCCTGTAGTAAAAAATGGATGAGCTCAGCATATATATAAAGAGAAACGTGTTTTCCAATCAAAAGATTTGTTAGATAGATAGGAGAGGGACGACACCTTGGGATGATCAGATAGTGGCTGGATGCATTCCATCTCTGCAATATTGTACTTGGATGAAAAGCCATGACCGGCCTCTTGATTAACTTTAGACGTCCCTTCCGCTCTCCTTTTATTATTTTGCCACTATTTACGTAATACTTGATTATATAATAATTGATCCAATTTAAAAGGAAAAATACTTTTCGGAGTGTAAAAGTGAGATAGAAGAAAGCAAATTTGATGTAATAGAATTTTCCAGGTTGAGAGTAGATACCGAAGATAGGGGCCGGGTCTTGCCTCAATATCCAGCGGATTAGGAGGAAGACAGTTCCGGCGATGAGCATCGAAAGAAGCATGTTGTTGACAGTCAGCAGCCGACGTGACTTACTGTTCAGAGACCCATCTATAGGCGCTATAGCTGTTCAAATTTACCGATAGCGAAGATAAGAGCCTTAGCTGATCTTTTAAGGAAGGAACACTTTGAACGTTGCCCATTTATAGATATAGGATTAGGATCATGCTGCTGCTGCTGCTGCCCGGAAAAAAGAGGGCCAAACAAAAGAAAGATACAGTACAAACTACATTTTGGACTTTGAAATGCGGAAACGCAGCGTTGCCGCACGTCTAGACAATAAATGTATAATTAATTCCATAAAAAGAGAGAAGAAAAATATTTTTTTATGTTAAAAATGCGAACTATTTTTTATTTATTTTTTTTTTTTTTGTTCGTAAATGATAATCTATGCGGAATCAGAAATGATGCGGTTCTAGTTTATTCAACGATCTCGCAGAATCATCATTTCCCTCATATAAACATGATGATGATGGTGGTACCTTCACCATATTCTGTCAGAAAGCTTCATAAAAAAGCGAAGAAGAAGAAGAATCTTTATGCTTGTCAGACGAAAAATCGCCTATTCACCATCAGCTGCTCGCTCGTTCATTTCCAAATGCAGAAAATTTTTTCTTCTTTCTTCTTGAGCACATCAGAGATCTTGATATTGCTTCTGCCCTATAAGATATTGCTATACGCATCCATGGTGGTATGTAATAATAATAAACACGAAAATGGCTTACGGCCAGACACGCCCTTGTTATATAGATGCACCGTCATATACCATCATTTTTTTTCGCCAGCACATCGCAACATTTTTCGTGTAGAAAAGTGTCGTATAAATTTGAGAATTATTTTGCAAATAGTAAAAAAATTGCGATTTATATTTTATTTTTAAATGAGATTGTTTTATGATTATTATACAATAATCACAAGAGTGTGTATAGCAGATAGAGGAGGGTTTGGGCACGACTGAAGCGCTGCATAAATGAATAATAAGGAACGAGGTGAATTTATTGCTCGAGGTCAACGCACGATGACTAAAGCAGCAGCACCACCAATAATAGATACAAAAAGGCGCTGTGTAGCTAGTTAAAGCTTATTCGTGCTGACCCAGAAAAGTAATTATGACGAGGAGCATGCCAATCGAGATTGAATAATACCTAGAAAGTCTATGCAAATAATGAAAACAGATTCACGAAGGAGAAGAGAAAAAAAAATTCTTTTCGTGTTGAAATGTTGGCAGCAATCAATCACTCTACGAGGGGGTAGATTATATAGGAACCTTAACTCTATACGATCTTTATCGCCAACTAATTTGAATGAATTTCGCGCGAGCTCAGCAGCAGCTTTCTTTCTTATCTTTTTTATTGATTTAAAGCTGAATTACTTTTGGCATTGTACAGAGAAATCTGATGACTGCTGCGATGACCTCATTTAGAGTTGGCGAAATTCTGGGACAAACAAATTGCTTCATCTCTCTTTTTTAAGGGGCACTTTTATGTGTTTAAGAGAACAATTAATGTCATCAAGAAATGGCCCGTATTACAATCTACTCGGAAAAAGCTGTAGTTGATGATGCCTCATTAACCATATGTGGCTTGATTACTAATAGTCAGAAGCTTCTTACTGTCCTTCCAGATTACAGAAGAGAGGTTTATTACCTAAGCGATTAAGTCTTAAATCAAGTAGGATGCTTCAAGGTTACGTAATAAGAACGTGCTGCGTTAACCTACATATTATTAATATGTAGGATTTACCACTTTCACAAAGGTACAACTTAAGTGAAAATCATATTAGAATTATGCAGATTGTTGAGAAAATGCAGTTAGATTTGGTAGTAGGCCCATAAATTTATAGGCCGTCGTTATTCATCTTTCGGTGGCATCTCCAGTTCCAGGGCGTGGCAAAGAAAATGATTTCATTTGTATATGTTTGGCTAAATGTTTGTTGACTCCCAGTTGGCCCAGATTATTATTGATTCCAACTCATAAATACATCTGCCTATAACCATCTTTTCCATTTTAGAAAAATGGTTCAGCGCGATCGACTCTTTATATTGACGGTCCAAATAGTAGGTGGAAAATAGCAAGGAGGCTTTTGATTATGCAGCAATTGATGTAATATTATGTACTATTTTAATATAACGAGAGGAGTGCGGGCGGATATTAAAATGATAGAAAATGCTAGCGATAAAAATAAAGATTAAAAAAATCAGATATGATGACGAAAACAATCATTTTTATGAATTTTGGTATTTTCAATACAAAATTAAATTCGATTTTTTAAATTTACGTAATAATAACTCACTTGAGCGAGTTTACATGTATAGTCATTATTATAATGATGTAATTTTTTTTTAATTACGTGAATGGAAAAATTATGTCACTACATAAACGACATTGGCAATTTGGCGCTGTGGCATATTTTTTTTGGTCTGATATGTACAGCAGACAGGTTATCCTAGCAGAATTCTCATTGTGAAGTACGGATCAGTAGTTGATTCTTATTTAGATTGTGTTTATAGTAGAGTTGTGAAAGGGAACCAGAAACAGATTTCCCCATGGCGACTGCGATGAGCGCTGATGAAGAATTAACCAATTGTACCGTTTGCCTGGTTGCTTATGACGAAAGTGACCATAAGCCTAAATTTCTGTCGTGTCACCATACGTTCTGTCTTCATTGTATGAAGGTATGTTCACCTTGAATCCCTCTTTTTCTCTTTTTAATTTTACTAACGTGCTGTTATGTACAGTCTTTAGTTAGGAATCGGGCTGGATCAATTCCTTGCCCCATGTGCCGGAAGGTGACATTTTGTTCTGTTGGTCAAGAAGCAGGACTCGCAACAAACAATTACATCTTGAAATTTATTGCCTCTTATGGATCTCTTATACCATCCCAACAAAGGTATAAAAAAAAATTATTTATAATTTTTAATTATCCAAACAAAAATTAATTGATGATTGATGGCATGGCATTAAGGGTCGTCCAGACGGCCGCTTTTTTTACGTTCTGAAGCACTTAGAGCATTAAGAAAAGAGAAATTTTCACTTTCTCGAAGTGCTTAATGACTTATAAACTTGAATTTTTTTAAAATTAGTTCAAACATATTTTTTCCCCTAATAAGAAACTTGCTTAGCGTCCATTGCTTAAAAGGATTTCACTACTGTTTAATATCAACTGTTGTTAAAACTACATGTTCGGGCCTGAGATTCGATATGCATTTTTCTTAAGAATCTGCTTTTTACGAACGGCCGTGTGAATGCTTTACTGAATTTTTCGCTCTTTTTTACCTGATGCATTTATGCTCTAAGCACCTAATGACTTAAAAAAAAAGTGGCCGTCTGGACGACCCTTTAAAATAACTTAAAAGGAACTAATTTTTTTTTCTGTTTAGACCTCGTGAAATTCCGCCTCTTCATCCTAGACGAAAGGGAGCTTTACCGCCAGCCCTGGAGATGCCCACCCTTACAGAATGGGCTGCCGTACTTAAGAGTACGAACGTCGCTGGGGATGAATTTATCGAAGAAATGACCAACTACCGAGACATGATTACCAAAATGGGCAATTTCCGCCAATAATCGGCAGTATACATTAAGATTTCTGAAGCAGTTTTTTTCAATAAATTTGGAATTCCAATTTTCTGATTGGAATTGATACTATCTAGTAACATATTTTTTTTCCTAAGAAATTTGCTTATCGTCTATTGCTTAAGGATTTCACTACTGTTTAGAATCAACCCTCGTTAAAACTACACGTTTGGGGCTGAGATTCGATACGCATTCAGAGCGAAATCCGTCCAGACTATCCTTGCTCTCCCCTATCAAGTGTTCATGAATTCGTCAATGTATGGATTGCGATAGCCGACTACATAATAATTTTCCGATCAAGTTCAACCAATAGTCGAGTCGAATTTGGAAGAATAAGCATCGTGGCAATTTATCATGAGCATTAATATTTCTTTATGAATGTTATGAGCATAAATTATTTCTTTAAGAATGAAGCAAATTAGATTTACGGCACATATTGTTCCAGTGACAGGATTCTTGCTTCTAATGCGAGAGATTCCGGGTTCGATTCTGGGGGTGTGCGTCTTTGAAAAGATCGTCACCTCTGTCAAGTTGCAGATCTTTGATCATTTTATTTTATTTAGAGGCATTATTTATATTGAACGTGTTTTAATCAATCAATTAGCGAATCTGACAACCATCCGAGTTTCCCGATGCGTTCCCTATACTTTTAGTGTCGCTTCCATAATTTTTACTTCTGAACTAGATTGTTTAAATATCGAGAAGGAACATAGTATATGAAAAAAGTTACTGACAAAATAACGCTATGTAAGAAAGCGTGGAGAACCAGGTTAAAAGGGTTTTGCGATGCTTACTTTTACTTATTCATCCTCCTACTCTAAAAAACTCTTTTTCCGCATATTCAAATTCGGATGAAATAATGCTTTGCTATAAAATATCAATTACGTTTACCAACTTAACAAGATGTATTAGATTTTTTAAATGATCCAAATAATAATTTTTCAATATAATTCAAACGATGTAATGAAATTAATTATTAGAAACTTAGTCCCAAAACTTAATTGAATTATTCGTGTATTTTTTATTGCGTTAAAATGTGAAGTCGTTATTACAATTAATTGATTATATAGATGGCGAAATCATGTCGTCATTACACAAATTACATCGTCAATTTGGCGATGTTGCACGGTTTTTTGCCAGGTACAGCAGACAGGTTTCATTTTTCGTGGATTGTTCTAGCTATTTTGATTAATTACGAAGTGGTGCGAAGATAACCACAAAGAAATTCACCATGGCGACGGCGATGATCGAAGAGGATGAATCCACGCATTGTACAGTCTGTCTCTTTCCCTATGACGAACAGGATCGCAAACCGAAATTTCTGTGGTGTTACCACACCTTCTGTCTTCATTGTATGAAGGTAAATTAATTTTGAATCTCTCTATTTCCTCTACTCTTTACTTGACTAATGTGTGATTGTACACATTCAGTCTTTTGCTAGGAGACAGGCTAAATCAATTCCATGCCCAACATGCAGGAAAGAGACACTTTGTGCTGTTGGTAAAGAAGCCAGCCTCACAACAAACTCTTATGCTCTTAAACTACTTAAATTGGCACTGAAGCCATCCACTCAAAGGTAAAGGGCATAATAATAATTAGAAAAACAGAACAAAATGTAATCTTATTATCTTTGTATAGTTTGACAATTGAGGATCAGTGGTGCTTCCAGTGCAAGAAGAAGGCTACTGTTTCCTGCCTTATTGGCCACAGCTCCATCATTGTTAAAATGGAATCAAAGCCGATTTCATTTTTCACCGACCTTCACCAATTAATGGGAGAAGAAGCAGCTGACATCGACTCGACCATTGTCCAGTGGGAAAAAGCCGAAAAAATCGTGAAGAAAGTCTCCGAAACTCTGAAATTAAAGTTATCTGAGATGAACACTTTGGATAAAAAAATTCGTGATAACATTCGCTTGCTGTCGGTCGCTAAAGAGAGTGCCAATAATGGTGGAAGATCGTCCCTTATTAATGATTACGCCAATCACCACATTGAGGGCTTCACTGCGACATCTTTTAGCGAGGAAATTCGTCATAAGGCTGCCAATAAGAAAATGCTCAGACAAAAAGAAATCGAATCCCTGAAATCATCTCTTCCAGCCACAAAATCCATTGCAGTTTTGCAGCAGATCTTGCTGCTCGGCTTTCGGGTTGCAGAAGAAGAACTGAGCAACGACCAAAAGGAGGAACTGAAGAAGTTACAAGTAGCTGCCTCAGAATCTACGGATGATGTTGTGGGCAACTTTGGAGTGGCAATGACTTTCTATCGCAACGGTTCTACCAGTTGGCTGAACAACACTGAATTTGGCTCTGTTTTCATCAAACCGGATCGTCGCGTCTTTAATCAACTCCACCTCGGAGCATTTGGCATTTTTAGAAATGATCGCCAGGATTCAGTACCAGTTCCGACATTTGGAGCCCAAATTCTTGCAGTAAGCTCAAATTAATTAATTTCGATTATTTTCTAATGGGTAAAAAATTATCTTATTTTATTTTCAGTCTGATGCTTCTTCGTTCGTCTTATTTGGGAACGTCGAACCGATAATGGAAAAGATGTTCCTGGATACGGAGTTCCTGCCTTCGGAGAACTCAACTGATGGCCTGTTGAGCGCGTCGGAAATGGAAGTGAAGCTCGTCCAGTTCGCTCAAGAGGATAACGCACAGTCTGTCAATGGATTATCACTGGCATTCTTCCTGGATCGTTCAACACGCGTAGATTCCGGGATCCTCTGGTCACCTTCACGATCCATCCCGTTCGGACGGATTATTCAGGGTTCGTGGGTCATTGAATTATTGAGTAAACTAACTCCAGACGAAATGAGAAATGTTCACGTACGGGTGAGTTACTATCAGGACCATCGAGAGTGTCCATCTGGAGTGGCAGAAGGCGGAGGGAGAGGCAGGGGACGGGGAATGGCTTTATTGCAGCAGTTGCAGCGTCTAAGATCTGCTCCCGATGGTCCTGGTTTCAACCGTCATCTTGATTAGCCTCTCGAAGATGAATTTGGTTATTTAGATGTTAAGTTTGTTTCTGATTGATTCTCCACTGAACTTGTTTACCACTTTCTGTGCTTTCTTATGAAATAAACTGCAACTGATGATCGAAGGAATTCAATGCGTCATACTTATTACTATTGCAAATAGCAAATAAAGTAGCTGATGTAATATTAAGCTATGCAATCAATAGATCAAATTCAGTCAATATTCGGCTCGATTGAATAAGCATGAGAAGAAAACATTATTTGAAGAACCAGACCGGAATGTTCCGAAACCTACTACGGTAGTTATTATTCCTACAACGAGGGAAAATGTGGCATGCATTGTGTAAATAAATTGTCGAAAGTTCTTTTTCCATCATCTCTTTAAAAACTTTTTCTTCAAATTATCCATCTAATAACGTCGATTTTTTTAATAGCGCCATAAGAAAGCGTGAAAACCAGGAAATAAAAGTGGTTTGAGATGGCTATTTATTCTATGACAAACATTCATCTGTTTTAAAACTTCTGTGATTACGTACAATACACCCATGGAGACAAGCCCTTATATTTTTGTTGTTTTTGACGTTTATTATTGCGGCAAGTCACGGGATTTTCCATATGTCTTTTGTCAATAAAATTTACGTTTCCGCGTTACGAAATTAATATTTTATCTATGAAAGTTCAGAAAGGATACGCTAGCATTATAAACAAATGGGCTCGCCTTATTATATCGAAAGACAACAACAAGTCTTATCAAAAAATAAATGTAGACTTTTAAATAAACAAAACAACTTGCGTGCTATTTTCTCAAATTATTGATACGCTTTTGTAAGAGAAAATCCTTCTTTTGTGACGAATACAAGGAAGCGTAATATTTCGTTTCCTTTTTCTGCAAAATAACAATCGTCTCAAATTTATCAATATTTGACTTAGTAGACAAAAAAAAAAAGATGAAGGGCTTTGCAAAACCAGATCAATGAAAATGAAACAAGAGAATAACCGTCTCATTCGATTTTTATTGCGTAATTTAAACCACATGATATGTGATAAGTGACTCCATCGTGTCTATAAAACGAGCCCCCCGAACCCTGAAATTGATCTGACGAGAGAGAACAATATATTCACATGATGGGATCCTCTTTCAAGGCGCTACTTCCCTTGGCCGTCCTGGTCTCGGTGGTCTTGTCGGCATCCGCCATCATCATCGAAGTTCCAGGCTATGCTACACGACTGGAAGGGACCACTGAGGTATCCGCCACCACGGAACGCCCTTTCTACGCTTTCCGGGGAGTCCATTACGCCGAACAGCCCACCAATCTCACACGCTTTTTGGTATACAATTCATTTAAATCAAATAAAAATTATCTAACCATTTATTTTAAATAAAGCCACCAACTCCAAAAGCTCCTTATCCAGCGGATGCGATCGTGGATGCAACCCGGAACAATGTTGGATGCACTCAAGGCGGCAGCAGCGGCACTTTCGGCAAGGAAGATTGCCTCACTCTCGACGTTTACACACCTTATGTAATTTTTATTTTTATTTCACAATAAGCAATTATGTAATTTGAATGTATTGCGTCATTAGCTTCGAGGTGAAACCGGTAAACCTTTGCCAGTGATGTTTTGGATCCACGGAGGAGCCTTTTCCTTGGGTCAAGACCTCGAATACCTTCCGCAGAGGTACATGGAGAAGGACATTGTCCTCGTCACCATCCAATACCGTTTAGGCCCTCTCGGTATTATATAATAACTTACAGTTGAATAATCATAGCGCAGTTAATAGTGATTCTGCCTTTTAAAAGGATTCCTTTGCTTCGATACGGATGATGTTCCGGGCAACGCTGGAATCTTTGATCAAATCGAAGCCCTCCGATGGGTTAACCGACATATCCAGTCCTTTGGTGGCGATCCGTCTCACATTGTTATCGCTGGTGAGAGCGCTGGAAGCGCCAGCGTCTCGCTCCTTGTCTTAGCTCCTCAGGCAAGAGGATTGTTTGTTGGTGCCATCGGAGAGAGTGCAAGCGTACTGGCTCCATGGGCTCTCGATGATGGAGACAAGGGAAGGATCGCTTCTACTAGAGTGGCTGAGATCGCCGGTTGTCCGACTGCCAATTACGCCGCAATGCTCGACTGCGTTCGTAACATTGACGATAACGAGCTGACCAAAGCCTACGGAATCTACCAGGTTTGGTTCTTGCATATTTGTTAAGTTAGTATAAGCGATGATTTATTGATGATATCAAAATCAAAATAGGATGAAGATATGTTGCAAGGAAACTTGGGATTTAGCGCTTCCAATCCAGTGATCCAGAAAGCAGGACAGCAAAGACTTATTGAGGTTCCACCTCAACAGCTGCTTGACTCTGGAAATTATAACCAAGTTCCCTCTTTGTAGGCTTTTCTCTTACATTTTACAGATTATTAGATTTTGATGATTACATTTGATTATTACAGTTGGGGTGCAAACAAGCAGGAAGGAACCTTGGTCTTGGGAAGTAAGATCCTAACAAAATAATATGCTTAATAAGTTTTTCATCCTATTGAAATCTTTCTACCTTTTTAAATTATAGTCTTGTACAACAGTTATTTAGTGCCAAATGACCTTGTAAACAATACGGATTACATGGCTAATCAGGCAGTGCCAGATATTTTGAAGGCGCTCTGTAAGATTTCCTTTTCGGTGGTTTAGTCTAACGCGGTTTTATGCAATTTTTTTTTTCAATTTACAGCTATCAGTGATCCAACCGGAGATATTGCCGCCGCCTACACTGAAAAATATCTTGGTTATGCTGATATGGGTGATTTCACTTCGATGACAGCTGGAATGACAGACGTTAGTTCTTCATAAAACTCTATTTTTGCCCGAAAATATTAATTGAGAGCAATAATATCTCGCAGATGCTGAGTGTTCTGTTCATCAAAGAAGCAACTTACCAATTTGCTCAAGCGAGTTCCAAGAACCAGCCAACCTTCTTCTACTCGTTCAACTACAATGCTAGACACAGCCTTTTTAACTACATCTTCGCCCGTACTAAGCCACCCATTCCGCACGGTGTCTGCCATGCCGATGAGCTCATCTACCTCTGGGCTTTCCCCTTTGATTCTGGTTTCCAACTCAATGCTAGCGAACACAATCTTTCGGACAAAATGATTCAAGTTTGGACCAATTTCGTCACCTACCTGTAAGAAATTATTACTCTTTCTAATAATTTATCTAAGCTAATTCATAAGCTAATTATATTATAGAGATCCAACTCCGAATGAAGTTCAGCTTCTACCTGGTATTCCGAAATTCAAGCCGTATACTCAGCAAGAAGAGAATTACATGGCAATTAACGAAGATTGGGAAGTGAGACTGGATTTTACAAAGACCTACACAGTCACTGTTGACGAGCTTTACCCACCGGCCGTTGCTGCTCAACGAAATGATTTTGGCGGCCGATTCAAAAAACGTCATCTTACTAGTCCGTGATAAATGTCTTTAAAAATTCGTGAAAACGCTTCAAATACGCTATTATAAAATGAAATAGGAAATAAAATGTATTATACACCGGTACATATTTTATTTATTTATCCCATTTGAAAAATTGAAATTAATATAAATAGATTTTGATTCACTTCGCGATATTCAAGATATTATTCCAATTCGATTAGAAATCCTCTTCGTCATTGTGTTTTTGTTTGCATTCTACTGTCACTCAAAAATGTGAAAATCATATGCTGGATTTTCCATTTCCCGACGCCAGTCGATAAAATTCAAACCCCACTTTGTATATAATTCAAAAATAAACAAGACTGAATGCATACACAAATGATGAGGTACGTTCTTTTTAATCCTATCTATTTACATTGATAAGACTTAATGATAAATAACCATTTGCACAACTTAAAAATACTTCAGATTACAATGGTTTGGTTGTTATACTTTCTATCTAAAGAGCAAACAAAAGTTGTTTGAATTGCGGTACAAAAAGAGAGAAACTTAATGCGCGTTCAGAAATACTATTTGAAATTTTGATACACATTAAGTCATATGATTCACGTGAAATTATTCAGTTTAAATAGATAAGCAGAGCATTCATTAACAATGGGGCCTTGTTTTAAGGCGCTGCTCTCCTGGGCCGTTCTGGCCTCCGTGAGTTTATCGGCTTCTGCCATCCTCATTGAAGTTCCAGGATATGCCACTCGCCTGGAAGGGACAACCGAGGCATCCGCCGTTACGGAGCGCCCCTTTTATGCCTTCCGGAGCGTCTTCTACGCCGAGCAGCCCACCAATCAAACTCGTTTTCTGGTACGTCGGTTTAATAACAAAATGAATCGAAAAATGTTTAAACTATTTAAAATTAATTAAATTATACAGCCACCCATTCCAAAAGCTCCGTATCCGGCAGATGTTATTGTAGATGCTACTCGGAATAATTTGGGCTGCACCCAAGGTGACACTACATCCATTCACGGCTCGGAAAATTGTCTTACTCTCGACATTTTCACTCCCAAGGTAAGTTTTATTTTTGAAATATCATCATTTTCTCTAGAATTATGGCTATTACAAATTGATTTGATACATAGCTACGTGGTGAATCGGACAAACTTTTGCCCGTCATGTTTTGGATTCACGGAGGAGCCTTTTCCTTGGGTAGTGCCAACGCATATCTCCCGCAAAGATACATGGAGAAAGATATTGTCGTCGTCGTTATACAATATCGATTAGGACCACTCGGTATATTTCTACTCATAAATTATAAAATCATAAAATAAAAATGACTTTTTGTTTTAAAGGATTCTTTTGCTTCGATACGGATGATGTGCCGGGTAACGCTGGAATCTTTGATCAGATCGAAGCCCTTCGCTGGGTTAACCGACATATCCAGTCCTTTGGTGGCGATCCAGCTCAAATTGTTATCGCTGGAGAGAGCGCTGGAAGCGCTAGCGTCTCGCTCCTTCTTTTAGCTCCTCAAGCAAGAGGATTGTTTGCTGGAGCCATCGGAGAGAGCGGCAGTGTACTCGCCGAATGGGGTATCGATTCCGGAGAACGATCGACCATCGCTTCCACTCGAGTGGCTGAAATGGCGGGATGTCCCACTGCAAATTACGACGCAATGCTCAATTGTATCCGGAACATTGAGGACAGCGAATTAACTAAAGCCTATAGTAAATACCAGGTAAATAAATCAGCCATGCATTTTATGTGGATGATGTGATGAGCGTTATTTTAATTTTTTTAATATTAGGAAGAAGAAGCGCTTAAAGGGAACTTGGGATTCAGTTCATCTAATCCAGTGATCCAGAAAGCCGGACAGCAGAGAATCATCGAAGTTCCGCCGCAACAATTGCTAGAATCCGGCGACTACGCTCAAGTTCCTTCTTTGTAAACCCTATTTTAGTGTATGGCTCTCTTTTAAATGGAAATATTACATTTTAAAAATAACTTTCAGGTGGGGTGCTAACAAACAAGAAGGATCCTTGTTTTTGGGAGGTGAGCTAAATTATATTTCAAGTGAAAATTGGTATTTCAAGGATCGCCATTTAATTTGATACACAGTTATGTATAATAGATACTTTAAACCGAATGGTTATGTGGATAACTCGGACTACCTGGCCAACCAAGCAGTTCCCGACATTTTGAAAGCTTTCCGTAAGTCATAATTCCAGTTTTTAAAAATTACAAAAATATATAGATTTACCATCGATTTAAATTCAACCTAGGTATCGACGACCCAACCGGAGAAGTCGCTGCAGCATACACTGAAAAGTACCTCGGCTATGCTGAAATGGGAGATTTCACTTCAATGACAGCTGGATTGACCGACGTTCGTTCATTTCTTTATTTTATTCATCTCTTGTTTACTCTAATTCAATTTACGTAATAGATGATGAGCGTTCTCTTCATCAAAGAAGCGACATACCAATTTGCCCAATCGATTTCCAAGAATCAGCCAACCTTTTTCTACTCAATGAACTACGACGGTAGATACAGCTACTTTCCTTATGTCTTCGATAATACACCGCCGATCCCGCATGGTGTCAGTCACTCAGATGAGATGATCTACCTCTGGGCATTTCCGTTCGATATTGCCTTTAGACTGAATGCGAGCGAGCAGGTTCTTTCCGACAGGATGATTCAAGTTTGGACTAATTTCGTCACCTACCTGTAATAGGAAATTACTTTTATTCAAAATTCTTCTACCCTAATTATACTGATTTCAACAGAGACCCAACTCCGAATGGCGCAGAGCTTGGCTTTCCCGAATTCAAACCGTATACTCAACAAGAAGAGAATTATATGGCCATTGACGAGGAATGGGAAATGAAGTTGGATTACACAACCACCTACACGGTCACTGTGGACGAACTGAAAACAGCAGCTGCTGCTCAACAAAATAACTTTGGTGGCCGATTCAAAAGACGTCATCATCCCTTTACTACATAATAAATCTTTTAAAAAGAAATCGCAAGACATAGTCCAGAGCTAATATGTTATTATTTGTTATTTTCATAATAGAAGACAAATAGTTATTACGGTTTTCATAACACAACATGTAAAAAACCTAACAGTAATTTTCGACTACCGTTGTTCTCTTTTCGTGTCAGCAGTTTTAATATAAGAGCGATATAGATTGAGAAAGAGTAGTTCATTGGGTACTTCCTGGTTTAATGGCTATGTTTTAGAAAATGTGGAAGGCTTTACCAGAAGCCACACATGGATGATGATTTTTGGGAAAGGATAAAGTCATGGAACGACTTGTAAGTTTATTAGTTTTCCTTTTTTGAGTGTGGGAAACGCCTCTGTTCGCCACGTGTTGGGGGAGCGCAAGAAGAAAAGTGACGCTGCACATTCGTCGTGTACCAGCCGCACTCGAAAAACTTTTGATTGGAAAAATGTGTTTTAAAAAAAGTGAGAAAGCCGGATCATCATCATTCATCTTCTTAGAGAAATTTCTCTCGTGTTTGACTAGTTCATTTCATAACAACAAAGAATACATTATAAGCCTTTTGATATGAAAATAAATTAATAGAAATGAAGTAATTTCTCTTGCTTCCTTTGTTTTCAAAATAGATTATACATATGTATCCAGTCATGTTGATTTTTCTCACATCTTGTCTAGAGGACTTGAACAGTAGACAATGATCCCGGGATTTAGAGGAATTTACGTCAAATCCTGTCTTGTTTGAAACTCTTTTTGTGTCAACAACTTGTAAATCCTTGAAGATAAAAGCATTTCAACTGCTCCCCTTTCGCCGTTGCTTCTTCCTGTCTACCTATTCACACTTTAAACAAACAAAAATCGTTTACAAAATGCGTCAAGGTAGTTCAAACCTGTCAGACGCTTCGTCTTAGGTGCTTATGTAGCTCTTGAAAAACGAATGTGATGTCGTCTCTATTTAAGTAGGGCCAAAATATACAAACAAACAACAAGATTATCAAATGATGCCATGAAAAACAACAACAAGAGGAAAAGTACTGAACCCTTAAAGGGTCTGCAGTTTTGTTTCGAGTCATTTTATTCTTATTCGACTACATACTATCTCTATTATTAGTGCTATCCAACCAAGTACATGTAAATGTTTATTTTATAAGGGATTATACATGACATTTAATCGGATAGACGATATAGGAGACCTTGAAAAATAAAAGGTAAACTTTTTAACACTGTTATACGGATCACAAGTTTGCCACAGTCTAGAGACGACGGCCAATCATGAAGCTCCTACTCTTCACGTCGATTTTAGCCGGTTTAGCCGTCCTGGCTTCGGCGCAAAGGGCAGAAAATATAACCGTGGATGTTCCGGGCTATGCTAAAGTCGTGGGCCGCGTTGGCGAATCCGTCTACACTCAGCGACCATATTACGCTTTCCGAGGTGTTCATTACGCCGAAGCACCTTTAGACGAAGAACGCTTTTTGGTATTGATTCCGTCATATTTATTTCCTTTTACTTTTTTTTTTTAAAGATAACTTGTGATCATTCTGGAAATAGCCACCAAAACCAAAAGTGCATCCTGCCGATACGGTAGTGGACGCTACAGCCCTGGTGAATCCTGGATGCAAACAATGGCTTGGAGACAATTTTGTCGGAGAAGAAGACTGCCTCTCAGTAGACATCTACACTCCAGTTGATGTAAGTTTCGAGTCGAAATAAAGTTATGGCTTGAGAGAGAAAACTCATGGTTTAGTTTTTTTTAATTTCAGCTACCAGGAGAGAGCAGGGAAAAATTGCCCGTTATGGTCTGGATTCACGGAGGATCTTTCAGGGCTGGACAAAGTTTGGAATATCAGCCCATTAGATATATGGAAAAGGATATCGTTCTCGTTGTGATCCAATATCGTTTAGGCCCCATTGGTAAATTATAAATATTATTTTTTTAAATAATAAATAAATGGAATTAAAATATGTTTATTATCAGGATTCCTTTGCTTGGATACGGACGAAATTCCGGGTAATGCAGGAATCTTTGATCAAATCGAAGCCCTCCGCTGGGTTCAAAAATATATCACGCATTTTGGTGGTGACCCCGGTAGAGTAACTATCGCCGGAGAGAGTGCTGGAAGCGCCAGTGTCTCTTTGCTCCTTCTTGCACCTCAAGCCAAAGGTTTATTCATTTAATTTTCTCATGAAAATAAATTGTTTTTAATGATCGACAAATGTTTAGGTCTCTTTGTTGGTGCCATCGGAGAGAGTGGTTCAGTCTTGGCTGAATGGTATAACAAGACGAATTCCTTAAAACGCACGCAACACACTTTTATATCGACTTCTTTAATAGGGCTATCGATGCAGATGGCAAAACACCTTCGACAAGGATCGCACAAATTGCGGGATGTTCTTTAGAACCATATGAAAGTTT
Source organism: Chydorus sphaericus (assembly GCA_030141595.1). Lineage (NCBI taxonomy): Eukaryota > Metazoa > Arthropoda > Branchiopoda > Diplostraca > Chydoridae > Chydorus > Chydorus sphaericus. Next base: position 10,536,785 of record CM057930.1, read on the forward strand.
ACTCGAGTGTTTACGTACCATTGAAGCGGACAAATTGATTGAAGCCTACAAAATTTTTTGGGTATTTTTATTCTACTCTAAAGTTTATAATGTACTACATTATTTCGTTTTGCAGAAAGAGGATCAAAAGCAAGGTGGTCTTGGATTCGGTGGATCCAATCCCGTAATCCAGAAAGCAGGAAAAGAGCGAATAATTGAAGTGACGCCGAGAACTATATTTGATTCAGGAAACTACTCGACCGTTCCCATGATGTAAGTTCGGTAGCCTTTAATTCTAGTTTTTTTAAACCTTATTACAATCTAATCTGTTTAAAATAGGTTTGGAGCGAATCAACAAGAGGGCACTCTAGTTCTCACTTGTGAGTTTTAAATTAAACCCATCAATTGAAGGAAAAAAAACTATAACTTTTACTCTGCTTCTAGATTTGTACCGCGATTTCCTATTAGCCAATGATTTATTAGAAAACACGACTTTCTTAGCCGAGGATTTGATCCCAACTATTCTTACAGGATTGAGTGAGATACTGAAATTGTGATCCGTAAATCTAGGGAAATAGTCATTTGTAATTTGTTGGCTAACAGATATCAGGGATGACACTGGAACTTTCACTGATGCCTTGATCGACAAGTATTTTGTGGGCGCTGAAATGGGCAACTTTACATCCATGACTCCAGGACTGATTGATGTAAGATTCGACCATTTCACTCTACGTGAATCCATTTAACATGATTTCTTCTTACAGATGCTGGGCGCTCTATTTTTAAAGCAAGCCGGCTTGGAAAGTAATTATCTAATTTCGCATGTACAATTGATAGCATTATAAAATTTCAAATCCTTTTTAGCGGTGCGTATCCATTCAAAATATCAGCTCAATTCGTACTGGTACGGATTCAATTACGAAGGAAGGCTCTCTCTCTATCCATATCTCTTTCCGGGAGAGTGGGAAGATTTTCCTTGGGATCACGGAGTCAGTCACGCAGATGAGATGATTTACCTTTTCGCAATTCCATTCCCATACAATGTAACATAATACGTTCCTTTTAGAAGAGAGTAATAGATCATCAAACTTAATTTTTTTACGCAAATATCTAGGGTGAAATCGTTGAATTCACCCCGGAAGAACGAGAACTATCGGACAGGATGATTAATGCATGGACCAATTTCGTCATCACTGGGTTTACTCTTTCTATATTACTAGCAAATTACCCCAATGGCTAATTAATATGTATTCAAACAGATCACCAAATACGGTAGGTGGTAACGTCCCACCTTGGCCCCAGTATACCCGAGCTGGTGATGAATACATGGACATAGATAAGGATTGGGTCGTTAGGAAGGACTACACAGCGACCTATACCGTCACTGTCGATGAGATGCGCCCCCCTGCTTAAATACAATCAAATCTAATCAAGTGTTGTTAAAGGATTTTGGATGCCGGAAATAACAAAATAAAGAAGAGATGGAGGAGTGAGCATTATCTATTTCTCTATCTGAATGACACATGCGAAAAAATTTAGCACACTGACGCCCATCACATGGCAGATCATTGGTAAATCAAGGATAGCCGACTCGTTCAGTGATTTAGAAAAAAAGGGAGAAAATCGTAACAATTTGAAAGAGGAAATTACAGTCAAAAGTTTTGTTATGGAATTTTCTTTTTAATGGATGATACTTGGTCGACTTTCGTCATCGTTGATAGCGTCATCTTGACCTAAGAGAGGTTCATCATCCGTATCAGCTCTGCCGCACTTGAAGAGGGAGGCGTTGAGGATGTTGTTGTATAGGCACATTCCAATTACCAATAGAGCGAATCCAATAATCTAAAAAAAGATAAACATTGCAATTATTTGAAAATACTAGTTATTAATCATTATAATACCTGAGGCCAGTAGAAATTCTGCCAATGGAGGGCAAGGCTGACAGACCAAATAACAAGCGTTCGAACTGAATCGAGAACCATTCGAGTTGTAGCGCTCAGCTCTTTGGTAACGCTTACGCCGGCGAAATTGAAGAAGGCAATACTGATGACGGTGCCTGAGTAAGATTTTTTTTAAAGTCAGGATATACTATCACATCCGTTATGAGTCATTGTCACATACCAGACATTGCGATCATGATGATGGGGTTATTTCCCATTTGAGTGAAACCGTCCAAAGCATCCTCTAGAACTCCACGAGGGTTGTCGCTAAACGGGGGTCCAACTCGGATATAGTACCTGTCAATAAAATATAAAATCAGTATTGGTAATGAGATAAATGTGAAGTAATTTAGTTTACATCGGAATGAGGAGCAAACTGAGGGTGATGAATCCAAAAATGCCTTCCCAACCGACGGCCTGAAGAGGTGGAACGTTGTATTTACTCACAAACTTCTCTTCCCAGACCATTTGACTGGCAGTAACGATGGTAGCCAAAACAATCAAAAGGTCGCCCGTGATAATGTTGTTTAGGGAAGCGTCTCCAGATGAGCCAAAAATGAAATCGGAAGCTCCGACAACGCTCAAACCGGCAACCACGGTGAGCATACCAAGCCATTCACGACCTTTTAAGAGTCGGCCCAAAAAGGCGGTCGATAGCAAACCAGTAAAGATGATGACAGCTCCTAAATAGAGTGACATTAAATGTGAAATATCTATTTTAGAAAATAAAGTATAACTATTCATACCTCTAAGCATTTGAAAGGAAGAGGCATAAGTCAAGTTGAGGCCAGTGTACATGGTGGAGGTTGCCATCATGTCAAGCAGGGCTGGAGGTAAGAAGATGAGGGGATTGAAAGAGGTGGGAGGATTGTCAACCACACTTGCCAGCTCATTGGATCGGATCTAAGAAGTTAAATTTGAGATTGTTCACTGATTCAACAATGAAAATTTGAATATTCTACCTGTCTCCTCTTTTGAATGAATCTAGATATGTAGAAAACCACCATGCACATAGATTCCCCAATAAACATGGTGCAGGCCTGTAAAAATGGGTGGTTGAATGGCTTCTTTTCTCCTCCGCTGTTGACAGACTCCAACTTATCAGCCCATCTGCAATATTATAAGATATACATGTTATAAATGGCGCATTACTTTTTTAAATGCTAGTTGTTTATACTTTGTTGATAGTGTGTTGATGGACCCTGTAACAACCATCAAAACAGCCAAACAGAGTTGGTAAGTTGTCCAGGCCATGGTGGATGTTTTCAAAATGAAATAAAGAGATGACAGTTATCTTAATTCACTCCTCTTTAAAAAATGAAAAGAGTGCTTCTCCAAAGTCGACGCTATGCTGTCAAACTCATAGAGAAAACTCGAAAAACACTACACAAACTTTTGACAACCAACAGTTGGGTTGTCAACTGAACGAGTAGGCCGGCCGTCGATAGAATTTCCTAATTTCGACTTTCCATTTTTAAATACGCCCTTTGAGGGTTGCTATGTGCTGCCACCTATCAGTCCGTCGACTGTTGAAATATTTTTTTTTTTAATATTCGATTCGCTCGCCGACGATACCCTTTTGTTTCGTTTTAGTCGTCTTAATTTAAAATCAAAAATGAGTTCAAGATCTAGCAAGATTTGCTAGCTCATACAGAGCTGCTTCTAGTCAACTGCCGTGGATTGAACTTCATGAAATTGTTCCATTTTTTATTGTTTAAAATGATTCAATCGGGATTATGTTCTTTCTTCTTTCATGCTGTTTTCAGAAAATTCATCCAAGGACAAAGCCTTTCAGATTGGCACAGTAGTATTATTTCTACGAGATAAGACAAATATTTCTCGACCAATAGTTATGGCGAGCGACCAGTCCATAACATTTGTCAATAAGAATATCAAGATGTGTTTGCGTGTCGCATAGATAAACAGGCTCAGTTCGCGAACGTGATCATGTAAAACAAATAAGGATCCTGTGAAACTGCGAGTTGTCTTGTAGAAAGTTTTCTGAAATTCACATTTGGCATTTACAATTCTCACTTTCCATGCGAACAATAGAAAATAAAGAAATATCATCACTTTCGATCAGTGCGAAGAGGATTCCCAGAACGCATTGTATTGCGACAAAAGAGAACAATTTTTGAAAACATGGTAAGAGAACAGGGTGCATCATTCTTCATGGACGAAGAAAACCAAAATCCAGTCAAAGGGACACATCAGTAAAGGTCCTTCATCACTCAATTCTTTAAATTGCAAGCAAAAATTCGGCGTTAACGAGGGAAACAATGTCTCAGGAGAAGATCACTAAACGATAAACCGAGTGATCACTCTTTCTCAATTCCTTTTCTCTCCTCTCTTCATTTGAAGGATGATCAATTTTGGTCCTTTGTACACACATTCACATAGCACATACACAAGTCGTAAGGGTATTTCATGTCCCATTATTATTTTTAAATTCGACATTCACACAAGTTTTTAGAAAACTGAAAAGCAGCATCTAGTAACTGATAGCCTGAGCGACGCCGTTGACCGTTTTCGATTTGAGCACGCCGTTCTCCGTGATGGTCACAGTCTCAACACCATTTTCCACGACTCTGTAAAAACAAAGCATAAATTAAGAATATGTTTATATATTTTCTCATTTTTAAAAATTACTTTTTAGTGACAATCTTTTTGTTATTGATGACTCGAGTGGAGGTTGAGGTACGCTTGATGGCCGGGGCGGTTTGACCTCCGCCTCCCATCCCACCAAACGTTGTTGTAGAGAAGAATTCGGAACCACCGACAGAGCTCCCGTGACCCGCCATTAGGCTGTCGTGAGCACTAAAGAAGTTTGACATGCCCATGGGGCCCCCGAAACCGAAGCCCATTGGGGAGAAGAAAGGATTGGCCAGCGAATTCTGTTGCGTTTGCCGGCTGGAATTGGACTGTCCTCGAATGTTATTGTTTCGATTCCTTGAAGCTGTCAATCAATCAACGAAAAAGCTATAAATAAATACTTGTAATACACACAAAAGGAGATGAATAGAAAGTACCTCCAAAGAATGGATCATTGGCAAATATGTCATCCATGAGATCGGCCATGGGATCTCCTTTAAAGAAATCCCGAAAAACTTCTTCGGGATCGCGGAATGCGAAGCCAAAGCCAAATGGGCTGCCGAAACCGAACGGTTCAAATCCACCAAAACTGCCATGATCTGCACGGGCGTGATGATGATGGTGGTGGTGGTGTCGGTGATGATGTCCAGCTCCAGAGCCCCTTCCATTGTTGAGCAATCCTTCTTTCCCGTACTGATCGTAGATTTTCCGCTTCTTTTCGTCGCTCAGCACCTCGTAGGCTTCGCTAAGTTCGCGGAATCGGACAGTTGCCTCCTGTTGGTTGTCAGGATTCTTGTCGGGGTGCCAGCGCAAGGCAAGCTTTCGGTATCTGCAAAAAGAAAAGAAAGAACACATCATGACATTTTGCAGTGTTGCCAAACGTTCCTTTCACACAAATAGAACAGTCAAAAGGTGGGGCACATTACATCGTTCATCACACACAGAATCTGGCTCAGCTAGCACAATCAAAAGAGGATATTTTCGCAGCTCACACGACCGTGTGTCCTGGATCGCTTTTTAACGAGTGACCTACACATAACAAAGGATAATCCTACAGCGACAACCCACAATCTTGTTGGCCAGAGTACAATAAGTGTGTGTTGTTGCTATTAGAGTTCGACGATCTCGGCCAACGTCGGTTGCTCTATTTTTCTTTCCCGTTTAATGTCTCTAAAGGGACTAATACCATCCATTCCCTGAACGCGCATCCTTTTTTTTTTCTTCTAAAAATAGTTCTCTATATCCTGTTCACGGTATAAAAAGTTTCCGCCAAGTTCATCCGGCGGGACGAGGACCCAAACACGCCGTAATTCATCAGAGTAACAAACACAACGAATTGATGGCTCCCTCACGAGAGAGCGACGGACCGGTATAAGAGGGTGGAGCCAACCCCCTTTTTTACGAGATAATGAGTGCCACGAGCTAAAGGTTATTTACACGAAATATATAAAAATATATATAAAAAGAGGGCAATTTATTATTACGATTTCTTTATGTCGGCTGCAGAGGCATTTCGTTGCAGCTCGAGGATCTTGTAGTAGTCCACCATTTCGTCTGTGGTGGCCTCCTCAGCTGCTGCACCAGCTGACTGACTCTTCTCCTTCGGACCTGCAGAATGAAAAATGAAAGTGGAGGTTTATTTAGGGTCTATTAGTCCTATTACTTGCAAGTGGCATGACAGAATGTGAAAACATGAAAAACTTTGGTATGTGAAAGGAGGCATTGCCTTTTCCCTTGCCGGTTTCTGTTTTGGACTTGTCACTACTTGCACGCCTGGCACCAGAAGTTTGCTGCTGACTGCTGCCCCGGGCTGATGAACTACTAGTCCTCCTCCTGCTTTCACCAGTGAGGCCCAAGTCTTCAACAAACTGAACTTCATCGTCAGAATCAGAGTCGACGACAGTTGCTGAAGGAGGGCGCATTCGTTCCTGTTGACGTTTGACGTAAGGCTTTGTCGGGGTTCCACTACCGCTTCCTGTCGTTGCCGAGCAACCGGCTTCTTTGCTGCGAATAGGCCCCATGATAATTCACACTCAATTCCAGGGCAATAATACAGTGGGGCTTTGAAGAAGATAATTTCCAACGGCTCACGAACCACACGGAACCGTCACTGAGAAATCAGCTGCGTCAACAAGGGCGAGCTAGCTGCTATGGTCGTAAAAGGCCTGCCGTATTTTTTCTTTCTTTCTGCTCTTTTTTTTCTGGGTCATTCTGGATTCTACCAGAGTACCCTCCGCCATCTAGCGCTCGATTAAAGATGTAGAAGGGTAAATAATATGTACCCTGAGGCTTCCAACCGCATCGACGACGGGCTCCATGTCAAACGTGAGCAACAAAACAAACTGAATCCCACGGGTTTCCTTTATTACATTAGCCCCTCTATTTTTTTTTCAACTTTGTTTCCTCACCGCAAAAGGCTAAATGAGAGTCGGTGCGTGAATGACACGGCAAGGGGGCGCTCTCTATCTAGTTACCTTTAAACGCTAACCGACCAGAAAACAGTCCATTACCGGACGAAAGGAGGGAAATAAAAAGGGTGGACTAAACACCTTTTTTCCTCTTCTTGTTGGTGGCTAGCAAAATAACGTATTCACGACGACGCGCGCCAACCAGCCATAAGAGAATTCCCTCTCCATACATGGGAAGAAATGAATGGTTGCAATTCACTGTGCCAAAGAGAGCCTGTGAGTCTTAGTCACCCTTTTCCTTTTCTATATCTTTTTTTTTTCATTTTCAATCTTTCGTCAATAAAGTGCAATACGAGTATCACACATGGGAAAACAAGCAGATCCCCCCACCCGTCTTCGTTACACATGCCAAGCTCATTTCTGCTTGGTTAGCTCTCGTAACTTTTTCCTTTTCTTTTTACAAATAAAGGTGGATATTTTGTACAAGGTTTTTTTGTCATGTTTCTCAAGGCATCAACGTTACACACGTAGACATAACCTTGGCCCGGTGGAACGACGGCGCTTCAACGTGTGATATACAACCACTGGCCTGATTATAGGAATATAAAAACCCACCAACTAGTAGAAGTACCGATATGATGGCTTTACAACCGAAAATCACATGGCCCAAAAGTAGGAAAGAGGCCAGGCCACTTGTCTCTTCTTTTGTGTGTGTTCACTTGCTGCTGGCTTACCATCAGCCCCTCATGTGAGAGCAACAAACTCGTGGTTCCGTGGCTGGCGTACGGTCTCACACGAAAAAAAGAAAAACAGAAATTGCCGAACCGTTGCACTAATAACTGCAACGGTGCTTTGTATTATTTACCCAGACAATGCACACAGCAGCAGCAGGGGCCAGTATCATTGATCTCCCCCACCCATCATACTTCCCCCAAACATAATGTAAATAATGAAAAAGGTGGAATAACGAATAACACGCGACACCCATTTCCTGCTGGTAGGGTATTGTGCCTACCACTCAAGCCTAGGCCTCCTTGTTTGTTCTTAGGCGTCTAGGGTCTGAGTAAGAATAAAAATGTGTTAATTAAATTGCTCACCTCTTGCAAGAGATTGTAGTCAAAAGGTTAATTTCTGTAGGATGGTGAAATAGGCCGGTTTCACAACAAAGAGAGAGCAGGAAACAATTTGGTCACAGTTATTAAACTCTTCTCTCTCACGACGGACACACATCGACCATCACACACGACGAGCTTGAGAACAATAATCAACATGCAAGAGAGAGATGGGTCTCGGCGCCTTGCCTTCTGTGTGCTACGCGAGACTAGCGCTCGTGTGTCGACTACCGATACTAACCCAAGTTCAGCTCTGCGGTACAGACTGCAGTGAATGCGTGGGAGATTTGGCGGCTTTCAACTTACGAGTGCACGTGATCGTCTTTTTGGCGCTGCTGGAGCTGCCTGTATCTCATAATAATCAGGTGTGTGAATCTCAGCTTCTTTTCTCATGATCCCAGTTTCCAACGGATATTCTCAAACCACAAAATTTTTTTTGTAGAAAGTAAAATACAGAGATGATTCTGAAATCAAATAGCATGAGAAATAATGGCATACTATTTTTGTTTTCTTTTTTTAAAATACTTTTTTTAAGTGGGAAAAAATGAGTTCATGAATAGAAAAACAGGCAACCTTGCAAACTGGTAGGCGATCGAGCGGGATCCCAAAACAAAACACCGACTGCTTTCATGCCCAGACGAGAGTTTTCCATGTGGACGAATATATTTTATTTGATCAAACTTGGAAGTATTATTGCATAAAGAATGGCAACGAGCCAGTTTATTAAAAGCAAAGCTTCTCTCCTCGAGTTCCAGAAACTATTGACTTGTAGTTTTTGGTAATAACAATTTTTTTCTTAAATAATTATCCAACATACTTGTCTCAACACTTTTTTTTACAACAGCCGACAGATCGCCTTAAACCCTCACGTATTGGGAAATTGCGATCATACCTTCTGCCTTGAATGTGCTAACAATCTTGCTGGTGAACCTTGTGTTGCCTGTGATGCCAGTTCTTCAGCTGATTTATGCCAACCGGATAGAGTTGTTGAGAATCTCCTGGAGGCATTTCTACCGGTTGCCAAGTTGCTTCAGCTTCCACTCTCAGATAACCGATCCAATGATCCAATTCCTGATGCAGCCATCTGCCAATCAAAAGAATCACCTGGAGAGAAACTTGAAACAGGACATGTTGCTGACAAACCAACAGCTGATCCCATCCCAGGTACCAGCAAGAAGGCCAACAGTAAGGAGAGAAGGAGTGCTTCGAGCATCCAAAAAGTTTTACCCCCAAATGAGAGCAGTAGTCAAATTGAGAGACCTGGCACAGCTTCTTCTGGAAGATCCACAAGGAACACCAAGAAGCAGCTCAATAACAATGATGGAGAGGACTCCCCTGGGCCTATACTTACCAGACGAATGCAAATGAAGAGAAGCATCACCAGTTCTGAAGCCACAGTCATGAGTGAAGAAAATGTTGCGTCAACTTCCAATGGTCCCGTTAAGGAATCGCCCGCTGCCCCCAAAAAGACGCCCGTTGCCTCATCATCGGCGGTGAGAGGGAAAGCCGGCACTTCTTCATCCGGTGCAAGGGTCAATAAGGAAAGGAAAAAGAGCGTGGACAGTTTAGACAACGTTTCGGTCCTGAGCAGCAATGCCACAAGGAGGAACAGCTTGGATACTAGCTCATTCAGTGGCTTTACTACACCCCTGAATTCCAACAAGCTGAACAAACGGAACGCAAAGGGTGAAACACCGCTTCATGTGGTGAGTAATTTTCTTTAAAGATAATATTGTTGCAACAAAGACCTGATATATCAATCCATCTATTAGGCTTGCGTCAAACAGGAAGTTCTCCGTGTTAAGGAACTCTTGGCTCTTGGTGCAGACCCAAACACGCAGGATAATGCTGGCTGGACACCGTTAGTAAGTATAGTATTCTATTACTTATTCCGGCTCTTTATTGATTGATATCTTTTTCTTTAAACCGCGAAGCATGAAACCGTTATACTGGATAGTGAAAATATTGCGGAACTACTTCTGAGCGGTGGAGCGAATCCTAATGTTCCAGGAGGAAAAGACAATGTAACCCCACTTCACGATGCCGTTTTTAACCGGAAGGTATATATCAAATTAACACGCTTTAATAGTAGACCTGTTATAAACTCTTTTTAATTGATTTCAGCTGAAACTAGTGAGACTTCTTGTAGCCCGAGGAGCTGATCTGACTGCCCGTAACAGTAAGGGTCAAACACCAGTGTAAGTCGATTTTTCATTCGTTATTGCATTATTTTTAAAAGATACTATTAATTTTTATTTTTCAATAGTGATTTGTGTCCGGCTGATGACCAAGAATTGAAATCCGCTCTTGATCCGGCAGTTGCAGTCCCTATCCCCACAACCACTCCTCAAGTTCCTGAAAGAGTGCGGACCATGGTTGTTCACCTCTACCTGATCGGCATCGAGAAGAGCGAACAGAAAAAGCTCACCAATGTCGTTCGTGCCCTTGGCGCTAAGTTGATGACGAGTTATTCGAATCAGGTGACTCACGTTGCCTTACGCCCAGACGACCCTAAAGTGAAAGACTATCCAGAATTTTACTCAGCCGTCCTTCAGGGTCAGTGGATTTGCGATTTCAAGTGTAAGTCTTTGTTCTTCTTTTTCCCAAGATGAGACTTTATCTTTAAACTATTACTTTTTTTTTTATTAAAGGGATTCAAGATAGCAGAGAAGCCAAACAATTGGCGGACCCTGATCTCTACGAGTTGAACGGCTGTTTACTCAAAGCGTATCCGGAAGGAGCGGCTGGTCGTCTAAACGCGAGCAAACAGTTGCCTGGCCTTTTTAACAACTGCTCCTTCTTCCTGTATGGAACATTTTCTTCCTGCTCCAAAACGGATGTGGCTGGTTGGATAAAGCACGGCGGCGGACAGGTCCTATCTCGCGAGCCAAAACCAGAGTCAATCTCACCGAACAAGCAAGTGCCTTACCACGCCCAAGTTGATGGAATCCTTGCTAAATGCTCCCACTACATCGTCTACGATCCGAAAAATCCGCCTCAAATCAAGTACAACATGGCCCACATCAAAACGTTACCCGTCGATTGGCTCATTTCTTGTATTGAAAATTTTGCTTTAGTCGACCTTTTTTAGAAAAAAAAATGAAAGAAGAAAAACAATGATTTTCATGTTAGAAAAGACAATTCGACCGTAAACCAAACAATAAACGAGGATTAATTGTAAACCCTATATCTTATTTCAAACATAGTTAAGGCAGTAAATATTGAAAAAAGGGATGTAGACCGCAAGGACAAGGAGCTCACCTCACTAACCCGGAAAGGATTTTGATTAGTATGGCCTTGGTTAGATTATTACCGTTCTAATATGAGAGTTGTAAAAAGTGTATTCAGACCACTGACTAGCCCACTACACAAACGGTTGAGCAGCTTCCTCCACTGCCGCCCGCTATATACTGTACTTGACACACATTCATCCTACCTCGTTCACAGCAAACCACAACAAAAGCGCACACACGGGGGAATGGGTCGTCGTTTCTTTATTATTATTATTTTCAAATACTTTGCTTTTCGCTCACTTCCAGGCTTGCCGAAGGGCTTTCTTTGAGGCCAGGCGTTTGGTGATAAGCGAAGCCAGCGTGAGCCCGGTACATACCAGAGCGATGAAAAAGTATTCGAAGTCATCGTTGAGCACGTCAAAGGTCTTGGACGGTGTCACATGAGTGAAGAAGATATCTAGAAAGACATAAATCGTTATTTAAAAAGAGTAAAATTACACGTATTGAGAAATAATACCTAGGCCGTAAGCAAATACTAGTCCGGTAGATTCTAGAGAGGACGGTGCCACATAGATGCTGTGGATGTTATATGCGGTTTGGTTATAGTTGAGAATCGCCTCAGATGGGATGGGCAGCTCGGGGAGATAAGGCATGATGCTCTCTTCACGCATCTCGGGCGTAGCCTGGGCAACGACGGGTCGCCTAGGATCCAAAAAGACTCGCGGAAGCTCTTGAATCCATCCATTAGAGAGCCCGATTAGGACGTGCTTGGCAGTCATGCCTTTCTCTGAGAAGGTATCCTTCATTGCCGTGATGTGAGCAGGATAGATGTAAGCCTGACGATCAACGTGCGGTTGAGGAGCCGTAAAGGCGGAGAAGGCCGTGCTGTTGAGCTGCGTGGGTCCTTCGAACAGTTCCAGGGATCCCATTTCCGTCCGGCGGTATTTTGCGTTGTAATATGAGTACACAACCCAATTCTCGGCCATGACGAGGTGATAAGGAGGCTGGACGCGTCGGTGAGAGACGGAAAAGACAACGGAACCGGACACGACGTCAATCAAGTAGAGGTTAAGGTAACCTTTGTGGTGAGGATGGTTACTGCCGGCAGTGGTCACCGCCACAAGATTGGGATTGAGGTACTTGTAGAGGACACTTCGGTCAGCCAATACTCGTCCTTGAGAGAAAACCTTTTATTTAAAAAAAAAAAAAAAAAAAATAGATGCGGTTAGTGCACATACCAAGACAAAAACAAGTAAATCATTTGTTTTGAAACAAAATTACCTTCTCTTCCGGATGACGGCCTACAAGTGAAACGATTTCTTCGGATGAGTCGGTGGAAGAGCACAGTTGGAGTTGCCATATTGGCGTTGCGGAGAGCTTTTCATTCGTACTCTTAGCCAGCGAGTAGCCCTTCATCATGCAGGTCTTTGGATCAGCTGTGAAGAGGTAAAGTTGACCGGCTAAATTCACCAGCTGGTTAGTGCCCGAAGAAGGGTAGACGTGAGGACGACTCTCGTGATCCAACAGAACAAGAGGCTTCAAATATTCCGTCTCCGCAGTTTGGGGTAAGAGCAATGCTTGCTGGACTCCGTAGCCTAGTTGAACATAGTTCCCCAGGCCAGTGATAGGATGGAAAACAAAGAGGACGGACTGCCCGGGGTGAGTGGAACTTTTCGCCAAGATGGTGCACTGAGGTTCCAGGGGGTAGTGGATGCTAGTACGCTGAATGTAGAGGCGCAGTTTGTCCGTGTTGATGTTCAGCAGCAAGCGCTGCCAAACGATTTTCCCCGTGAGAGAATCCATGGCGAAAATTTTACCGGGTTTCGTTACGATGATGATCAATTTGTGGAGTCCAAAGCGATCTCTCACAAGATCAGTGCTCATTGAGTTATCACTGGATCGAATAAGGTTCTCACCAGTTAGCACCCCTCTAGCCAAAATGAGAATCTGTTTAAACTGGGAAGCAAGTCTCCTAATTGCATGTCCATAAATAGCCTCTTTGTCAAATCCAAACTCTTCCTCGATAGATGCATCAGTTTCGGACACGGGTAAATCGACCATCTCCACCTGGAGGATGCTCGTCAGACTCTCTTCACGGCTCCAGTAGATCTCCTTCTTGCTTCCGTACAGCAGCGCGTCGTCCGAAGTAGTGATGGCGTAACGGTAGCTCAAGTCACCTCCAGCTTTCTTTGTCAAATAAGTAGAGAAAATGTCGGGCTGACCGTTATCTTCGGCTAGTTTCAATGAGCCTCCGACGTTGTCCAGCAGCGTACCAGAATCCACTTGGAGGACTCTAATTAAGTAATTTGATGGGCCATTAGCTACGAGAAAGCTAATGTACTGACCCTCGGCTTCTTTAACGTTTGGTATGTCGACTAAAAGAGTGCTATCTGGAGAGCGGGCGATGGGTTTCACACCATCGTTGGTTAGTCTGAAAACGTGGAACCGATCTGCTGTTTTCAGCCAGAGGAAGCCTTTGATGGATCCTATTTCGAGTGCAGAACGCAAACTCAACTCTTCGAGTGGGATTCGTTGATGCTTCACCGGATCACGAACATCGACGACGTTCAGGGCGTCCTTTTCGAGGCACGCGAGATGAGGATAGACGAGCTGGCATTGGGTTCCGACAGGATTGAACCACGGAAGGTCGGCGGCTGGAAGGCTCTCTTCTGATCCACTAACCATATCAACTTGGGTGACAGATAGTTCATACCCAGCAGATTTGGTCTGCTGAATGTCAGCAGCAGTAACATATTTGTTGCTGACTCCAAACAAACTGATAATGGGTTGAACTTCTTTGGCTGGTAAAGTAAATTCCCACTGGAGAATTCCTGTAGACAGATCAAATGCTCTCAATGTCGCTGGAGATGAGCCACTCACAGCAACTATGTGATGATCCATAAGGAAAAGTTGATTAATTCTGTTCTTGGGACCAGTTCCCAAGATGTGTCGCCATTCAATCCTGCCTAAAAGATTTAATGATGATATTATCAGTTATGTTCCAAAAATAGTGTTTATTTGATTATATATTTTACTTGTTCCAGCAAGAAGGACTGCCAAGACGTTTTCTTCGGTAGCCACAACAATTTTCTTGCCTGATGTATCAAACAAGGAATGGCTCACCCGGCCAACATATTGAAGGCGCCTAGTTATTATTTGCAAAAATACGTTAATATACGCTCTGTATCTCTATTCGATACTCAACGATTTCCAATATATCAAGGACTGGAAGGGGTTGACTTACCAATCGAATTTTCCTATTTGATCTTCATAGAGGCCTTGAATGGTATACACAAATACCAGAAGAATAAGTAAAAGTGAAGGAGTGAAGTTCATTTTGATCCTTCACTAACCAATTGAGTATAATAAACTCTAACTAATAAAATTTTACATAAACCAGATGCTGTCAAAATTCCACAAACGTGAGGATGACAGCCGATTCTACAAGGCCGGTAATTGAAGGTTATGGCTAAACAGTAATACAGCATGTTCTTATATGGTTTTAGCATCAGCACCATTGCACACAATGTGTATTCTAAGGTGTAATATTGTACTGTAAAAATGTAGAAAATCAAGAGAATATTATAAAAGAAATAAGTAATTCAAATAATGGTTCTTATTAGGCTATTTTATCATAAGTTAATTATGTAATTTATGCATCATAACGAACAAGTAATAAACATTTGAACTGTGCGCATTGCTGCGTGCGCACGAGTTTGACAAATTTATGTGACACAGTTGAGTTGTGTCGAGAAACAAATGAGAAGAAAAAATACTACAGAAAGAATAGGAAAAAGACGCGAAAGCATAAGTTTACCCAAAGTCTCGATTAAAAAAAGGTGGGTCAGTTCAGTGAAAGCGCTAAATCATCTTGAATTCTTTTTCCTCAAGTCTGAAGAAAATAAGGTAATAATTTACTCATTTACCTGCGCTAGAAAGTTTTTTTTTCTAGCATAAACCAACTAAATATTACGTGGAGCGCATTGAACTACTTATATCAGTAATTTGAAATATGCGGCATAAATAAAGTTGGTCAGATAAAACAGGAAAGAGCCGTTATAATATTTCAACCTCGACCAAGTTAACTGTTTTTGGTTCAAATAGATATCCAATCCGGCATTAAGATGTCGTCAATTTCGAAGTTGTATCTGGGAAAAACTATTGTTTTCTTCGTTTTAGGGTACCGTACACTTTCTCTGACAATACAATTATACAACCATACGGCTCATGTCACTCATCAACAGATGGTCAACTGAAAGTTACTGCTGAGAAATTCCATGCTGCACGGGATTCACGGTAATTACTTGTCCAATTAAAATCCTCAATCATGTGCGCATGTAAATAATAATGGCTTTGCTAATGTGCATTTGTGATATACCTCCATCCTTCCTAGTTCCTTCCCTCATATTTAAAAACATAAAAAAGTTATGTGAAATTCTCGGAAGGAAATTGTACATGTCCTATGGCAGCACCAACAGCAAGGAATTAGAG
The DNA here is from genome assembly GCA_030141595.1 of Chydorus sphaericus. Classification (NCBI taxonomy): domain Eukaryota; kingdom Metazoa; phylum Arthropoda; class Branchiopoda; order Diplostraca; family Chydoridae; genus Chydorus; species Chydorus sphaericus. Next base: position 10,552,540 of record CM057930.1, read on the forward strand.
AAGCACCCGCAGAAAACTTTCCTAAAATGCCAAGCAGAGAAAATTACGGTATAAAAGTCACGGTGAAAACAAAAGTCCGGTGCCAGATTCATTTTCACTCCCTTCCTGACGTGAACTGTTATTTTCCTATTAACTTTGGATTTACTTGCGTAACTTTAGTACCATTGCAAAATGACGATGTTAAGAAAGGTAATGATAATCTGCTTAACTTTGTTTATGATAGGTTTTTTACGGATTTATCAATTTAATAGTGGCCAGCAATTCATCATTTCATGATTTTATTGACGGTAATTGAAACTTGGTTGATTTCCAGTGGAGAGGCGGCAGAGGTGAGACGTTATGCAAGACAGTTGGACATTCCAGCATATCAGGAATATTAGTAAATCATGAACATTTCCGATCCTATACGATACATTCTGTTTTACCGCGATTAAATGTTTTATTTATTAGCGACAAGAATTCTTCACCTTATAAAGCTCGAACACCGCCGTTATATAATTCGCCACCCCCAGAGAATATTTTATTGTCCATTGAAAAAGGAGAAGGACAGGCACACGGTTCAAAAGACCGCGAAAACCATCATCTAGGTATATGTGTAATCAATATTACTTCTTAAATCAATATTTTTAAAATAATGTTGCTTTTATTTTAAGTGCCATTGAAGTCTCATCGTGATGACGACCAGCGCAATTCTAAAAATAATAATAATGGAAATACGCAAACTTTTGGTGCTCCCCAATTTAATGCGATTGGAAAGCTTCATTTTCCTTCGCAACAGTTTACGCAACATGATCCGCCTAGAAAACACGGCCGAGGTAAATTTTCACAAGAAAATATTGATTTTCGTTAAAATTTTTATTTTTCGTGAATGCACAGAGGAGTCTCAATCAGCAGTAGGAAACAAGATTCCGAGTCATAACAAAGCCAAAAGTGAAATTATTGGCGGAATAATTTCAAATAAGCCATTGGTCACTGCTGAACCAAATAAAAAGAACCGGGGAATAGTAATGGAGAAATTATTAGAACGAGCTTCACCATCGTTAGGAATTAAAAAACCGACTATTCCTTTGTTATTAAATGAGACAGCCAGTCGGAAAGACGATGATATAAAGTTACAAGGAAGATTTCACGACGGACTATCTGATGGTAAAAACAGCGCGTAATAATTGCAATACCGATGCTATATGTTCATTTGATTTCCAGATCTTGGGCTGATAAGCATATTCAGCTATTTTCGCAATCCAGCATTAACTAAGGATTTAGATGAATATTTTTCTGCGAATGCGGGAAACATAATCGACAAAGAATTTAAAAAGTATGCGTCCTTGATGATATCTTTCCTATTTTTTTTACGTTCATAGTCCTTTATCTTATTTCATATAAACTTTTTTTTTTAGAAATATGTTTGATCACTCTGGATTTCCCGGTCAAGTAGATTCGAGATCGTTGGGCACAAATGAAGACCATCATCTAGAGAATAGACGAAGGCAGGTGAATGGACCCTTTGTTAATGGTCAAATAGGCAAAATTTCCCTATCTGCTACAAAGAGTGTTCCGAGTAGCAACACCAAAACCACAAAAAAATGACCTGAATAAGAATTCTAATATTGAATTTAATATAAAATTTAAAATCTCACTTTAGAAATGTGCTCTTAATTACTTTTTTTATGAAATTGAATTTTAAATAAATTTTACGATTATTTTTGCATTATATAATTCGTGAATTGATTTTTTATTTTAATGTCCGATGGAAAGCGGAATATTTCTGCAAGTTAAAAAGTTTCCTTTTGATTTTCACCAAATAGATATATTCAGTCTTAACTGGCACAAAAGCTGTGACTGCGCTATTTAAGAAGCGTTTCATTTAAAAATCTCCCGCCGCGAACAGAGCAGTAGTCAAGAGATGACAATAAAGAACGGTTTTCGGTGGCTCTCGGTTGGTTCAGTACCCTATACCGTACTTAAATCAGAAATTCGACTCTAGATTTTTTTTTTTACTGTAAACTATAAGGGCACCGTTTGAAACAGGTGGTTGAACAAAATATCGTAGAGACTTGGGAATATGGTTTACAAACCAACATGCAGCTCATCCACGTTATATAAGAAACCCATTAGCAAAATTTTTTTACATCATTCTTTTGTTAAGACCACGTCACTTTTTCGTTTGTATTAATTTCTCTTCACTTTGCTCCTCCCTCTCGCTCTTTTTCGAATTGTAGCTATTCAAACATTCCCGTTAAGTGCGTTTATGTTGAGCGATCTCATTTGTGTGAGAGCGATCACACGAATTACTATTATATGAAAGAGTAAGATAGAAATGGTGTGTGTACATCTAATGCTGGGTGGTCACATTTTGGATATGGGCGGGGCTAAAGAGTCAGTCTATTTAAGCGTATGTTCAAATGAACCGCCTTCTGTGATTCAGATGGACTATATAAGGAACGACTAATACAGTAATAATTGGGAAGGAGACGTACCAGAAGAAAATCAACTAAAGGGGAAGCTGACCTACCAGGCTCCGGCTCAGCGAGGGTTCAGAAAAAAATTATAGGTACAAAATACCCCCACTGAACAGGACCAGGCAGACCGACTGACCAGTGACCAAGGGAGGGACAGCAGGACGTCCCAGAAGAAAATGGGGAAGCTGACTTACTTGGCTATGTTCCGAAAGTGAGTCAGACTAAGTAAAAATTATAGGTTACGACGCTTACCCCCATTCAACAGGACCAGGCAGACAATACCGACCAACCGGACAGGGGCAGCAATGCAAAAGAATCATAATGAGTTACGGCTTACGGACATGGTCATCTCGATAGTTTGCCCTACAGGATCCCACGATGAGACATGAGTTGAATATGATTCCTGAATTGATTGGTTTTCTTTTAATATTTGGTATTAGAAAGTGGTGATAGTTCCGAAAGGTATAAAATAAAGTTAAGTTAACAAGCACCAACGGAGGTGATCATGACCAAGTTTGGTCAAGAAAATACCAAACCAGCAAATATAGTAAAATCCACTGCTCCTGAAAAAAAATTTAATTATTAATTTTTTATTTGGTGGATTGGAATTTTCTTGTCTTTTCTTAATCATTATTGCCAATGTTGAAAAAATATATTTCTTATTAAGCTACTTTGTAGTGCATTAGCGGGTGACTGAAAAATAGGAAATCGAAAAGTTAAGTCTTTCATCACACATTATTGGAATTCGCAAGTTGAAAGGGCTGCTATTAATTTATTTTTATTTCTTCTTGCTTGATCTCCCTACTCCCTCAATAGATATGTTTATGTGTAAAATGAGCAAGCCAATATTTGATCGCTGTGGGAAGACCGGGAAACCTAGCGGCGGCGGCGGCTACTGCTGCTGGACCACTTCCAGTCCGCCACTGACAAAGAGCTTTTGTTTTAGTTTACATCCGACAGCAGCCTAGATGTGTCGCGAATCACAACATCCAAAGGCCCGAGAAATGGTTCTCATTAGAATTTCTTTAATCCTCCCGCCGTCAACCGCTATAAACAAATGAAGAACGTGTTGTGCACTTCTATCGTGAGCCCGCATGATGCGTGCATTCAAATTGTTTATTATTATTATTTTTTTTTATTCTTTAAAACCAGGGTTAACAAGTTTTGAATTCTAAAAATAGTAAATTTCTGTTAACGACGACGATGTTAAGAAAGGTATAACGATATTCCAGCATATCAGGAATATTAGTAAATCATTAACATTCCCGATCCTACGATACATTCTGTTTTACCGTGATTAAAAATTTCATTTAATAGCGACAAAAATTCTTCACCTTACAAAGTTCGAACACTTCCGTTATATAATTCGCCACCCCTGGAGAATAATTTATTGTTCAATGAAAAAGGAGCAGGACAGGCTGACAGGCACACGATTCAAAAGACCGCGAAAATCACCAGCCAGGTATATGTGTAATCAACATTATTTCTTACATCAATATATTTTTTAAAAAATGTTGCTTTTATTATAAGTATCATTGAAGCTCATCGTTATGACACCCAGCGCAATTTAAATAATAATAATAATAATGGAAATACGCAAACTTTTGGTGCTCCCCAATTTAATGCTATAGGAAAGCTTCCTTTTCCTCCCCAACAGATTACGTAACATGTTTCGTCTGTAAAACACGGCCGAGGTAAATTTTCACAAGAAAATATTGATTTTCGTTAAAATTTTAATTTTCTCGTGAATGCACAGAGGAGTCTCAATCAGCATTAGGAAATAAGATTCCGAGTCATAACAAAGCCAAAAGTGAAATTATTGGCGGAATAATTTCAAATAAGCCGTTGGTCACCGTTGAACCAAATAAAAAGAACAGAGGAATCGCAATTGAGAAATTATAAGAACGTGCTTCACCATCGTTGGAAATTAAAAAACCGACTATTCCTTTGTTATTAAGCCTGTCGGAAAAACGATGATATAAAATTACAAGGAAGATTTTACGACGGATTGTCTGAACGTAAAAACAGCGCGCAATGATTGCAATATCGATGCTATATTTTCATTGCTTTTTTAGATCTTAAAAAAATTAGCATATTCAGCTATTTTCGTAATCCAGCATTAACCAAAGATTTAGATGAATATTTTTCTACGAATGCTGGAAACATAATAGACAGAGAGTTTAAAAAGTATGCGTCCTTGTTATATCTTTCCTATACTTTCTACAAGTTCACACTCCTTTATCTAATTTCATGTACATATTTTTTTTAGAAATATGTTTGATCACTCTGGATTTCCTGGTCAAGTAGATTTGAGATCGTTGGGCACAAAAGAGGAACATCATCTAGAGAATAGACGAAGGCGGGTGAATGGTTCCTTCGTTAATGGTCATATAGTTCCCTACCCTGTACAAAGAGTGTTCCAAGTGGCAAAACAAAAATCACAAAAAAATGACCTGAATAAGAATTCTTACATTGAATTTAATATAAAACTAAAAATCTCACCTTATAAATATGTTCCGATATGCTCTTAATAACTTTTTATATGAAATTGAATTGCAAATAAATATCACCATGATTTGAATAATATATTGAGTGATTTATTTGTTTGATTTTAATGTCCGATGAAAAGCGGAGTTCTGCAAGGTAAGAAGTTTCCTTTTGATCTTCAACAAATACATATATTCAGTCTTAACTGCAGTTAGCTATACCACAAGCTGTTACTGTAATTTAAGAAGTGTTTCATTTAAAATCTCCCGCCGAGAACAGAGCAGTAGTCAAGAAATGACAATAAGCAACGGTTTTCGATGGCTCTCGATAATAAGTGCAGTAGGTACTTCAATCAGAAATTCGAATCTAGATTTTTTTTTTACTATAGACTATAAGACCACCATTTAAAAAAAAATATTTGAAGTAGCGTGATCACTAAAAATGAAAAACTATTTTCATAGTGGTTTGCAAACCAATATGTTGTTACATCTAACTTATATAAGAGATCCACACATCCCATGGAATATCGTCGTTCCTGTTCCGGCAGTCGAGTGAAGAACCTGCAAATGGGGAAGCTGACCCACTTGGCTCCGGTCGATACGTGGGTCAGACTAAATAAAATGTATAGGTCACCCCCCATTCAACAGGACCAGGCGACCGACTGACCGAGGGAGGAGCAGCGGGACGTCCCAGAAGAAACTGGGGAAGCTGACTTACTTGGCTATGTTCCGAAAGTGAGTCAGACTAAGTAAAAATTATAGGTTACGACGTTTACCCCCATTCAACAGGACCAGGCAGATCGACAAAACGAGGAGGGGCAGCAATACAGAAGAATCATAATGTGTCACGGTTCACGGACATAGTTACTTAGTCATCGATACTTTGCCATATAGGATCCCGGTGATCGCATAACATCGTTCAAGTCTCTCCCAATTTTCCCTCATGTCTACTTCTACTAAAAAGAGTTTTGAAACGGTTTTTAGAGGGTGGCTCAGCCGTGAATTACTTATGTATGATTTCCCTTGGTGGTTCGTTCATCTTTTTTGCTCCAGCTCCGGCCGATCAAAAACGGGTAGTAATTAAATTCAAAATCCCGTCAATATAATCGATCGACCAAGCGTAAACTTCTGTGAAATTTTTTTTTCAAGGGCAATAATTTTTTTTTTTTTTTTTATGGATAAATGAAAGATAAGATGGTCAATATTACACATGTTATGGATCATGTTGGAAGTGCAACCGTCGTTGCCCTTGAAAGTTGAAGCAATAACAACTAATAGTTAGAAGCCAAAAGTGGGTAAACGCACATTCGACGTGCTGATTTATGTGGTAAATACTTACATCAGTCATCCATATTCATTGTTTTGACTACTGGTTATCACCTAGATACTACGAGGTACGAATTTCACTCAGATCTTCTACTTGTGAAAGAGTTCTTTTCTGTTTGTATTCGTGTCCAGATGATCTCGTCGTCAACACACTACCGGTATTAATGAACTTCCTTTTTCGAACTTCATATTAATATTTGAAGGATTCTTTTGTAGCCTACTTGTCACTGGTCACTTAGCAAGGAATTTCTCTGTTGCCTCATTGCTTCATTTCTGATAGAGAACAGCACAATATTTTAAAAGTGTCCTTCATCAAGTTCTTTTCCTGCTTCTGTTCCTGATGGAGGCACACATTTTTCATTGTCCATTGTTTTGTTTTTTAAATAACTTAATGTTTTTGTTTTGTAGGAGACATCGGTCACTATTTTGGGGCACAATGGTAACTCCTCCACAACCTTCATCGCCTAATAAAAGCCAACTAAAGGACCAGAAGAAGTTCTTTCTGGTTGAGCTGTTCCTTTTGCACTCACTCCATTGTCTACATGCTGCCTATCACAATGTCGGAGCCCCAGCAATCTCTCCCGCAGCAGGCGGTTCCTCCGTTGGAAATCAAGTATCGTCCATTGAATGCTGGTTTCCGCGGTGAAGTTATCATCCACGTTGCCGAAGGTCTGAATCGCATCTTTGGCCAAGTCGTCAGCGATGAAGCCTACGCCGCCGTCACCAAGGTTCAGGAGATTCTGAACGGACTGTTCCAGAAAACCAAAGCTCCTGAGACTGCCCCCGCTGTTGGTACTTCCGTTGCTGCTTTCTACACCGTAGACGGTGGGTTCTACCGCGTTCGGGTCATCGCTGTTGAGGGAAATCAGCTTTCCCTGGATTACATCGACTATGGCTTCACGGGCCAAGTAGAGCTCTCTCAAATTCAAGCCTTGTCGGAGGAACTGAGCGGCATCCCTTGCAGCACCTACCGCCTCAACTTGAGTCTCACTCGCCGCCCCGATGGTGTCCTCTACGACGACGTCAAGGCTCAGCTGAACAGTTTTGCTGTGGGCCAAATCTACTCCATTGTAAGTATCATTCTTTTGAATTCTTGTTTATTCTTCATTTGTTATTAATCATCTAGTTTTATACAGATGATTAAAATTACCTTCTATTAAAAAACTTGAAAAATCGAAACGTGCTCTATGATTGCTTCCCTTGGCTGCTATGAACGGGATTTTTAAATGTCGGACAAATGAAGAGGAGAAATGAAGGACTTTCTAAATGCCAATGTTGAAAAATCAATTTTAAAGCTACTTTGTAGTGCATTAGCGGGTGACTGGAAAATAGTGAATCGGAAAGTTAAAACTTTCATCACACATTGGAATTCGCAAGTGTTGAAAGGGCTGCTAATTAAACTTTTTTCTTCTTGATTGATCTCCCTCAATATATATGTTCATAAGTAAAATGAGCAAGCCAATATTCGATCGTTGTTGGAAGACCGGGAGACCTAGCGGCGGCTACTATGCTGCCGGACCACTTCGTCAAGTCACTCAGTCAGCTACTGACAAAGAGATGTTGTTTTAGTTTACATCCGATAGCAGCCTAGATGTGTCACGAGTCACAATATCTAAAGGCCCGAGAAACAGTTCTCCTTTGATCCTCCCGCCGTTAACCGCCGTAAACAAATGAAGAACGGGTTGCGCACTTCTATCGTGAGTCCGAATCTGATGCGCGTAATCGAAATGTTTATTATTATTATGAAATTCTATGAAAACAGGGTTAAAAAGTTTTGCATTCTAAAAATAGTCAATTTTTATTGTAATTTTGATTGTATTTTTTAAATTAGCATTAGTGCTTTTAAATTGTGATGTCTCTGTGACATCATAATTTCTAGAAAACATAATCATTTTATCTGTCCCTGGTGGTGTGGGGCGTTTTGCGCGAGTCTGGCACGGGTACATAATATTATAAATATTATTAGCAACAAGCTCCGCCTTCGTGAGGATGTCCCTGTACACTACTGTAGTTGACGTAATCTTACAGCTGTTTGGCTCACAGGTGTATACGTTCAGTACATTTGTACTCTCTATACTTCAACACGACCAAAACCTGACTGAAGTATGAAGGTCATTTCCCTTTCCTTTATCCTTTCCCATATCAATTCTGTTCTCTGATTCTCTCTGTATCCTACTGTATTTTTTGCCTTTGAAAGTTTTAGTACTTATATAATAATTGCGAACCCCTGAGGCACAACCTTGAACACGAAATATAACCATACCCGTCTTAACAGTGTCTACATCTCTATTATGTATACCAGTGCTATCCCAGCTGAGCACCCGGCAACTCGTTTGATACAAAGTTCAAGTCTAGCTATAATGCAGTGCTGATAAGAGGACGAATAAAAAAACCAAGTCAGTATCAACAAACTTAATTTAACTCCTCAGTTCACAGATCAAAGATTGCAAGATTTTATTTTTAAAGTAGTGTGAAACCAAAGTTAGTCAACTGAGCAAGCGAATAATAATAGCTCGTCATAATCAGTGGTAGGTTTTATTTTCATCTGACAAAATGCCTTCAACTGTTCTCTACGAAAATCCCGATTTAAAGAGGGAGCGTCAACATTGCTCTTTCGACAAAGAAGAAATCACTAAACTGTTCGATGGAGGTGCGCAAAAGACGAAAAATCGCAGAGAATTAGGTATTTTATATTCTTTCAAAATCGAAACGATCAAAGTCATATAGCACATAACTGTTTCTTTGCATAAATTGATCAGAGAACTACATATTATCGGATCCGGAGATGAAGGATCCAGTTCCTATTGAATACCTTAGTCATGCTGACAAGTACGCAGCTGAGCTCAGGAAGGCATGTTTGTTCGATCAGAAAATAAGACGCGCCGTCAGCGATGAAAAGGAGTAACTATCCCTCACAATTTTTCAAATCCCAGTTATGATGATAAATTTAAAATAATTTTTAAAATGTGTAATTTAGCTTCCTGAAAGGCAACAGTATGATGATGGGTTACGAAGTTACGTCAGCTGTTCTGAGGGAAGGCAATCCATTAGGTCTTCACTTTGGAATGTTTTTACCGGCTCTGATGGGTCAAGGGAGTGACGAGCAACAAGCAGAATGGCTACCCAAAGCTATTGGCATGAAAATTATTGGAACCTATGCTCAAGTTAGAATCTAATATTCCGGTAATCGTATGTTTGTTTTACCTTTATATATCTTTGAAATGTTTAGACTGAGATGGGGCACGGAACTTTTCTGAGAGGACTTGAAACCAAGGCAACTTATGATCCGCAAGCTAAAGAATTCATCCTCGAAACACCATCCATTTCTGCGTACAAATGGTATAGCTCTGAAATTCTTTATTAAAATCCAATCATTTACAATACTAATTTGAGTTTTACATGTAGGTGGCCTGGTGGATGTATGTACTTTTATACTATATTTTAGTTCTGCGTCATCGTAACTTTATTTTACTTATCTGCGGTGAAATCTAGTGGGCCAAACTGCTAATTATGCAGTCGTTATGGCGCAGCTATACACAAATGGAAAAGCGGAAGGCCCTCATCCTTTTCTCGTACAATTGCGTGATTCCGAAACCCATCATCCTCTCCCTGGTAACATCTTTTGTATATATATTTAATGGTTAAAAAAAAAATTATGTGTTCGTCGTTCCGTATTTAGGTGTAATTATTGGTGAAATTGGTCCAAAACTGGGACTGAATTCCGTTAATAACGGTTACCTTGGATTTGATAAAGTCAGGATTCCGCGCAATCAAATGCTTATGAAAAATTCCCAAGTATTAGAGGTAGGGTATATTTGAAAATAATTTTTAAAAGTACCGGTATACGCGTGCAATTTCTTCAATCTATCTTTTTTAGGATGGAACTTATGTAAAGCCGAAGAATAGCAAATTGAGTTACGGAACGATGGTCCTTGTTCGTGTCATGATTGCTGGGGTAATGCGTGCGCCAATTTTAAATTATCATACAGTTTTATGATCACACTTTTAATTTACTTCCGTGTAGGATATGGTGAAGGCATTGGCCAAAGCAACAACTATAGCTACTCGTTACAGCTGCGTCCGACATCAATCCGAACTGGAACCCGGGTACATTGTATACAAAAGTCATTCACCCTTCGTTGTAACTAATGATAGTGTAATTATTTATAACTACTATAGGGCTCCGGAGCCGCAGATCATCGAATACCAAGCTCAACAAAACAAATTGTTTCCACCGATAGCTGCGACGTTTGCATTCCATTTTGCTTCCAGCCATTTGTGGACTCTGTACAACAAAACCACTAAAAATAAGGGCCAAGTCGACTTACAAATGCTTCCTGACGTAATTACATTTGATCAATTAAAAATTCATAAAAATTTCGTCTCTTACTAATCTTGCGCTTATATGATGCAGCTTCATGGTTTATCTTGCGCTCTAAAAGCTCTGACGAGCACCGAGGCTGCCAACTTTGTTGAAACGTTGCGCCAATCTTGTGGTGGACATGGATACATGGCTTGCAGTAACTTTCCTCGCATATATGCTCTTTGCACTGCCTCAGAAACGTACGAAGGAGAAAATACTGTCTTGTGGCTTCAAGTCGCTCGGTATAGGAAACATTTCAATAGATTAACTTCAGTGGATAATACTAACGATTCAATAACACTTAACAGATATCTAGTAAAGACGTACAATGAGAAAAGTGGAGGTCCAAGTGTCCGCTATTTGATAGAACCACAGCAAGGAATGAAGGTTGATTCAAGTCTGGAAGGGATCCTAAGTCTCTTCCGCATTGTTTCTACAAGGTATCTATGATAAATTATTCCAGACTTTGAATATTTTATAATAAAGAGTATGAAATCTTTCAGATTGGTTGAACAAGCAGTCGGCGAGCTAGAGAAACTTAATCGCCAAGGAGTTGCATTCCATAATGCCTGGAACAATGCTTCTATTCACTTGCTAAAAGCCGCTCAAGCTCACGCTCGTTTCTTCATTGTGGATCGATTTGTACACGCCATCAAAGAGGGCCAGTTCTCCGATCCTGTCCGCAAAATACTTTCCCAGCTATGCGAGCTTTTCCTCATCTACTGGCTGATGGATCGCAGTGGAGATTTTGTTTTGGTACACAGGACGAATAGTTTTATGTTTGCAATATACTTATATATTATTTGGGTCTTTGCAGTTTGCAGGAATAACTCGAGAGCAGTTGTCGGCATTTCAATCCAAGTATGCTGATTTGCTTACCGCAATCCGCCCACAAGCGTTGAACATAGTGGATTCATTTGATATACGCGACGAAATTTTGAATTCGCCACTTGGCTGCTGGGATGGAAATGTTTATCAAAGTAAATAACCTTTCAAAGAGTTAATTGCTGTTCAAAGAGTTTATTGTTGATTAATGTGGTTCATATATTCTAAATTTTTAGGACTCTTTGACGAAGCTCAAAAGAGCCCATTGAACAAGACGCCCGTTCATCAAGAGTCTTTCACCAAGTACCTGAAACCATTAATGCAATCTAAAATATAAAAATACGAATATGGGATTCAAGATAACATCGTATCGAAGCAATGCAATCAAGTACATAAATCGCAATAGGACACATACATTAATGTATAAAAAATAAAAGGTATAAATTGGTGCACACAAAAATTCTGTTTTCGAAAAGAATACATTATTATTGACGGTAATTCATGCGTATAGCGCTATATTGATTTTCTGCTCCATTACGGAGCCAAGAATGAGGCAAGAGATATTTTCTAGATGGACGATTGATAGGATCTTCGATGACTTCACGATTAGACGAGCCTACTTCTGTTCTGCGAATGTATAGATATAAATTGACTAACAAGTTGCCTTATTGAAGTTGAAGGGCGGGAAAACTTTATATTTCCCAATGTCATGCGAGGAGTTAGAAATTTGGATACTTTACTCATTATAATCTTTTGTCAAAGAAGAAGGTCCGAGCGCTTCGGACCTTCAGCGGATAAAGAATGTTATGTAGCCCCACAAATAGATGAATCCTATAATTATTAGCAGAGCTATAAAATCATGCAATAACGTAAAACGATTACAAGAAATGAGAGCATAACCCATCGAGGTCGCAAGTATCATATTTCATTGCATAGGGATGCCCTTCACCCATATACTTTATGTAAGCTCTTTTCCCATCATCTTTGGTTGGGAAACCCCATCATTTCTTTAGATAGGAGCGCAATGCGAGCACTTTGTTTATTAAATGTATAATATAAATAATTCTAATGTTGACGAATCCATATAAGGAGCAAAATAACATTCTCTCGAAAGATGTCTAGAGTGACGGTGTTGTTGTTGGCAACCTTCGTTTTTATCCTTACTTCCACATCATCAGCGCAGAATATCGGTCAGTTAACATCATTCTTATTCTTGTTACTAAATATAAAAGTAACTTAAAATATATCAGGATTATGCAGCGACATAAATCCCAGTTGTCCAGTATGGTCATCTTTAGGCTACTGCTCAAGTAACCGCGGCATTCGTGAAATGTGGTGCAGAGAATCCTGCGGTAATTGCGATACTCCAACAGATGATGGTATTCAACACGGTAACTAAGCATCCAATAGAATTTAAAAAAATTGTATACCGGCAATAATTTATGACTTTTTTAGAGTGCAAAGACAAAAATCCCTACTGTGAAAACTGGGCTGTCAATCACCAATGCATCGAAAATCCGTCCTTCATGAGTCTCAACTGTCAGAAAGCTTGCGGACTTTGCACCGGTTCAGTATACAATTACAGTTTTCCAAGGTCCCTCTATAAAATTGTAATTATTTCTGTATAGATGAACAGACAGGCGGGCAAGTGGAGGACGTTCTACTGACCAAAAGTCGGGCAAAAGAGTGGGGCAAATGGCTATCAGCGGCCGCCAATGGGATCAATAGCATAGGAAGCCTCATCTCTTACTCTAACGTGGCTTTGATGGAAGCCATTACAGATCAACGAGTACTACCTAATCGGCTACAAGTTCACATGTCTCTGTTAGCATATTCTAGTCGAGTTCATAGGACTCTATTGAATGGAACTCCCGAAAAGATCCGGTCACGAGCTCAACACCTTCGTAACCTCATCGACGAATCGGATAGGATCGTCGGATCAAGAAGGGTAGATCAAGTCAAGCGCTATTTACCTACACTGATTGGAGCAATGACTAAAACCAGGATCGAAGTGGAAGATCTCGCAAGAAAGTGGACCCTAGTCCAAAAAGAAGGGCTGCTAGGAACGGATTACTCGAGCAGTCTTAACGAGTATTGGAACACTTGGATCCAATTTCCTCAGAATTTAGAAATTGTTTTGACATTAACGATTCTTCCTTCATTGGAAGAGTTAGAACAAAAATTGCAAATCGTGTTGCACTACAATAGAGTTGCAAAAACCTTATCACAATTGATGCTTAAATCTGCTCAAATGACCGTTACTCTACGTCATGTAACCACTGCTTGGATAGATTTCTCCGATCAGCACCTTTTGCTAACTATGTCGTCGCTCGAAGGATTGATTACGACGCAGCAACTTCCTTCTTCCAACGAGTCCCCGGTTTCGGCTGCGGAACGTCTGGCAATCAACCAGATGAAGAAGCTGGCGCTAGAGCTCCGGCAAGTAGCAGCTCAACAACAGCAAAGCGGAATGACGAACAACACTACAAACGTTGTAATACATCGTCCAGAGCATAAAAATGTGTCGACTCCGAGGACGACTTCACTTGAACGAAGCAACAGTCTAGAAAATGACCAGGGTGAAGATTATACTGCTGGTGGAGCGTTCGAAGATTATTCATTTTACGATGAGAATCAATCGTATTCGCAAAATTCATCAGCTCCATCAAGAGCGGACGAGGACGTCCTCTACGAAGATTTGAGCACGGCAGCTCAAATAGTTGGTCCACCATTGATGGACGATTATTTGATTTTTGATTAGTAACGCCAAGATTCCACCTTATTAGTTATTCGCGCTTGGTTAACTGAATGTATAACCCATCAGCACTGAAAGATTGCAAATTTTTTAGGGGAAAGAAAGATTAGCTGATACAATCAATCATGAATAAACTGGAGTGTGATGTGTACCTATACTTAATCTGGTTGCATGAGAGAGTTTGACTTTGAATAAACACATTTTATAAACTTTGTTGAAAAATGGAAATACACATCTCAAATCCCTCTTTATTGTGGCTGTTTTTAGAGATTTTTGACATCCAAGTCGATGAGTAAAACGTCGATTCAATCGATTGATATGGATTAACCCAGAGTGCCACCACCCAAAGTCCTACAGATAATTTTTTTAAAACGATAAATCTTAGGATAATCGCCTACGAGGGAAAAAGATCACCGGGACCATTGGTATCACGACCATGAAAAAAATCGATAAAGAAACCGGAACATTGATGATTTGATGAAGAAAGGAATCAAGTGCGTGACCACAACAGGAATCAGGCCTACAATGGAAGTGTCGGAAGCTTAAATTTTTAATGACCAAATTTGGCCGATATGACTTCCTTCGGGTTAATCAGTTCTAGACAGGAAGACACTTCGTGTTGCAGGTATTATCGAAAGTTTTTATTGGCTTAAGTTATTTGAAACTTGACATGATTTTTTGTCACTTTAGGATGGGGTAAGAAGCGCGATAGGGATATTTAAAGCAGTGACAAACTCCTTGAAGTGGAGTTGCCTGTCTGATCGAACGATGTGTGCCGCAAGATGGAAGAATCGCATCCGTTCAACGGAGAGAGACAAATCTGTGCTGGGACTCAAGAATGTAGTAAATGCTTCTGCCAGGTATTAATAGAATTTAATAAATAAAATAAAATCTAGCTAAATGAAACGGTTATTAACTCTAATAAGCATTTTCTTCTCCCGTTACATTCTTCCCTTCTTCCTTCTTTGCTTCCGTTTTGCTACGATAACTGGAACGGGATCATCGGGGAAAATAAGGGGTAGGGTTAAACTTTGTTTTGTTTTTACCTGAAACTGAAAAGGATAAAAAAAAAGGTAGGTCTTCTTGCAGTTTTCTCTCAATCTAATAAGACTCGGCTCGTTTCTTTTCTCCCATCTGTATTCATTTAAAAAAATCCAAATGAACAAATAGCTGAAAGTTTTCTCCTACTTTATCATCTGGCCACAGAAGCACTCCAACTGTTTTAATTTTCAAACATCATCATCTTAAGACAAATGTACAAAAATACCTAGTAATTTGAAAAGAGGTTTTTATAAACCACTGTAAAAAAAATTGGAAATTGTTCTATACCCTCAACGCAATGTCAGCGAGATTCAGAGTCTTATCTTTCGCCTCGACACTTTAATCAGACTCGGATGGTTTCTTCTCAAACATCGTCATATTACGGCGGCGAATCAACACCACCAGATTTGTAGGTCGGCTTCTCACGCGTAACCAGTTCCATTGTTCTCGTAAGCTTTCGATTGAGGAGGGCAATGAGCGCAATTACGCAGCTCGAAGAGAGATAGCGGACAGCTGTCATCGTTGAAAAAATCGATAAAGAAAGTGATATCAGTAGCCATAAGATATGAAATGCAACGTTTAGTTGAAATATGAAAGGGAAAATGGACAGAAAGTGAAAAAGCTAGCACTCACGCCTGTTTGCTGCGGATGTGTTTACGTGTTTGAGACACTCGATCAACAATACGAGGCCGCGTTCATTTATTCTCTTGATAATTCCGAAACAGTCATGAGGGTCGTAGTGTTAGGAGCAACAGGCCAAACAGGTCTCCAACTTGTTAAGGCTGTTTTAGAAGGACATCATGAAGTAGTAGCCGTGGTTAGGGATCCAGAACGTTTAAAGGATATAAAAAACGAACAACTTTACGTAAGATATTATTTTAGATTGAAAGACTTTGATTTGATTGCAATTGAGATAACTGTTTTGTTTCACGTGATTGAGCAGGTAGTGAAAGGTGACATCTTCTCTGAGGAGAATCTAAAACATCATTTCCGTGGAGCTGATGCTGTCTTTTCTTGTTTGGGTTTTAAGCGGACTTCAACAGTGACGGGCTATAGTGATTCGATCAGACCTATAGTAGCAGCTGCTCGAGAAACCAATATTAACAGATTGGTGGTGATGGCAGCATACTATACAGAAAGTATGCGCTAGCCTATTAAATTCCCTTTGAAATTCTGAGTAATATACCATCACATAACTCTCTTTCTTGTCAAGTGCAGCTTCGGTTGCTGCGAACCAAGGAATATTTTTACGTTGGCTACTAATCCCCATGCTCAGACCAAAATTGACCAACATGAGAGAAATGGAAAAGTATCTGGACACCAACTGTAGCGACATGAACTACACGGTGGTGCGCCCACCTGGGTTGACCAATGGGAAAGTATCAGGTGTGTGAAATACTATACCTATCTATCTCTGTCTGGCATTCTATTTTCAAGAGACACTTGTATCCGTTGTGTTTTTAATCATAGGTAAGCCGATCAAGGTAGAACTTGACGCTTTCTACCTCAAGGGCCCCGCCCGAATGTCGCGAGCTGATGTTGCCAAATATATGCTCGACTGTATTCCAAACACAGAAACTTACAAGAAAGCGGTAGCTATCGGCCTATAACATATTAACGGGTCAGTATGTAAACAACTTTCCTGCTATTATCACTACAAGTTTGAAATACACATTTTATCATAAAAAAAAAACCGACGGAATTTTTATTTCAAAAGTCACCACTCGCGCGATGGTTTCGGAAGTGATTTTGAAACGAATGGCTAACAACCTATGATTATATGGATTGATCAATTAATAAAAGAAGAGAGAAAAAGTAAATAAATATAGGCTTTTTAATAAGAGGCGATGCACGAGGAAGCGTACATTTACACTATTCTTCCAAATTAATCTTCCATACGATATCTTTTTAAAAACATAATCTTGTAATGAAACGCAGCTCTTTTTTTGTATTTTCTACGCAAATAAATACATTCAGTGATTTCTTCGTAAAATTTTTTAAAAATTAGTATGTTAATCAACTTTGAAAAAAAACTTTACCAATTTTAACAAGTTTTAAGTGCCAGACACAAAAAAAATAGAAAATAAAACTCAAGTGCAAATTTACAAATGAGTTCAGGCGATACGTAATTAATAATACTTCGAGTTCAATGCGCTTCTTTGTTTATTTCCTCAAATCACGTTCCATCACTTGTACTAAAGAGTATTTTCACAATTTTCTCGCACCTCTTTTTGGTCTGAAAGGAGAATATTTTTTTAAAAGCATCCTTCTACCGTTACCCGTTACCCTTCTTCCTTCTTTGCTCTCGTTTACCTACGATATAACTAGACAGGAGCATCGGAGAAAGTAAGGGAAAAGGGTAGGGTAACTTTGTTTTTACCTGAATCTGAAAAGGATAAAAAAAAGTAGGTCATAATGCACTAGAAGTGGCCGTTTAAATACTACTACGATGGGTACTTGGTTTTGAGGACGATTCGATTATAAGGACTTGCACTGTTGCACATCTCGTCCTTGTAACCGATCCGACACTGTATTTATTGAAAGTTTACATGATACAATTTTCTTTACTTTGCTGCTGCGAGCTGCCTGCTATTATAGTGAAATCACAGTTTAAGAATAGCTAGTTCAATAATTCTGGAAGCCAGGGACTAGATATATGATGTTATTTGATCAAATCGGAATATCTCAGCAGGGTCAATGGGTCTGAACAATGATTTTGGATTTTGGATTAGATCACAACGGGGAAAAAAATCAATTTAGTAAATGGCAACATCGTGTAATACATTGTGCAATACAGTTAGCAAGTTGCAGACGAAAAGGCCTGAAAGTCTTGAAGTGGAAATTTAAACGGTGTGCGTTCTCTTTATCGCCAAGTGACCATTTTAAATTGAAGAACATTTTTTATTAAAAATTGAAATGGAGCCTCCAAATCGCAAATCTAAGAAAACTCGCTGGTCACAGAGCGTTGAGGCTCAAGTCTTACAGATAGACATGTCAACGATTGAGATTCTACCGAACGAAATGATTCTTCAGGTATTGAAACGTATGAACGCGTCTGACGCCCTGGCGTTCTCTCAAACTTGCAAAAGATTTTCTAGTCTTTATCAAAGTGAAAGGTAATGAAAGGAACTACTACTATGATATGAGATACACCTGAATAAAACTATTTATATTTTCTTTCTGTCTACAATTTCAGTGACCTCAACCTCAGCATTTCAAATGGTCTGTTGTTGGGCACACCCTTGAAGTCGTTCTTGATCAACCATTCCAATCTTGCTAACCTAACAAGTTGCAATTTCAATGGGGTTTATTGGATCCCCAAAGATGTTCTTAAATCTTTCCTAAGCAGATGTGGTGAACTTAAGGAATGTTTTGTTGCTGAAACCAATCTTGCCCTTGAAGACATCATCTGGATCTTATTAATCTGCCCTAACATTACTGCTCTCTCCTTAACCTTGAAAAAAAGTGATCAGGGCACAACATCACAGCTTGAGAGTCTTCGTCAAGCAGGTCAAGAAGATCCAAAGCAGAAAGAGTCAAGCAGCCCACCTCAACTTGCCAGTCTTCAAAAGTTGAAGAAGATTGAAGTGATTGTAGCTGATGGCTGCACATTATCTGATCTAATGAACCTCTTACGGTAAATCTAATGGATTCATTTTAATTCATTCCATTAATGAACTCTCATTTTATTTTTATGATTTCAGTAACTGTGTAAATCTGAAAGAATTTGTGGTCTTGAGAGCTCCAGCCTCTGGCTTTCAGCAGATCAACACTATTGTAGCATTACTTCATCTCAAATCTTTCATTTTTGTCACCTCCCCATGGAATGCTCATACTCTCGAACCATTCTTCTACGTCCAAGAGCATACGCAATTCGTTACGTATTGGTCGAACGTCTTGACCATCAACCGTTTGAAAGCAACAGACCGTGGAATCGTCAACCTTTGCTGGAATGGCTGGCAGGAACCACATGAAGGACATTTCACTGATAGAGATGCACCAGTTAGATTTTCAACTCTTCAAAGCCTCTATGAGCGGGAACCCATCTTCATGCAAAACCCAACGTGGTCGCAACAGCTCAAGTCAGCCAGCTGCTTCTACGATGGACGGGTATATTTAAAAATTAGTTGTTTCAAAATAATAAGGCTCCTTTGGTCTTTACTTTTGTTTATATTCTCCGCAGACTTTTCATTCCTTCTGTGTTAATCACCAGCAAATTGAAGTGCTCAAGCTGATGTATCGCGAAAAACCAAGGCTTGAAGACGGCAGCAAAGACCCTACGGATCGAGCTTCACCTCAATGGAACAAGGAGTCTTGGAAGGAGCTCCCTAAATTAAAAATCGTATCTTTAGATGCACGGTTGTTTCCAGGTATTTTGTCATTGTTTTATTAGTATACTCAAAATCAAAATCTATTTAACATCCTCTGAAAATAGTTTCAGAGGAACCTGGCTCCTTCTCGTTCATGGGCGCCATCATGCAGAGCTGTTTAATCCAAGAGCTGGAGCTCTTTGGTACTCCTACTCGCATTTTTGAGACGCTAGAAACTATTAATGAAATGGAACTGTCTAGCATCGCTCAATGTACAACTTTGAAACGCCTAACGATGTCCAACATCATGGTGTCTAAAGGACAATTTTTGGAGGAGGTCTTTAATAATCTAAATTATATAGCCTTAAGAAAAAATAATTTTAAATGTTTATTTTGATAGATTTTGAAAAATTGTACCAAACTGGAAAGCCTCCGTATCCTAAATGTAGGAGGCAGAGTCTGCTGCTACTCAAAAAACCTGATTGAAGGCCTTAAATTTGCCAAAAATTTAAAAACGTTTTGGTATGCTTCCACTACATAATCCTGAGCAGTCAATAGAAACTTACACCTTTTTTCTTTTCTTTTTTTATAGTATGACCGCCGGAAAGTTCGATCTCCCGATTATGGAGAAATTACTCAAGTCACTTCACCAGTGCACTTCACTCTCACGCGTTGGCCTCATTTGGCCTGTCTGTTCCTGGGAAAAGTCTGGAAAGGACACTCTGACTGAGTTCTCCACTCTCTTCTTCAAGCTCTGTTGTGCCCTTCCACAGCTGGTAGCCCTCTTCGGACTCTTCAATGTTTCTGCTGATATCTGCAATGCAACCAACCGGAGGTTGAAAGACGGATTTATCGAACAACGGCAGGCGTTTTGCTGCGATCTGCAGTCCAAGATCGGTGAAAACCAGTTCCACAATTTTGAAACCGGATATCAATCAGATATCCTGCCTATTTTGCACAGTGATACTCTCACTCGTTTCCAAAGCCAAGTCGCCACTCTCCCATTTCAGTATAAATCTGTGTTGAATTTGCCATAGTTCGAGGAAACTATTATGTCGATATGTAAAATTTATGTTACCTGAAATTTTTGATCCCTTCGGAATTATATATTCGGCTGTTTTGTGTGTTAACAAAGAATAAATCTTGCCTCTGCGACTTTCACAGGGTTTTCTTAATACAGTACCGTTTACAGTTATCTGGTAACCAGCGAATAAAAGCCTTTTAACCGACGTCCAAACAAGAGTATAATGAGGAATTGCATTAAGGAGTGTACACGGAATTTTAGTTTAGAAATATAGATTTTAAAAGATAATTGACTAATAAAATATATAACTGTAGTCTCTTTACAGTACTGGGTCATATTTTTTCTACGCAAACTTAACAAGGTTGCGGAGAGCACAGTGGAGAACGGGTATACTTTAAAGTGCGTGTAGGACTTATTTTTCAATTATTTTCTCGGTCCCAATTCCGGGCTGATAAAAAGATGTGAAAAAAATGTGAAAGAAAACATCATATTCTGATTTTATGGATAAATCGAAAAATAAGAGGAAAGAAACGCAACTTCAAGCTGCAAGCAGCTTTATTTCATGAAACTCAAATCGATAAGCAACGCTGGACAAATAATCCAGAAGGACGTCAAAACTTGGTTCCAACGATTGGATTTTCTCATGGCGCACGACGAAAACGGATTTACTCCTATCCCTGTAGCGGCTGAGGTTAATCCTTTCAACTTCGGTTTGTTTGATCTCCTCTTTGATGGAACCGATATCGATTGTGTCTCAAAAATTCAAGTGTTGGAACTAACCGGACCCGTTATACTCAGTGACCACGCTTTAATCGATGCACGGAGTAAAGCCTTCGATTACTGGCGACGGGCAATTCAATTCTGACTGCTTAACACGGAAGAATTTTCTCCCACTACCCAAGGTCTTATTGAAACGGCAAAGCGAGACTAAAGGCGAATGGGACACCTTAACCAAGCTTGAACACGTGATTCAAAATTCATCGGCGCACAGAAAGCAGGCCTATCTCGTCCGACTGAAGATCGCTTCTAACAACAGAGATGAAAAGGATCCCAATTTCCCCCAATTTCTTGCGATTTCAGTCGATGTACTGCCTACACTTTCAGATTTTTATTTCTAGAATGTTGAAGGCGCAATGACCAGATGCAAGCTCTTTATATAAATGAAATGGAAATCAATGGTCGAATGACTAGCTTAATTTAAATTACTTAAAATAAAAGGGAATGAATAACTTTAACTCTTTAAGATTGATGGGATTTGATTGACGAAGATCCTCGATCAGGAACAGGTATTTCCCAGCGGGAGACTCCGATTTTCCTGTTTCACTCGCCTGCTAGTAATACAATTTTCCGCTAGTGAGCGCGTAGGCTGGCGTCCTATTCACCGCGTATGAAGGCGGCAACAAGCAAGGACGGCGGGTATTTGCAACTCAAAGTTGTCCGTCAGTTTGTGTAAAAAGTAGCAGCAAACCACTGAAAGAAACGTCATTTCTAGGCATTACTCATTCACGACGGTTTCGACTGATAATACAACTCATCTCATAAGGGACTGCAATTAATCTAAACGTCATACTGCTAGTCTGCAGATCGGTAATATTGTTCACTTGACGAGTAATATACATTGTAAACAAAAAGATGTAACAAAATCTTTTGCACTCATCTAGGGATATTCATTTCATTCTGATTTTAAGTGACATCAGACCATCTCAGACCCCCAGTCTCTCCATAAACAAGTTTTCTGGGCTCACTGCAGCTGTACTTCAGGTAGAAAAGGCTACAGTTACTATTTCACTTGTAATTGTACTGTAATGTTCTCAAATTGTAGGCCAACAGATTATAAAGCTCATTTTTATTGACAGTGTACTGTGACGGATATAGTGGCTTCAAATCAGCCATAAATATTAGGTATGGTGCTTTTCATAATATTACATAAACGATTTCATCAATATCTCTTATACACATAGGGGCTCATATAATTGTGATGATAACTTCTCATCAAGTGATTCAAGTCCTGATTAACTAGAAACTGTATTTACTACCAGCAAATACAGCTTGATATCAGGTATACACCAGTCTACAGTTGTGCCATATTTTTGAAGCCTTCGGCTTATGATAATTATTTTTCACTCTCCACCAGAACTTCAGTTATGGCAGTACCTTGTACATCACCATGGTGTCCTCTGAGCTGGATTTATATTATGGATCCCCAGTGTGACTGTGGGTCTTGTTCAGTCCTAGGACCCACCATGGATTCCACCTATGTGAGCAGGCTTGAAGAGCATGTTTCAAGTGGCAACTTCCCACATCCCACGTCACTCAACGAGCTTGTCTTTGTTGGAGACATTGAAGGCACCAGCCCTTTACTGTTAGCCTGCAAGCAAGAAGACTTGGATGTGGTGAGGCACATTGTTGAGGCCTGGGAAGTGAACTTCCGAGCTGCTGCTCCCTTCCACTTTCGTCTATTTGATGAAGAATCCCGTGATGGTAACATCGTGAGCATAGAAGCCACGCCCCTGTTCATCGCAGCTATGTATGGGAACTACAACATCGTTAGATACCTAGTCGAAAAAGGAGCAGACTCGAACATCAAAGTTGTTGATCCTCCCAACGATACTAATTACGACAATTGGGCTCCTATCGACTTCCTATTTAAAGAACTCCGCTCCTGCAACTGGTCACATGTTCCTGAACAACGACAAGACCTGGTTTTGACCATCTCCTTCTTGCTTCAATACGGGTCTCATCCACCCTCTCAACCTCTTCCAAATGGCGATCCTGTCTGGATGGAACGTTCCTGTGATGCCCAAGTTTTAAGAGAACTTATCAAACATGGGATGAACGTCAACACACGTCATCGTGGCCGCACAGTTTTGCATTACTGGACCAGTCTCTCCGAATCATCGACAAACGATACCCTTGCCGCCGTTCGACTTCTCATGGACAGGGGAGCAGATCTGATGGCGCGCGACAAAAACGGATTGACTCCTATCCATGTAGCGGCTGAGGTTGAGCCCTTCGAGCAACTTCGATGTTTTTGATCTCCTTTTGGATGGAAACGATATTGGTCGTGCCACTAAAATTCAAGCTTTGGAACTAGCCGGAGCCACCATTCTCAATGCTCACACTTCAGCAGATGCACGGAGAAAAGCCTTCGATTACTGGCGACGAGCTGCTCATTTCCGACTGCTCAACACTGAAGAATTTCAACCTCTACCCAAGCTCTCATTGAAACGACAAAACGGAAATCAAGGCGAATGGGAAACCTTAGTCGAGCTAGAAGCAGTCATCCAGAATCCGTCGGAGCACTACAAGCAGGCCTTTCTCGTTCGTCTGAGGATCGGGTATGCAAATCGAGATGGGAAGGGTGCGTTGCTGTCTTCATTTACATCTTTTATCGACCGATACTTGACAGAGGCACAGAAAGAACTCCGATCTGAGGAGTTACTGGACGCTGCTTTTGCCACTTTGGAGATGATTAGTCAAGATCCTACTCCTCCTCGGAATTCTTGCGACCTCCTATACGATGTTGTCCGGATACTCGTTTCGACGCTATCATCTATTCAAGAATCTTCTCCTCAACTCTTCAATTACGGAATTATCAACACAGCATTGAATTTAATGGCTAAAATAGATCATCTTCACTCGCTTGACAACAGCTGTAATTCTCAATCAAGAGCTACATGACGAACCTACTGGATCTAGCCGACATTTTAGTCGGTCAGCCTCAAATGCTCGGAGATGGTGCTATCCAGGCATCATTGTCGCAATTGCTTTCTCCAGACAGGCGAGACGAAATGGGCCGAACACTGCTGCACGTAGCCCTCCTCGACACCAACAAGAAACATGTTGATCTTCCTCCTTTAATCCACCTACTCCTTCAATACAAGATCGACCCTAGAGCTGTTGACGAAGAACAGAAAGGCCCTCTTCATTACCTGGCCAAGTCCAAGGCAAACGACCAACAACTACTGGCCGCCGTTCTACTCGTGAAATTGGTGCCGATCTGATGGCTCGTGATGATCACGGCTATACACCGATCTGCGTACCAGCCCAAATGGATCCTATCAACTTCAATATTTTGGATTTCTTTTTGGAAAGAGCCGAGATTAATCGGGTTGACAAAATCGAGGCCTTGGAACTTGCTGGCGCCGTTATCCTGACAAGTAGCATCAGCACATCACACGGTGCACGCGAAAAAGCCTTTGACTATTGGCGACGAGCACTCCAGCTGCGACTGACGGTCAGCGAAGAAAATCAACCTCTTCCCAAGACTCCATTGAAACGGAAAAACAAAAATTCCGGCGAATGGGTCTCGTCATCTCAGTTAGAAAACATCATTCAGCATCCCTTGGAGTACAAGAAACAGGCTTTTCTCGTCCGTCTGAGAATCGGTTCTGTCGATCAAAATTGGACGAATACCTTCTCTTCTTCACTTTCATCATTCATCGACCGGTACTTGACTAAGCTACAGAAAGAACTCCGATCCGAGGAGTTACTGGACGTTACTTTCGCTGTTTTAGAAACGGTATGTCACTATTCTACGCGCCCTTGGAATTCTTGGGATTTGCTGGTCGATGTTGTCCGGATTCTCGTTACGACGCTATCAACCATCCAACAATCATCTCCCGCTCTCTTCAACATCAAAGTCATCAAGATGTCGTTGGATCTTATGGCGGAAACGGATCGTCACAGCGACGGTTATTTCATCGAGTGCTACATGAAGATACTGCTGGACCTCGTCGGACTGATAGCCAGCCTACCTGTAATGATTGAAGATCACGAAGTCCTAGCATTCTTAACTTACTTGCTCCGTTGGGATTGGCGTGATGAAAGGAACCGATCCCTGCTGCACCTCGTCCTTATCGATGCTGCTAAGACGAATTCCGATCTTGCTGCTATCATTCGCCTTCTGCTTCTAAGCAAGGTCGATCCGAACGCGGTCGATGAAGATCGAAGAGCTCCGCTTCACTATCTGGCCGATCATGGCAACCAAGAGCAATTCAAATCGATTGGACGTTTGTTGTCGAACTATGGAGCCGACATCGACCAAGTTAACCTGCAAAGAAAGACGGCCTTGGATATTTACACCGGAAAGTACTTGAGGAAACGACCCCTGGATGCGGACCATGCTAGAGCTGCTGAATGGGACGAACTGCCCGATTGGTGTCACCAGGTCCCGAAGTTGCGTTGCCTTTGTGCCAAACGAATTCGTTCTCGAGTCCATTCAAGTCAAATTTCTTCCATCGAGATTCCCGTCACTCTCCGTTTATTCCTCGAGAAGCATTAATTTAAACAACATTAACATTTAGAGTGTCTGCTGTCAGAAAATTATTTGTGTCATATCATTGACTCTTCTGTTCCCTACTACGTGCTCTTTTTTCTTTTTTTTCTTTCATTTCAGCTGGACGTGGAATAAAGAAAAATTCTCTCCTGATTCCAATTAGTAATTTTAACATGAAGAGCCCTTTCTTCCTTGCATCTGGCCGGAAGTCGGATAGTTCTTATCGGCAGCGATGGCTATAAGAAACAGAATGAATAAACAGTGAGAAGAGTTGACTCTTATACTACAAGTAAAGAAAATCAAACTGGTTGAATGCGATGTTAATAAGAATATGCGATAAGAATATGCCAATTTTAATAATCTCGTGGAGCCAAACAGAGAATAAGATCTTCCTTATGTGAATATGCGCGCAAAATTGGCTGCCGTTTTTTACATCTTAGGAAGGATAATGATTTGGCTGCCTTTTCTTTAGAGCACTTCTGGACTTGGAATGCAGAGCTCCTTATTCTTTAGCGAGTAGTATTTACACGCACGTAAATCGGTGCGCACTGCGCATCCGCTTTTCCGGCTACCGTATGTGACTAATTTGAGTATTGCTCGGAGTCTCGTGAGCCAAAAGTAATTAGCATTTTGAAATTAGCTATATTCATCAATATGATTTTCTTGTTAAAGCTTTACCACTCTTTCTTTGCTTCAAATTTTTTTTTATTTTCTCCAAGGCCGAGGATTTCTGGTGCACAAGTAAGTTTTGTCCTTCTATTGCATTCTTTTGAAAGACCGATCTGATTTCATCACATTTCTTCAGTTAGTGCAATAAAAGTTAGGGCATTTCCCGGCTTGATGTCGCGATGAACACGATTCTGACTGTGGTTTAGTTTAAGCCGAGTAAGAGCTGCAGAGTATGAAATCAACTTCAGTAGGAAAAGGTCCTCGATGCTTTTCCGATCATTTAAAGAAAGAAAAAACCCGTCGACTGATACATACTTCAACCAGATCAGGAGCCAAATATTACCACAAAGAAAATAACTATATAAAGCTTATAAATACGTTTTTATTATCTGTATTAATTAATAATCCATGTAAAATTTACAAAAAGTTAAATCTTGTTCTTGGTCATGCAGAAGCTTGACAACGTTTGGATGATTCAGCTTCTTCTGGATCATAAATTCTCTGTCCGTTGACATCTATTAATCAGTTGAAAATGGTTTTATACGAATCTCCAACCGTATTATGATTCAAACAAAATTAACTACTGTATTTGGTTATCGCTCTTTCCAAAGTGGTTAAAAAAGAGCGGCCAAACAATGTTGAAGATCAAGCTTGAATGGTTGTTTAAAATTTTTCTACGGACATTAATTGAGCATTTTACATTCCTATCTTGTTTTTCTCGTTATGATTGGAATTTGGAAATAAGAACGAACCAAATAAATTTAGGTAGAAAACCGTAATTTTCACTTTCTTATGCATTCGCCCCTGTTAGTGGAAGCATTCCCCGCTAGGTAGTGTGGGCATGGTAGTGGTCTGCTTGTTTATTTCCTGCGTGAGCAATTGAGCTTCAGCTTGAGTCGTGACCGCGGTTACTTCCAATTTTTCTTGTTGAAAATCGAAATCAAAGCTAATTCTTTGAGAATTTTGCAAATCTCTTGTCTAAAGTCACTGTAATTCTGAAACTTACATCAGGTATGGTAGAATTTTCACAATGTAAAAACTGTTTAGTGTTGAAACAAAAATTTTCTTTCATTTTATAGGCAACATTTTGAATGACATTTCCTCTGAAAAGGCCATCACAGGTTGAAGCTAGTTAAGTTCTTGCCACAGACAACAGGTATGCAAAGCTAAAAATATGTTTAATACATACTGCATTTTAAAAGTTCTTGTGTGTTTAAATTGATAAATTGTTTTGTCATCAGGATTACATTTCCCCAATAGAACTGCTGCTATGGCCAACATTTGTTCATCACCATGGCCAGAGGAGTGCCCTTTGCACTGGGACTTTCTTCCCTGTAGCTGTTTGGAAGAGAATTGTGATTTCAACTATGATAGAGCCATTGGTCCTACTATGGATTCCACTTATGTGAGGAAGATTGAAAATCATTTTTCTAGGCGGATCTTCCTCCATGCTTCAGTATTGAAAGACCTGGTATTTGATGGAGATATCAAAGGCACTACACCACTCCTTCTAGCCTGCAAACAAGAAGACCTCGACGCCGTGAAGCACATCGTCGAGTCCTGGAATGTTGACGTTAGGGTTGCTTCTCCCTTTCACTTACAACCCGGTTTGGACATCGTGAGCGTAAAAGCTACTCCGTTGTTCGTCGCAGCTTTGTATGGACACTGCAACATCGTGAGATACCTTGTCGAAAAAGGAGCAGACGTGAACGTCAAAGTTTCTGACCCCCACAACAATTCATCCTACGACACATGGACTCCTCTTGATGCAGCTTTCATGCATCTCTACTCAACCAACTGGATCAATAGTCCAGAAGGGCGTCAAGACGTCAGTTCTACAATCTGTTTTCTACTTCGACATGGAGCTAAGCTGCCTTATCGTCTTCGTCTTCCTAATCACGAGCCTGTATGGAAGGAACGTTCCTGTGATCCCGACATTTTAAAAGAACTCATCAACCGTGGCATGGACATAAACATTCGTCATCTTGGCTCCACAGTTTTGCATCACTGGGCCAGCCTTACCGAATCCACACCTTACGATCCACGACCACTGGCTGCTGTTCGACTTCTGGTGAGAAAAGGTGCCGATCTCACGGCTCGTGACAAGAAGGGCTATACACCGATCCGTGTAGCGGCCGAAGCTGACCCGGTAAACTTCGGTGTTTTTGATTTCCTTTTGGAGAGAAGTGTGTTCGATCGAGTTGACAAAATTGTGGCACTGGAACTAATCGGCGCCGCCATCCTCACCCACAGCTCCAACACATCCTCCGATGCACAAATCAAAGCCTTTGACTACTGGCGACGAGCAACCAGCTCCGACTGCTGGACACCAAAGAAGTCCCTCCCGTTATCAAGATTTCTATGAAACGCAAATGCGGAAACAAATGCGAATGGGTCACATCAGCCGATCTAGAAAATGTCATCCAGCAACCATTGGAACACAAGAAGCAGGCCTTTTTCGTCCGACTAAGGATCGCTTCTACAAAACGAGATGACACGGGTGCGTTCCTTCCTTCATTTTCATCTTTCATCGACCGGTACTTGAGGGACCTCCAAGATAACCGCAAATTTGACGAGTTTTTGGATGCTGTATTCGCAGTTTTTGAGACCATTTCTAATTTTCCTAAGCCCCCTTGGAATTCCTGGTACTTGCTTGTCGGTGTGGCCGAGAAACTCGTTTCGACGCTGTCAATTATTCAAGAAACTTCACCAGAACTCTTCAAAGCTGGAATCAAGACCTCCTTGGATCTGATGGTGGAAACGGAACGTCATCATTCGGTCGATCTGAACTTAATGGAGAGCTACATGAAGATGCTGCTGGATCTAATTGGAAAGATGGCCGGTCTACCTCAAATGTTTAAAGACGATGCTATCCTGGAGTCGCTGAAGCAATTGCTAGGTGAGGACAGACGGGACAAAAAGAGCCGTACCCTGCTGCACTTAGCCCTCATCAATGCTGACAAGAAGAATTCGGATTTACTCACTGCTATCATTGATTTCTTCTTCAAAGCAACGTCGACCCGAACGCGGTTGATGAAGATAGAAGATCCCCTCTTCACTACCTGGCTTATTATGGGAACCAAGATCAGTTCTTTACGATTGGAGATTTGCTGACGAAATATGGAGCCGACATCGACCAAGTCAACCTGTCGAGGAAGACAGCCTTGGATATTTGGGGCGAAAAGTGCGTAAGGAAACGACCCCTAGATGCGGACCATGCTAGAGCTGCTGAATGGGACGAACTGCCCGATTGGTCTCACCAGGTCCCGAAGTTGCGATGCCTTTGTGCCACACGAATTCGTTCACGAGTACATTCAAGTCAAATTTCTTCTCTCGAGATTCCAATCACTCTCCGTTCGTTCCTCGAGAAGCATTGATGAAACCAAGAATGCTCGCTCCGTCCTTGCGTGAATGTTTTTTTCCATGTTTACTGCGTCTATATTTTTCTACTTAATTTAATTTGGATTGAGCGTTGAATAAAGAAAAAATTCTTGTTTCTCTTAACGGATAGAATTGTTTTCTTGTCTATATTTTCTAGTAATTATTGTGTATTATTTTTTCGTTAAGAAATAAAGTGGATGACCTACAAAGGCTGTATATACCTTCACGTACTGTACCTTTTTATTTCAGTAGTGAGTACAATAGTCTAGACTCAAGCAGCAAACGATTTCTCTCAAGTTCATTCATATATTGTTTCTTTTATATCGTCAACTGTTAACTACAAAATTTTAAAACTATATTAAGCTAGCCTAAATCTTCAAATGGTTCAATCATTTATTGCTTATTGGAATGAGACACAGATGATCTCAAAATATTCGGTCTTTGTATTCTATATGTATTGAAGTTTAATATTAGATCCTTTCAAGCAACAATGTCATCTTTCAATACAACATTTTTTGTTTAATCAGGAGTCTCTTTAAGAACTGCTACTGTGGCAAACATTTGTTCATCACCATGGCCAGAGAAGTTCCCTTTATTGCGCATGGATTTTCTTCGCTGTAGTTGTATGCTAGAGCATTGTGATCATGACTACTACAATACACCTCTTGGCCCTACTATGGATTCCACCTACAAGAGGAAAATTGAAGAGCATTTTTCAAGACGGAATACTGAAAGACCTGGTATTTGACGGAGATATCAAAGGCACTACGCTACCACTCCTTCTATCCTACACACAAGAAAACCTCGACGTCGTAAATCACATCTTTATGAGGTCTAAAAATTGAACGTTCGGGTTGCTGTTCCCTTTCTCTTACAACATGGTTTAGACATTGTGAGCGTAAATTCTACTCCCCTATTCATCGCAGTTTTGTATCGACGACTACCTCATCGAAAAAAGGAGCAGATTTGAACGTCTGCGGCCCTAGAAACTTCAAGCAGCTTTCATAACTCAAATCGATAAGAGACTGGGCAAATGATTTAGAAGGACGTCAAGACCCGGTTTCAACGATTTGCTTTTTACTGCAACACGGAGCTGAACTGCCTTATAGTCTTCCTCTTTCTAATCACGAGCCTGTGTGGATGGAACGTTCCTGTGATGTAGAAATTGTAAACGAGCTCATTAACCGTGACATGGACGTAAACCTTCGCCATCTTGGCTCCGCAGTTTTGCATAACTAGATCAGGCTCTCCGAATCACCGACAAACAACACACTTGCCGCTGTTCAACTCCTCATGAAAACAGGGGAAGCTCTCATGTCGTCGCGTGATGAAAACGGATTTACTCCTATCCAGGTAACGGCTGAGGTTAATCCTTTCAACTTTTCTGTGTTTGATCCCCTTTTGGCGTGGAACCGATATCGTTCATGCCTCGAAAATGCAAGTGCTGGAACTAGCCGGATCCGTCATACTCAGTGGTCACACTTTAGTCGATGCACGGAGTAAAGCCTTCGATTACTGGCGACGAGCAATTCAACTCTGACTGCTTAACAATAAAGAATTTCTACCACTACCCGAGGTCTTAATGAAATGGCAAAGCGGAGGGCGAATGGGATACCACAACCAAGCTTGAAAACGGGATTGAAAATCCACCGGAGCACAGAAAGCAGGCCTATCTCGTCCGACTGAGGATCGCTTCTACCAATTCAGATGAGAATGATGCGTCCCTGCTTTCATTTCCATCTTTCATCAACCGGTTCTTGACGGACTACCTGTATGACCACAGATTTGACGAGTTTTTATACGCTACGTTTGCAGTTTTTGAAACCATTTTTCATTTTCTTACGCCCACTAGGAATTGTTGGTATATGCTTATCGGTGTTGCTCGAAATCTCGTTTCGATACGCTCTCAAATATTCAAAAAACTTCTCCAGAACTATTCAACATCGGAATCATCAAGATCTCTTTGATGCTAATGGTGGAAACGAAACGTGATCACTCCGTCAACATGATCCGAAATCACTACGAGACCTACGTGGTGATACTGCTGGACCTCGTCGGACGAATATGCTACATGTGCTATCTATTGTTTTTTACAAATCATTTATTAATTTATATTACTTATCTCGGCTATAATAAGATTATTAAATTATCTTTTGCGATGTGATGATAAAAACATTTATGATACTGTAGTTTATTTTTTATTGCTCATCAATTTCTTGCGATTTCAGTCGATCTACTGCCTGCACTTTCAGCATTTTTTTAGAATGTTGAAGGTGAAATTATCAGATGCAAGCTCTTTATATAAATGAAATTGAATCAATGGTCGAATTACTAGCTGGTATTACTTAAAATAAAAGGGAATGAATACCTTTAACTCTTTAAGTTTAATGGGATTTCATTGACGAAGATCCTCAATCAGAGAACATGTATCTCCCAGTGGGAGACTCCGATTTCCTGTATCACTCGCCTGCTAGTAACGAAATTTACCGCTAGTGAGCGCGTAGGCTGACGTTCTGCTTACCCTTGGGTTTACCCTGCCAAGGTTTACCGCGTATGACGGCGGCAACTAGCAAGGACGGCGGGTATTTACAGCTCAAATTGTCCATCAGTCTATGTCAAAAACAGCAGCAACCACTGAAAGAAGGATCATCTCTGGTCATTATTCATTCACGACGGTTCCAACTGATAATAAACCTCGTCTCATAAGGGACTACAATCAATCTAAACGTCATACTGATAGTCTGCAGCAGCTCGGTAATATTGTGCACTTGTGTAGTATATATTGTAAACAAAAAGATGTAACAAAATCTTTTGCACTCAGCCAGGGATACTCATATCATTCTGATTATAACTGTTATCAGACCATCTCAGACCCCCAGTCTCTCCATTAACAAGTTTTTAGGGCTCACTGCAGCTGTACATAAGGTATCGCCTACAACTACTATTTTGCTTTTAATTTTGTACTGTAATGTTCTCAACTTATGCAGATTATACTATCCACAAAACTTCAGTTATGGCAGCACCTTATTGTCTTTGATGGGGACATTGAAGGCACCACCCCGTTACTCTTAGCCTGCAAACAAGAGGACCTGGATGTGGTTAGGCACATTGTTGAGTCCTGGGAAGTGGACTTCCGAGCTGCTGCTCCCTTCCACATTCGTATATTTGATGAAGAATCCTGGTATGGTAACATCGTGAGCATAGAAGCCACGCCCCTGTTCATCGCAGCTATGTATGGGAACTACAACATCGTTAGATACCTAGTCGAAAAAGGAGCAGACTCGAACATCAAAGTTGTTGATCCTCCCAACGATACTAATTACGACAATTGGGCTCCTATCGACTTCCTATTTAAAGAACTCTGCTCCTGCAACTGGTCACATGTTCCTGAACAACGACAAGACCTGGTTTTGACCATCTCCTTCTTGCTTCAATACGGGTCTCATCCACCCTCTCAACCTCTTCCAAATGGCGATCCTGTCTGGATGGAACGTTCCTGTGATGCCCAAGTTTTAAGCGAACTCATCAACCGTGGCATGCACGTCAACACTCGTCATCGTGGCCGCACAGTTTTGCACTACTGGGCCAGCCTCTCCGAATCACCGACAAACGATACACTTGCCGCCGTTCAACTTCTCATGGACAGTAGGGCAGATCTCATGGCGCGCGACAGAAACGGACTTACTCCTATTCGTGTAGCAGCTGAGGTTGAACCTTTCAACTTCGGTGTTTTTGATCTCCTTTTGGATGGAAACGATATCGGCCGTTTGACAAAAATCCAAGCTTTGGAACTAGCCGGAGCCACCATTCTCAGTGCCCACACTTCAGTAGATGCACGGATCAAAGCCTTCGATTACTGGCGACGAGCTGCTCAACTCCGACTGCTCAACACTGAAGAATTCCCACTTCTACCCAAGCTCTCATCGAAACGTCAAAGCGGAAATCAAGGCGAATGGGAAACCTTATTGGAGTTTAAGAAGTCCGATCCGAGGAATTACTGGACGCTGCTTTTGCAATTTTCGAGATGATTAGTCAAGATCCTTCTCCTCCTTGGAATTCTTGCGACCTCCTATTCAATGTTGCCTGGATACTCGTTTCGACGCTATCATCTATTCAAGAGTCTTCTCCTCAACTCTTCAATTACGGAATTATCAACACAGCATTGGATTTATTGGCACAAACAGATCATCTTCACTCGCTTGACAACAGCGGTGATTATTCAATCAAGAGCTACATGACGAACCTACTGGATCTAGCCGACATTTTAGTCGGACTCCCTAAAATGCTCGGAGATGGTGCTATCCAGGCAGCATTGTCGCAATTGCTTTCTCCAGACAGGCGAGACGAAATGGGCCGAACACTGCTGCACGTAGCCCTCCTCGATACTAACAAGAAACATGTTGATCTTCCAGCTTTGATCCGTCTACTCCTTCAATACAAGATCGATCCTAGAGCTGTTGACGAAGAACAGAAAGGCCCTCTTCATTACTTGGCCAAGTCCAAGGCTAACGATCAACAACTACTGGTTGCCGTTCTACTCGTAGAAGTTGGTGCCGATCTGATGGCTCGTGATGATCACGGCTATACACCGATCCGCGTAGCCGCCGAAATGGATCCTATCAACTTCAATATTTTGGATTTCTTTTTGGAAAGAAGCGAGATTAATCGGGCTGACAAAATCGAGGCCTTGGAACTTGCTGGCGCCGTGATCCTGACCAGTAGCATCAACACATCACCCGGTGCACGCGAAAAAGCCTTTGACTATTGGCGACGAGCATTCCAGCTGCGACTGTTGGTGAACGAAGAAAATCAAACTCTTCCCAAGACCCCATTGAAGCGGAAAAATGAAAATACCAGTGAATGGGTCACGTCATCTCAGTTAGAAAACATCATTCAGCATCCTTTGGAGTACAAGAAACAGGCTTTTCTCGTCCGTCTGAGAATCGGTTCTGTCGATCAAAATTGGACGAATACCTTCTCTTCTTCACTTCCATCATTCATCAACCGGTACTTGACTGAGCTCCAGAAAGAATTCCGATCCGAGGAGTTGCTGGACGCTACCTTTGCTGTTTTAGAAACGGTTTCTCAGTATTCTACGCGCCCTTGGAATTCTTGGGATTTGCTGGTCGATGTTGTTCGAATACTCGTCACGACGCTATCAACCATCCAACAATCATTCCCGGCTCTCTTCAACATCGAAGTCATCAAGATGTCGTTAGATCTTATGGCGGAAACGGATCGTCACAGCGACGGTTATTTCATCGAGAGCTACGTGAAGATACTGCTGGACCTCGTCGGAATGATAGCCAGCCTACCTGAAATGCTGATTGAAGATAACGAAGATAAAGCCGTCCTAGCATTCTTAACTTACTTGCTTCGTTGGGATTGGCGCGATGAAAGCAACCGATCCCTGCTGCACCTCGTCCTTATCGATGCTGCCAAGATGAATTTCGATCTTGCTGCTATCATTCGCCTTCTGCTTCTAAGCAAGGTCGATCCAAATGGGGTCGATGAAGAACGAAGAGCTCCGCTTCACTATCTGGCCGATCATGGCAACCAAGAGCAATTCAAATCGATTGGACGTTTGCTGTCGAAACATGGAGCCGACATCGACCAAGTTAACTTGTTGAGGAAGACGGCTTTGGGTATTTATACCGGAAAGTACTTGAGGAAACGACCCCTGGATGCAGACCATGCTAGAGCTGCTGAATGGGACGAACTGCCCGATTGGTCACCAAGTCCCGAAGTTGCGCTGCCTTTGTGCCCAACGGATTCGTTCACTAGTTCATTCCAAACATATTTCTTCCCTTGGGGTTCCAGTCACTCTCCATTCGTTCCTTGAGAAGCATTAATTTGAACAACATTAACATTTAGAGTGTCTGCTGAGAAAATTATTTGTGTCGTGTCATTGACTCATGTTTTGCCTACTACGTGTTCTTTTTTCGTAATTTTCTTTCAGCTGGACGTGGAATAAAAGAAAAATTCTCTCCTTATTATTATATCCTTATTATTTTATTTGTCATTATTTTACTTATTTCCAAAGTTTAAAAATAATAATAGTAATGTAGATCATCTCGATCTTTAATAAAATAATAGATTGTGCCGGAAGAGAAAATGTAAGGCAGCCGACTGCCAATCCATCGGATGTCTTTGCATTTATGTCGTCAGATAGTTGTCGTTTGTGATATTATTTCCACTCGTAAAATGAAGTGTGCTGGTCGCTCACCTATTACGGCTACTCAGCGCTTGGCTATTTGTCATTGACACGACACAAAGCTGAATTTTCACCAATCAATTTAAAAGACTGTTTATATTGACAGTTTTCGTTATTCTAATTCTATAGTGAGTTGAGAGTGAGAACAACGAGCCAACATGAAATCAACTTACTTTGAATTAAGAAAATGTAGCAACGAGGCCTAAGTAAACAGTGAGAAGATTTTACTCTTTTATACCCACTAAAAGCAGCGACAATCGAAACTAGTTGAATGCGATGTAAATAAGAATGTGCGTTAAGAAAAGATTTAAATTATCTCGGAGCCAAACAGAGAATAATATCTTCTTTATGTGAATATGTGCGCAAACTTGACTCCCGTTTTTTTACATCTTACGAAGAAAAATGGTTTTGCTGCCTTTTCCACAAAGACCTTCCTACTTTATAGCTAGTAGCATGTTACTCGGTGCGCACTGTGAATACGTTTTTTCGGCTATTTGACTTATTTGAGTAGGCTATTGCTTTGAATCTCGTCAGCCAAAAGTACTACTCCCATTTTAAAATTAGCCATATTAATTCTTCAGCTATATGCTTTTCTTGTTAAAGTCTTCTTCTAACTCTTTCTTTGCTAATTTTTTTTTTCTACAAGACCCGGGATTTCCGGTGCGCAGTAATTTTTTGTACTTTTGCCGTTCCAGCTCTTTCTTTTGAAAGATCGAAATCTGTTTTCATCACCATTTCTTCAGTTAGGATAATAAAATTTAGGTCATTTCCCGTCTTGATGTCGCAATGAACACGATTCTGACTGTGGATGTAGTTATGAAATCAATTTCGGTATAGGAAGAGGTCCTCGACGCTTTTCCGGATTATTTTAAGGAAGAAAAAACCTGTCGACAGACTTCAACCAGTCGAGGAGCCAAATATCTTTTTAGAAACACGAAGAAGATACATAGATATACGTCATGCAGAAGCTTATTGATAATGCTTGGATGATTCACCTTCGTTTGGATCATAAATTTTCTTTCCGTTGATATCGATTAATCAGTTAAAAATTGCTTTATACGCATCTCCAACCGCTTTATGACTCGAACAAAATAACTATTTGGTTATTTCTCTTTGACGAAAAGTGGTTAAAAAAGAGCCGCCAGACAATGTCGAAGATCAAGCTTATAAATGGTTGTTTCAAATTTTTCTATGGACATTCATTAAGCTTGTTAGAACCTATCTTGTTTTTATCGTTATGATTATAAATAAAGAATGAACCAAATAAATTTAGGTAGAATACCGCACTTCCCGCTTTCTTTTACTTTTAGTGGCAAAATTCACCACTAGGGCGAGTGTGGGCATGGTGTGGTCAGTGGTCTGCTTGTTTATTTCCTGCGTGAGCAATTGAGCTTGAGCTAGAGTCGTGACCGCGGTTACTTCCAATTTGTTCGTGTTGAAAATCGAAATCAAGTCTGATTACTCTGCTGATTCTTTGAGAATTTTGCAAATCTATTGTCCTATAAACCACTGTTTGTCTGAAACATTCATTAGGTATGGTGCAATTTTCACAATGTAAAAACTGTTTTGGTGTTGTGAACTAAATATCTTTCATTTTATAGGCAACACTTTGAATGACATTTCCTCTAAATAAACCATCACAGTTTCATTAGAAACTATTTGAGTGCTTGCTACTGACAACAGGTATATCAAGCTACAAATATGCTTTACACATACTGCATTTTTTAAATTCTTATTTTATAAATTAATACATTTTTTTTTGTTATCAGGATCACTTCTCCCCAAGAACTGCAGGTATGGCAAACATTTGTTCGTCACCATGGCCAGAGAAATGCCCCTTACGCTGGGACTTGCTTCCCTGTCACGGTTGTATGGACGAGGATTGTGTTTACAACCCTAATAATAAGCTCATTGGTCCTACTATGAATTTCACCTATTTGAGGAGAATTGAGACGCATTTTTCAAGACGCATATTCCTACATGCTTCATCGTTGAAGGACCTGGTATTCGACGGAGACATCAAAGGCACCAGTCCACTCATTCTAGCCTGTAAACAAGAAGACCTCGACGTCGTCAAGCACATCGTTGAGTCGTGGAAAGTGGACGTTCGGGCTGCTGCTACCTTCCACTTGCTACCGTTTTCTCACATCATGAGCGTAAAAGCCACTCCCGTGTTCGTCGCAGCTTTGTATGGACACTGCAACATCGTGAGATACCTAGTCGAAAAAGGAGCAGACGTGAATGTCAAAGTTTACGATCCTCACAACCTTTCATCCTACGACAAACAAACTCCTCTTGAAGCAGCTTTCATGAATCTCTACTCCGAGCACAATCCTGAAAAGCGCCAATACCTAAGTTCCACGATCTGCTACTTACTTCAACACGGAGCTAAGCTGCCCTATCGTCTTCATCTTCTCTATCGCGAGCCTTTGTGGATGGAACGTTCATGTGATGCTGACATTCTAAGAGAACTCATCAAACATGGAATGAACGTCAACATTGGTCACCATGGCAGCTCAGTCTTGCATCACTGGGCCAGTCTTACCGAATCCACGCCTTACAACCCTCAACCACTGGCTGTTGTTCGACTACTCGTGAGAAAAGGTGCCAATCTCATGGCTCGTGACAAGAAGGGCTATACACCGATCCGTGTAGCGGCCGAGGCTGACCCTGTGAATCTCCGTGTTTTCGATTTCCTTTCGGAAAGAGAAGAAATCGATCGAGTTGAAAAAATCGTGGCCCTAGAACTGGCCGGCGCCGTAATTCTCACCAGCAGCAGAAACGCATCACCCGATGCACGAACCAAAGCCTTCGAGTACTGGCGACGAGCTCTCCAACTTCGAAAATTGGACACCAAAGATCAAGTCAGGAAGACTACAATCAAACGCACAAGCGGAAACAAAGGCGAATGGGACACCTCAGACGAGCTGGAAGCAGTCATCCAGAATCCATCGGAGCATAACAAACAGGCCTTTCTCGTCCGACTGAGGATCGCCTCTGCCGATCGAGATGACACTGGTGCCCTCCTTCCTTCATTCACTTCTTTCATCTACGGGTACTTGTTCAAGATCCAGAGCCAGACCAATAGCAGATTTGAAGAGTTGTTGGATTCTACCTTCGCAATTTTGGAGATGTTTTGTCAAAAGACTACGGCCTCTTCTGACTCTTGCTACGTACTAGCCGATGCTTCTCGAAAACTCCTTTATGCACTCTCAACTATTCAGACAGCTTCTCCTCAACTCTTGACTATTGGAATTATTAAGAATTCGATAAATCTACTCGTGGGAACGGACCGTCTTTATCCGCTTCTCAACGCCGACCGCTACATGAAGGTAATGCTGGATCTAGCAAAACTGATGGCCGGCCTCCCTCACATGCTTGAAGATGACCATATCCTGGCATCATTGACGCATTTGCTGAACAAGGACATGCGTGATGGAATGAGAAGGACCGTGCTGCACCTCGCCCTCGTCGGTGCTGACAAGAAAACTAAGAACCTTGCTGCTATCATTGAACTTCTTCTTCGATGCAAAGCCGACGTAAACGCGGTCGATGAAGATAGAGCAGCCCCTCTTCACTACCTAGCTTATTATGGGAACCAAGATCAGTTCTCTACGATTGGAGGACTGCTTTGTGATTATGGAGCCGACATCGACCAAGTCAACCTGTCGAGGAAGACGGCCATGGATATTTGGGCCGAAAAGTGCTCGAGGAAACGCCTCCTAAATGCGGATCGTGCAAGAGCTGCTGAATGGAACGAACTGCCTAAATGGTCCCACCGGTTTCCAAAACTCCTTTGCCTCTGTGCCAAACGAATCCGTTCTCGAGTCCATTCAAGTCAAATTTCTTCCCTTGAGATTCCAGACACTCTCCGTCCGTTCCTCGAGAAACATTAAGTTAACCAACATGAATGTTTCCCTGCTGAGAGAATGATTTGTGTCATGTTATTTACTTATTATGTGTTGCCTAAGCTACGTGATCTTTTTTCTTAATTTTCTTTCAGCTGGCCGTGGAATAAAGAAAATTCTCCCCTCATTCTATTATAAGTTTGCTCGTCATAATTTGATTCATTTCCGTAGTAAAAAAAAATAATACATTGTGCCGAAAGAGAAAATTAGAGCTGCTGACAGGCGATCAATCGGATGTCTTTACATTTAAGTCTATTAGATTGCTGTCGTTTGTATTATTATTTCCTCACGTAAAATGAAGGATGGTCGCATTGGTCGCTCAACTATTACGGCGACTCATTGCTTGGTTATTTTGTACTGACGAGATACAAGTTGAAAACGAATTATCACTAATATAATTTTTTTAAAATGTTTATTCTTAGTTTTCGTTATTCTAGATAAGCTGACAGTGAGAACAACGAGCCAATAACATGAAATATAAATCATTTCAACATGAAGAGCCCTTGCTTCCTTGCATCTGGCCGGCAGCCGGATAGTTCTTATCGGCAGCCGCCTAGTAAAAAATGTCATTCCATGATGATAAGTGAGGAAATATTATTTTAATTACCTGAGCCCTAGCCTCAAATAAACTGTCCTTTTGCGTTTCTCCGCCCGTTTGTGCGGCACCAGATGATTGGATGCGAGCTTTAGCGTCTTGATCCATCGGTTTGTTAGGCATCTTCAACTACAGCACAGTAAATAACAGGGTAAAATAAAATGAATAAATTTTATTTTTCATATAGACTTACTTTGCATAAAGGAAATGTAGCAGCGATAGCTATAAGAAACAGAATGAGTAAACAGTGAGAAGAGTTGATTCTTTTATACCACAAGCAAGGATGAGAAACAATACAGCTGGTTGAATGCGACGATGTAAATAAGAATGTTGCTTTCTCTTCAATCGACGTCAGTGTGATGTCGATTTTAGGCTATTTACAGCAGCGAATGCTTCAGGGAAACATCCGTCAGATAATTAAAACCCAAAATAATGGTCCAGGGATTCTCAGACGAGATTAAAAGGAAGAAAGCAGTAAGAAACACAAACGACGGGCAAAACTAGCTACTTCGATTGGATCGTAATTCATAGTATTCCCGCCACCCGCCGGGCTCTCGTCTCTGATCAACTGATGTAAACAAAACAGGTGAAACAGAAGCAGACAAAATATGTCAGGTTGCTAAGCAACTAAAGATTAGTTCAAATTCACATTTCAGAGGCATCAGCTTCGCTCAGCAACAGGTTCCAATCTTTCTCTCCATAGTACACAATATTTGTTGTTTTGTTCACTCTGCTCTGTGATTATCGAAACAAAGTTATTGGCAGTTCAAGAAATCATAAGCTGTTACCGGCCCAACCTCTCAACTCGTTAAATATCAATAGCGTATACCGTAGCCTCGGACTTGACGTTTGTTGTTGTGAGTATGTCAATTCTTCCATACATTCTATTTTCTGTTTTATGAGCCAACATATTTTGCTTTGATTGTAGGTTCATATGATGGCTTTGAACTTAGTTTACCGGGTTGGTACTAGTAACAGCTTACTTCAGCGATTACGTAATAGAGGTATGCGGCCACCCGAAGACACCCGGGACTTGATCAAAACCCATTTCGACGAAGAGGTTGACATGGACATTGCCACCTCTTCTCTTAAAGTCTCTCTTGTTTGTCCGTTGGGGAAAATGCGGATGAATTTACCTTGCCGGGCTCTTACGTGTGCTCATTTTCAGTGTTTTGACGCGTCTTGTTTTCTGCAAATGTACGAACGGAAGCCCATTTGGGTCTGCCCTGTATGCGACAGCCACATTCTCTACGAAGACCTGGCTATCGATGGCTACTTTTCGGATATTCTCACTTCAAAGAAACTACCTCCAGATTGTGTGGAAATCTACCTCAACGTACTGGACGGCGAGTGGACCACCGAGGAAGCAAAAGGAAAACAATCACGTAAGCTGAATTGCTCAATATTTTAACAAATAATTTAAAACTTTTTATTTTTAATGAACAGGTGGAAGCAGAAACTCAAATGAGAGTAACGACTCAATCAACATACTAGACGTCGTTGAAGCATCGTCATCACTAGTCAACCGCCATTCGGATCCCAAAGTGAAAGTTGTCATCAAAACCGAATTGGACTGCGATGTCCCTTCAACAAAGAATAGAGGACCTGTTTTGGTAGACCTGACCGAGTCGAGCAGTGATAGCGATGGGTTAAGTTTCAGCGATCAAGCAGCAAGCCGAAATTCAAACTTGTCATTGGATTCTAGTCCTTCATTGTTTGCTGAATCAACTGGAAGTAGCGCGCTAATCGGTAATTTCTTAAATTTATTATGAAAACTATTTCTTTTTTTCACTCCTTTCAAAATTTTTCAGATACACTTTTCGCCGGCAGTCCCTCTTGCTCCGATATTAGCTCAATTGCCTCCTCTCCGTCCACACCAACATGGGAGCTTCCAAAAGACCCTTTCTCAGGCGAGATAATTGATTACATCGAGCTCGACGATTCTTGTTTTTAAGGCAAAGCGCAATATCTTCAAAATTCCGTTGAATGGTGTTTCAAAACGGTTTTCCCTAGCGATGTAACTTTATTGTCATTACGTAAGCAAATCCTCATTTTAAGTTCATATTTCTTTATTGCTCAGTAATTGCGCTTCTTTCCGTTCATTTCCTCTTTTTGTGTGAATGAAGATGACAATCAATCTTATCTGAATTCTCTAGTATTCATTCAAACCTTCCATCTCTTATGATGACTTTGGATGTGATATTTACGATTAGGTATACTGTAGTTCTTATATGGAAGAGAAAATACAAATGACGAGTATACCTCCGCATCTGAATATAAATATCGTACCGTATATACTCATCTTCTTTGCTAAATTATTTACAGCATTAAAAAATTCTTTTAAGTTTTCAAGTAGTTTGAAAATTAGACATCAAAGCAGCTATATGAGCTAGTCAAGAAGGTTATAATAAAAAAAAACAGATGAGTTTTATTTCAAAGGTTATCTAAAAGGTCTCCTCTTTACTGGTCCGAAATGTGATCGTCAACTGGGGAAAACCAAGGATACGCAAATACAAGTTGGAAAATAAGAAGATTACACGAAACAAAAATTCGCTACAAACCCATATTCTTGGTGCATTCAAATACGCGCTTCGGTTGGTCAATGGTGCACCAGTTTTTTGGAAGACACAATCATGATTAGAGTGTCCATATTAATTCGGACGATTGTCCTTTTACTTTTCTCCTTGAGCGCAACTACACCGGTAACACTTCGTAAGTACTGTTCTTTTGAGATAAATTGTTGACATTCACCCAATGATCTTATATTCTTCTCAATAGAACCGTGTGACAATAATCCTGCCTGTCCGGCCTGGGCATCCGCAGGTTACTGTTCCACCAATCAAGCAGTTCGTGAATTATGTAGGGGATCCTGTGGAGTCAGCTGTGGTTCTGCAATTACTAGTAATATTTTTGAAAACGTGCCATCAAAGAAATATATAAATTTAACGCAATTCGTTCCATTATAGGCTGTAATGATAACCATCAAAACTGTCGATCTTGGGCTACATACGGAGAATGCACCAAGAACCCTTCATACATGCGACAAAACTGTCCTAAATCTTGCAATTTGTGCACACCAGGTATTTTTTTTTTTTGAAAGATATGATTGAATATGATCTAACTAATATTGAAACTAACGATTAATAGATGGTGAGACTCCCGAGGAGCACTGGGCAGAATTGATAGCTAAAAGTAGGATTCAAGAGTGGGGTAACTGGTTGTCAGCTTCCGTCAACGGTATCAAGAGCATGAGTAACGATTTATCGAGCTCTAACCAGGCTATGGTTGAAACGTCCTTTCGATGTGGACGGCCTCCATCAAACCAAATGTTACAGACCCTCCAATCTCATATGAATTTTATGTCTCAAATATCCGGCATCCAGAGGACATTTTTAAATCCTACCCCGGAAAAGATGAAGCCTCGTATTCAACATCTTATTTACCTCCTCGAAGAATCGGAAAGGATCGTTGGGTCTCGTAATTCAGAGCAAGCCAAACGCTACCTACCGAAATTGATCGAAGAAATGTCGAAAATCAGGACTGATATTGAAACTCTAGCTAAAGAATGGAGCGATAGTCAGAGAACTGGACTCTTGGAAAGCAGTAACTATAACGAATACTGGAGGAATTGGATGCAATACCCCAATCATTTAGACCTTATTGTAAGAGAGTCAGTCCTGCCGGCTATAATAGATCTGGAACAGAAATGGAACGTTATTCTATATCAAAATCGAGTGTCTAGGACTCTATCCGAATCTGTGACCAAAGCTGCCCAAACTGTCGTGGTCCTCCGCCATATGACATGCGTATGGATCAATTTTTCAAGTCAGTATATGCGGCCAGCTATGGAATCTATGGATAACATGATGAAAACAGCCAATCCTCCATGCTCGTCCATGCCGTGTCCCATGGCGCCCCAAGGATCTCCGGGATATCCCGCAGTACAAGGAGCCACAAGGGTTCTAAAATTAAGCGAATCCATAGATTCCATTACAGAACGGTTGATCAACAGCCAGAAGAGTAAGTTGATCGAGGAGCTCCAGAAAGTTACAAACCAGCTTCAAACATCCGCGGTACCAATTGAAAATAGAGATCCTTCGAGAGGAGTAATAGTACAACAAGTAGCAAGCTCTTCTGGGCTACCAGGAGCTCCAGGTCCTTCTGGACTACCAGGACGTCCAGG
The DNA here is from genome assembly GCA_030141595.1 of Chydorus sphaericus. NCBI lineage: Eukaryota > Metazoa > Arthropoda > Branchiopoda > Diplostraca > Chydoridae > Chydorus > Chydorus sphaericus. The sequence goes on from CM057930.1 coordinate 10,597,357, forward strand.
TTTTTCTGGATTGCCAGGACGTCCAGGCCCTCCTGGACCAGATGGGATGCCAGGGCTTCCCGGTTTTCACGGAAGACCTATGGCAGGACCGCCCGCACCGCTAATGAGTCCTCCTTTAATTTTGCCGCAAAGTGTGCATGCTACCGGAGAGGATGAGCAGCTCACTATTCTTGGATCAAACAGCAATGAAAGAATTCAACTGATCCCTCCACCCAAAGTTGATGACGATGCACTCTACGAAGACTTGGACGGCGCGGACCAAGGTCCCATCGGACCTCCGTCGATCAATGATTTGATTTTTGATACTGCTTGACTTTAATAAATATACGTCAATATTATTTTACTGTTAATAATCCATAAATACAATATCTTATTTCGATTTTCTTCGAAATTGAAAGAATGGTTTTCCCAGTTTTCTCCTACCCTCAAAACATGTCGAAATAGCCATCGATTTCATCATAATAACCCTCTTTACACAAATAAGAGTGTATGAGTAATAGTGTGCTTACTAAGAAGGGAAAGTTTCTAACGGTGCCAATCATATACCGAGACGAGGAATATATAAAAGCGCGGAAGAGAAAAACTCGATATTCATCCATAAAAAGCAACATGTCTAGAAGATATAATCAACAAGAGATCCTGATCTTCCCATATTTGGTGATTTTTACATGTCTAATAGCTGTAAATCACTTACAATCAACTTCGGCAGGTCATTTTACTCGATTTTATCTTACTTAAACAAAATAATTTTAACAAATCTTTTCTCCAGATATTTTGAATGAAGATAGTGGCGGTAGTGTCGAGTTAAACACGACATCCATTCAAGAAATCCAAGCAAGATTGATCAACTACGATGAGAAACATAATCGAGGTAATTAAGCATTGCATATCCCTCTTTTTCGTTGTAGTGGTAATTTGATGTGATATTAAACAAGGTTGCGGGGAGCTCCCTGTTGACTTCAAGATCGTCGGCGGACGACGGTCCTATCAATGGCCCTGGATGGCGGCCTTAAGGGCCTACAAGAAGAACAAAAAAGGAGTTCGTCAGCAAGCTTTCAAATGCGGCGGAGTACTCTTAACCGACCAACACGTCTTGACTGCTGCGCATTGCGTTGCGGACGCTTCTGACGTTGAAGTTCAGCTCGGCCATTACTTTTACTTCTCATTGATCAAGGAAAATATTGAAGAGCCTCTTGTATTTTTAAGCGAAAGAGTTTTTGTTCATGAAGGCTACAGACCCATCACTCTTCACAACGATATAGCAGTCATCAAACTGAAAACTAGAGTAACTCTTAAATTCTTAATGACCAAATTTGGCCGATATGTCTTCCGCCGGGTGACCCAGTTCTAGACGGGAAAACACTTCATGTAGCAGGTATCGATATTTATTTTTGCTTTCAGTAGTTTGAACTTGAAAAAAATTGCCACATAAGGATGGGGAAAGAAGCGCGATAGAGATATACACAGCAGCGACGAACTCCTTGAAGTGGAGGTGCCTGTCTGGTCGAACGATGTGTGCCGGAAGATGGAAGAACCGCATCCGTTCAACGGAGAGAGACAAATTTGTGCTGGGCCTCGAGAAGGTGGTAAAGGCTTCTGCCAGGTATTAATCGTGTATAAAAAAATAAAAACTCGAGCTAAGTTAAAAAGTTATTATGTGTGTTTTAAGGGGGATTCCGGAGGACCTTTAATGCATCAACCAGCACCTGGAATTTGGACTGTTGTTGGCATCGTTTCTAGTGGTACCTTTAAAATATGAATCATTTATTTTCAAACAAACTTCTAAAACATTTGAAATTCTTTTGGTAGCTTATGGCTGTGGGGCAGTCAACAGACCTGGGATCTACACACGAGTATCGTCTTACACGGAATGGATCGTCGCAAAGTTATTTCTTTAAATCTTTAATAAAACCTTATATTTATTCAAAATTAAGCATTATTTATGGCTGAAAAATAAATTAATCGTCTTACGAAAAATTCTGTAAAATAAATCCCTTGATGACTATGATGAGTTCATAAATAGACTACTAATAACATATAGCAAGAGGGAAAAACATAAGACAGTTGGATTCAACTTTGAATATTCGCTAGAAAAATGAATGGAGTTACGGTTCATCCATTTATCGCCATCGAATGGTTGAAGGTGGCCATTGCGATATAGCTGAAATATCAGTAGAATCCCAAAAGTTGGAGGTGTACTGACATAATAAGAATTGCGGCGGCGGAACGCTTTCAGAACGAAAGCATGATAGGGGGGAAACAAAATTGGATTCTCCTATTTAGATACAATATCGATGAAGGAATGCGACTTCCGATGTAATGATTGCACACATTCCTTAATTATGCAAATTCTTGCAAGAATCTTGTTGCAAGATATCCGTGAAGGAAGTCAAGCGAGGGATGGGATACACCTCCAACTGGGGTCTGGGGGAGTGGAGCTATTATCGCTTTTATTTTGCTTTACCCCAACTCCTCGACAAGCGATGGGGTCATAATCGCCATTCACCCCATCAAGGGCGCACCAGCTTTTCTGTCATCTCCAACCTTGATTCATTTTACGACCGCGTTCACATTCGATCGTCATCTGCATCAAGTGAAGCAAAAACAAGTAAACACACGAGTAAGTTTCATAAATTGACTTGTCCCTATTGTAAATCGCAAAGGTGACGCAGTATTGACTTATTTTCTCGGCTCCAAAGAGCAGATTGAATTGAATTGAATTGAATTGATATTTATTTGTAGTAGCAGATTGCAGTAATTGTTTATAACTTTTTTACTTGACACTCAATTTTCTTTTCCAAAGGCTATTTTACATAACTATGAGGGCTGATCATGTTGTTAACAAATAAATGTAAGTGATTTGGATTTCTAGGTAGTTAACAAGCCCAAGCAATAAAGGATTACGTCGTTTACACAATAACCCGGCGAGTTCCCTAGCATCGCCATTGTTGTCTTTGCGTTGATAACGCCGGCAGCCGGCTTGAGACAAATCCTCGCACAGAGCATAACTTTTAATATCCAATAAAGGTGCGAGTCTTCGTTTAGTGGTTTTAACTTTTAGGGACGGGTCATTCCCCACATTTATGACCAATGTGACAGTTCTATTCACGATTGCACTATATAAATTTTGTTGTTTTCACTGTTTTACCCTTTATGCGTTTCCCGCCTTATTTCCCTCTCTCTCAAAGTCTCAAGCACGGTCTCAAGGTACCATACCCAACCGTCTACTGTGTCGTTTGCTTTATTTAAAAATAATTCAACAGAATTCATCAATTTGTGTTCTTCTTTCTTGATTAGGGTGAAAATGGCTGAAGGTATTCCTCCCCACATTCAGGAACAATTGGATCTCATCAATGCTGTCATCGTTGACGGAGAACCAGATGCCGTCGCCATTGAAGGGCCGCCACCTAAGGGTAGACCGTTTATTGAGGGTGAACCAATGGGACAGTTTGCCTACACCGCTCGTGTTTCTCAACGAGTCCCGCCAGAAACAGATCAAGGTTTGTAAATTTAAAATAAATAAAATATATGTGGTTTTGGCGTCCGTCAACAAAAAATGAATTAACGACCATGTTGGATCTATTTAAATTCGGCTTATCATATACTGCATAATTTACACAATTTTAAATAAATATTTTAATATATTACAATAACAACAAATTATTTACCAATAAAATTTTCTCGTAGACCAAACAGTGAAAGTCACGCCGAAAGAGGATCAAGATCGTGAACAGGACAATCGCAGCCGTGATCGAGACATCCGCCAGCGTAAGCGCAGTGAACGTGACTTGGAGCGCGATGAAGAGGGTCGTGATCGAGAGCCACGTGAAAATGACCGTGATGAAGAGCCTCGTGACACTGACCGTGATTAAGAGCTCCGTGACCATGAGCCTTATTGACAGCGATGCACCCGTTGAATGGTTTACCTTCCCGTTCTGAGATTGTTTCATATTCATGGTCACGAGTACAGTTAATAAAGCGCTATTGAAAATGAAGGATGGCTTAACTTAAGATGTATATTACCTTCTTACAAGTTACAACAAATACTTTAGATTACACTGATTAATTCACGAATTCTTACACCACAGAAAGAGGGGGGAAATAAGGCAGTTGAATTCAACTTCGAATAAACGCTAGAAAATAGTTGGATTTACGGTTTCACAAAGTCATCATCGTCATCGCTAACATCCAACGGATGAAGGTGGCCATTGCGAGGAGCTGCCATCTTATTGCAATCCCAAAAAGTGGGCGGCGTACTGAGGTAATATGAATTGCGGTTGAAATGCTCTGAACAAAAGTTCATCGCAATTTCATGCTTCCGGCGGTCGATCTTCCCTTTCGTTTCTGACTCTTTCAACAGCTAGATAAAATAAATAAAAAATGAGACACGCCGTGAGAACTTGAGATAAAATATAAAAACTGTTTACCCGGTAGCATTCTTTGCACTCCCAGTCTTCGGGCTCTTTCCCCCGTTTCCTTCGCTTCGGCTCGCGGTACTCACTGCATTAAAAGAAAACACATAATCAACGGAATAGAATAATAGATGACACATTATTTAATGAAAAATATTTTTACTTTGGAGGAGCAATCTTCATAGCAATCCTTGGCCGCTGTGCGCCTTGTGCTGCAACGGGAGTTGAGCTCTTAAAACTTGCCTCACTCAACGTAGTCTGCTTCAAAGACTTGCCCTTCTTGGCCGCGGGAACGGCTGGTGGAGGTAGAAGTGGTTGAGAAGTGTTTTTCTTTTTAATGTTTGGTTTGGATGGATCAGCGACGTCTTGAAACAGTTTGCGCTTCGGAAAATCATCATCGTCCTCTTCTTCACAGGTTGCAGCAGCAGTTGCGGTGTTGTTGGTCATTGGTTTTAGAGCCGGGCGTGAGTGACCCAAAATTTCGGGAGCCAGCTCAAAAATGGTAGGGCTGCAGTATGATTCGTCCAATGCGTTGGTGGGTTCATCATCCTTCTGCATGGAGTAAAAACAGTTGAAAGTAGTAATTGTTTAAGGAAAACAGTGGCTTAGCCAGGGGGCCGGAGTGACCATGGGCGGTATTAACCGGAAAAAATGTGATTTATTATTTATTTTTTTAATGATAGGAAAATTAAGATAGCATGCAATTAAGATAATTTATACCTACAACTGAAAACTATCTCGTTAGATTACGGTATAACGACAATACAATATCACCCTAAGTACCTTACACAAATTTTTTTTTTTCCTTCTGAAATGACATGACAGCAGACGACATTTAAGTTTAAATTTTCTTTGAATTTTAGCTACACGCCTAATAGTAAGGAAAGAAATCTAGACAGTTATACCTTCTTCACCGGAGTGACGGATTTGTTGTTTGCAATGGATTTGGAAGCTGCAAGAACTGGGCTGTAAGGAGCTTTCTTCGACTGGAAGAACTTTTCAGTAGAGATGAGGTGGTGGTCTTCCTCTTCCAAGTCGAGCGGAACCGTTTCCGGAACAAAACGAACGTTATCATCGAGAACTTCTTTTTGTACTCTGCGATTAGGATGTAGAAAAGAAGCGTCGGAATCCGAGTCGGGCAGTACAGTCATGTCGTCGTCCAGACAAATAGACTCAGAAGCCAAAACTATATCCGCACTGGTCTGGAGTTGGCGTTGATTGGATGTGCCATCAACTTTGCCAAACGTTTTTGAATGGCCATTTCTAACAACTGGGCGCTCTTCCTCTTCTGAGTTATCAGCTGCGGCTGTATCACAAGACGTTTCAAAAGCTTTTAAAGTGGACGGAGAAAGGAGAGAGTGCAACCGCGACAGAAGATTTGGAGGATTTTCCATGGACGAATTGGCAACAAAAGCTACTTTTAAAATATATAAAATTGCGTTAATTATTGGCAGTAATGAATAATTTTTCAAATAGGGGAAAGAAAAATTGAGCATACCACATTTTTCAATTTTTTTCTTGAGATTTGTACACATTTCTTTGGATAAGTTGAGCTCAGATTCCAGATGAGCACACTTTCTGCACAGAATACTGTCCTTCAACCTATATATAGATATTAAAATTTTTATAAAACCTGCTGAAAACACTAATAATGTTTCTAAAATATGGATGTAAACTTACTCTAGTTCTAGTTGCAGTATCTTCTGAGTAAGCTTTGCATTTTCCTTGTTTACTAGGGCAACTTTTTCATTTTCATTTTTCAACCTATTCTCAAGAAAGAGTAATATGCTTTTAAATATGTTATTATTACTTTGAAACTCTCAATCTTACTGCTGCTTGTAATTCAATAGCTTTTCTTCTAATTGAGCTTTTTTACTAGACATCTCTTTCAATTTCTGTTCCAATGTTTGATTCTTAGCTTGCACTTCTTTATATCTGAATACCATAAAAAATATTAGTTATCATTTAAAATTTTTAGAAAATAGTTTAGGTGAACCAACTGTAGATTCATTTCAGATAGGTCCTCACTAACAAGAGCATATTTTCTGGACTCATCATCACACTGCTTCTTGATACTTTGATTTTCCTTTTCCAAACAAAGGGACTCTTCCAATAAACCTGTCAAAATTAAGGGGAGAAATTATGGTAATAATTTGCAGGAAAAATACACTAGCAAATTTAAGTGTTCTTACTGAAGTATGCAGATCCTGCCAGTTGATGGAACATTTGAAACATCAGCTCATTGAGTTTCCGGCCAGAGGTTTTTGGCCCCACGATCTGAGAGTCTGGTAAAGTTTGTGTAAGATTCAATAAGGCTGCTTCAACACCCCCCTCAGTAATTTCCTCATTTTTTATCTTCTTCCCCTTCATGAAATGGGTAAACAACACACTATCCATTTTGACTTGGATCAGAAATCTTATTAAATTGACATAACTGATTATATTTTATTGCTATAAACAAATGTGGGATTATTGTGCTGCACTGTGTCACTGCTGGGAGTTGTGTATGTGTACCAGCATGGAATAAATCACGCTTGGAATGTGTGTAGTGGGAGGAACTTGTGTTTCATAGCTTTTTACTTTGCCTAGACTTGTTCAATCAACAAAAGTTTAGTTTGAGAACGTCTGAGAGGAGGAAACAACCAAAAAACTAATTTTGAAGAATGTGGAGGGAGAAGGACACAGGGAGGGAAAATAAACCATGGATAGGCTAAACAGCATCTCCCAAATTTCCAGCGCTGCCAGTTTTTTAACATGGTTACGTAATAATCAAAATTCAGAAGAAGTTAAATCAAGTTAAATACAGTCTGATTCCTGTCCTAATAAAAAAAATTATGTTCAAAACAATAATCCAGCCAAATTCCAAAATTCGTGCAACAATAACAAGAAAATCTAGAAAACTATTTTATTTCTTCGTCAAAATTTCTTTTCTCTTCAGGTTGATAACGCGACATGGCAAGATAATATCTGGATTCAAAAACACATCATACAACATACATTCATAATAAACACTTGATATTTCCTTTTATAAATGTCATCATCACATACTATTGACAAGATACCATTTTGGTTGGCGAGGGCCTCATCAATTAAGGCAATCTAGCAATGGTCGCCAACATAACATCAAAAGAAATGAATCAATTTCCCAACAAACAAGAAAAAAAAAATAGAATTGAACATTGGAATCAATCAAAACTATCAGCTTGGTAAAAGGGAACAAAAGTTGTAGAAAAAGAAAACGATGAGACAATTGCTAAATAGCGAACAAATTAAGATCTTGCGCCATTACTTCTTATTGCGGGAGTCGGATGCGTTTGTCCATCAAACTCCAGTCAGGTACACCTTCATCATGGCTCTTCCTCTTCATTCCTTGTTGAACACCTAAAACGGCAAAATTACATAAATAAATTATTAAATTAAAAGTTATCAACAAATTTACCAGTGAGGAGCCATTGAGCTTTGTGGAAGAGTTGATCTCTCATGTTCCCTTCAGTCTCTTGCTGAGCCAGTCCATAGAAGTACTCGGCAAGCATGACCTGGCCCTTTTTCAGATCCTCAGCTCCTCCCTGGTAACTGCTGTTGGACTGCTTGTTGGTAGCCTCAAGAATTGTAACAAATTCAGAAAACTTCCCTTGATTTTTGTACTCCACCTGAAATGAAATCCACCTGTCATTACTCGGTCAAGAAAATGAAAACATACTGTTCTACTCACAGCTAGTTTAATCCACAAGTGGGTCTCAGCTTGCTCATTTCCCAACATCAAGATAGCTTCGTGGGGATTCGGCAGTTGATTGAAGAAAATTGTGATCACCTGCATCACATGTGCAAGAGAGTAGGAACTTAAACATTTACAAGTCCCTAATGCCACATTAGTTAAATTCTTACCTCCCCGTCCCACAACTTTGGAATAACCAGATACCGAGCAGTGGCCATTCTTGAGTGGACAAGTTAGATACTTTTACAACATGAAATACTTGAGGATGGATGTAGAAAACTTGGATGAAATTTTTATTTAGGTCAAGGCTGACGAGAACATGTCTCGATTTCTCGGGTCGTACAAATTTAGAAACGATCTTGAAAATAATAAACATACATGAGAATCGTGAAGGAAATTCATCACGGTACTAATGGAGATTTTACCTGCCGCTACTTTTTTCAATTTCCTGCTTTGAAGAATTTGGATTCACATTGGATTATGAATAAGAGAGAGTGGGAAAGTGTGGACGAAGCAGTACGCAGTTTAACTGTTACATTACGAATGCTGAGGCCTGTTGATTCAGAAATCTGAAGATTGTTTGCATGGTGATGGTGGTGAGGACATGACTTGCAGACGACAAAGTTGTAAGAAATGAAGCAACGGTGGCGCCACTTGTAATTGGGTCATTGAGAGCAACGGGGAGCCCGCGAATTCTTTTTATTTTTTTTTTCAAGGCGCGAAATGTACGTGTAATTTTGATTGTTATTAAAGGTCAATAACATTACAGTCTCGTTATTTGTTGATGACAAACTATTAATTATTATTGAAATTAAATTATAAAATGTGGTTATGAAGTTGTCACCCTCGGAAACTAGACAGGCGCGTGCCTTTTGATCACTTATAATTCCATATTGAAAAGAAAAAAAATGGTAAAGGCTTATTAATCTGTTTGCAGTACGACACCTCAGTAAATCTTGGGCATCACGTGCCTGCTTCCACCTTTCGTCAATGAAATCCTTAATAATCCTCTCGTCAATATTTGTGCCTCCCGTCGACATTCGTTTATTCCTGTGGCTCTTATTATTATCGTCAACCGGTTAGTTAGCAAACATAACAAGAGGGGACCCCCTACTGCTTTACATTCAATAGCCCTTACTTTCTTTGAATTCAGATCGGTCGCCTGGAAAATCATGGTATACATAAGGGTGAGCAGCAGTCACGCAGAAAAACGGAATATACAAAGATTTGTCCCGATCCTACGGCACGTGACCTACGCCGCTCACCAGTGGCACGCGACTCCACTGCATAGGGGGCGTTCCCTCTTTTTTTTGCTACTTGCTACTGACGTGAAGAGTCGGGATGAGGGATGCTGGATCCGTACGTCCCATTCGGCACACTCAATTGAGATTTTTCACGGGCGATCAGCATGTTTGTAAATACTGGTTTCGCGGTTCTTTCCCATGCCCGACCACCCCTTGTCGCTCTATGGAGTGCCCCAATTAGCTGTGCTGTCAAGCGTGACAGTGTTGCATCACAGCCTCTGATCGATCAGAGACGGTTACATCATCAAATTTTTCAAAATGGGTAAAAGCATTATTTTCCCATGGATTATTTACTTCTAAGAAACCATATATTTGTTTTTCTCTATTTTTTTCTGTAGAATTAGAAAATAGATTTCACAGAAAACAATATGTTTACAAGACAAATCGTTTCGCTTTTCGGAAAAGTAATTAGTTTTATCAATTAATAGTTTTTAAAGAATTGTATCTTATTGATATTGTGATTAATGTTTGCAGAAGACTGGATGAGAGTTGATAATGATGTGACCGTGTAATCGGTGGGAATCACATCCTCCCGGATGATCCCACGGAACTCGATGGGCTAAACGACTCTTTATCATTATGACAGGAAAGGACGGACGGGCACTTTGTATATATCCTCTGTTGGAACATCATATTTGCCCTTGTTGCCGTATTTTTCACACTGTATATACAACGCACGGGTGACGACAAGAGCGCGCGTGCCGTGGGACATGGGCGTTCCAATTCCTCCCCGTCGACGAGGACTTAAATCCCCCTCTCGATCATAATAATAACCCACAATTTTCACACTCTTCGACCCTCCAATCTCCCCCCCCCCTCATCATCAACAACAACAAAACACTTAACTACTGTATCAAGTCACCCTATCAGAGCAAATAGGTTTATATTTAGTCCCACTATTTAAGCTTATTGTATTATGATTCGTATTTGGAAAAAAAATTCTATTAACTCAGATTACGAAAATTGATTCTAAATTTTCTCTGATTAATTCAAGTAAAAAACTTGGCAAAATTGTTATCCGCATGTTGGAGATTTGTTAGCTCCCATAAACATACAGAATGAGGATCGTTTAGGAGCGGGGGTGGAGTCTACATGGAAGAGGGTTGGCCCTAAAGCACCCGGAGTAGGCGAACGGGAGCGGATTGGTGAATTAGACTGGGGTGGCGGGATATGCCGGAACGAATGGCCGCTGCGTCACATGTTCCCGACAGGATCGCTCGTGAATCGGATAGAAGTAGTGAGCCAAGCAAAGCAATAAGGAAATATGTCACCAACAGAAGAGTGGTTGGGCTTGAAACTCGATTGGCTCTCCTTCTTCAGCTTGGCTTTCCCATCCTTACTTACGTCGAATACATTAAATACGGGCGGAACTTCCATCACATCCAGCAGATCCCCCTCAGCGTCTACTCCTTAAGGTTGCAAAGAGTTAGAGAGAGAGCACACGCACAGAGAGAGAAGTGGCTGATCCGTCAAAACCGGATTGAATCGAGAGTAAAACTCAGGAAAGCAGAGCACACGAGTCAGCAACATCCGCACACATCACAACTAAATACAGAAGGAACAAGTCATGGCCAACAACTCTTCAGGAGCAGCTGACGATGCCGCCGTCCACTACCAGCAGCACCACCACTTGTACGAGGCTTCTCAACAGCAGCATCCGTCGCCCTCCACGTCGGCTCCATCATTTCATCAGCAGCAGGACTACCTTCCGCATCACCTCGATCCTTCTTTCTACCACCATCAGCAGTACACTGAAATGAATCCCATCCCGTCTTCCTCGTCCGCCAACAATCCGGCAGCATCGTCCGAAGATCATCAGCAGCTCCAACCGGATGCAGCCAGTGCCATGGAAGCTTCCGACCAACCTTACTATTACGGTAACTATTCATTTAAAAATGTGAACATAATTCAGATAATTTAAAGAAATAACCCAGGTTATCAAGGCGAAGATGGTGAAGGTGATTCAGGCAACGAGGAAGGTTACTACGCCAACAGTCCGTACCGGGTCCAGCGGTTTGCAGCTAATATCCGAGAGAGGAAGCGGATGCTCAGGTATCGCGCCCCGCACCAGTCCCCCTTTACTATGTTCGTCTCCTTTAGTTCATAAGAAATGGAGAGTTAATCACTCAAGTCAAGGTTTTCTCGTTGCGACAGCATCAATTCTGCATTTGACGAGCTGCGGGTTCACGTCCCCACTTTTCCCTATGAAAAGAGGCTCTCCAAGATCGACACGCTCCGGCTGGCCATCGCCTACATCGCCCTATTGAAAGATGTCATCAAATCTGATCAGGATCCGCTCACTTTTGTGGAGAAGTGTATGCGCGGAGAGATCAAGCCAGAACGCGGTGTAGAATGGAATACAAGTGGTAAGTTATTGCATTAGAAACTATCAATGAGCTTTAAACTGATCGCATTCAAAATAGATTTGACTGCTCGATTATCTTGGATCAAGTGGGAGAATCTCGGCGTCCGTCCTGGACGTCGCATCGCCCTTGCAGCTTTGGCTACCGTTAGTCAGCAACAAGAGAACCCGTTTTGATACCCTCAATCATATTTATGATGATCTCATCGTTGTATAAAGTTATTCGTTTGATATTAGTACGATGTGTAGTTAATTCTGGTAGAAATTATTCTTTGCTCTATGAATTTTCTTTAGCTCATCCAATCTTTTCTTTAAAAAAGAAACTAATCTTCTAATCATTCATCTTGTCAATGTTGTCAATGTACTGTGTACAGAATATTAAACAGAAATCGAACACAACGAAATGAAGTGATGAAACAAAAACAAAAAAAAACAAACTTCAAGACAAAGTAAGTCTGGTCCTAAAGAATTCTTCGCAACACGTAATTCAAAAGTACCTACAATATTAAGTTATCGATTCCTTTTCAGCAGTGGAAGTGACGGAAACATTCTAATAATTTGAGATGGCCCGTTCCTGCCATAATACGTAAGAGAGAGAGAGAGAAAAGAGTGACCTTCTGATAAGCTTCTCAAAAGTTGACTTACCTTTCAAACCTTTCAATTCCGCTTCAGATCGTCTTGATAGTGAGAGTGTCATCAATGAAGAATTAAAAAATATACTGCGTTTAAATCAGTCCTCATTCGCCGATACGCGCAGTTCTGGAGAGCAGCAACATGGACATTCTACGGGACCCTTGTATAAAATCTACATTCCCTCCCAACTTTTAATGAAGCTCATGAAGGCGGGTGAAACTGATTCAATGCACAAAATGATGCAGAAAGTGTGTGCTTATAATTCGACGCATTCACGCATGTTTGCCAAGATGATAAGCATTAAGGCCTACTGAGTCATTTCGTGATTCTAATTTCGATGTTCGTGATTGATGGTTTTTTTAAACTTACCATGGCCTTTGAGTCCTATTAGACAAAGAGGGAAACCTACAATGTTCTAAAAATTCAGTTCGTAATATAAGAGCATATTAGATAATTAGCTTCACTTTCCGTTTTGCTCCCGTCTGTTAGAAACCTTGGAGCTATTGCGATTCAAATTGAGTTACGTCTTTGCCACTCCTTCAATTAAATTTTTTTCAATATACAATGATACGCGGTATTGGAAGTCTAAATGGTTAACACATAGACAAATTTAGGGCTGCAATCCAGCGTGTATAGGGGAGAGCGGCACGAGTAACAAGGAATTACAACGTGCAAAAATGTAATTCCAATCCGCTTGACCGGAATACGATTCCAGCTTGGAGTGAAACTCCTTCTTGGCCGCAGCACGCATCTTGCGTTCATCGCACGTGAGTTTCTTCGCAATTCAGAACTTCTTCTTGATTTTTGTTGGATTCTTGGTCGATATTTTGATCTGGGGACTGAAACGGATAGCTTCGTGCGCTTTTTTGTACAAATTAGAGTGATTGAAGTAGGTGCTTGAAGAAATATTCATCTGATTGGGCCATATTGGACACCAGCTGAATTTCTGTGCAGACGATCAACCTATATAGTGTAACGAAACGTACGGTAATGGTAAACATTCAGCGCAGTTTTATAAAACATTCAGAAACAAAATGTGCTTCAGTTATTTGAACCCTTGGCCTGTCCTTATCTTCTCTTATCTATTTAAAAAATCATTTTGCCGGACGGGTTGATAAATACTGGCTTTGTTATTCGTCGCCCGTAATCATACTATCCAGTCCTCTATTGCTCAAGTCTTGTATTAACCACATCATCAGGACGAAGCAATACATTCAGTGTTATGGGTTTGGTCACTCCAGTGTGGTTCTTCTTTCTACATTCACGTCGAAAAATAAATAACAGAATCAGTGCACAATCAGTATTCAATTATCTATACATCGAAATCAGCACGGTATTTAAAAAAGAATAACTACTCTGTTTTTGATCGCGATGATTTGTAGTCTTATATGCTAAATATTGATACGTTTTTTGTTTACTTTTTTTTAGGATGGAGCAAAATGATATTGACACCATCTTCCGCTCCTTACCAGAAGTCAAAAACCTCCTCAATCTAAGCGAGACATTTCTAAATCTACTGTTGATGTACAGGGTTTTCTCAAAAGAAATGATTGAAGATATCATGGTTAATACGTAACCTTTTCTTCAACTTATTTACTTCTCTTGTTTTCATTTATATTCATTATGATGTATCAAAGTAAATAGTTTCTCGTGCCTATACGCTTATATCTACTCTATTACATTGTTACAAATGAAAAGAAATTCTTTTTTTTCAGAAAAATGAGTGCCCTTCAATGGAACTTTGTATTATGCTCGTCAAACGGGGCCCAAAAGCTTTTGAAAATTTCGTAGCAGCCTTAACGGAAACCAATCAACAGGCAGTCATTTCTGCAATGGAACGAGCGCGATCCACTCTCGGACAACCTGCTCACCGCTTCATTCCGCCTCCATATAACCATCAAGAGAATTCGACGACTGATGCAAAACAGCCAACATTTTGTTTTCCTCCCATCTCTTCATCCAATAACGATAGTGACGAATATCGGTGAGTCCCTCTATTTTGTGTTACTCATCTACAAAACAAGGATACAACAAACCTTTTAAATTTGGGACTTTAAAATTACTAAAGGTTGTTGTCCACACTAAACGGCAACAGCGCACGAATTAACAATAATACAGACGAAAAAGTTTATAATGATGTAATCTAAACAACACGCGCTACGGCGCTATCCCACTACCGACTCTTCCATGTGATTCAATCAGTAAATTCAAGTTGAAAAGCTCAGTTAACGACCATTTTAATTAGATCTTGGTTAAGTTCAACTCGGTAACTCCTTCGAAGTTTTATTTACTTTCAATCTTGGGAATGAATAACAGAAATAAAGTACTGGAGCCTCCTTCTTATGCAATGTTCGCTCCTCCGGAGCAGCCGACACTCACTAGCTCTTCTGTAACGGATCCCATTCCAGCACCTGACTCGGAAATATGGATCGAAGTCGACGTTAAATTGTCAACAGAAGTGCGAGGTTCGGGGAAGGATAGTTATCTAAATGTACACAAAAATCCTCGAGGACTCGCCCTCATCTTAAATTATCAGAATTTCCAAGGAGACGTGGTGAGCCCCCGGAACGGCTCCGAGAAGGATGTCATCCACCTGGATCAGCTCCTCAAACAATTGGGCTATAATGTCCAAATACATTCCAACTTAACCTACCTGGTAAAATTATATCCTAATTCCTATTTCTAGTGTGCTCGAATTAAAATTTAACTGTTTTATAGGAAACAATAGAAGTACTTGATGCGTTCACGGAGAGCAAATTGCATGGTGATGCAGATTCTACCGTAGTTGCAATCATGAGTCACGGTAAAAGTGGCTCACTCGAAGATGGAACCTTTATCTACACCAAGGATGGCCGTTCTTCTTTATCTTCTGAAGATATTCTACGCCGGTTCAATAACATGAACTGTCCACTCTTGAAGGGGAAACCGAAAATATTTCTCTTCCAATTTTGTCGGTATAATTTCAACACATCAGCTAATCAAATCATATGTATAGTAAATCATAATTCATGTGCGTACAGGGGAGACAATATTGATATTGGCACACCTAGCCCTAAATCACCGATGATGGTTAGTCTCGGCCGGCGGACGGTAACGGATGGTCATCCAACTCTGTCGATCCCCCCAATGCAGTATGAAAGAACATTTGACGACATGCTCATCGCTTACTCGACACTGCCAGGTATTATTCCTCGTCATCAATTCCAAATTTATGAAACTCTTCTTGACCATTCAAGTGTTTTTATTACAGGATTTGTCTCTTATCGGGAACCTGAAGGGACATGGTTCATAAAAGCTCTCTGTTTAATTTTCATGGAACATGCTCACGAATACCACGTCGATCGCCTCTTCCAAGAGGTATATTTGTATAAAAATACGCAGCGAATAATTTTGTCCAATAAATACAACCACATTTTCAACTATATAATTTTTAGGTGGATAAACAAATTAAGTGCTGGACAGGTAATAAAAACGGGAAGCAAACGTTGGATATCTCTCGTCGTGGATTCAATCTTAAATTCTATTTCAATCCCGGAATGTGGAGGGCATCAATTTAGTTTCTCTTGTACAATCAATTCAATAATGCATTCTCTCATTATGCTCTCTTAATTTCTGCATACTTGGTATTGCTCAATTTAAGAATTATGTCAAAATTTAATCGAGATTTTCTCGCTTTGAGATTCGTGTGCGCATACAAATTCATGATGGTAACCATTTTCTTTTCTCCGTCTAATTTTAAGCTATATTATTAGTATTTTCAATCTTTTATTTTAGAAAGTTTTTAAAGGCCTAAATTATTAAATATGTTCCGCTTTTCACTCAAGGTGACCTACACCCCGAAGCGCATAAATTTCCAGTCCCTCTTTTCTTATGCTAACCTATTGTGATGTGCTCTTGCATAACATTGCGACAATGGTCTGAGAGTGCGTGAGATACTTTTGCAAACGCTATAGGCTTTCCTGCCAGTAAATTTTAATGAGTAATTGATACCAATGCACGCTATTTTTACCAGGCATAGGAACTACCGTAATGCACCACTTTTTAGATCACGGACTGACCCATGGAAATTTTGAAATTTGAAGTGTGAGTGAACCGACGAAGCCCGAAGGGATATCTATAGATAGAATTAAACTTGGCACAAAAAAGACACGCAATATTTAGTTCTAGTTCTACCTAGCTTTCGAGCTGTTTGGAATCACAGTGCTAGCTGCGTGAATAGCCTATATTTTCTATTTCGTTCTTTCTGAAAATTAAGTACCGAGCTCGCTGATTGTAATTTTAGGGATTGCTACTGGCAGAAACTTGAAAATTTTTGCGCTATTAGAATTGAGATTTCGTTATAGAGAACGGTGTTTTACAAAAGTTTATAAAAAATCTGTTTCCGACGAACAATTCGTCAACTCTTCAATGGATCCAAAAAGAGGTAGCAATGAATCGAGATTACGTAATAATCCATTATCTTTTACCTGTATCGCTCTCTGAAACAAAGTTACGGTACATATAATGTTCAAAATTGTAATTAAATTGAAGATACTTCAATTCATTAATTGTGAACTGTGTCTGTTTTTACGTTGTACCCGTTTGACATGAAAATAATTTAGATGAACAAAACCACTGTTCACGCTAATCCATCAGAAAAAGTGCTTCTACGCAATGTAGAAAAAGCTACCGTACCTATTTTCCCGTTTGAATCGCATGATGAATCCTTTCTTTACGACCCCTCTCCCATGGGATCAATAAGAGTAGAAAATATACGGGGAAGAGTTGGGGAGGAGGAAATCGTATAATGAAAATTAATACGTAATTTAATTTTGTACATTTAGCATATTTTAAAATAATAAATAGCTTGTTTTGATAGAATCAATATAAATTTTTCTCAAGATTAAATAAAAGAAAAAAGGCCACTTGGCAATCTCGATTAAGCATCTAGCGGTCAATTTTTGAAACAGTTGTGTCAGATTTTCAACTTTTAAGCAAGTTTGAAATTTTTGACAGCCCACTGTCCATTTCGATTGGAGCATCGCTAATTATTTTGTACTTTTAATACATCCTAGTTTTGCGTAACAAGTTCTCAAAGTTGTGTAAAATGACAGAGGCAGCAATCACAGGAACGATGACAAACGGTCACCATGAACACCATAAAGTCATCAATGTTGAAGTAGTACAAAAACAGTCAAGGTAAGCTCATTCAACTTGTGTTGGGCTGTTAATACTATTTGAGGGAAATATATAGACAAAAGATGTATCTAGAAATTAAACGTGTTTCTCTCTATTTTCAGCCGCCTATCAAGAGACATTTTGAACCAGCATCTAAAAAACTATGTGAGAAAGCATGGCTGCCGGGACTATCATGGTCAAGCTGATATTGGATGTGAAATTCTTCATTCCAATGTAGATTCAATATTATTTTATAATGACTTCAATGGAAGTGAGAT
Source organism: Chydorus sphaericus (assembly GCA_030141595.1). Classification (NCBI taxonomy): domain Eukaryota; kingdom Metazoa; phylum Arthropoda; class Branchiopoda; order Diplostraca; family Chydoridae; genus Chydorus; species Chydorus sphaericus. Next base: position 10,615,218 of record CM057930.1, read on the forward strand.
AAAAGGCTCTCTATCCTCTTTGGTAAATTTACAAAATCTTTTATAAAAGGCATTTTAAAAAAATATATTTTATTTATTATCTATTAATTTCTATTTTTTTTCCCTCTAGAATATTGATACTCCAGGTCTAGAACACAAGTTTCACATATTTACTGTTGAAACCAGTGGTCCTGAACTTCAAGAACTGGATGACAAAGATGAGGAGGTAGCAGCAGCTACTCACTGGCAGCTGCCATCTGCTGAATTCCATGGTCTCTGGGACACTCTGATCTATGATTCAGATGTTAAAAGTCAGCTACTCAACTTTGTCCAAACAACAATGCTCTTTTCGGATCGAGGAGTCAACTCTAACATCATCAGCTGGAATCGGGTCGTGCTTCTTCACGGTCCACCCGGTACCGGCAAAACTTCGCTGTGCAAAGCACTAGCGCAAAAAGTAGCTATTCGCCTCAATCATCGATATTCCCAATCTCAATTGGTTGAGATCAACAGCCACAGCTTATTCTCCAAATGGTTTTCTGAGGTATATCTCTCTCATATTTTATTTTTTATTCTGAACTAAGTTTTTCTTTTAATTATAGAGTGGAAAACTAGTTATGAAAATGTTTGCTAGAATTCAAGAACTTGTCGAAGATCCAGATTGCCTTGTCGTCGTTCTTATTGACGAAGTAGAGTCTCTCGCTCGAGCCCGCCAGTCGGCTGGTAGCAGCAATGAACCTTCCGATTCTGTTCGAGTGGTTAATGCTCTCCTCACTCAAATCGACCAAATTAAACGGTTAATATTTTTTTTTAACTACTATCTAATGGATTATAATCTTAACTTCCTTTACAGGTTTCCCAACGTTTTGATCCTATCTACCTCCAATATATCCGGTACAATTGATTTAGCTTTTGTAGACCGAGCGGATATTAAGCAGTTCATTGGACTACCCACTCCTCGTGCTATTTATGCTATTTACTATTCTTGTCTAAAGGAATTGATCCGAGTAAGCTAATATTAGTATTGTTTTATTCAATTAATTTGTTTCCTTTAATTTAATTTATATTTACAAATTATTTGGAATCTAGACAGGATTTTTAGATAAAGAGAGCTCCTTGCTCACCATTCACGAGCTGGAAGTAAGGAAAGCTGCCGGAGATGCTGTTGATGAGCACAGTGCCAAACTGTTCCATCTGTCCAAGTATGTATATTTTTTTATTATTATTGTGTTATTACTTCCTTAATCAAATAATTTTTCCTTGCTTAAAGGATGAGCGACGGGCTGAGCGGTCGAACCCTTCGGAAGATACCTTTCTTAGCGTGCGCCTTATTCATGCACACTGTCCGTCCATTAGGCCATTTGCTTCCCTTCTATTTGTCCGCCATGGAAAAGACGATCGAGAAGCAATTTGATGATCGCAATCTAATGCCTCAACAGTGATTCCCCTCATTTTACATTTTCTTTAAATTTTTACCACTCACGTTATTTCATCAATTCATGTACAATGTTATATGCTTCCAATTTTCACGGAACGTATAAAGAATTTATGCCGGTCTTGCCATAAGAATCATGCGGATAAGTACCGAAAGCGCAACAATGTATACGTGTATTCTTTTTTGAATGATGAAATATAGTTCATTTTCTGGTAAAAGAATGAAGAGGTCAGGCGTCAGCAGAAGGAAATCTAGAACAATTTCTAGCGTTGTGAAGTTTTAAGCTAGTTTGTTTATGGGCGCAAAAAAGTCCTTCTACTCTTTCTTCTCTTCTTCTCTACTTCTCTTCAAACACTTTGGGTTTAGTGTTATCTTCCATTCATTTATTACGATCTGGGCAAAAAATTTTGTCTGATGGATAGGTAACGGTGTTTCGGATATATCGATGTCTTATTGCAGATGTAGCAGTCCCGTTTCCAATTTTGAGTCTCATTCCCTACTGAAGATGCCATTTGATCACCATCACGACCATCGGTCCTACCGGACTCCTTGATGTAAAATTTGAAGTAGGTACAGGGCAACCGCTCCGATCATGTGATGCAATACGATCGCCCCGAGAGTTCGTGAAATATTCCATTAGTAGCCTTAACGGAAGAAAACGACGAGCTATAGGGAGAGAGAGGGAGGGATCGCCTTCGTCCTCGTCATGACGCACTCACTCGGGGAGCAAAGCGGGGCCCCTGCGAGATCCCTGCCGCTCAAGAGATGAGTGCAGCTCGAAGCACACACACACGCTCCGGCGTCCATCCAGCCCAATAAGTGAAAGAGTTTTTGGCCCTCGATTCCGCTACCAAGCCATACGTCATCGACGACCATGTCCCCAACATCTATTTAAAAAGCAATTACATTAGAACACGTTATCTATAAAAACTAAATATTTATTGATTGTGGGGGATGAATGAGCCTTTAAACTCCACCAATGGGAATGAGAAAAGGGCCTCGACCTGTTGTGTAACAAAAACAATCGTTCCAATTTTCTGCCGTTTGTTTAGCAGTTCCTTTCAGCATGATTTACGAGCATCACTGATGTTGGTAAGCTGATCCCCCTAATATGCAAGGAAAAAGGACACAAAAAAACATAGCCAAATGAGCTGCTTTCGAGGGTAATGTAATACTCTCGAAGGTAGTGGAGGGACATGTGATATCAAGCAGGATTTCGGATACATTGCCCTAGCGCGCGTGTAAGGAACGATCGTAGGGAAATGCGATTCACGCGGAGTTTGCCTATGAAGCCACCAGGTGATGATTCCACCATTAGGTAGCCACTGGCGCGGAACCCTGCGGAGCTGGCAATATACCAGCTTAAAACCAGAAGCGTCTCTTCCTTCCGATCGTTACGACGTGTTGTACTTAATCAGTTCATCTCTTCAACAATCCCCAAGGTTGGTAATATTTCAAAGATATATTTCCATCGCACTGGGGGTAATGTGAAACTCTTGTGTTAACATCTCTCATATATTTATTCCGTGCCTAAATTTTTTTTTTTTTTTTACATTTAAAAAAAAAAAAGGTTACAGCAATGGCAGACAAAGGAAATGTCCGCAAGGAAGCTCAGGAGACTGCGGCTCTATGTCAACAACTTGGCTTCAATGTCCGAGTTCAGGAAACCGGAGGTGTGATCAAACAAACCTTGATGGATCTCACCGAGGAAAACAAAAAAAAATGGTTTGAGTCCTACTCTTTCTCGTCGACAGGTTGCAACAACGAACGTGAACCGGACAATCGGCGTAAGAAAAAATAGCAAGATGGATTTTTTCCTCTTACTTCTGTCTTTAAGAAAGAAATATCACTCGATTGAGTTTGCACAGCATTTTTGTTATCTCCTTCTATATTCCACTTGTGCTTACAGCCATTTTCCCTTTTCCTGTGGTAGTTTCCATCAATACAAGACAAGATACCATGAAAAAAATATTGAACCTTTATAAATGAACATCAAAACACAAATAGCATAAATGATCATTATCGGTGCAGTGGGCCCTAGCTTGACGTTATCGACGGTGCGCCAAAGAGTGACGTGAGAGTCGAGAAGGAGCGGGAAATCCATTTCTCAGGAAGCTCTCCCTTTCGGGTCGCTGTGTAGACTCTTGACACTTTTTTCATCGTCTTCTGCGAGCCTTATCAATTTTCAGTCGATGGTAATAAAGCTTCACATTTTGGAAAAAAAAAATAAGTTTCAATCGTATACGGAGAATTTCAACTTTCCCGCTAATTTGTAATTCAACTGATGAGCTGTATAAAAAAAGATTCCTGAGCATCAAACTTTCTTCTTCCAGATAAACAATTTTCAAGGGAACCTGAACCTGCAGCTGCAAAGAGCATTCAAAACTATTCATTCCGATACATTTATCCAGACCAAAGTTGATTAAATTGGATTTTATTATATGATCGGATCCGATTTTAGTTGCTAGCTCATTAAAATCTGCGGAATCTACTGGACGTCATTCCGATTCTTAAATATGTACCGTATGTGAATTTAGTTCCCCGTAACAAGTAGACAACATCAACATGCCCATTTCCTTTTTCTCTTCTTTTCTCTATTTCAATATACAGGTTTTAAGCATCGAAATTGGGGCTTTCGTATTCTGTTATAGGTACACTATTCTATGTGAACTGCCTTGCAAATCAGATGAGAAGAAAAGAAAAGGTCGGGCGCGCGATGATAAGGGGCGGGATCGTCCCCTCACGTGCGCATAAGATAAAGGCTCATCAACTTATATGTACTCGCATAGAGCAGCCACAACAACAAGAAGAAGAGAAGGAACGTAATTAGCCTTAGAGAAAAGAGCCCATTGTCAATATAAATAACTCTCCTCCATGATATAAACAATCGCTGCGTAAATCCCCGGTCAAAAATTAACTCAGTCTTTATTATTACACAAAAAGGGATGCCGCTATAAAGGTGATGATGTTTACCTTCAGAGGTTAGCCACTCCCGAATATCCCAAGCAAAGATGGTTGGATTCTCTCTTTTATACTGAGTTTGTTCGATCTTTGCGACGACGGTTGGGGTCGCCACTTTGGGTTTAGAGCCACCGATGATGCCTGACGAACAGCTGGATCCAACTGAACTGTGATGCTGGTGGTGATGATGAACTGCAGCAGTCGACGGGACGGACGGTCCTGGATTAGAAGTAGAGGCGGCTACTAAGAGCTTTGAGACGGCGGATGAGGATAGGGCCTCCAGTCGGTTGGTGCGGAAGGTGGTGCCGCCGCTTGAAACTGCTGGTGGTGACCGGCAAGATCGAATGGGGCAACCGGCAACCGGACGAGGGGTGAGACCGGCAGAGTAGCGAGACAAGTCTAAGAGTCTCTGATGGTGCTGGACTTGGTTCTATCCAGTAGACAGCTCTCTTAAATGGGCCACTAAATAATTCTCTATGTTAAATCATGCCGCTTTATAGTATAGTTAAATAAATAATAGACTTACTGTATTGGTGATGAAGAGGTGGTAGATGGTGATGCGGAAGTGAGGATGGAACGGCAGCCGCGCTTGCGGAGCCCAGCAAGTGATATGTCATACCCATGTATGCATGTGCCCTATTTTGAATGATGAAATCTAGTTCATTTTCTAAGAAAAAAGTAGTCATTTTCTAAAGTAAAAGAATGTAATGATTTCACATTATTATCCCTGTTTTCCATAATTTCCCGTAGGGATTCTGTACAGACTTTTTTCTCATTATATGGTGGACCCTAGTTCTCAAAGTTCTCACTAGATGTCTTTTTGCCCATGTTGGCAAAGTCGGTGTGCACTTAACTCAAAGATAAATAGTTAACCGTAGCCAAGTAATCGACTTAAACACGTATATCACATGACCAACACGAAGGTTAACTTCTTAAAAGTCAAAATAAATTGAATTCGATTGAAAAGCTTCTAAATAATTAGGATAAGATCGTTTTCAACAAATAAAACAGTATTAAAGCATTATAAACAGTTTTTAACCGGTTAAAAAATGACTCAAAAATTATTTAAAACTGGTTTAAAAACGGCAACCCTGCAATAAAAAGAGCGCGCGTTCGAATAAACCTTCTGAAAAGCTAGTAAGCTACTGTACCACTTTCGTGATGATCAAAACCATGTAAGCTCAACTGAGACTGTATATTATCGCAAAGACATAGAAAAAAGGAAGAAAAAAAGGATGCAACAAAATTATTAAGCTCTAGAGTCTAGACACACACAAAAAAAATGTCTTATTATTTTAGAAAAAAATTGATTGGAAGGCAACGCTCTGATGAAATTCGCGGGAATTTAAATTGTATTTAGTAGTTCTACAATAAATGATTCTCTATATTAAGATTTCGGTAGTTGGCTCCACCACAACCATGGTGATTACTATTTTTAATTTTGTTGAAAATGTTCTAAAATTTATTGTGTATAATCGTCAATTAAAATTATTCCATCTGTAGATTTTAAATGAAATTATGACGCAAAGGGTTGCCGTAATTTTAGTGAGAATTCCAAAATAGATTTATTTCTGATATTAAAGAATAAATGTTCTTGCATTTAGTAAATTTGGTTTGTTTTGATTTCATTTTTACAAATATATTTAAATTTTAATTTGAAGCAATAACAACATTTTAATGCATTTCAATGCATTGAAAACAAATAATTGCACTAATTTGAAATACAGCGATCATATATTCCCTACGGGAACCTCCGTTGAGATCGTCTCTCAACGCCCAGAATTTTTTATTTAATTTTTTTTTTAATCGTCCGTTTCAAACTTTTTACCGCTAGATGTCTACCATGTTTACTTCTTCGTGATTTTTGGGGACTGCCGGTCAGCAGACGAAAAATCTAGAACATTTCCGAGCGTTGTGAAGTTTTGAGCTAGTTTGTTTATGGTCGCAAAAAAGTCCTCCTACAATTCAATTTCCTTTCCAGATGGAATGCAGTGTTGATGTATTCGTAGGGAACTCCACTTTCATCGATGCAGAGATATATCAACTTTGGGTGGATGGTAATTCTGCCCACGAAGCGGCGGAAAAACTTCAGCAGCGGGGTATCCTTCAGCAATGGGGGGCAAACATGGATTTGTTGATGTCGGATGTACTAGATCATTATCGCACCTTTCATATGCTCGAGCGACTATTGCATACTCCCATCAAGTTGACTGCAGAATGGACTTTTCAAATGGAGGCTGAAACCCAGAAGATGCTCATTGAAAAGTAATTAAATGAATATGATTCTTCCTTTAGTATGGCTTTTCATTTGTCTCTAATCACTTTATTCACTTTCTAAACAGGTACTATGAACTAGATGACTCGGTCATAAGAGAAATTCTTGGAAAGAAACTCTCATCTAGGCACCGTAAGGACCTTGATGAGGTAGCATTGAAATGGCTTAGTTCTTCCTTCTTTAAATTTAAAGCTAAAATCATTTCAACATTTCAGGTTTCAGAGAAAACCATGATTTCCCTAAAATCATGCAGAAGGCAATTTGATAATGTCAGGAAGATTCATAAGATGGTGGAAGAGCTCCCTGGCCACATTGTCAGCAATATCCAGCACAATTTCCTTTTGTCAACAGAACTCTCCAGGTTCTTTTCCTTTATTTTTTGAATGTGGTCAGATTTTAAAAACTTTTTTTCTTTTTTTTCTATTAGAAAATACGCATCCATAGTTTTTGTTGCAGTAAATCGTTTTGAAACCAACAAACGCAAGTTGCTGTATCTCAACTTTGGCGACTTTTATCATTGCGCTCATCAGGTACAATATTCAGCCATTCTCTGTTTTGCTCTAGTGGTACTATAATCTTGATATTTTAGATGATGGAACACTGGTCAGCCACATCCCATCATGGCTCTTCCCATCCGCCGGAGAATGAGTCCGAAATTGAAACGGATTTAGATGTAGATCGAGGTTTCCTCACTGATTTACGAGACGTTCGCGTCTTACTGGACAAAGAGAAGGAGCACAAGCATCTCGTTTGCTCCCAGCTCAAAGTAATTCACGCTTATCTAACTTTGATTACGTTTCTTGCCTCTTCAAGGGCTTCATATCGCAGGGCCGCTTGACTGACAAGATTTACGCTGATGTTGAATCCTCCTTTAAGACGCACTCGCGCTCCTTGGTCGCTTTGGCTGGTAGTCTAAATCGATCCCGCGAACTCCGTTCCCTCTTCGTGGATCTAGTTGAACGCTGTGTCGAACCTCTAAAACAAGCTAGATGGACCTCTCGTGATTTGAGGCTCTTCCTCGACCACTACACTGCTGCTGGAGTTCAGCTCCTGAAAAGGTAATCGCACACGTTTCGCTGCCTTTAAACTTACGTAATCTAATTGTTCAACTTTTATATAGTGATTCTGCAACTGCGCAAGTTTGGGATCGTTACATGAAAGTCATTTCCAGCTGTCTAGTCAAGATCTACCACAACTAGTTAATCATATTATACTTAATCAGTCCATCCAAACCTATCGTGACGTCTGTTTGTTCAATGTATATTCTTCCTACGTCTGTTTGTTGTCTTTGTTCTCCTCTTTAACGGCTTCAGCACTTACAAAATCCTCCCATTTTCCTCTCTGTTGCTAATACGTCATCTCATATAAGTTTAACAAATATTTATAAGCATTGTTGAAAGAAGAAAACAAACTTTGTAATATGCCAGTCGCACGGTTCTTGGAAAGAAAAAGAAAGAAAACTTGTCCAAATATAATACCCCCCGTACTGTCCCTCACATAAAATTTCTTTATGGCTCTAAGTCTCTCAAGATTTCAGTTTTAAGACTCTGAATCCTCATTTTACTTAGATAAAAGTTTACGTTCAAATAAGTGGGTTATTTACGGACGTCGTTGTTAAATGAATCGACGAAAAGTGTCACGATTGTGCCCCAACTTTAGTATTAGAGGAAAAGAAGGGAGGAAGAAATACGTCCTCTACAATATCCCAAAAACTATTACGCACGTAATCGTGCGGTTATTTCAGTCTCGAATCCTTTGTTTACGATACTTTTTACGCAGTTCAGTCTTAACACACGATAAATCAGTTTTGTAAGCTCTTCTTCGGTGAGATTGGCGCATAAGAGTACAGAAGTTGATATCTTGAACTCTTTGACATCACAGCCAATAGGTTGTACCAAGATTTACAAAATATGTTTATCTATATTTATAAACATATCTCTTTACATTATAAAAAAAGGAAGTTCTAAATAATCTAGACACAAACTTTCTTTTTCTAGTTGTATACCAAAAGTACTTTTATGCGCAGTCCATGTTATTTACTTCCAACTTTTTTCTCTCTGTCTTGTTTTGACATTCTTTTCGTTCATATCGGCCTTTGAACGTCGGCTCAGAATCCGTTGACGCCCTCCGATCAATGCGAGTCAATGCATTGTATTGCTGTCCATTTCGTCATGTATTGCGCGACTTGCCTGTCATCATCCTCCCACCCATCCATCTATCTTCGTCTCAGTCAGAGACCTCATCCGGAATTCTCTGTCTTTTTTTTTCTTCCGTACAAGTCTTGCGATCCAATAGACTTGATATTGTCTGTTTTAGTCCACTGGGTATGAACTTAACTTTGCTTCAACCTGCTATTCTTTCAACTTCCTTTTCTAAGTGATAACTTTTCTCATCGAAATCAAATTGTGCCAGTATATAAAGCACAGTTGATGGCGAAAAGTTTGATTCCACAACTTTTAGGAACCCGATTGGTTGCCGCTGTCTAACTTTTCTAAATCTATACGGAAACAGTCTAATGGACAACTCGTTTGGTGGTGGGTGGAGTCGTATCTATTACGGAAAAGCATCCGGTTCAGAATTCTATTTCGTTGAAGAGAGAGAGAGAGAGAGAGAGAGAGCAAAGAGAGAAGAAGGTTTTCGCTCTTGGCACCAAGTGGTGCGCAAGTGATGCCATGTCAGACGATGTATAGACGGCTGCAGAAGTACCCGACTCTAATATAGACACTCTTAATCCCTCCCGCGGAATAGGAAAACCCAAAGAAGCGGAATAAGTACGTACGGGAAGAGGAGCGCGCTACTCTTCCGGCAGCTCCTCTTTACCCTTCTTGTGTTTCTCGCATGGGCGTTTAATTCGGCTCCGTTCGAAGAAGAAGGCTGCTGAGGGAATCAAATTCAGGGAAATTTATGTGGGCTTTTTTTTTTTAACAGCCGGCAGCTTTATATTTTTTTTATCGATCCAATGAGATTGAACGCATCTCATCCCATATAAGTTTTTCCCTATTAATATAGACCATGCCGCGCATTTTGAATGGGTGAGGATCGAGTAGGAGGATTGATACGGATCACTCCCTTGATTGGGGTCTATAGTCTATATATAATATGTGTTAGAGATAACTTTGGAAAGAAAATTAATTCCATTATGATATAGATATATTTTTTTCAGGGAGTCAGTGGTTTGGACACAACGAATGAACAACATTATTATCATGAATGATGAATGAGAGATCAACAATTATTCATTATTTAAACAGTAAGAAGAGAAAGGAGGAGGTGAAGGGTAGGGGCCATTTAAAAGTATTCGACCACATCACACTTGATGGATAAATTAGGACAAGACGCCAACTGGCGATCCTCAAATTCTTTCGACCGAGGCCGTTGGATGTCATCCCGAGAACCGTCATTTGACTTACTATTGAGCGGCTGGGACTGAACCGTGGATTCCAACTGCTTCTGAACGATGAGCTGCTTAAAAATGGGTAGGATGGCTACGTGCTCATGCTGCTGGTGTCGTTCCGATTCGCCCATCAGCGCCTGTGAGGATCGGACGTCTGGTTTACTCTTACGATTCCGCCTCCCTCTCGTCCGGGTGGAATGGGATTTATTCTTCCTGGAAGAGGATTTTACGGTCTGCCGGACTACGGTCGTTGACGTACTGGAAGGCGGCGTCTCCGACTGATGTGGAATGGTGGTGACGACTTCCGCTTCTGCGGCGCCGTTCAAAGTTGTTTGGTCGTGATTGAGCGATCCTGATGGGTCTCCCACCGGCAAAGGAGGAGTAGGATGATGATGATGATGCGACTCTTGGGCGGCAGAGGCCACATCGTCGACAGCAGCGTACAGTTGGTTCACTTCACCTTCCCAATCGTCTCTCGGGGAATTGAAGGTGGTGGAGCACTCGTCGAAATTCACTTGAATCGAGTTAGCCTCCTCCGTTAAAGATCCGTCCGTCGTTGCGGATTCGAGGCTCTCTAAAGAGCGGTACTCGAAGTAATTGACGAGCGCCTTCCCGTCCATCAGTTCCGAAACGTTGGACTCGTAGTTGAAAGAAGAGTCACTCCTGCTGTGTTCCACAACGGCACAGGTCTTGCCGGACTGGCCTCCGCCAGCCCCGCTCATCATCACTTGGACCGAGTAGCTCCGCTGGTGCGGTTCCAGCCACATGTTAGGAGCAGCACGGACTTCTGTCAGACTCAAGCTCTCCGTCATCAATGCGTTGGAATTAGTGAGCGGATTATTGCAAGCGCAGCGCGAGTACACTTTGGCCGAAGAGGTCCGGTTTAGCTTTGAGTTTAATCCGGCCTCTTCTACTATCTCTTTCTTCAAAGACGTCACCGGTGATGTGGTGGTGGATCGCCGATCATCTCCTCCATCCGGACTGTAACATATTAAGAGAAAAGAAAAGTATATTTTTTCTCTTTCTCTCTATTCCTCTTTGGCACGGTGCACTTCAGTTAATCATCTGGGAGGATTATATGCCGTTGGTAAGGTCATAAATCGACTGAATGATGTACGATATTGCTAAAGTCAGCATATTTGATGCTAGCGGCTAAGAAATGAAGCAAGCAAGCAAGAAACTAATGGCTCCCCGTCTGTCGGGACCGAATGCTGCAGCTCCACATATCAAAATAGATGTATACCGAATAATGCAGTAGTCCTAGCAACCCACGCATTTTTTAGAGCTTTACTTTACTACTCGGGGGTAAAAAAAAAAGGTTTGCGGTACTACAACAATTATTAAATAGTACCATTTACCTATCCGAATCAATCCAACGGAGTGTAGAATTGGGTTCGGGATGTTGCTCGATGCTAACAAATTCGCATGTGGGCCCAGGTGAAGCGCTAATCCCGACCGGCTCCTCCAGAACAGGGACCGCAGGGGCTGAACCTTCTGGAGCTATCTCCATCGACTTGGACAAGACATGGCTGATGAGCATTAGTGGATTGCTGATGGCAGTCCACATAGCCTGGGCCGTGGAGTCGCTCCCATTTCCGCTCACGCCACTCGAGCTCCCGCCACTCGCACTAGACGCCGACGGTGGAGCGGAAGACGGCATCTGGAGCAAGTTGCTGTTCGTCTGCTGCTGATGTGCAGCGGAGGACGTGAGCCTCATCGTCTTTCCGCCATTCTCCCTTAAAAGAAGAAGAGATACATCTCGGTTTATTCGATCCATATGTAAGACTTAATTAGAGTATAAAAAAAAGATGACGGGAACATGAGGGGTAAAGTAGTCATAAAAAAGATATAAGAGGGGTTGCTCATATTCCGTGGCTAGGCTCTCATCATAAACAGTGGTGGGGGTCATCAAAAGCAAAACGAGAATGTGCTTCATTAGTAATAATAATACTTGGCGTGATGAGGCGATGTGGACGTCGGCTCCGGCGAGGATATTAACGAGCTGAGTGAGATGGTATCCGCTCCGCTGACCGAAGGCACTGGGGAAAACAAGTAAGAAGTAGGGTCATTCAATATGAATGCATGGCAAAGAAAATAGTTTTTCTTATTATACATAAGAATAAAGGTATAAGGGGATGGTGGTTAAAAATAATGTGGCATCACCTACCTCGGCAATCCGAGTCGATTTTGAAGGAGAAGGAAGGTCCGTCTTTGGCCAACGAGTCGTTATCTTCACCCAGTTGCTCCAGGAGCTTCTGTTGAAGGGATAAAAGGCAAAAGAAAATATAATAGTAATAATGATAAGGAAGACTGGTGGACATCAACATCTCCCCAGTCGCCTCCAGTGAAGATTTATTGGCTGCGGGTGTCCATAAAAAGCGCGAATCCGGAAAAATAATATGAGACCACTCTTGTGATGGACCATCAAAGCCTATGTGCCCTTAGTCTCCCTCAGCTAATATACTATAGGCCCGTTTCACAATAAGATGTGGTTCTTCCTACCTGGATTTGATCATCCAAATTGCGTAATTCTTTCCTCAACTTTGTGTTTCTTTGCTTGCTTTTGTGATGTAAGCTGTTCGTCTCACGATTCTGCTGACTACCAGCGCTTTTCTTGCCTCCGCCGCTTCCGCCGTATTTGGGTAGCTGCGGCTTGACCGTCGGCCGACCTCTCTTCTCTATGGTCCCCTCTGGATTCCTCTTAAGCTCTATCATCTGTATAATTCAAAAGATATAGCAATCAAGTTTTTTCCCCCTCATGATCCACAAGCATAAATAAAGCAACAGCAAAAAAGTGTTGATGAGAGTGCGTTTGCGTGTAAAGTATTAGGTATTACCTTGGGAACGAAGACGAGGCACAGCGTCCCTGTAAACAAAAGAAGGGAAAGAGATTGCGGATTGTTTTCTTTTTTAGCTCTTTTGTTTCCTTTTATACCGGTAGTGCAGAAAATGATAAAGATCGATATGATGACATAGGAGACATCCTGCTCGTCCGCCAGGATGAAGGAGACGGCGCCACCAATCACGCACATGATCACCACGTTGTACACGCTCATTCCTGTTCCCCCGGAACAAACAAAAAGAGAGAAAAAAAAACCGGTTCGATCAGAGCTCCATCTCATCTATACACTGTGTGTCGCAATAACAATCAGTGAGAGTGTGTGCGTCAATACTATCGATACACGTCCTTCGCCCTAGATATTAGACAGTTATTCTGCTCCACTACTATAGGCTATATGGTACTCACCGATATATTTTGAGTCGTTCAATGCCGGAATGTTGACATTGCGTGTCTCCCAGGCAAGGAAGCAGCCGAAAGCCTTTAGTTTTTGTTTGTTTGTTTGTTTGTTTAAAAAAAAATGAGATTAAGAAGTTGAGGAAGGAGGAATAAACTTTTGCAAGTACCATTAAAAGTCCTTTATAGGCGTAAATGGCTCCTACGAAGATGGTCATATGATTGCTCAAGCAAAACTCATTTTCCGGCTGTATTTCCACATTATCCTGACTGGGATGCATCTATATACGTGGATATATATAGAATGAGAGGAAATATATTGAGTTTTTAAAGTGCACTGGTAGCTAGCGCCGACGGGAGACGGGAAAGTGCGTGACCACTTTGAGCAAATCTCACAGGCACGCCATATTAAAATATCGTCCGAGGGTGGGTCAATCACGCACATTCCGCTATACAGACAGTGTTTTTGGAACTCTGTGAACTTACGTAAGGATCGAGTCGCTTGGTTTTCAAGTAAAACGGGTCGATGATCTGCCAGGTCGACAAGATGACGATGTCAATACTGAGGAGAACGCCCACCACCATGAACAGTTGGTAATCTTTGATGGCCTATATCACAGTGATGGATGACGAGAAATGGTCATCATCATATAGAGATCGATTTGACAAGGAAAGGGACGGTACCTTTTTGTTGAGTTTGACGTCCGTGAAGATGGAGTGAACCCGCCAAGTTTTGGAGAACATGGAGCCAAAGGCCAGCGTGAATCCGGCCATCAAAGTCCAGATACGGGCAGTACATATGACGGGCAGGGCTGCCTCGCTCGTCAAATGTGAATCCAGACCGAGGAGGATGACGCTCGTATATGTGAGCAGACAGCCGATGATGATCATATTGTTTAAATATGGGCTTGACATCTTGATGTACCTACACACAATATAACATAATAAGAAAAAATGAAATCCTTGCAAATTGTCTTTTTTCTTCTACTTCTTCTTTTAAACCTTTACTTTCCTCCTTCTTCTTTCCTCATTTTATGATCATCCACAATAAACAAAGAAAGGGAAGAGTCTAATAAAAGTGGTCCACTCGGAACGGCTCGTGATGCTCCTGCTAGACCCTGGCGCGCTCTCCTCCTTTCCTCAGATTATACGGTCAATATGCTATGGAAAGGAGAGCACACAGCGAGTAGGAGGAGGATATCTTTATTTTCTTTTTGGCTGAGGCGCGGTGTGTGTTTCTTTCTCCTCTTCTGTACTTTATTTTTATAGTAGAAGGCGGGAAGAAAAAAAAAGAGAGAGAAGGAAAGACTATTGAGCTGTGAGACGGGAGGGAGAGCCGGACAGATATTGCCCGCTCCGGCCGATCGTAGTCCTTAAAGACCTTCGTCCTCCTCAACTCACTGGAACTACTACGTTGATCGGTAGGAGGAGGCGGGTGGGCAAAAGGAAACGTTCAAGTGGCAGGTCACGCACTACTCGTCAAGAATGTTTCCCGAGCTCCCCTCTGATCCTGGCTAGCAAAAAATGGGAACAGAGTACAGCACGTCCACTAGACCTATCCAAAGATTTCTCTTCTACTTTTTTTGTTCAGAGCTTGTCCTTAATCCAGTCGAGTGTATAGTTCCGTGCTAGATCCAACAGTCTCAACTTCTCTCACCAAGTTGGAGGTGGGAGTGTACTTGATGATTGGCCCTTGACATACGGTACCGTAGCTAATTGCTTTTCACACCAGCATAAGTGCCACATTAACAAGAGTGGGGGGTTGAAGGATCCCCTTTGGGAGTTTTTGGTGATATTCCATAATTCAATTGCGCGAGGACAAGAGGACACGGACCAGCAACACTAGCTAAAGAATACTTTTTTATTTTATTTTTCAAATACCTTTGATTTCTGAATCGAAGATTGACGGCAAGGAAGGAGGAAGCCAAAACGATACCGAGGGCTGCAACACTGGTCAATGTTACGAAGACCGGGATACTCGTTCTTGATACCTCAACGATTCTTATAGTCCGGTCTCTGGGCGGTCCAGTCTCCGACATCCATGAAATTGCTGACTCGTTGAGAAACAGAGTATCACCTAGTAAGAAAAAATCGATTTTTTTTCTTCTTAAAGAAAAGGAAACATTTAATGGAACATGAGTGGGCGAACGCAAACTTACTAGCGCTCTCGTACTCGGCCACCGGAACTTCGTGAGCACCAACAATCTGCTTCACCGTCAACCGACCGCTCCTTTCGTTATCCTCGAACCTGATTCGGCCCTGCCATGATTGATATAACAACAATGTATACATAATTAACCGTTGCCAGACGCCCATCATTATTTACCACCCCCAAAATTAATGAGCCTGGGTGTGGTTGGCTTATATATACGTTTTGTCTTTATTATTATCATTACGATAATGACTTTTTTTCTAGTTTCTTTTCTTTTTTACCGTAACTCCATTAATGTTTACGCTCCGGAGGGCATCTAGGAAGAGCTTCTCCCAGCCGGCATCCCGGTAGATGAAGTCGTTAAGAGTCCAGTGCTGCTGAGAGCTCCGGGGGCTGCTGCTCGACCCCGTCCCTCCCGTTGCAGGTCGCTGTTGAATGGAAGACGAACGACCGGAATTGCCGCTCAAAAGCTTGTTCCGCTCATGAAGTTTGTGAACGACACTCTTGATAGTGGCGGCCACCGTCCAGATGGCATCATAAGCGTATCCGTGGAACTGAGAGTACGTGTCTCCTCGTGCGAAGTCGTACTGCGCCTCATACTCTTGAGCAGTCTACCAAGTTAACAATTCAAAATGTGGTGTTGTTATCGTTTTTTTTTTTTGTTCAAGTTTCATTTTTATAAACAAGGATAGGATGACTGAACCTTCTCAATCTATTTAGAATCACCATATTACTATGTAAAAATCTAGGTAAAAGTTAACTTGGAGTTGGTAGCCTATGTCTTGGTCGTGAGGAAGGACAAGAGAGTGGGTGTACTACTCGCTTGCTCAAGGAAGTTGAGTCACTAGTTGCCCTTTGATCCCGAGCACAAAATATAACAACTCCGCCAAGGCCTCGGGTTTCCTTTTCTTGTGTCTATATTTAGACACAGGCTACCATCCGTTATTGTTATTATATTCTTGTAACCATGGAAAGTAAAGGCAGAAGCTTTTGAACTTTTTATTTCTCTTTCTCTCTAAAGGTGGCATTCATCAAGCGCGAGCCGGAGGAGATAGGTTGATGAATTTGATCAAACAGAGCGTAGGAAAGAGAGGAAATTGGTTCGCCAACTCGAGCCGACTCAACTTTGGATGGACTATAGAATTCTGCTCAATAATCAAGTCTTCTTTTTTTCTCCTGCAAATAGAGTTTTGGACAGACTTGTATTGGGCGTGCACGTCCAAATATACTTTGGGATGCTGACATTGCTGGTACAAACCCCAGATGCAACCAATGTGTAGAAAGTTTGTCATTTCTATCCGTCCAACTCGTCATCGATCCGAAAAAGAAAACTTTCGCTGGTCCAAAATGTTGTCCGAACAATGACGTCCAACGGAGAAAAGCCATTAATTATTTCTGACGGACTCACTCGGGACACTAGAGGTGTGTATACATACAACAACAACAACAGAAACACTCACCAAGCCGGAGACGGTGACTTCTTTGGAGCTCGTAAGTGGGAGAACGTCTACGACAAAAGCACCCTCCAGGGCGGTTAGGATCTCGTATGTAGTGCAGTTGACGCTGGGGTCCTCTTCGTGCCACCAGCGCTCTTGACGTGGTCCAGCAAGGATCCACTGGTAGCGACTCCCGTAGAGGTTCTTACGGGCCACCTCACAAAAGACTCGACGGCCCCAAGTGGCGTTGAAACTGGCCAAGATGATGCGAACGTCCTTCTCAATGAGTTTATCAAGCGGTTGCGTCAGGTCGTTGACGAATCCTTGTGACTCGCTCACCACGATTCCAGCACCATCCATCAAGGAGAGTAGTCCATTGTGAGCCTTTATTTATTTCATTAGAAAGCAAATCAAGAAGACATTTAAGGCCAATTCAATACATTTTTAAAAAAGCTTCACTTTCGTATCATCAATAGTTCAGATTCTAGTTTCCGTATACTAGGGGAAGGTTTGCATTTGAAAGGGAGCGCTCGACTTAAAAAGGAAATGAAAGCCCACAGCACAAATAAGAGGCAACAGGCAAGAGGTCTTTTGAAATATGAAAGGACCTTTTGATTGAAGCCATGGACTATATTGAGTTACATATTCTTTTCAAAAGCGAGTTACGCAGTACGTTTCAGTCAGAGCTTTTAGAGATGAAGTTGTGTCTGTGAGATACATCAAACTCGCTGTTCCGGGAAACAGAAGCTATAGAAAACGAATTTTAGGAGAAAAGGAGTGAAGTAGTGCACGTCATTCAAGAAAGCCAGCCTAGCTGAGATGATGATGACATGAGTGATGGCCTTTTTGAACCTTGTTGGGCATAAAACAAAAGCAGACGACGGAAAGAAAAAATGAAGTAAATAAGACTAACCGAGTTATAATATTAGGGAGTGGGGAGCGACAGCGCATCCGTCAATACGTTCTCGGTTCCGCGATATACTATACTCCTCGCATTGTATATGCGTGCACACACTTGACGATATAATGCCTATATATCTTTCAGGGTAAAGTGCTCGATGAAAATGGATTGGCGTCATTGATCCGAACTTGGCTCTCTCTCTCTCGCTTCTCTTACTCTCAACGAGAGCTAATGAGATTTCATCCGCACATCGATCCATCTGTATATAATATACTACACTTTGATACATTGGATGCTGGAGGAGAGTATAACGATCTACCTTATTCGCAAAGTTTTGTTTTGAGTGACGGGTGCTATACGACACTTGTGTTTAATATAGGGAAACCGATCCTTCTGACTATGCTGTGAAATTTATAAGGCGCCCGTCCGAAGTTTGTAAGTATAATTCCAGGAATAACTGTCTCTATTATTACCATCATAATCTCCATCAAAATGTGTTTTAAATAAAGTTCATGTTCGTAGGATCTCTACACCGCCGAGGCACTTGACGTATAATGATTAATCGAATCAGCTGGGCTAGACGAAAGATGAGTGCTTTCAAGCTACCCATCTCCGTTTCTACTGTTCTCCCAGTGGGAAATCACCTGACACTTGTGCGTAGCAGAGCAGCGCTTCCATCACGTCAAGATCCCGGCAAGCGCGCATGGATCCTCTATTAGTTCAATTAAGCAAGGAACGGGAAAGAAATAGAACTTGCTCTACGATGCACTATAGCAGGAAGCGTCCAAAAGAGTCGAGTGCGTGTTGTTGTTTTTCTTGTCCGTTCTCCCGTCAAATTGAATACATACACACACTAGCTATAGCTGGGGTGCGCTACGCCCTCAACGCTGAATCACGCGATTCAAGAAGCAGAATGGATGAGAGAGGCCGTCCGCACCAAATAAACTCCAACGCGAGCCACATAATGGGAGCGTCAAATGGTGTTTATATATACATGCATACTGTACATCCATCGATCTCAGTTTTTGATATTAATAAGATAGTTGGATCGATTTTATGGTATCGCAAGACAAACTGTACATCAAACTCGTCTGCTACGCCCTAAGCCAATACATTTGAATCGCAGTAAATTTTGATTGAATTTCTAAAATTCCGGATGCATCTTATATTACGACATTGTAAAAGATCAAAAGCTTAGAGTAGCTGTATCAAAGGAAACGAGAGACAAAAGGAGTTTCCTCGGATAATTAGATTAAGTCAACATGGAAAATGACGGAGGAAAATACGGAAGAAGTCTCACATTGTTTCACCATCCATCGAGACGGTAGTGGAGCTCGGCGTCATCGTTGCTCCTTGAAGCGCAACGAGATGCTCCAATGAATTGATTGTGAGAAGTGTTTCTATGCGGCGGTGTCATTGTATCAAAAAGCGAGGAGAACAATAATAATAAAAAGGGAATAGTTTTGATCAAAAGAACCTTAGGCAAGATGACTGCTTTACATAGGTAGAAGCCTCTAAGACTCATCGAGTGGAGTTCAAAGAAAATCTGATGTTTTATGTGACATTATATAAGGAACCTCAAAAGACAGGTGACTCTTGTGTGTATGTATACAATATCACGCCTCATGCTAGCTCTTCCAACCACATTGCTCCAATTAGAGTGTAATGTAATTAAACCAAATATAGCGAAATAAATAGACGAGTAACTCGGAGAACCTCTCCTTAATTATTATTATTATAAACTATTGTTTGCAGCAAAATGAATGACTTTTAATAATAATAATAATGAGCAAGATAGTAAAAGAAATACTGTAAAGCTATGTAGGTACTTCATCATGAAATTTCCATCAGCCGGGAAAATCTCTCCATAGAGTGCTATATTGATTTTTTTATTAAAAGAAGAATTCACTTTCGAATAACGGAGAGAGCAAAATAAGAAGAAGAAGAAGAATAAAGAACCTTTAAAGGGTTGTGGCTCTCGAACTTTTCATGTTTATAACGCTGGATCGATAGAGAAAGAGGTCGTTCGATTGTTGTTTCTTGTACGCCTTAACCCATTGTTGCGCTTGCAACCCTCCAGAGTTTCTCTCTCCCTCTTTATCTACACAATCGAAAAGTCATAAAAAACACACACATTTCTACATTCACTGAAAAAAAAAATACTTGAAACTTCTTTCCAAGTTACGAACTGTGAATGGTATTGAACCGATATAAATGTTTTTCTCTTTCCGGAATTTCGCGCAGCCCGACTTGAATCTGGCATCCGTACATTACGATTCCACAATATGGCCGTTGCTCGGAGCCAACATAGTATAATAATAAAAAATAATAATAAATAAGTATATTGCTTTCCTTTCTGAAGGATCATTCTATATACTTCTTTTTTTTTCTCAACCGCGTCTACGGCGCCTAAGGATTCCGGATCATTGGCCGAACCCAAGATATATCTATTCAAGAACCTTATGATGCAGAAAGAGCCGCTCGCCCAGCCGCGAAGCTAATCAGCTAACATGGGCGTATCCAACCAGAAAGAGGAGCTCGGAAAAAAGGGATCGCCGGACAAAATAAGCCTCCGAGTCTCCAGCAAATGCACATAAAAAACTTTTTCTGGAAAATCTCTAGCCGAAGTAAGATGAAATATTAAAAATGTAATCTGTGTACACACTCTTAGAAATACATAGGTACATAGTTTACAGGTTATGAAAGGGGCGGGAATAATATATTTCAAGTATTCCGTTTTTAAATCCAATAGGATTGGGAATCCTAGCCAAAGATGGGCCTAAAGAGCCTCTCTTATGTTTGGGAGCATATCTACAAGTCTTATTGATCTCATCCACTGTAAGGATCATGTTAACATGTAGGTACTGTACCTAGTCCTTTTGAATCTTTACTGCACACCTAAAACCAGATCATAAAATTTTCAAAAGACTCTTTTGACGTTTGCTTATTTAATAGCAAAAAGTTTTACCTTTGTGTAGATCTCTTGTTTTTCAAAATGTTGTTAGAGAGAGGAAAAAAAGGCTAGCTGAAATCCATTTTATAAAGTGGGAAACTAAAATAATTATGTAAACCTTTCAGAAGCTAAAATAAAGTGGCCTCGTTACCGAATAAAAAAAGAAAAAACAAAATTTAAGCAGAATCATCATCAGCATCGTCGTAATGGGTATAGCTTCGTGAAAATAATTAGTGAAACCAAGCCGAAAGCGTTCGTTCTATACTCATTAGCAAGGTAACGTCGAATGCACTGCTTATCTATTGCTCAGATCGATGCTTGCAATACACTAATTGAGTCCAGCAGCACCGCAGGTATCGAATGGCGGGCCCCTTTCGTGCTGAGCACCAGCTGCGTTCGTCTCTCTTACACGGTCACCATTCTACTATTTTTTGTCCAATTGAATCCAACAAAGGAACATCAAAGGGATTCAAATTCAATTGGTTACCAGATGGATTAAGGTTTTTTTTTTTTTTATTATTCGAGGTAGCATTGTAGGGCTATTCTCACGTGTGGCGAAGGGCTGGTGCGTGACAAGGAGCGACAACACAAAAATACAACGCCCAAAAACAGGCTCGTAACCATATAAAGGGGTAATTGAGCCATTGAAATTTATCCTTATCTTGAAACATGTTTACTCATGTAGTTTTATATGTATTTGTTGTTTATCTTACCAGAGCGAAACGGGGTTCGTTTTGATAAAGGGTCCCGACTCGTGTCCAGTTGAAAGCCTGCAGGATCTTGACGCGTGGGGCGTTGAAGGCGTTCTCGCTCGGTACGATCCGGAAGAAATTGGGGTATCCCTTCTTGGTAAACATAGGATGCGTGTCCGCGTACGACAACTATAATAGCATTACAAAAATATTTATTTGTAACACACAGCTTCACTCATCAATGTATGAGACTGCTAATGATTAAAGATATCCCATATTGTATCATGTCTCTCTTTTTATTTGAGGTCCCGTCTGTCGCTGTCGTCATTAGCCCTACTGAATAAATGTGACGAGCACCGAGCCCAGCTTCCAAGATACGAGCACGCCATATATTTTGCACGTGCTCTCTTTAGATGACGTACCCGCATAAAGCTAAAATACAGCGTTTCATCCAAAAGGAATAGTTTCCAGTGACTGTGTTTCAGGAAGGCCATGCTGGACCTTGTGCATATCATACTCCTGTTTTATGCTTCAATAACCCTTGGGATTCTCCTACTCCAAAAGAGAAGGCGATGGAATGGCTTAAAAAAAGGGACAATGATCCGCACGCTTATAGATAGAACCTTGATATGACGGAGGAACGAAAGAAGAAAAAAAAATCCCGCTCCTCTTCGAGGGGAAAAAATTCAAACAGCGCGTCAAACTCGAGTACAATGGGGATGATGGATCTTGTACAGAGCCCATCAAAAGGCGCATCTGAGCCACGTCCCTGCTGGATGAGGAGTGTGTCAGGAAAGAGAGAGAGAGAGAGCTCCTCTTCCTCACACACACACAGACGATCCAGATTGAACGTGATGGTGTACAAGAATGCCGTAGATTTTTTTCTCCCCTTCAACGTCGACGGCACAAATTGCCTCCTTGTGGATCGTCACGCACACGTACACACACAGTGTTGCAATATAAATATATATAGATGGATAGACGGCGTGCTCTACGGTGCGCAAAAAAAGTAAGAAAATCGAAAGATGAAAGAAGACGCGTTGGCGGCAGTTACTCTACATCCCTAACTGGATGATAATATGATATCATAGGGTCTACAAAGATGATGTAAAGGGTGGATCAACATGATGCTCTTTACCACAGGAATCCTCCAGTGCTTGGACGTTTTGGCGATCGAGTCCGTGACAGAAGTGCAGGAACCTCCGAGGATCATGACTTTACGGGGCTGCTGATCCATCATGTCGAAGAAGGCCTTCATCCCGACGGCTGCGCTGCACTGTAAAAAGAAAGAAACAGAGAAAACATCGGTTAAATAAGGATTCTATGAGAAAATAGTTGCGGGACAAACAGACGCCTATCCCACCGTTGAGCATGAAATGAATGAGCCAATATCCAACAGGGGACATACTAGAAACATGTAGAAATCCTGTCTATGGCACCCATTTTCACAGCAGGATCCGCAATAACTATCCATTTCTTTGCGGATCCATACCCGTGGATCGCAGCGGCCGCCTAGACGTCGTTCAACGGCTCATGTGGTTCAATGGCCCTTCTCTGCTTCTTTCCATATATACCAAAGAACCATCAGGATCGATCGATATTTAATATCCCCTTTTCCCCCGCTTTTTCCGTTGCACCTTGTGCGTCTGGACGCACAGCACGGCGGCCGCTCTCCACCGAAACAAAAATGAAATTATGTATTTCTCTTTCTATACTGCTGGCCCATTTTTCATATATTAGCATATAATGGCGGAGACCAGTTGAGGTGGAAGAGAGGGAGCCCAATAGTGTACAGCTGCTCTCTTCTATGGGTTTTTTCGCTTGTACCTTCTGGGCTTGGAGGATGGAAAGGATCGATAGTACGCGCTTGTAGACCAATCTTCGACTTGTCTCGAAGAACATATGAAACTTGAAATATATATAAAAAAAAAAAGTTTTCCCCATAATCATGATCGGATTGAGCGCTATAAATATATATAAAGAACTTTTATAGGGTGCTGTGCTTACGAGCTCAGAGATTCGTGGGCGCGAGATGCCCGCCACCTGCTAGAACTAGCATCGATCCGCTGCTGCTCTACCCAGGATTATACGCTGTATGTTATTCTCTTTTTTTTTCTTCTTCTTCTTCTTCCCTCTCCATTCTCATTTTTACGCGTCAGCCTCGAAGTAATGATACATTCGTTTCATAGCTAAGGAAATAAGGAGAATAATATGGAAAAAAGAGCGAATGAGCTGAAAACCCGTATTTTTCCCCCTGCTCTCTTCAGAGAGTGGTAATAACACCAGTAGCAGGCGCTATAGTAAAGAGTGGAATGATGCGCGACTCAAAAGTTGGCAACGATGATCGTCATGGACGGATGAAAAATCGTTCCTAGCTCCCGGTGCTACCCGCACCCACCGTGCTATTTTCTCTAATAATTATCATCGTTCATCATCAGAAATAGCTCTATATAGGAAATGGTCCTTCGATCTATTTATAATTATAATAGTAATAGCTACAAAAGTGTACATAACACCATCTGTCAATTTTCGAATATTCCGTTTACACGTCATGCTGCGACCTTTGCATAAATCTAAGTTAATAAACGGCCTTTGCTAAAAAAAAAAAAGCGAGAGAGAATTAATAAGGATTTCCATTTTTTTCATATAAAAAAGAAAATATAGTGAAAATCATTCATCACTTTCTTATTATGGAGTTTGGAAACTTTTTTTTATACTCTATTGTTGGCTCGGGATGCGGAGGGAAAATGATGGAATCCTATAGTTAAAAAGAAAGAGAAAAAATTGCGGGAGCGCCTCTGGGGCTGGTTACTATAAAGCATCCATCTCAGAGCCACAACGGAAGGAGCCTAGCAGCCCCTTTATCGACGAGTTGGGGCATCTCTCTCTCTCTCGTCGGTTAATGCGCTTGCAATTACAAGAGCCAATTAGATGATGAAAAACGAGCTGAAAAGCAGTGCAAATGTTGGACCCTAGTGGCCCTGCCTGTGCCGACCACCTCCGCCGCTGTTTCTAATAACCTCGGATGGGAATAGCTCCGGGGCCCCTCGTAATGGGAACCTCGTCGGATATAAGTCGAACGAATGTTGATCCCATCAGAGTTATCAATGATGCGATTCCGACTCAATCATGAGAAAACACAATAGAAAGACCCTCTCTATTGGGTTCACTGTTGCCAAGAGAAGAACGTTCGAGACCAAAGAAAAAAAAGTTGGTCCGAAAGACCGGAAGGAAACGGGCAATGACAGCAAACATAGAACAAAAAAAGGAGGAAAAAAAAGATAACCGGACAGATTGTCAAAAAGGATCTTCTCAATCCTATAGCTATAAATGATCATCATAGTAAAACTTAGTTTTATTCTGAGCAGATCTTCACTTGAAAGAGACGTATAGCTGCCAAGCGCACAAGGTAATGGTGGACCATCTGAAGGAACAACAGTTCGTAATGAATTGGCTCATGGCCACGCAAGAACTATAGCTTTATGGGTTTTTGGCTTTGATTGAGCTCATGATTGCCTAATATGAAAGCATAGACGGGAAGGATCCGATATTGTGGGATTCTGTATGCTCCAATATGAACAAAGTCTTTGAAGAATAAACTATATACTGTCTTTTAAAGTCACAAGCACCCTCTCTCATTCATTTTATAGTAGGTTATTGCATCCACCCACACGTCTGTAAGATACGGACAGAGCGGACGCATCCCTCCCGTCACTGATGGATCATCCCTCGCTGGATTCCGTCAAGGCCCGGTAACGTATAAATAAAAAAAAAAGTCTTTCACAATGACGGATGCACACGATCCACCATTCAATCTCGGTATATACTATTAATCTGTGATCAGCTGTAAAAAAGGGGAAGCAAAAAAAAAAGGTCTTGATGTGATGACAGGAGGAGGACGTATATAGGCAATCACGAGGATAGCATGATCCTTGCACCGAGAGAGAATCCACTGCTTGGGGCCCTCTTTCATCTCCGGTACGACCATCATCATTATGATCTCTAATAATAATAATAATAGGAAGAGTTGCGCAGGCGTGTGGCACACAGCATTATCGGATTACGCGGATAAGTTTTCATGTTAAGAACTTTGATTATTACCCTTTGACCAGTATTTGGTGCGCACCACCTGCAGAGAGCATCGATGAAAAGTCACTACGTTCGTCAATATAAGAAAAGGAATCAACTCAAAATAAGAGCTTCAAACCTCCATTTCCCCTCTTCTTTTTTTAGGTGACGCTGATGGGTACACAGGAGAATTGTTATTGCGTCTCCGCAGACAAAAAAAAAGAAGAAGAAGAAGAAGAAAAACAATCACTCTAGCCGTTTGATCGGATTACATTTCTGTTGTCGACAGAGTGGTTGTTGCTCTTCTTGTTTGTTGTTCCTTTTTTTGTCTTGTTCTTTCTCGTTCCACACACTTCGGGAAGCGTAAGATGATTCTCTGATGCCAGAGTGGTGAAAAGAGATGGCTGGGGGGAAATGAAGTCGGGCGGCACGTCATTCCGCGTCGCTCCCGTCGATAGTCACAAGAAGACGAGAGCGGCGTCTTACAAACACATACGAACGCTAGGTTATTCCTCCCTGAAGGAGCAGGGGGAAGCTTCGTGTTACAGAGAAGAGTTGGAGGATGAGGCTGCCGACGGATGCTGTTCTCATCCCCGCACGGCTATTCACGAGGCGCGACGTTGACAGAGATACGGGCTGACAGCCAGCTCATTATAATGAGGAGGCTGATGTGAGCGGCATCGCCTCTGACACAGATCAAGAGTTCTGTGTTCTAATATAGTAAAGCAGCGCGCGTGTGTGTGTACATCTCGTTTTCATTTCTGTATCTTGTTTGGAGAAGAGGCACAATCGACACCTGCCAGCATTGAAAATTGACCTTGTCCAAATATATACGTAGAGTCCGTTTGAGTGAAATGTGAGGTAAACCGTCCTCCCCTCATTTCGGAGATATCGAATTTCTTGTTATAACGACGTGTCTCTTCTTTGTGTGTACACGCCTGACTCGTTCCGCATCAAAATGTCATTGAAATGTGATATTTGATCAATATTGACATTCATACAGCGCGGCAGCACTATACTGGGCCCTGCACTCCGAGCTGCCACCGCTTGTTTCCGTCTGCTACACAGAGACGGGCCGTTTCCTCTCTCTCTCTCTTCTCTTGCAAGTAAGACCACTCCATCACGTCGTTTCTATTTGCTGTGAAGATATGATCCTTGTGCTGCTGAAAAAAAATAGACTGTCAAACTGCTAGGGAAAGGCGGGAAAAAGCTTTTTCCTCGTATTTATTTTTTGTCCTATGTATAAGCGGATTCATGAGGAAAAGAGGATGACAAAATATATACAGTAAATATATAATAAATAGATTTTTTTCTATCAACTGTTGTGAGCGTTCAACCTTATAGCAAATAAAATTTATGTACATAAATAGGGCTAAAAGGGTAGAAAATGCATGTTGTAGGACCCATCATCCGGGCTTAGTGAGCCTTGCTAAATCAGGTACACGATGCACCATGGCGTGCAGCAGACGAAAGGCAACATATTCGATTGAAAGAGAAGAAGGAGAAAAGAAAAAAAAGCTGGGGAGGCAAAGTTATACAGCGCCTCGGATGATGTGATTAGGCGTTCGTAGCTTACGCTTCTTTTACTTTCCGCTCATCCGCTCTGCCTCGACTCAAAGAGACAAAAAGAAGAAGAAGAAGAAAAAACTTTTAATTCTTAAGACGCTCTTGGGGTAATTAGAACGACTGTGAATGACGATGACAAGGATGGCGGCACATGAACAGAAATAAGCAGCGGCGAAGAGGAGGCGGAGGAACCATTTGACTCTTCCCAGAAAAGATAATGAGATCCGACGTCGCAGCTAGCACTCCTTCCTACTCTCAATATTTAAAAGCATGCAAATTTTCTTAGTTAAACGGAGAATGAGAAACTCATTGTCCGGCCCAGTATGTATAAAAGATCCTTGACGGGAAGCGGATCGATATGTTAGTAAAAGGATGCAGCTCCCTTCGTCTCACCTGAATAAGTAGAGGCTAAACGGGTACACCAACTCAAGAACACGCGATAAGAGTCGGTTCCCCTCATATGCAAAATGATGGGGGTAAACATGAATATTATGCCTCCACTCCGAGCAGGATCGGGTCAAAGACTCTGAAAAGGGATCCGCTAAAAAAAGAGTGTACATACATGGAGATGAGGGGATCGATAATTACTAGATATCGAGCGGATGAGGAAAAAAGGAAAAACAACAACAAGGGTGCCAATGAATGCCGCCGCTCTCCTTTGGGTCCCTTTACCTACAGGGTATTGTGCACAAAGTTGGATCAAATCAACTAAAGAAGTTGTCTTTTCCCCCCAAAGATACGAGAAAATGCTGCTTATTATATACGGTATATAAGTTTCGTACTTGCGAATATCGATCTAGCCGTACCACCTTTTAAAGTCTTTGCGAATATAAACCATCCTCTAAAGCCGACATAATAATAACAGCTCCCTTTTGATGAGCTCATATTCGGAGGATGGAAAGCTGGCGCGAGAATTAATTCCTGCACGAGCGGCGGACTAAATGTTGCAAAGCAAGATCCAAGCCGAAACGCTGGCTCTGCTTACTGATGTTAATCAATCAAACTTAGCTCAGCTTCCTCATCATATGTTTCTCTACTACGTCTCTTGGTTGAATGATTGATCCTTCTACCGTCGAAGCAGAGCAACCAAATAAATTAACAGGACTAGAGAGAGAGAGATGGAGAGAGAGTGGGCAATTATATGAGAGTAAAGCAGCTTTATACACCAGCAAGGATCAATATTATTAAGACGAATCTGTAAGGATCTTTGGAGTAATACAAGTCCCTTTGGGGACCTTTTTTTTGTTTGTTTTGGAATCGGCTTTTACTCTACGGCACCTGACGAGAATATCTTAAGAGTAGAGTGACGAGAGAAAGGGTTGACGTCATCAGCTAAAGACGAGGGCACGTCTAAAAGAAACAAAACTTCTGGGTCGTGAGATATCCAGCGGAGCAAAGAGGGCCATCACGCGCGGATGTCAGCGGAAAAAGAAGTAAAACCGTTAATTTACGAAAGTCAACTGAAATTTTCACTATATAGAGAAATATGATCCCCTTTTTCCCTCAGAGGCACTTGCAGTGTTATGTAAAGTCAATGTTTACGAAACGGCTAAGGAAATTTATAGAACGGTAGGCAAACATTGTTGTATTCTTTTATTGGGCATCTTTCTTCTTCGTCCTCTTCCCAATTTTTTTATAGCCAAACTGGATGAAAAGACTGAACGCAAACAGACAGAAAAGGCACTACCATTTCGTTTTGTTTTCTTATGTATTCAGTGGCTGTCTTGTTTTCTTTGAGCATACTTTTGCTCCCCACTTTGAATTGAAGCATATAAAACCATTGAAAGAGAAAAAAACATGAAAAGTGTGCTGCTCGCATCAGCTAAAAAAAGTTGATCAATCGACTGTGCAGCACCGGTACGATACAAGTAGCTCCTACTTTTGCTCGTTCAACTACGTAATTAGAATGCGATAATTGCCAGGAATGAAATGAGTAGGAAAGAGGCCTTTAAAAACTTGCCCCATAGGCAACTTGTTAAACGTACATGTTACGCATGAGTGCATAAATAATTAGCACTGATTACATGAATGCTTCACAACTTTTGTGTTATCCTATATAAGTCGATGAAAACTCAGTCAAAGATACCGATGAGTTTGAAAACCAATTTTCAATCATTATCAACTTAGGGATTCTCGATTCCTTGCATACAATTCCACGAAACTAGAGTTATTATAGTCCTGGTTTTGAGAAGACGAATAAACAAGTTGGAGGCTATTTAGTTGGTATCTAAGAGAAGGAATGCGCTACCCGATGAAATGATTGCACACATTCCACTAACTTATGTCTACATGATGATGTAAATTCCAGCATCCTCCCCTGGCTACCAAAAGTTTGGAAAGCAACTTGTTGATGAGGGTCAATAAATACAAAGGAAACAGAAATCCTTATAATAGCATATTGTTACGACAAGCTCTAGATACAAACAAAAAAAAAAAATACAAGGCTGGACGTCACAGCAATTGCAATATCGGGCCCACACGCTTTCAGCTACGGGAAATGAAATGATCAAAGCGTGTGCCGAAGGTGGCACGACGTATATACCCAACTTCTGTCCGACTTCCGCTGTTATATAACCGTCGTCACTCAGGTTTCAAATAGAAACATTGCCCTTCTGCATAAAACGTATTCATCATCATAGACCCTAAAAGGATGATTATTACAGTTCTGCCTTAAGCAAATTCCCACCTCTCTATCTTTGGGTAAATGTATGCAAAACACTCCATTTGAATTTCATTTCGTGTGCTACTCGGATGTCTTTACGTGGGTAGCAAGAGGAACTCAAGAGAGAGAGAGAGGATCCCACTAAATCCCTCTTTTGAAAAGGACATCAAGGGTCTTATATATATATACCATCTCCATTTAATAATGAAAGCTGGATGATTATTCTAAGAGTATGTATATCTTATATCCGTACTTGAATTGAATAGCCCTTCTAGAGTATCCAGTTCTATACAGAGAGAGAGCCACTACAGATCAATGATTTTAGCCTCGATCCGATACAGTATGCGAGAAATGATTATTGGGCACGACAAGAAAGGATCCCAGGTCAATAAACATTACACGAGTTCGATACCATCGGTATAGTCCAATCGTAAGGTAAAAAAGAAAAATTCAACACATAAAAAGTTTCTTTGAGGAAGGCTGGTTTTTTAAAAAATGTGATTACTTTTGACGTAGCTTGTACTTGAAAAAACACAGAACTGTTTAGCTGCTGAAAAAAAAATCATTAACCTCGTGTCTAAAACATAGCACGAGCTACATTTTTTCGTGTTGCACGGGGAAAATATACATTCGTGTTGCATTATGAAAAAAATACACGCAGGTAACAGTGCCGGAATCGTTAAAAAGTAACGTTTAAATCTGAAACTCTATTGTTAAAACCAGTAGCAAGTTGCAGGAATCTTGTAACTCACGCACATCTCTAAAAAAAAAGCTTGCTACCGTACTTAATCATTAACAATCTGAGAGCTCTTCTCCCATAACAGAAAATAATATAGCTCACTAAGAGGGAACACATCGAAATCATTACTTGTGTAATGCCTCATTAACGAATCTCTGTAAGTGTAATGTCGACAATTCAACATGGCATAATGAAGTAACATTGGTAAAGATATAAGCAGGTGACAAACTATAGATAACTGCACTCTAATCGCTGAAGATTGTACCACTATGCGGGCAGCCGGGCGCCGAGAATGTCCCTTCACCCCTTGTTACTTTTTATATTATATTATAAAACGGAATCGACTGTATAATTATTTTATCTAGCATATAGATGAATAAAAAATGGATACACCGCTTCTTTCATAAAGAATGAAGAAAATGGGTACGGTACGAATTTTTCAAAGAATAAAATGCATGTTATGGCAGCATACAATTCACGCTACTAAAATCGTGCTGGGGCGGTTTTTCGTCGTTCTTGAATACGGCACACATGTAGGTAATAATAATAGTAGTGCATATCCATCTTATTTGAGAAGTGATTGTGTTGAATATGAAGGTGGGCGTCTCGTGCTGAAGTGTAAAAAAAAGGGGTACCTGCGTGTCGTTGTGGAGGAGGCGGAGCCGGTAGTCGTGAAGATAAGTACTGTTGGCCAAATGCCTCAACGCTAGACTGATGGCCGGCATAACCCCTTGACCCAGGGCGGACTCTATCTCGTGATCACTTAGAGCGAAGAAACCGGCTATATAGACGTCCTGCCAATCCCGGAATTGACGATTTCCATGCTGTTGTTGCTGCCGCTGCTGGAGGCTCGGAGGCCGGGATCGGATACGATGAGTTCCCG
Organism: Chydorus sphaericus; assembly: GCA_030141595.1. Taxonomy (NCBI): domain Eukaryota; kingdom Metazoa; phylum Arthropoda; class Branchiopoda; order Diplostraca; family Chydoridae; genus Chydorus; species Chydorus sphaericus. The sequence goes on from CM057930.1 coordinate 10,646,549, forward strand.
TTCCGGAAGCCGCCTCCATCATCCGAAATGAGGATGATAAGACGAAGACAAACCAAATCAGCTGCCACACCAGTACGGTCCAGGGATAAAAGGCCCGCCAGCACATCATTGTGAAGGCAATGGACAGCTGGATCGCACTGATTGCAAATAAGCTCGAAGAAGGAGACTATATAAAGCCAAGTAAAAGCAATAAAGAAGGAGAACAGAAAAACAGAAAAATGAAAACAAAAATTGCCACGGCTAGATGCAGCTGATGGAAGCTGCTGGATGCTGCTGGATGTAGGGCTCAGATCCAGCAGCAGCCAGGGACAGCTTAAATTCAAGCGGCATTTGCAAGTTGAGGTAATTAACACTTTGTTGGTCTAAAGTTTTGTGGCTATATGCTTTGCTTTGCTTTTGGTCTCAGATGATAATGAACACAGCCGGCCTCATTTCCACACACACATAAGTGCCAAACACCGAGATGGATTAGAGTATTATATGGACGAGCGGTGATGGTGGTGAGAAAAGAGGGCACGGCACGGCGGATGAGGAGATGCAGCTGCACACTCAGCCCTTTCGAGCGGCAAGGAGCTGACTGGATTGCCAACTGAGAGCCCGTCACGCAGCTCCCCTGTGGCTCACCGTTCACGCGCTGGCGCTGTAAGGGTCTACGACGGGAGCGCGGGTAGCCCTCCGCCGCGTCCACAGTTATTGTTCCCGTGTGGGATTCCCCTGCATATAAAACGGACGTTTAAAAAAGAAGAAGAAGAAGAAGGGCGGTTGGGCGAGCCTTCTTTTACATTCCAATAAGGGTTCTGAACATAATGACGATGACTCTTTACTTATAAATTCACTACGTCTTCTAAGGTTTTCAACATGTCTCTCTTCATTGTGACGCAGCAGCTTGGTAGGCGCTCATGGTGCCGGCATTGGAATAATAGATTAGAATGGGAAGAGCGTGACGTGAGAGCGTGTGCGCAGCACGCGGCCACAGTCCAAATAAGTGGTGCAGTAGCAGAGCTAAACCAAAAACTTTGCGGTGCAGAAAGAGAGCAATGACCTTAATGGCCTTACTTTTTTTAAAGAAAAAGTAAAAGATAAGGTCCATCTCTTCTTTCAAGCTCCTTTTATTTTTTCTACACCTACTTCATTATGCATGTAGGTGTCTTATCTGGTGGGTTGACAATAACAAAGAAAGAACCATGCTAGACTGGTTGATTAGACCTATATGATAAGAGGACGAGGATCGTTTATTTATTCCTCACGATCTCTCTGAAAGATTACGGACGTCGGACGACAAAATCCGCCTCATCAGTACACGCAAATAAAACTTTCAAGATACTGTATTTATAAGAGGCCCCATCCACTGAACCTTACATAATTTCTCGTGGTTTAGAAAAAGAAAAAGCATCCAATCATTCGCAGTATCGACTTTGTGGATGCTTCATTGATCGTCGCTAAGAGGTGGTCATCCTGTTCTCAATCCACACTCACTGACCCGAGAGTCTTATTTCTCTCCTACGGACCACACAATGTAAGAAATCCGCAGTCAGGGAAGAGCCAGCTAATGCTTGTTCAATTGACCGAATTCATAGCTTAAAATTTATTTGCTGGAGCCGCTTTTATGTGGCTGGATCATGATACCCTCGAGCGCGTTTTTTTCACTCTTGTTGCTTCCTTGAACTCGCTCGCTTCCTTCATATTTCCTCTAAGCCCCAAGAGTGTACTATATCTAGCAAATCACCGACCAGGGACCTTCATCCTTTAGATTACTTTCGCACAGCGCTACCGGTTTGCGAGCGCCTTGGACGTCATCCGAGGAAAGCAGCGCACGTAAGGGGTTGAGCGGTTGTACGTACTAATGATTCTTTGCCGCCCTCTTACTTCCCCATCGTTAACAGTGGAGCCCAAAAAAAATAAGGGAAAAACAAAACATAGCACACAAAAAAGGCGGAGCGAAAAAAGAAACTAAACATTGTGTGTGCTCCGGTCGTTAACGAGGTGCTTCTCTATATATCTCAACAAATCCACCTTATAACACATGTAGGGGGAAAAGACATCACAGAGAAAGAAGGAAACAAGAGGGTTACTCTTATGGGCAACAAATGAACCAAAAGAAGGTTTCGTTGTGGGAGGGTTCATTAGCAAACAGGAACGGTAGCATTTCGCGTTGAAGTTCTTTCCGGGAAAAAAAGTTAACTAGTAGTCGACATTGGACGAGAAGACATCATCAGCTGCTTCACCGGAACCTTGCCTCGACCTTTAGAATCAAATCAATAGTTTATGTTATGCTTGTGAATCAGGTTCTAATGCAACTAAATCAAGCGATCGTAATTACTCTTCTGGATTGACAGGAGCAGTGTTGAGAAGGCCGTCGTCTTGGTCACTATCAAGCACTTCCGCCTCTTCGTCCTGCAACTGGACGAGGCAGTCGCAGTTGCTCGGCATCACCAGCAGATCTTGGTAAAATGGATAGCCGGAAGTGGACGGCGATGAGGACGAGGAATCTCGTTGGACGTAAAACAGCCGGGGTAGACTGCTCTGGTGACACCGTCCGCGTACCAAGTTGGTCTTTTCACTCCTACACAGAGAGTCGGAAATCAGTATACAACTAGAAAGAGGCCTTGGTTGAGATACATACAGGCAATGACGATAGATGACAGGTTGCTGGATCCCGCCGGCCTCGGTTTCTTGGATAATTTTGACTAGCTTTCCGGTTGTTAGTGAGGTACCGTAAATGGGATATGCCAATCTGGTTTCGACACGACAGCATTGCAGTCGAGCTCTGCAGCAATTGCCTTGCTCAAAATGGCCTCCTTGATTGCATTGAGAGAGGCGTTTCTTTTTTTTTCTATTTTCTGTATCGACTGCTAGAATTAACTTTTATTGTTCGTCTACTTACCCTCTGATTCGTCAAGCTTCTGGTCTAAATTATTGACGATTCTAGTCGAATTGAGCAACTGCTCAGAGAGCTGGTCCAGCCACTTATTGAGCGCCGGTTTCATCTTATCCTGTGAGCGGCAGGGCGGGCCCAATGCAACGGATCGATCAGACACAGAGGAAAGAGAGAAAAAGAAGGTTTCGTTTACCCAATGAGTGCGGAACCACAAGACACACGAGGACGTCAGTAACATGTGTGACTCGAAAAGAGTACTATAAAGGCGATCGTGTGTGTGTACTATTACCTCCTGCTGGTGTGACGATGACGTGGGCCAAGAAAATGAAGAGGATGATGAGTCGGACGCCCACAGGTTGCATCCCGAATGGTAACGAGCGTCACCGAACATATTTGGTCCAATTCCTGGACAGACCATGACAGACCAGCTGTTATCTGCTGTATAAGCAATGTTTTCTTTATTTATTTCCAAGAATTGATTTAGCAATATCGATTAGGTAAAATTCACATGCCAATATTGACGTCATATATGACTGAGATTTATTAGAATTTTCTCATGAGTTACCTTGGCTACTCCTACTGCCTCCATTTACGTGTAGATTATCCTCACCCACTGCCGAGATGACCTGCTGATTGACAAGAATCACAACGTACAGAGCAGAAATAGCTCGAGCAAGGTTAACAACGGCCATTTTCATTGAATTGCCTGTAAAGAGCAATCGGCGAGGTGTCAACTGCAATAAATTAGCCCTCAAGGCGCAAACGTCAAGAATGAAAAACAGTTGAAAGTAGCAGAGCGTGACTGCGGTGCTTTCTTTTTGTTTCTGTTTACCCAACCGCCATGTTTCGCGGGTAATTGACAGTCGGTAATTTTTTTGTTTTTGTTTTTCATGCCAACTGGCTGGGGAGATATATACACGACGAGCCTGTTGAATTATTCAACATACAAGCTTTGGAATGGCAGATGAGAGAATAAATAAGTATCTCGATTCAGTCCACAGAATCTTAATGAAGTGTTAAACGATGAGACCACCATTAAAAATGAAGCGGAAGAGAGACACACGGAAGGATGACTGTTGGGCGCAGCAGAAGTTAAATTACTTTCCTTCCTCCGGATATTACTTGGACGAAAAAAGAAAACACCGTAAATTAAATGATGGGTTCAGTCGTCAAACAATCTATTTACTGTATATTTTATATTTGAAAAAAAAATAATAATTGAATTTTGTCAAATAGGCAAAAACTTGGAATTGTTTATTTCGGAATAAATCGACAATAGAAAGACTGCTTACACATCAATCCTTGTGATTGCGTGGTTTCCTTTTTTTTCTTCTTTTTACAGACCACGTTACATCCCCGATGATTACCAATTACTCTATACTCGGCTCCCGAATCGAATGACCTCGCAAACGGCTGCCCAACTTTATATATGTGTGTGTGTGTGCTGACCGATCAGAAACAGGAACAAGAACTTGATGGCATCATTTCCCCCGCCGCACGGTCAGAAGAAGTAATTCCATTCGGTTTTTGTCACGTTCCGGCGAAATGGGCCGTGTAAACAGACCGTGATTGGTCATTCCACCGCAGATCACTATTGACGCTCTTCTCTTCATCCAGTTTCTATATAGATTTTATATTCTATGAGCCATTCGTCTATTTAGAAAAAAGGCCTATTTTTATCTTTATTTTTTAGTAATTGAAATGGAAGCCGTCAAATCCATTCCCCGTCTCTGCCTTTTCATCTCTCATCAGGGTACGACGAATCCATTGCGTCACGAGTCTCGCATTATTCCAATGGAAATTGGCAATTTCAGGGCGAGACATAGTTCTCAGCACGAGGACTTCCCAAGGCGGTAAGAGAAGAAAGAATAATAAAGGAAAGCGAAAGAGAATAGAAAAAATAATAATTTCCTCCCACTTCCAACCTCGTTGCCATTCGTGTGATGAGTTCTAAGGACGCACACGTCATCACAAGATAATCCGCCGCGCACAGCACCCCATCAAAAAAGGGGGCGCCCTTTAATAATTTCAGAGCTGGCAATCCTCCTCTTTTTTATTTATTTTTACTGCCCACAGTCCCGCCCATCTTAGAGACCAGCTACCTCCGGAAAAAAGGAGTCTTTATACACTGTATTATATATATAAACGTAATAACAATAAACCTTGCTGTAAATAGTGCACTTATCGGCGGAAAACGGCGTTTTCAGACTCGTTGGATTCTGATAATACCGCATATCGTCGCAGCGCACATAAATACATCAATATATGTGGGCCATCTCTTCGATTACAAATGTAGCTGCCGCCAGCCTCGGCTACATAACCTTATTCCAAATATGATTGATTGAATCCGTTCCCAATTGAGAATAATCTAAAAGGTTCGTTTAAAAATATACATATACATTTCAGTGTAACTGAATAATGGAAATTCAGTACATTTTTAGACGGTCTTAATATAGCGGTAAAAAGCCCACTTGTTTTTCTTCTATTAACATTTCAGGATCGAGGGATCGGGGCGGGAGTGGTTAAGAATCACTCAAGAGTGACAGAGGAAAGGTTCTTATTTCCCATTTCGTATTTATAAATGGCCTTCTTTGAAATAGGGACGTGCCTAAAGAAGATACTTTTTTTTCTATTTCTTTCTTAGAGTTTTTCAGCAACATGACCTGGTACTATCGCAGAATCGGTGCCCAGGTGTACGTGGCTCTCACCAAGATTAAATCGATCCTACTTTTTACGTCTTGAAAAAGATAAAAAAAAAAATAAGAAGTTGGCGTAATCTTTGAGAATTATATATTTGAGTAGTAGATGTTTGTAATCCCTTTTGACAACATCAACCGATTTCTTGGTGATAATATTAAACCAGCAAAGATCTCGACGGATTCTGTTCTGTTTATCATCATCATCATCATCATTATTTATTATTTTTTTCCAAGTTAGCAGGGAGCATACACAGCTAGAGCGAGGAATCATTCGGCATTGATTGTCTTGCTCGCTTGGATATTCATGGGAAATGGAATATAAGAGAGGGGGAAAAGGATCCAGTGGTGCATATCCGTTCACTAACGAGACGAATATGGGATCAATGAAGACAACAAAAACATGGCTCAGAGAGGGGGAGAAAATGGGAACGGCCGTGAAATGTTGCTAATAATTGAAATAAACACAGTGCTACGCTGTACAAAAACAAAAGAAGAATAAGAGTCTGTGGGAACGCGCGTGTGCAATATAACAAAAAAATCAATGCCGGACCACATAAAAAAACATCGTAATCCGCAGGATTTATTTTGAAAAGGAAATACAGTAAACGGCGTTTTTCGTCCTCTCATTACATAATAATAACATTAAAGTTGCTGGAAATCCGTGAAGCGACGAGATGTTGAAATGGAGGAAGGTGTGGCTTCCGTCAGATCCAACTGAACGTCATCCTCATCCCTGAGGTAGCGGACGTCGGAATCCTCGGCGAGCCGATCCTGCTGGTGGTTCACGATCCTTGCAATCTTGTTGCGCCTCACCCGGAGCACGACAACTATGATGGAAGCTAAGATTAAAACAGCTCCGACGACTCCACCGGTAATGGCGCCCACCATCACGATCCTGCCTTTCGACTTGGTGTCGCTGTCGTCGTAGACTCTGGATGGGATCGAAGGTTGCTCATCCCCCTGAACGTCATCTAAAAGGAAACAAATTATATAATATTATATTAAAAAGGAAGGATGAACGAAGAATATTAATTTATAAATTATGTTCGAATGACAAGGTTGCATAAAAGGCTATCTTGGTTCGCGAGTAATAGCTAGGGCAAACGTGATCAAAGATCCCTAATTGAATGTGATTGGAGCCTCCCCCGTCCTCGTTGCCATGGAGAAGGGAATTTTCTTTCTGTCTGTTTATTATTCTCGAGTTCTGTCAGGAGCAAGTAATCACAGAGCAGTTCATCTCTTTTCTTTTCTTTTTTTTAAGGAAAATAAAACAGGGAGATGGCGATCAATATCGTTCAACAAGTGCAACTAATCAATTTCCCTTTTCAGGAAGAAGGGAGAATAGAGAAGCCTTCATTTGAATAATATAGTTGAGATAATCTAGAATGAAATTGCCGGTGCTTGATGGGTAGAAAAAAAAGACGAAAGAGAAAAAAAATGGCATTAAATCCACATCAAAGTGCACGCAAGGCTCCTGGGGAAAAAGGAGAGGATTTAATCGGATTAAGTTATTTTACTTTCCCTTATTCCGTGTATGTGTGTGTGCTGTCAGTATATATAAGTATACGCATATATATATATATATATATTCAGTATATAAATATATTTATATATAGTGCAGTGCTACTACACTCGCCGCCGGGAATATAAAGGGGACGAACTGCGTTTTGCAGCTGTCTCGATCCCATTTGATTTATTAATTACTATGCAAACGACTTCCAGGCTAGAGAACGAGCGCAAGTGCTAATATCGCGTCGTCGTCTTTCGCTCTCTCTCTCTTTCTTTCTGACTCGGGAGTTTGCAATTCATCATTTTCCTTTCTTTTTATTCTTTTATGTTATTATAGAAGAATGACCTGAATTTTATACAAGAAATCTTGCAGAGTGACTCATTTATTTCCCTGTTGGGTCGATACCAGAGAGGGGGAGAGAGAGAAAGAGAGGGAGAGACGGAGACCTTCAGGGTGCTGCTGCGTACCTTGAGGGTTTAATGTCCTCTCAGTGGCTGTCGAAATGGAGACGGACGATGATTGGATAGTTACAGTACTGGGACGAGACGTTGCTGTAGTCGTGGTCTCTGTGGTCCGTTTGAACGTTGATGTTACCGGTCTGGTTGTCGTCGACGGCCGAGATGGGGTAGTAGACGTAGCAGGACTAGTCGTACTTGGTGAGACGGTGGAACTCAATTTAACAGTTGAGATGAAGGTGGTTGTCGGCTTGGTCGTACTTGGTGAGACGGTGGTACTCAATTTAACAGTTGAGATGAAGGTGGTTGTCGGCTTGGTCGTACTCGATGACACCGTAGAGGTTAATTTAACGGTTGAGGTTGTCGGCTTTGCTGACGTAGTAGATGTCAAAGTAGATATGGAGGTCGAGTTTGTTAATGGTCTGGATGTTGTCGTTTGGGTACTTGGTAGACGAACAGTCGTACTCATCGTGGGCTTCAAAGAGAGCGTAAAAAGGGTCGGTTTCGGAGTAGTGACGGTGGTAGATAGCGTCATCGTTGTACTTGTAGTTGAAATCTCTTCTTTCGTTTGAGTTGTGGACGAAACTGCAAACCACGTACAAAATAGGTAAAAAGAAGAAGAAGAATAGGAATAGATCAGCGAAAAGAGTGGAGGTTTTTCACGACAAAGTAGAATTCACTTACAGGTGAGAGAGAACACAATCTATATTATAAAGCGCGATTGCCCCTATTCGAAAACGACTCGCAACACACAATAGGGGATGATGGGCTAAATGTAATCATAAGCCCCTGAGCAGTACATTTCCGCATTTCTCTCTCTCTCTCTCTTTTATTCGTTTTGTGCACGATGACATCGACCAAACAGGGTGGAGGGGATAGCTCTAGAACCTTTTGCTCTTATAATATTATTATTATTATATGGGCGATGATTTACCTAAGAGGCAGTGTTTTGCATAGTCAGAGCAACACGAGCCGTTGAGTAGACAATCATCCAGGCAGCCGCAGCTGGCGGATGCATCCGGTGGTGAAGAGCAGCGAGAGTAGCAGGACGCGCTGCTGGCTGGTGCCATCGTGCTGGTTGTGACCGTCGACCCGCGGGCGGTGCCATTGCCGCTGAACGAACCTGCTACCAAGAAAAGGATAAGAAGAAAACGTCTGAGAAACTGGCAAAGTGAGAGAGAGAGAGAGAGAGAGATGGAAGAGTAGGAGAGCTTGGAATGAGTAGACCATTAAGGAAGCAGTCCGGGAGTCATTCGTCACGCAAGAGCGAAACGAGGAGCGCTCCCGGGTGCCCCTTTTCTAGTCCCCAAACGGTGATAGGTATTATATATACTCGTACACACAAGCATATAAATAAAAATATATGTGTTACATATATATTTTTGTATTTGTATAACGACTTGATCGCTCTTTTGGCTGTTAGAAACCCATTTAGGATAAGAGTAAGTAACTCGCGTTATTACTCCACACGTTTCAAGTGCTGTGTTGCGGCCAAATCACATTTCCAAAGTAAGGTTTCCATCATTCACACGTCATCAGTAAAAAACTATTCAGGACCGAATTGGGAGGGAGACCGAGAGAGATTTCTTTTACCTTTTGATTCGGCGTCCATTCGATCCTTGGCATTTTGGCACTCGATTCCACTACCCAGCCATACGTCATCGATGGCCGTGTCCCCAACATCTATTAAAGCAATTACATTAGAACACGCAATATAGAAGAAACAAAAAAATATTTATCGATTACATCCCGATCCTCGGACTCCTTCAATCACCATCTGGAAGTTTTCCGTCAGATTTCCAGGGATCGAGACGTATCCCTGGCGCCATTGATTTCCTTGATCTCCAGATCGGACAAAAGCTGGCAATACCGAAGACAAACGAGAGCTCTCCATCTTGATGTAAACGTGTAATCGGCCTGTTATAGGTGAAATAATATTACATAAAACACAGGATATATAATATAATATCGATAAGACAGTCCTCTTCAATATTAGCTGAAAGGGGTCGGGTTATGTATTAGTTATTACAGCTTTCATTGCGATTGCGGGGGATGAATGAGCCTTTGAACCCCGCCCGAGGAAGGAGAGAAGGGCTACGCCCTGTTGTGTAAAAAACAATCCTTCCAATTTTCTTCCGTTTGTTTGCAGTTCCTTTCAGCATGATTTACGCCCATCACAGAGCTACCACCGAGACAGAACCGTTTCTATCGTGTTGATGACCCAAAGGATCCCGGCAGGGAATAAATAAAGACAGAGCGTGTCCCGCTTCCATTGCGGAGTAGCACGTCAGCCGGACTGCTGGTAGCACACACATACAAGCACTACCAGTGCTATACAAAAGAGTAAAAAGTCTATTCACGTCACATATCCGACCTTGAAAGGGATCCTTCCAGAGTGATCTCCCGCTCAATGCTCTTCCCATCCGCCTTTTCAATTTTCTCTGTCCTCTTTATACCAAAGAGAAGCAGCAATAGTATATAAATGTAGAAATAGAGGGAAAACGGTAGGCAAGTGACCATGTATATCTGCCATCCCAGAGGTGCGTATATGTATTCAGCAGACAATCGATGAAGGGAGAAACTCTTTTGCGTGTGCGTACCCCATAGGGAAAGCAATTCTTCTTGGAAAAAGGGAAAAATGAACTCTAGGTTTTTTCTCTCTCTTTGAAATGGGACACTTGTATACGCAGGAAATCGATCCCATTGCTTAACTTAAACTTGTCCTTGTTTACAACTTGCCTCTATTTTTTTTAAACCTATAAAAAAAATAAGAGAGGCAACATTGACGTAACGCAACTCGGTATAAAGTGAAGAAGAGCAAACCTTTTAAAAAGTAATCAATAATGCTGCCATTATGACTTAGTGTCGTCTTGTATGTTGAAAACCGAGTTGGATGTTTAGTGACTTTTAAAAAATCAGTCACTTATGCATCACTAAAAGGAAGATTTTCCATACATAAAGGGGGACGATGCGAGATGATGCGTTGGGAATATTAGAGGCGGGAGTGTTAAAGATGCCCTTGACTATCATCTTCATCGTTTCACAACCATATCTAATGGTTGTTTCCAAAGCAAAAGATCCTGTGACGTTTTCTAGCCCATTAGTGCCCCGTCGTGGGTTTGACGATGGCTGCTGATCTCGACAGTTTTGGTGCCTCCTCAGCAACGCCAGAGTTTATTGAGATGCATAAATAATAACAAGAGTGCCACGTCGCATCTATCGTCATTCTAAACATCATTTTCAGACTAGCAGGATCATTTATGCATTAATGCTTGAACTGAAAAAACATGATAGAAACTGATCCTGTAGTAACGAGCGCTAGATAGTCAACTTGTCTGTTGTCCGGATGACAAGACTTGTCCCAACAAGGCGGCGGCACTTTCAAAAGCAATCTTTTTTGCATGTATGTTTATGTCACATGTCAAGCTGAAATGTAGAGTTTGCCGGACGCTTAGGACACCTTTCCATGTATACAGGGATGCAAAGTAAATTCACGTTTCTCAGCAGATGGGTGTCCAAGCAGAAAAAATAGAGAAATTCTTCGTGATTTCCAGAAGCAGGCTTAACTATATATATATATATGTTTGAGACAGCCAACAGAGAGGATTTAGCTAGCCTCTCTCTCTCTCGTCCTTTACACGATGTATATAGTAGTACTACATAGATGCTTCGTGTAGCGCAATAAACTAGCTCATTTCGGCTTGTACAAGATGAAAGGGGCTTTTTTTCTCTCTCTCGGAAGAAATCCTAAACAAAGTCGGAAATCCTAGTGTGCACCCTCGGCTTATATTCCTTGGCGTCGATTCAATCTCATTAATTCAGAACAAACACTCCGGGCTGCCGCTTTGCCCCGGCGTCGTCGTTGTCATCTTCATCCGACAAAAAAAAAAAAAGAAAACAGAACAAAGTGAGGGGGAGTCACAGCTACTAGGATCTTCATGTATGAATACTTTGTTTCTTTCACAAGAATTTTTTTTTCTAACAAAAAGAAAGAATAAGAGATGAAAATTCTATTCGAGGCCTATTTGAAAGTTGGTGCCGTCCAGGAGCTCTTCCACCGGGCTGAGCGCACGCGTAGTGCCCCACAGCTCCACCCGGTGGGACTTGGCGCGGAGGGGGACACAACATTGATTTACGATTGTGGAGAGACGAGGGACGAAAGGGCAATGATTTCCTCTTTTTTTTCTCTCTTATTCTTTCTCTTTCTGTGCCCCGGGAGCGCGTTGAAGCGTGAGCAGTTTACCCTTTCCTACTGCTGCTGGACACAAAAAAAGAATAAGAGAGCAAACTCACTTTTTTCCCCCTCCGGTGGAGAAGTACCACCGCCGAACAATGTCGCTCCCGGTGTGTCTGTGTGTATGTGAGGTCCAACACGCCAAAAAGAGTGGAAGAGAGAAATCCAATTACTCCCGCACGGGAATAATGGAAGAGGGTCTCGAGCTCTCTTTAAATTGGCGTGCTAGAAAGTCATAGAGCTAATGAATTTGGTTTTCTTCCGCTTCTCTTTCTCTCTTTAACTTGGCTGATCTCTCAAAAGAAGAAGAAGAAGGAGAAAATTTATCTAGCCGGAGAGAGAACAACATCAAAGTCCCCTCTCTTGGCTGGATGAACCGCGCACTACATGACGTGACGTGCTCGTCGTCACCTTCAAAGTTTCCGTCATTCCCGCGCTCTGATCTTTTCTTTTTCCGAGTAACCAGTAGGATGATCCTGAATAGAACTACGTATATCCTGATGAACACGATACTACAAGAGGGTAAGATTCCGCAAGAGCGGACATCGCCGAGCGGATACGCGATCCGCTAACCGGTTCCGTGTACAACCGGATGGGTTCATATCGACCGGATCGGAAATGAATTATGCAAAAAGGGTATTCCGGCAGCTGATGCTCTAGAAAAAGCGGCAAGACTATCAGCTCTGTCTTTCTCTCTCTTTTTTCTATACCAAAGAAGAAGAAGAAAAAAACGCCATCGGAATACGGATAGAACTGGAGATACAGATAAATCTATGAACGGAGGACGACGAGGGAATCGCGTTCTGTATTCAACATCTAATCCGAATAAAACGAGACTATTCAAACGAGAGAAAAGCGCCTTTTCCGTGACAAAGAAAGAGACTTAGTCGTAGCATCCGCTTTTCCGCGAAAAAACGGAAACAAAATTAGAAGAAAAGAGGAAAAAACGCGTACTCTCAAGGATGAAAGGGAACGAAATGTTCAGGTCATGATCTGATTTGATTACAACTATATGTATACTCAAATTGGAGGCATTCCACCTGTCAAAGATTGTGGATTCCCGTAAATCTTGCAACGGGCATTTATGGACCCAGAGGAAGATAAACGGCAGATATTTACGACACTGTGCATAATACTCGAATAAATATTTTAAAGAGCGAGAGTAAATGAAATGTTTTATCGCTGATTCGTCTTAAAAATCGATTCAATATGATAAAGCTTTCCGAAACAGAAGGATAAACATTAAAAATTTAACTCGGCTATCGATTCCTCACCAAAAATCATTAGTATCTACCTTGTGCAAAGCAACTGAACAGTCAGCCCATTTATTATGTTGTTCCCATAAAATGAATGTTACTGCTCTAGTGTCTGAATCGAGTTCAACACCATTAAGGTTTTCTAAGGATCAGACCAACAAAAATAAAACTTTTCCTCTTTCCGATTGTTTCAAGTGCCCAGCACACACAAACACCTCATTCTACCAGTTGGCGTGATTAACGAGCACTTCCTCTAACCTAAAAGAAAATGGGCACCCGATGCCGCCGCCGCCACCGCACCATAACACATTGTTGTTCTCGCGCAATGACCGAAGCGTTGCTCTCAAGTGGCTTCATCATCTCAAGTCCCGCCGCGCTGTGCGCTCCTGAAACTGGACACAGCTGGATAAGGACTCGGAACCAAGAGAGAGAGACAAAAAACAACATAAGCTTCTCTTCTTCTTCTTTTATATAAACTACAGATTCAATTATAAAAGGAAGACGCAAGGACGTGGAGCTATGAAACCAATTCCACAAGGATCGAGGGGCTCCATGTCTTTCTCTCTCTCTCATCAAAGTGCTAGGATCGTAGGGGATAGTGTAAAAAAAGATGTGCCCATCAGTAACCCTCATGCTACTAGTCTATGTTAGCGGGATGTGTCAACAAGAGCACGCGAGAGAGAGTGAGAGAAAAAGCAACACCGACGAGGCGCCCGCGCCCGTCACCAGCCCCCATCCCACACTAGTGGGTCCCGATCGATCCTTCCACTCACGGACGGAGCTGAAGCGGTCCAGCTCAGCTCCGTCCGACCAAGAAATAACAAATAAATAAAGCCAGAAGGAGACGAGAAGCTCTTACTCGCGGGCCTGTCGTGCGTCACAGAATTAGACGAACGGCCATCTTTGGTGAAAAATAAAAACTCTTCAAGTGTCTTCAACAAAGAAAGAGACACACAATACAAGGAAACAAAGAGAGAAAAAAAACCCAACTAATTAATGAGAAGAATCTAGACTGGGATTCGATCAATAAGCCTTGTAAAGAGGAAGATGAGATCACTCTAACAAGTTAGAAGAGAAACTTTTGGGTTCGTTTGATCGTAAAATTTGCAGGATTCCTCGAGATTTTCGTAACGATCCTTCTCTATCTTTTTCCTCTTCAAAAATCCTAATCAGTACCAAACCGTATCTATTTCGTCATCGTGCAGATGATGGAAACATCAATAAGGTCCTGATCCTGTATCTCTCACTGAATAGTAAGCTCATTATTATTCTCTCGATTCGGATCCCCCTCGTTCCTTTCAATACGCAAAGTAAATCGAATGTATCTCAATGATCGATACCTTTCTGCGCGTTCAGCTGGACTGTCTCTCACGACCAATATAAATTCTTCATGGGATTTACATGAAACGAATGTAGAAAAAGGTCATATTCTTACCGGTCGTGCTTCCGTACATGTGGTACCAAAAGGTGAAGCAGCTCATGTTCTTTCCAACTCCGGTAGGATCCATCGGTATTTCAGGCGGCGAGTAGACGGGTGAGTAGAGGCGGGCAGTGTCATTCAGCAACCGAGGACTGGACGATTCCATGAATAAGTAATATCCTGTGTGTGTGTGTGTGAATAAGTCAAGGGGATGGATCCCATCAGATCGATTACACTTCTCTTTCTTTCTTTACTCCCGCTGGCTCTTATTTTGAGTCTATACGCTACTGGACCACTTATTTCAGGACGAGTAAACTCAGCGTGAACAAAAAAAGAATCTGCCCTGAAGAGGAGCAAATGCAACTACTTTCGATATCCATGCAAATTTTACTCTCTTCTACCTTGTGGAGTGAGTGCACAGCCTGGGAGGCCGACTTCATTACCATATGATAGAAGAGAGAGAAAGAGCGAGAGAGACTTCCTCACACACTTGCAACTTCATTTCCTTGATGAAGGACGGGCTCATCAAGACTTAAAAGGACCAGCAGCAAGAGCAAAGATAGAAAGAATGAGAGAGAGGGAAACGATCCATAACAAAAGACATCCGCTCTCGAAATAAGAGGAATAGAATATTTTAATTTACCTCCTTTGCCTGCTCCTAAAGTATGATCAAAGCTGGGCCCCGTCCCAAGGTGGCTAGAAGGAGTTCCGTAATTATTCAAAGTCCAATCGAAATCATCTGACGAATCTTGGATCCACCCACATAAATCTTCGCTTTCCATGTTACAACTCATAGAAGGAAGGATTCCACTCGCTTAAAAAAAATTATACATATATATTTTTCTAAGTTTGAAAAATGGGACAATATGGGCGACATCCGTTATAATAATACCTCTGCAGAGCGGGACAGTGCCGTTCCAGTCATATTTGTCGCAGAAGAGCATGGGAGAGCCGGATAAATAGTAGCCCGGATTACATTCGACCCTCTGAACAGCTCCTCCAATAGAAGGAGTAAGGCGGCCGGACGGTGGAGGCGGCAACGGCGGACATCCTTTGGCTAGAGAGAGAGAGAAAGGAGAGAAAGCGAACACAAATCAATGATCTATATATTTCCGTCTTCGATCCATATAAAGCCCCATCTTCCCTCTTTTCTTTCAAAAGCAAATGTTGGCTCCTGAAGGAACATAATAAATCATCGGCACATAAAGTGATAACGGGGTAGAGCTCCCCTTGGATCTCTTCTTATTCTACTTCTTTTTCCCGTTGGGTGATGATTCAAGTCTTGGCCCAATCTGCCGGAATCCAATTTCAATTCTCAACCATATTTCAAATCTTTTCTCTTATGGCAAAAGGATGATTCTTTCTTTCCTTTTTTTATCTCAAGAGATACAGAAAGATGATGGCGATAGCCGAAGCACCATGCAGTTATGTGGTCCAGCAGTGGAGTAAATTTATTATAGAATCCCGTCAGTAAAGAAAAATGAAAGGGCAAAGAAAGGGAAAAAAGTGCGTGTACGTACCAACACAGACAGGAGTCTCTGATGTCCATTCCCCTTGGAGACACGTCGAAGTGCTCTCTCCCACGAGGATGTAATCGCGGTTGCAGCTGTACTTAACGACACGCCCGTTGGACCTTGGTTTGATCTTGCCATTTTTCAGATTCGTTTTCACGCAACCTTCCTTCTTCTTTCCACCTTTACAAAACAATAAATATAAACGTTTTCTTTTATACCAAATCAATTAGGATTAAGAGGATGGATACCCCACTGCTGAGAGCTAACGAAGCTGATTAGGAGAACCACTAATACAGACTGAAATATGAACCACTTCTTGTCCAGCAACATCACGATAAAATATGTAGATCACGCACTTTATAGAACAACCAATTAATAATTTAATTTGTAAAAAAAAAAGGAAAAGAACTGTAGCCGTTGACGAGAACTGTATGACTACTAGGATGTCAAAGAGAACATCGTCATGAATCTTTTTTTTGTTATACGAGGGGAGCTGTTATCGCTTTCTCGCGGAAGCCGTCGCTTGGACATGGGGAATAACTTGACAATCTGAAAAGAATGAAACCAGAGGGAATGCGTTGTGCGACCGACTATCTCCCCCGGATGCAACGC
Organism: Chydorus sphaericus; assembly: GCA_030141595.1. Classification (NCBI taxonomy): domain Eukaryota; kingdom Metazoa; phylum Arthropoda; class Branchiopoda; order Diplostraca; family Chydoridae; genus Chydorus; species Chydorus sphaericus. The sequence continues at coordinate 10,663,127 of CM057930.1, forward strand.
CCTTCGATTACTTCATTCCGAATTTTTTTTTCTGCTTCTTTCTTTCTTTTTTTCGTTAGTACTTCTAGATGATACATCGTCCCAGACAAAGAAATTGGGTCCCCAAGGTGGAATCCATACAGTGCTAACATGTTTCTTCCTAATTTGAACAAATCAATTAACGGGATGTGATGAAAGAAGGCGGTTTTTCCTCCCATATAATTTTTGAGGATTAACGCCTTGTATCATAATATTTTAAACACCATCACCACGAAAAAAAAATACAATTTGCATTGAAAATTTAAATAACATATTTTGTTTCAAATTGAATGTTTAAAGTAAAATAATTAAGGCAGTGTATAATCTCTTATTTTCGGATGGCAGCATCCAAGATTTGGAGTCCACGCAGAACCATCTCTTCTTCATAAGGTAGCCCAATGATTTGCACCGTAATTGGCATCCCTGTTGCTCCTTTGGTACTCTACCAAAATCACATCATGATGACAACGCTATGCTGTGCAGTGATCGAAACATATGAATAATAGAAACTTACTTTCTTTGCAAGCTTGCAAACAATGTCGTTGTGTTGATACTCAGACTCCAATTTAGCCTGATCTTCATCCGTTTCCTTGGTGACAGGAAGTATTCCAGATGGGAAATCAATGAAATTGTACAGACATTCATATGAAAAGGCCGCTGAAATAAATGTAAAAAAAAAGGATCAATTTCAGAACATTTTTGATAATTATTGAACAAGGCTTACGGAGAAGGCGACCAATGTCTTTAGAGAGAGGCGCTGGGCACGCGAAAGAAGGAGCAAGACAGAGGTCGAGTTTCAGTTTACGCCATTGAGATAAAAATTCTTGCTTGTAATCCTGCTGCTTCTTTATTTCCATCCATAGCTGGTGACTGAATTGCAGTCGGTATCCTCCACTACCTATGTTGTTTTAAGTATGTTTTCAAAACAGGGAACCATAAAATATTGAAGTGGAAATCGATATTACCCATAAATAGAGGGACGAGCCGAGGTGCCGTAAAAGACAGGATAGGTTTGATGAGAACTTTCAGGAAATGAGGAAGCTTGATCCCTAGCTTAAATTTTGAAACGAATAATGAAAATTTTTCAGTTCAAATATTCAAAGTTATTACTTAAAAGTACTTACCATAGCCATTTTCAAGACAGGATCAATATCATCGGCATCCCTATTAATAAAAAATATTTCATAAGTTGAAAAATAAAGAAAATATATAAAAAAAGGAAACGCATACAAGGCTTCCAATAAATATTTGCATCTATCCGCTCCTATTAAGCTAGTAAAAGAGTTGACCACTTCCTCGACACGTGGAGGAGCAAAAGGAATCAGTTCATGGCCCAGTTCTTGTAAACGGAGTCGAGACATTTGAACGGCTCGTCGAACACCGGGGGTAGAAGGAAAATAGCCGTCGTCGTCGTAATATCCGATTCGGAGCTTCCTCTCCGTAATGAATTTCTGCAAAACCCATCAACAGAACAGAATGAAGGCTTTACAAAGTACGCATCGCAGTGAATGAGCAAGAAAATCAAATGTCTTACGCTATCATTCCAAGGAATTGGTAGAACATCCGGATCGGCAACCTCCCGGTGGAAGTTGTCGGTCAAAAGTAGTTTGTGTAGCAGCAAGAGTGTCTCTGTGTCTCTTGCTATAATACCTGGAACTGCTTTCACTTTATAGAAAATTCAATGAATAAATTGTCAAAGAGTTGGCCAAAAAAGTTTTGTTGGTGAAAAAAAAATATATACTTCCAACACAGCCGACTGCAGCACTCCTTAGCCCTTTGTAGCTACGATTTGAAACATCAATAAAAGTATAAAATAACCTATGCGTATAATAATACAAATGGTTATACCTAAATCGGAAATTAGTGGGCTTTAACGATGAGACACCGCAAAAAGCCGCTGGAATCCGAATGCTACCTCCAATATCACTACCAATACCTGAAATAGACATTTGATATCTTTACCATGTCTTTATCAATTGGAATTATATAAAATAGCTAGTGGTATACCGAAAGGAGAACCAAGAGCAGAGACCAAAGCTCCTTCACCTCCGGAAGAACCTCCAGGTGTCCGATCCTTATTGTGCGGGTTTTTGGTCAAACCCCAAATAGGATTACTGCATCCAATACTGCGGATACAGAAATTAATCACAAAGCTTTCTGGTGTCCGATTACTATGATGAATTTTAACGAATAGAGCGTATACCTCAGCATGGTTTGTGGAATATTTGTTTTGCAAAAAGGAATAGCTCCCAAACTTTTAAGAGCAACTACGAGAGCGGCATCATCTGTAGATGGTTTGTCGAGAAACTTGCTAACCCCGGCTGTACAATCATAACCGATAAGAGCAACATTGTCTTTGATACTGAAGGGTAGCCCGTGAAGCGGTCCCTTCTTTCCGTTGACACCTCCATCCGCGTCAAGTTTTTTAGCCCATTCCTGAAAATCATTAAACGAAATGGTAATTTTCTATACGTTAATGGTTACTTTGGTGGAATGATAGATAATACCTCTGCTTCGTTGATGAATTCTGTTATGCAATTAATGTCGCGCGTTACCTCCAAAGCCTTTGTAAGCATTAGAAATAAATTGTATAATTTTAAGATAATATAAATAGTCAGAATAAAACTCACTTTTGCTTGATAGGCTTTTAAAACATCTACACAGCTCAACTGTCCATTTTGCAATTTCACTAGCAGCTGTTTAATTGGCAGTTCGATAATTTCTTTTCGTTTTGGGTTCAGGAGTTGAGTCCCGTTGGATGTAAGGCTTTTCTCTAGAAGTCGGTAATTGCTTTGGGTTTTCTCTAGCTTTCTGGCAATTTTGGATTTGACTTCTCTCTGCAGTGTAAAAAGGACATATATTTTGATAAGAAATAACTTATTATATAAACTCCAGTTGTAATATTCATTAATAAATATATAATAATTTTAAAAGGAATATAAATCTTACCCTTGAAGTTTGGTATCTTAGGAATTTCCTTGAGATGAAAACCCCAATCAGGGCAAAGACAACGTAGAAAACTTCAGAAGGCACCTTCTCCATGATGCTGTATTTATCTATTAGATGTTTAACAACCATATTCGTCATTACAAAAGGAGCACACGCTAATGCCATTTTAGAAGATATTGTGAACTTTTTAAATATTTAAAAAATCAATGCCAAATGTCTTAAAGTCAAGTAACTTTCAGAATTATAAGGAAGTTAGATCTGTGCTGCTGTAGGCTATTTGATTAGACCAGCACAATGACAAGGCATGTAAATAATAGCTGCGAGACTATAGACCTATCCTAGACGCCAGGAGGCTAGGATGTAACCGACGTCTATCTTACTAGCATAGAGGGTAAATTGATAAGCTTGGCTTTAAATAATATTTAAAACTTGAAGACTATTTTTGTCTCTTTATCTTATCATTTTACTCGATCCAAATGCATTGTTCTAATATGCCATAATAAATAAGCCATACAAGTCTGATACTGTAACCATTATTGATAAATCATGGGTCATAAATTAGCAATAAATAGTTAAGAAGGCAGTAAACATAAACAATGTTTACAATTGTGGACAGGGATTTCAAAGGGAATGAGAAAAATAAGCATATCATACCTGATGATAATGCAGATATGGAGGAATTGACAACAGGATGCAGGCTGGAGGAGCAAACAGTTTACCTGGTAATATTTATCAGGGATTAATATTATGTAGCATGGCATACTTAAGAGCAAAACCTTTATTTGACAGCCAAGACGAGTCGCGTTAACCATGTAACTGCAGAATATAATAGCAAACAATGAGATGTGCACTACACATTGCAAAAACCCTAAGACTAATGGTGACGCTCTAGAATGTACGCAATGAAAATCTAATCATTTAAGGCTTCTTAAAGTTTGAAACTCTTCATAACAACAATACTTGACAGCTAAAACACCGAAGTGACGAGAGGATGGTGACTCCGCACGGCGATCAGCGAACGGAGCATCGTCTGCTAGCGCCTAGCGCCCTAGCGGCTGATGGATTGGGACGGGGCTCTGTCCTCGAGGGCTGTAAAGAAATATATACTCACTGCTGTATTTGATCTTCATAAATGGTATTCAAATGACCAATGGAACCCTAGAACTGAGGAATTATGGTATATCTACACCGCAAAGCTTGTTGAAAGTTGAAACTTGTAGGTTAATTAAATAAAACTAAAAAATCAGTGGGGGATCAGCGTGCATAAGTTTAAGAAATAGAAATGATGCGCATCTTATTTATCTAATATCTGAAAAAGCTCTGCCAATCTACGACATATCCTGATCATAATACTACCTTGCGTAAAAGCAACATTTGAAGTCTCAAAACGGCCTTTGCATTGATGGCGCACTCAGTAATTTATCCATCAGCTCATTATTACTTTTTTCATCGTCACTTTCAACTTGAATTATGACAAATAAGTCAGCTTAAGGAATTTTCGGCACCAGAAAACTTAATACTACCATTTATTACCCTAACAGTCTTTTCATGTAAATATGCGGCCTTATTATCATTCTTAGAAATCGTTGATAAATAATAATAAAAAAATTAAGTATTAAGCCAATTTCTGGATTGTATTTCAAAACCAAGCATTTCAACACAGAATGTAAGAAAAAAAACCACTACTCAATGCACATGATCATAAAATGGTTGAACCACTTAAAGATCTTTCGCTGAATGCTCAATAAGAGTTACACAATGTGACAATGTGTACCCTTATGAGGGTCACACACACAGCATAATCATGACATAACTTTCAAATCACACAACAATTAATTTCCATTAAAAGAGAAGAAAATCTTGATTAAAAAATAAGGAAAATTTTAACTGAGAAGTAATAAGCGCAATACGCGGACAGGACATTCATTTCGACAATAAAATGCTGCTCAGATCCGAACCACTAAACCAAGCGTCCATGTTCCGTAAAGGAACCAAGCATCGGAAGAAAGTGACGGGGGAAATAGGCCATTGATGAGCCGAACCGAGTATTTTCTTCAACGTAGCCCAGCCATTGTCGCTAATACCTTCAGGTCGGACGAACTCCTTGGGACCCAAAAATCCATCGGGTTGGATTAACTCTCCGTCTACGAGAATCCTCCAGTCGCTGCTCGGCAACCCGCCGAAGTTGGCGCACGGTGGTGGTACGACACCCAGATAGCGACAGAAGTCAATGATCGAGCTGGACTGACGCTCCAAACAGCAACTCGAGCCAAAGAGATTCAATGCCGGAATGGCGAAATAGAGCGACTCCAATGGTCCGGTGTAGCCCGTACTCAGTCCCGATATAAGCATTTCTGACTGGTCACGTCGAGTACGGGGAGCGAAACGGTGAAAGCTGACGATGTTGGCAGGATGCTTACGCAGTTCACAGATGGCTCGATCCGCTTCAATCGGTGTAAGTAAGACCAAGTGATGGACGTTGGTGCCGCTCCACACAGCTAGCACCCATCGCGGAGGTCGCACAAATTCGTCCTGTTTGACAATTTCCTTCCTGAAATATAAATACAAATAACAAAAGAGTAAAATAAATTATTTAGATTACACTTGTACACTATAAATTTTTAAAATCATTGATCTCACAGATGTAAAGAAAGAATGTTGAAGAGCAAAAGCAAAAAATACTACCGAAAAGATATTTTCTTAATAATCAAATCACTTACTTGAGTGTTCTGCGGAAGTTATAGGTGGTAACGATCCTGCTGTCAAATCCACCGGGTTTCATCAACGGGTAGATCGTTGTCTGATTAAGCGCTTCGAGTAACGGTTGTGCCTCTCCGTCCATGAGATAACGTAAGGCTTCAGACGGACTGCGATTGAGGCGGTTGAGCCAGTCGAAATTTTTCGGTCGAAAGGCTACCTCTGGTCCTGGTCGGATGACCTGTCTCTCTTCTTCGAGTTCTTCTTCTAGTTCTCTTTCCTGCTCCTCATTCAGGCACTTTGAATACACTTGAACCATCGAGAGAAATTCTTTGCATCGGCTTAAAATAACCGGTCCAATCTTGCCTAGAGTTTTATTCAGCGTCAAGGTAGACACTATCTCAAAGTTAGGTCAAGGGTATGAGAATGCCTTGGAAGATTCAAGAGGGCTTTGAATTTTTACGTTCGAGTTCAACTATTCACGGTTATTGTTAAAAAATTGTATATTTTAATGAACGGTGACGAAAGTAAATCAAACTTCAATCCTAATTCCCAAATCATCAATCTAAATAAAATGAAACAAGGGTTCGGTGGAAAATAGGTGCATATCTGCACCACTCGAATTCAATTAAAGGAATAACATAATGATGAATCAATATAGGATCGACTTGCTGAATGCTCTTGCTCGCATAAACCTGCATTCTCTCTATCCCATAAAAACCCGGTTCCCTCAAAATGGGAATAGAACTTATTGCCTTTGTAGCGTATACAAGCATACCGAAAGTTGCAGCAGCTTTTGTCTTGTGTGCCGAGATCCCCCCTACCGGCCGCTTTTACAGTAGCTTTGTCGTACCAGTCAGGTCTAAAAGTGCCTGCAGTCTAGCTACAGGCAAGTTCGGACCGATCCTATCCGACAAAGCTAAAATAAAAGTGGCCTGTAAGGTGGCACTGCACATAGCAGACGAATGCTGCTGCAAATTTGGATTGAGAGGTACGATCCAAAGTCGATAAATTCTATAGAAAAATAGGTGAACTCGTCGTCCTTCAAATCTAGCTTCATTAGTTATTAAGGGTTCATACGCTGAAATACTAACTTGGCAATAAAACAACTTCATAATGAGAAAAGAAGCCTAAATCAATTAATCCCTTTAAGCTAGCTTCATTGGTTTACAGGTCCGTAAGTATGTCTCCTATATAAAAAAAATTTAAACTACTTTTCCCAAGACCTTTTTTTATTAAAACCATAGTAACTACACATGTAGATTTTCTTAACTTTGCTTCATCCAACCAGATCTGAGACATAAGAAAAAATAATAATTACATTGAGAGAGATGTATTCTTCGAAAACTAATGTGAGCAAATTACATGATAGCATTCGAGTAGTACGTATACACTTTCAAACACGTATACATTCAGATTGACAATAGGAAACTCTGAGTGAGGTAACATACAAGAAACAGTAATACTTAAAAAGCAAAGAAAATCGAAAACAATTTAATCAACTTCTTCAATGGTGGGTCCACCAGCTCCACCTCTACCAGCTCCGGGCATTCCACCTGGCATTCCACCGGGCATCCCTCCTCCGGCACCGTAAAGTTTCGTGATGATCGGTTTGCAGACCGCTTCGACTTCCTTCAACTTGTGCTCAAACTCCTCCTTTTCAGCAAGTTGATTAGCATCCAACCACTTGATAGCTTCGCTGCATTTGTCCAGCACTGTCGTTCGGTCGGTTTCTGGGATCTTGTCCTTCATCTTTTCGTCCTCAACGGTCTGCTTCATATTGAAGCAGTACGACTCGAGTGAATTCTTGGCCGAAACACGTTCGCGCTGCTTCTCGTCCTCGTCGCGGTACTTGTCGGCTTCGTTGACCATCCGCTCGATCTCTTCTTTGGACAGGCGTCCTTTGTCGTTGGTGATGGTGATCTTGTTTTCGCGTCCAGTAGACTTGTCGGCGGCAGTTACGTTGAGGATACCGTTGGCATCAATGTCGAAGGTAACTTCAATCTGTGGAACACCTCGCGGAGCAGGAGGAATGCCAGACAACTCGAATTTACCCAGCAAGTTGTTATCCTTTGTCATGGCGCGCTCTCCTTCAAACACCTGAATGAGGACTCCGGGCTGGTTGTCGGCGTAAGTCGTGAAGATTTGGGTCTGTTTAGTTGGAATGGTGGTGTTGCGTTTGATGAGAGAGGTCATCACTCCTCCGGCGGTTTCAATACCCAACGAAAGTGGAGCTACGTCGAGAAGTAGAAGATCCTGAACAGCTTCCGACTTGTCACCGTGAAGAATGGCACCTTGGACGGCGGCACCGTAGGCAACAGCCTCATCAGGATTGATGGACTTGTTCAATTCCTTCCCGTTGAAAAAGTCTTGAAGCAGTTTCTGGATCTTCGGGATGCGGGTGCTGCCTCCGACCAGGACGATCTCGTGAATCTGGGCCTTATCCATCTTGGCATCGCGCAAGGCTTTCTCGACTGGTTCCAGGGTGCCACGGAAAAGGTCAGAACATAGTTCCTCAAAGCGAGCGCGGGTGATGGAAGTGTAGAAGTCGATGCCCTCGTAAAGTGAGTCGATTTCGATAGAAGCCTGGCTAGAAGAGGACAGAGTACGTTTGGCGCGTTCGCATGCCGTGCGTAGACGCCGAAGAGCTCGTGGATTAGACAGAAGGTCTTTCTTGTGCTTGCGGTTGAATTCTTGGACGAAGTGGTTCACCATCCTGTTGTCGAAATCCTCACCACCCAAGTGAGTGTCTCCAGCCGTCGATTTGACTTCGAAGATGCCATCCTCGATCGTTAGCATGGACACGTCGAAAGTGCCTCCACCGAGATCGAAAATCAGGACATTCCGTTCACCACTGACTTTCTTGTCGAGTCCTAAAGAGAATATGTTATAAATTATTGTTTGCTGTAAAAAAAATATAATTAAGATAATGTCATTTACCATAAGCGATGGCAGCGGCTGTTGGCTCGTTGATGATGCGTAATACGTTAAGGCCCGAGATGGTTCCGGCATCTTTGGTGGCTTGGCGCTGCGAGTCGTTGAAGTAGGCAGGAACAGTGATGACTGCGTCCGTGACTTTGACTCCGAGGTAAGCCTCTGCTGTTTCCTTCATCTTCACCAACACCATGGATGAAATCTCTTCAGGGGAGAAGGTTTTAGTTTCTCCCTTGTATTCAACTTGGATCTTGGGCTTCGTCGAATCATTGACGACCTTGAAAGGCCAATGCTTCATGTCGCTTTGAACAGTGGGATCATCGAAGCGACGACCGATCAGGCGTTTAGCATCTGTTATAAAAGATAAACAGTTAGTTTAGAATTGAACAATAAATAAGGTAAATTTAGAATTGAGAAAATGAGTAAACAAGTTACTTACCGAAAACGGTGTTGACAGGATTTAAAGCGACTTGATTCTTAGCAGCATCGCCAATCAAACGTTCGGTATCCGTGAAGGCGACGTAGGAAGGTGTCGTACGGTTGCCCTGGTCGTTGGCGATGATCTCGACCTTTCCATGTTGGAAGACTCCCACACACGAGTACGTCGTACCCAAGTCAATTCCGATGCAAGGGGCTTTCTTTGCCATTGTTAATCTAAAAAGAAATGAAGACCAGATTACATTAATAGGTTGTAAGCAGAAAAACATACAGTGATTGAATGATAGCAAGGGAATTTTTGAATATGTTGGCACTTGGCAGTAAATTCATGAAGTAAAACTTACCTTTTAAATTAGTGGTGTAGTTGACACAGAAAAGATGAGCTGGAATAAGAAATAAGTGTAGGATAGCTATTCCTCTTTGAGATTGTTCACCTATTAGATTTGTAACTCTTACTGAGGGGGGAGAGCGAAATTCGTCGGTTATATACCAAACAGCGCACGCTCGAGAATTTTCCACCGCTCAGACGACTGAACGGGTGCTTTCGAGAAACTCCCCGGGTCTTTCTAGAACGCTTCGCTATTGGCTGGCGTAAATCACGTGACGCCTGAAACGTAACTTCGAGAAAGAGGTGAATTTTTTAAACATACCATCTGGTTTTTCTTCGCATCAAATCATGATTGTTTCTTTTAATTAGATTATACCTTCAATAGAAATATTTACGCAATATCGCCTATTACTGGTGAAGCATAAATACTTTTAAAGTGTAGATACATGGAATAAAAAGACCGCTAGTTTCGAAGCCATTCCTCAACTAAAAATTTATAGACGAAAAATTTCGTTTCTGCAAAGCAACGCCCTTTTATTGTTTTCACAAAAAATTGGTAGACTTGTATGTGACCTTCTGCTTCAATTGAAGTTTAAAAAAGAGGCATTTCCAATCCAACGGAAGCTGTAAATTGGAAAATGAAAGCTACGGACCAGGGAACAAAAAATATTTTAGGACACGTTGATTCAGGAATTGTTACAACAAATATACATTAATACTATATGGATCAGCACACTCCACTGCTGCAGTGGAAAAACAAACACACATCATCGGTACATTCACAAGACTAGGGTCTTCAGAATGGACGTACAATATAACTTTGAATGTCATCTATCAAAGAGAGAGGGGTTCTTGATTCATTCATTGTGGGATCAATCAAATATTTAATTTCAGTTAAAAAGAAAGCAAAAGCTTTCTGGAATTTGAAAGGCGTTTTCAGTTCGCACTTAGTTGTGGATTAATTAATTGTATAGTGATTAGAGAGTAGTTTAGGATGAGCTGATTTGGTAAGATGCCTCTTCCACTCCAGTGGCTTCTGCGTGATCGATACCACCGAAGAGGACGTTCACGTTCGGATGTTTGATCCGGACATGGTCTACCACGTCAAGTAAGCTTTTGGCGTTCATGGCCAATATGTGTGCAGCAGAGAGCATTCCCCTAAACGACCAAGTGAAAATAAGGTTAATTACCCTTTCTTTCCAAAAAAATAAAAAAATAAATGACATACTTGCGATACTCGTTGTCCAACGTAGTTGCATGGTAGCGCTCGGCCAGTTTAAGGGCATTGACTAATTCTCCCATGTCTTTACTAAGCACCTTGTGTGCCATTTCCACCTGATAAGAAATTTGAGAGGATTTTAGAATATTTGGAATTTCACGAATAAACAGAATATCGGACTTACTTCTCTATGAGTGCTGGCCGGGAAGTGAGGTACCAATTGATCTACACTAGTCAAGAGAGTACGCAATTCCATCCCGACTTTCTTCACTAGATCAACATACTGGTCACTCCTAGCTTGTTGGACACCTTGTGAAAGTATCATAACCGATCGGACGACTGCCGTAGTGGCATCATAGACCCGGTCATGGGTCCTATCTAACCGAGCCGTCGGAGTTGGTTCCAGTTTCTTGACAACAACAGGTCGATCATCTGCTTGGCTTTGCTGCTTTTGCATCAATGGAGTAGAGGATCGAGGATCTTTCTGGTGAGCACCAGCTCCATCGGTAGACTCAGTGTCGGACCGATCTGATAAGCTCGCAGCCACAGATAACCGCTTTTTCTAGAAATACGACATTGTTAAAGAAAGTAGTTTTTAATATAAAAAGTATGAACCCTACCAAGTGTCCCTCTTCTTCCGCTAGCCACCGACTGTCTTCTTCTGACTGGAGTTGTTGTTGACGTAATCTCCATTCAAGCATTCGCCTCTCTTGCTCTATCTGATCCGCCAAACCAGAGGGTTCCTGTAATAATATAAAATTTGGTTAATGAACGATATTCTAGTTCTACGGAAGAGCTATAAACAAAGCAAGGAAAATATAAAAAAAAAATTTAAAAAAATAGGAGGAGAGGTGATTGATATTTAAAAATAAAATTATTAAAATAAAGGGTAAACAAAAGCCATGCAAGTGCAGCCGTCTTGCAAGAGATAAGTGTTAGAGCCGGTCTATTAAAGCATCCGTCATGCAGTTGCCGATTTGGGCGCCTCTCACATCTCTGCTGGAAACTTTTTTGGACGGCGAGGATGGTGTAACCGCTCTACTGTCGTTCGCGATGTTGGCGTAGACGGGCTGCTGCAGCTTGCTCCGGCTCTTGACTTTGCTGGTGGTTGATCTGTGTTTGGGAGAGACGGGACAGGATGTGCCGGTAAACTCTACCGTGAACGTGTTGAAGACGGACGCGGGAGCATTGTACATCCCGGCTTCGCTCCGGTTCTCGTTGTCCCGCATCAAAGCAGCGAGAACTTCGCTGTTGGGTGCAACTAGGTAAGTCGTCGGTCCAGGTGATGGTTCTTTTTTCGGAAGAGTATTCCCACTCCCAATGAAAGTGGCCGGAACACGGGATGGTTTTGGAGGAGGAGCATCCGAGGGATCACCTGCCGGCCCGATGGAATTCGAAGAGCCCCAAGACATGGCCTGAACTCGACGGTTTTCACGCGACATGGACTCGTCTCGCTCCTTTCTCTCTTCCATTAGGATCTCACTGAAATGTTAAGTTAATTAAGATAAAGCACAATAAAAGTTTAAAAAAAGAGTATTTACCTAAGATTTTCTTTGATGTCTCTGAAGCATGGTCTCTTGGAAGGTTCGTAGGACCAGCATTTGAGCATCAAGCTGTACAGATTAGGGGGGCAGATAGGTGGTAAAGGCAATCGCTCTCCATTTTCGATCCGGCCAATAACGTCACTGTTCTTTATGCCTTGAAACGGCTTCACTCCAAGCATGAATATCTCCCACATGCAAACGCCTAAAAAAAAAAGAGATGAGGTAACTGATTAAGTAACTATGCTGGAAGAAAAAAATTATGAGAATACGTACCGAACATCCAAACGTCGCTGGCTGTGGTGAACCGACGGAAGTTAATGGATTCGGGAGCCATCCATTTGATGGGCAGTACTCCTTTAGATGCCTTGTAGTAACTCTGCTCTTCAACCCATCGACTGAGTCCAAAATCGGCCAGTTTGACACAATCATGGGACGAAACCAAAATGTTGCGGGCAGCAATGTCTCTGCAAAAGTTAAAATAAATTATTTTTAAATCATTCTGTACAATAAAGGATTTAAAGAATTGTGAAGGAAATGTACCGATGAACGAATTTCTTAGACTCGAGGTAGGAGAGAGCAGTGCTCAACTGATGTGCAAAGAGGACTAGCGTAGCTAGATCGTGTTCCAGCCTCGATTGATTCTTCTGCAAGTAGGCCCGCATCTCACCGTAGCGAGCCAGCTCCATCACGATCCAGACGGGCGCTGTCGAACAGACACCAATAAGCCGGATAATGTTGGGATGATCAAACTGCTGCATAATATCTACAGAACATAATAAGTGTTAGGGAAAGTTTGCTATTAGCTCTATAAAAAGAAAATTTTTTTTTTTTTTTGAAGATTAACTGAAACTCACATGCTTCTTCCAGGAATTTGTCTGCTTGCGTCTGGTCTTTGCAAGTTTTAACTGCTACGAGCGTCTGATCTCCACCACCACTCTTAAAGAAGCCCCGGTGTACATCACCAAAGTGACCGTAGCCAATGATTTCTTGCAAATCGATCGAGCTTCTCGACAACTCATAGTTGGGAACTACGTTTTAAAAACACATAAAAAAAAGGTTCTCATATGATTTACGTTTTTTTAAAATATAGTTATTACCAGATGGAGTGGAGTAATCGCCATCCTCATCCACTAGCTCTGCATAATCCCGAAGGTCACTCATTCTATCGTCCACACGAACTCTATTCAATCCGGCGGATAACGGAGGTGCAGGGCTTCCATTCCGGCTATTATTCCTCGAAGCTCCACTAAGACGCGAATTAGGGCGAGACCGATTGACTAGATCTTTGTAAAAACAATTACAATTAAATCACAGATCTTCACTAGTAATATTAAGACATAATGTACAAGTTTATTTAGTTAGTTTACCATGATGGCAGGGACATCCGTATATTTTTACAAGGGAAGCTTTTGGAGGGAAAATGTTAGTCATATCGTTAAAAGGTATTAAGGTGGATTAGCTAACGCTAAAGCAATGAAATCTTTAAATTACCTTTCTTGTTCCATAGAGAGACGTTGGTTCCATTCACCAAGCGACAGTAACGATCAATCAAATCCGCGATGCTCTCGGCCGTCTCCATTGCTGTACAAGTGACAAGAAGAGGCTCTGCAGCACCGGCCACTTTAATTTGTACCACGGCTTTGCCACTATTGGACGCGCTACCCCCGCTACTATTAGTGCCCGTGGCGCTCCTGTTCGAGTGGCTCTCACACTCGACTGAAAGGAGTGTCTCCACTTGCGAAACGTGACTGAAATCCGCTACTAAAATCAACTGCAAAAAGAAGAGAGTTAAATAGTTTATTATCTCAGAATGCAGTAATCAGAGGGAAAACTACAAACCTGGCTGGCAGCCTGACTAGCAGAGTAGGAAATGCCGACATCCGGCCCGATAATGAGCTCGACCGGAATAGACCAGCGAGTCTAAGAAAGCATTTTTAAAAAAGATTAGAAAAAAATGTTCTACTTAAGCAATTTAACAAGGAAAAAGAAAACATTAAAGGGACCTACCCCGAGTTCACACTGGAATTTCTCTCGATCGTAACGGTACACGCTGCGGAGTAGTTCCAAGAACTTGAACATGCAAGCTGATTCCGCAAGGGTCCCACACTTTTTAAAGTGTTGCTGAATCATTTTCTTCAAATTCTAATTTTTAAAACGATATTAAGAAACCATATAAATTAATATTTCACAATAAAAATAGAAACAAACTTTGGGCTTTAGTGTTGTGATGACATTTTCGGGAAGAAGATTGCGCAGACCAAATTCTTTCTCTAATATATCAAGATTGGAACGTTTATCCAGCGCCGACTGGGTCAGGTCCTTGAAGTAGCGACGAATTTCTAAACAGCAGAGTTGAACCGCAATCTCAGGATCTACTACGAGCGACCCATTACTTAGGTAGTCGAACCGCGTCTAAAAATAAAAATTCAAAAAAGTAAATAAGCTATTCTTTGTTCTTAAAAAATAATCAGAATTGAAAGAAGCCCTTTTCTTTAAATTACCTGATCGTAGTAAAAGAGGAAAGTGGCTTTATCCTTCTCGTATAATTCATGCAAATCCGATGGTACGCAACGAATCCTCATTTCTAGGCGCCACTTTTCTCCGGATAGACTCGTCTCAAATCTCTCACGAATCTAATAAATTACAAGAAATGACTTGCATTGCCATAAAATACGGTTTATGGACTTTCCCTCCTTACTTGAGATATGGGTAAAGTGTTGTCCAGCCAATGGTGTGCAGAAGGATTGGTCACTTGAACGACGCGCAACCCAAAAAGGGCTTGGTAAGTTCGAGGAGCACCGGGAGTCAAACTATCCGTAACCGAAACGATTACTTCCTATAAAAGGAATGGTGATTAACTCTCTATGTAAATATGTATATAATCTAAATATGAAAGTGAATTTATACCTCAATGGTAGACGAATCGATACATTTAATAGAGCTAGCTGCTAACTGAAGGTGTCCACCAGGTCGAAAAACTTTCACCGGGAACGAAGTAGGTGGATGCCGGACGATCCCCTCGCCATGGCTCGTACCTAGATGCAAAATAGATGAAAAATGAAAACTAGTTTTAACAAGTGAAATCCATCTTGTTCATTACTCATTGAGGAAGACTTGTTGGTGCTCATCGTGTTGGATTGAGACGAATCCGCCGGATTGTTGACGGGATCAGTTGAGCCGAACCTGCGCATCGGCAATTCCGGCGGGACGAGCAGAGGACGAGTGGATCCTCCACCGTTGTTCCGCAGGTCTCCCTGACTGCCGACCGTGTTGCTTTGAAGAAGAGGTCGGGCCATTTGCGGAGTGAGAGAGCGACCGCCGCCATTCATTCCGGTAATGGCATTTGGGGCCACCTGGAGCGGGGAAACATGCCACTCTTCTTTCCCCTGATTATGTTGCGGCTGCTGCTGCGTGGAGCTCATAATGTGAATGCTCTCGCTCATGCTGCGGTGGTGGTGAACCGGAGCGCGCAATTCTTCAATGCTGCGAGAAAAACAACAACAAATGTAGGGAATTAGTGCTGGCTATACACGCCACTCTCAGTAGATCGGCCCGTTTGTCATCAACGCTCTCTCTCTTTCTCTCTCGCCCGTTCCCCCTTGTTATTTCGACGTCAACGCCAGAGAATCAAGAGGGAAGAGGATGTTACTCATAGCCGAGTGAGCGTTACCATTCTGCCACAAGAAATACAAGCGGCGCCCCGCCGCTAAGGAATCTATGCAGAGGAGACGCAAAGAATTTTTTTTTTTTTTGCCTTCTTCCGGCCCTCTTTCTCTTAAACGTCCCGTATAGCCCTTCTATCTATTTTCAGCCGTAAGTTATTTCTATGACTGAAAGGGGACACGCTTTCAAAAACGAGGGAAAAGTATGAAATGAAGATTAAGAGCCCATCATCAGGGTCAAACTATGTGTAGGCGTGCATTCCAACTAGGTTCTGGGGAATACACAGCGAAACATAATCGATTTATTACAAAGAGAGATCAATCAAAACAGCAAGTCAAAAAGTTAATCAATCTTTTTTTTCTTTTTGTCTTGACACAAATACCTGGTATTGAGCCGTCGCCTAAAACTGAGCCCAGCGTACTTGATCTGCTTCCATCGTCGTGCGGATGGGCTAACACTGCGAAAACTCCTCGGTGACAGCGGATGGAATGTCTCGGTCGAACCGATACATCGACTACTATGCGGCCCAATAACTGGTTGACTAATCCCCGTGACCGTCTGAGAACTGATATCATCTTCGACGTCAACGGCCGCTTGGTAACTACCTCCCGCGCTGGCGGACGCCCAAGGTACCACTACATTCGATAGATCCTGATAGTCCGACTGTCCGAAGCAGGATCCAGCTTTGGTCCAAGCACTCGTCATCGCCATCCTCCTCCGCCCACTACGGTCAATCAACTCGCCTCCTTCAAAAGCGCACGTTTGAAAATTGAAAATATATATCGGTGGTTGGATTTAAAACAAACTCCACCTCCGTCTACCAACGGCTCAGCAACGTAACTGGTGAAAGCTCATAGTGTGAGTCTCATAGAAACGAAATGAAGGAAACGAGAGCGCCGTCGCGCTAACTCCCAAGTTCCCATTCCGTCCCAAAACAGACACAGAAGAAAAAAAAAGGGTATAAGGCTCGAAGTTAAATCTGTCTCCTCGGCCCGCACGGCACGCACGTCCTTCTCTGAAAAGCAAGTGCCGGCCAAACTTCGTTGTTGTTGTTGTTTTTTGCTTTTTAGTATAGGCTATGCCAACAATGCAATCATCACTTCGAAAAAAAAAGACGGATATCAAGGACTATTTCAATTTAGGGCGGATTCTTTAAAATATTATTTCTTCATTTTTTAAAAGCTCTTGTTGATGATAGAAGGATCCGCCTCAC
This sequence comes from Chydorus sphaericus, assembly GCA_030141595.1. Classification (NCBI taxonomy): domain Eukaryota; kingdom Metazoa; phylum Arthropoda; class Branchiopoda; order Diplostraca; family Chydoridae; genus Chydorus; species Chydorus sphaericus. The sequence continues at coordinate 10,680,130 of CM057930.1, forward strand.
TCGTCGAAAAGGGCCGCGAAAGTCTGGGGCGGAACGACACGATTTTTTTTCCTTTATTTTTCGTGTTCTATTCCTTAAAATAACCGGCTGGACTAGTGTTTTTTCTTTTTCTTTCCGTGTAACACGCATACACTCAAGGTTCACGCCTCTCCTAATCATGCTGTTGTATTCAAAAGAGTCAGAATGATCGACAGGTTGCGGAGGGAGCGATCCAATCGAAAGACACCGCCCTTCCCTTAACAGGCTCCCAGTGAAACGAGAATGTAAACAAAGGAAAGAGGGTGCAGCTGGGAAAAAGGGGGTAGAATTATATAACATGCCCCTACAGCTGTCAGACCCACTGACACTGTATCATAAAAAAAGGGCGAGGGAGAACGCAGCTCACTTACGAAGCGATGATTGTTTACGGCCCAGCTGTTTTTTATGAGATTTTTCAATCCAATTTAAAGGGATTTTGACAGTATAAAATAATAAAATCTATTGAAAATAATTCATTTTTTGCACCTAGATAGAACTGGAAATGTTGAAAAGGTATTGAATTTAGGAAAAGATGAATGAAGGGAGAGGGACATTGAAAATGGAACGAGGCTCATGCAAGTTTTTATGAATGAGTTGTATACAGGGCAAAGATAAACAAGTAAAATACAGATCCATTGAAAAACTCATAGAAAGAACATTAGCAACTATTCCGTTTTAATAATTTATGACTGAAATATAATACGTCAATAGTCTACATCCAATTCATCAAATGCCAAGTGTGAATGGACGGTGGCGTAATAACGTTATGGACTCACCTTCCAAAGACAAGCAGCTCATCAATCTGCCGAAAAGATATCCACCATTAATAGCACTGTATATTAGACGGTCTATATTCAACTCTGAGCACTGTCGTGAGCCATGAGATTATCAACATGGGACGAATAATAAACCACGAAGGAACCACGGGAGCACGGGAAAAATAAGACGGCAACAAACAATCCCTGTCAAAGAGTTTCCCTACGCAGATGAATACGGGCAACACTGCGCGAATTCGAAGCCTCCGTGTTGTGTCTGGTTTCGACGATTCACGATTGTGACTGGAAATTTTGTTAAGACGGATATATTTTTTATTCTGAAAATAGTATTTAGATTTCCTCCCCAAACTAAGAATACTTAACGCTGGAAAAATCTGAATTCTCAATAATTTATTAATAAATCGGTTTTTAATAAGGTTGAACTGTGGAGCTTTGGCCTCTCTACTGTGATGATAAAACGCACTCCTTATACGGTTGTTTTTATTTTCCAAATTTAATTGCCTTCACGATGACGCGCTCTGTGTGGCACACTGAAAACGTTTCCAAGGCCGCTTACAGGGTCAGCCTCACTTCAGGGATACGATACGTACAGGCATCCTGTTGCAATCTCGCTTAATCGCATGCCAACAGGACCGCTGATCCGTGACCAGATAACGTATAAAAATAAGGGTTTTGGAAATAATAAAATGGAAAAAGAACCCAAAAAGGTTAAGATTACGTAGACATGCTACTAATAATGCAATAAACGGACAAAGTGAATGCATAAAACTTGTGTATATTTTAAAGAACACGCAGTGCTCGGTGCTGCACTCAAGGAAGAAATCGTGAAATGATGACAAACTCAAATTCTCAAAGGTCTCTGAAGAAAGAGAATAATTCTAATCTTCATTGCACACAGACAAGGGGAAGGAAATACGTACGTACATCAAACTGTTTCAAGACAAAATGATGAATTGAGTTGAAATTCAAAATTTATGATCAAATAAAGAAAAAGAATATTAAACTATGATTTGACAGTCGCTCGGGATAATTATTTCTTCTTCTTCATCGCCTCCTTATAATTTCACCAAAGATGAGTTTCATGTTGAGGCATTTTGACGACACCAACGCCACCGCCAAGCCGTCGATAATTCATGGTACCGCAAAGACGCCACTGATTCTGCTCTGGATCGTACACTTCAATTGTTTTCAAGTAGGTCGAGCCATCAAAACCCCCTACAGCGTATAATTGACCATTAACAACAGCCAGCCCCACCTAAAATAGAAAACAAAAATAGTTATTTAGTAAGTGAATTTAAAGTAAAATCAAAGGGAAAGTATCTTACCCCGCTTCTTCTGGAACTCATAGCTACAATAGGACTCCAAGTGTTTGTATGCGGGTTGTATCGTTCGGCGGATGAAAGTTCTGTCGCATCATCCCGACCACCAACAGCATAGATCCAGTTGTTGTAGACGGCACAACCCAGATGCTTTCTTCTCGTTGACATTGGTGCCACTAATGACCATTTATTCTGACGTGGATCGTATCGCTCCACGGTATTAAGAGGCATTTGGCCGTCAGATCCACCGACAGCGTAAAGATATCCGCCCAAGACTGCAACAGCCACACCCAATCTTCGTGTATTCATCGAAGCCACTTTACTCCATTTGTTCTCTTTGGGATCATATCTGGAAAGGAAATCAAAGTAGCCTGTTAACTCAATAATGAAGGCAATTAATAATCTCATTCAAATCTACCTTTCGACATAATTTAGACAGCTGACTCCATCCTGACCACCAACGGCGTAAAGGTACCCGTCTAGGACGGCAACACCAACGCTAGTTCTACAGGTGCTGGTGGGAGCGACTTCGGAAGACCAGAGGTTCGTCTGTGGGTCATAGCGCTCGATGCTATTCAAATAGGACTGACCATCGTGACCGCCGACGGCATACAAGAGATCGCTGAGGACGGCAACACCCACGCCGCATCTTCGTTTGGACATAGGGGCCACAAGTTTCCATTCGCCTGTTTGAGGATCATAGCGTTCCACAGTTGATATGGCGTCGCCGCTACACCAGCCACCGACGGCGAATAGGACTTCACCGCGACGGACAGGTTTACGAGGTCGAGTCCTTGGTCCTTGCATCAATGGACGCTCTTGCGGTAGAAGTAGATAATTCTTGGCTTCGTCAACTAAATCACGGCATGCCTCGTCGCTCTTAATGAGTAAATCCGAGCCGACGGTCCCGACGAGGAATTTTGGGCTTAGGAGAGGCAAGCGAACGTGCTGCAATACCTGTAACAGAAACAGAACTTTAGTATGGTGTATTTTGTGATAAATATAAATGAAAAATACCTGAGGAAGATGTCCTCGGCGTTCTGCAACATTGTATTTGACCCAGGCAAGAACAGCATTGAATACTTGCTCTTCGGATCTCACATTCAGTTCATCGCTTGATATAATGTCTGTTAAAAAATAGAAATCAATCGTTAAAATTTTTTGAATTCCTGAAAACATAATTGGATAAATGTTTCTTACCTATGAGCTGGTTGACTGGTAAGAGCAGGAATTCTTCACTTTCGGTAACCTGGATTACGCAAATAATAAAAACGTTGTAAGAAAATTGTGAATAACAAAAAAGAGAAATTTTTAGAAACCTCTTGAAAATTATGTTGAGTAAATTTGTCAGCTATCCTTAATAGTTCCCGGCAGGAATGTGTATCGGCGAAAGCCCTGATGCCCAAACAATTGGATGGATCTAGCTGCCTCTTTAAGAATTCACAACATACATCTTGAATCTCTTGGAGCTGCAGGAGGCAAGCTGCTGGAAGCAATGTTTGGACATTTGTTTCTTCCACAAGAATGTAAGATGTGTAGCAAAAATCAATAAGTAGCTCCATGGCTTGCTCATCAATGTCTCTGATGGTCACTTCAGTTTGTCTGGACTCAGCCAACTCTCCGGTGAACATGGCCCTGAAGTAAGGTGAGCAGGCTGAAAGAATGACTCTGTGGGCAAAAATCTTCCGGATCCCAACATTCAGAACCACATCACAGAGTTCACGATGACTCCTCAGGAGGTTTATTTCGGCAAGTGTGCCCCTGGGGTGCTTCTCTGATGTATAGGCCAAACATGCTGGAGAGGGAGACCTCTCAGTGATTAAACTGACTGTTTGTGCCACTTCCATCTGGAACAAAAATATGCATAAAATTAATGAACAGGGGATAAGAACTAAAAATAATCACAGAGAATGAATTTTTGTACTTCTTCAGGGCACTTCATGGACATGTTGACAGAATGACGCACTATCGAGGGTGGTCCCAACCCCTTTTTGGGGCTCAAGAAGGGTGTTTCCGGATACTCTTATCCAAAATATTGTTTCCCGACTCCGTCAAAGAAGTATCATAGTGTCAATAGGAAAATGTTGGCTTCTTAAAGATGTGAGATAGCAATTTCTAAACATTGAAAACTTTCTACGAACTGCATTCACTGTGTTTACGCTAAGTGAACACACACTTGACAAGAGCTACACAACCGAGGACCGAGACAGCGACATTACGTTCACAATACGTGACTCTAAAGTCGACTGAGAGATGGCGTTCAAGATCTAAGAGCGGGAGTTTCAAACGATGGATAGCATTATTGTAGCTTTCGTTAACATGTTGAAAATGTAAAAAAAAAAAAAATCTAGCCTACTTGAGATATTTTAAATATAAATAATACGGTAGTAGAAATACCTGACCTTATATTTTTTCCATTTACCTTGACCTGTAAGTAGTTTCATGGATAGACTGAAATAAGCGGATAAAAGTTGTAGTTTTTCGGTGCAATTCTTATCCTTTAGGGATGTTATTAGACATGACCTTGTTATGTCCCCTTACTCGTTCTGACTCAACCTAATCCGCATCAACATCCGTTGACCGAATATAAAAGCAGTCCAATATCCCTTCCAGATCATTCGTCTCTCAGTTTCAAGACTTTTCACAACTTACTTCTCCGCATATCAACATGGCTACATTCACACACCGATTCTACGTAAGTTTATCATTCAAAAGTTTTCAAACACTTTATTTGATTGTGTTCTGCTTTAGGCTGTTGCTGTAATTTTTCTGATGGCTCTGAGTGACTGCTCTTCAATGGCTTTGAAGAAAACCGAGGTAATGCACGACACGGGCAAAACGACCGATTTTTCGGAAAGAATGGAGCAGGGCTTCAACAACACAATGTTCAAAGTGGTCGAAACTAAAATATCCCTCCTAAACGTCGTTGGCCGAACCATTAACAAAACGGCCGGGCTTCTAATGGGAGCAAAACACAGTCTGAATGAAGCCAAAGATGTCGTCCTGCTAAAAGTTGCCCAAGCTTACAACAAGACGGCTGAAAAAGTGGAAGACTTGAAGGAGGAAGTTAAGGAATACAAGCTGGCCAAAATCGCAGCCAAACATCAGCCCACTCCGATCGTTCTGATGTCAAAGAATGACTTTTTGACTGGCCCAACTTTGAATGGAAATATGGCTCTTCAAACAATTCCGTCATCCGAAATGGAAGCTGTGGTGATGCCCGATCCAACCAATTCCGTCGTAGTCGATTCATTCATTGTTTAAAACACGGATCTGATTATGTAATTCTTTCTTTTCGCCATGCAGTGTAACTTTTGTAGAGACAATAAAAAATTATGTTCTATTTTTAATTGTAAATTTGACCGTTATCCTAGCCTAGGTTCTAAGTCATTCACACGTGCACTGCACTCAAATATGATAAGCTTATCTAGCAGATGGTGATAGCACGAAAAGTGTGCATGCATCCGACGTGTTCGTTTGATTTGTTTATTTCATTCTAGCTCTCCCATTAACATGGATAAAAGCGAGAAGAAATCTGCTACAGTGAAAAGAACAATTAAATTTTACCTTCGTCGGTATGTGTTGCCTTTTATTCTGTTCGTAGTGATTGTCATAACACTTATGTTGTATCAGTGGACTGGCAATAGTAAAAGAGTGAAGATCCAAAACCCGATAAAAGCACGGACAAAATACTTTTTTCAAGAGCCCCTAATATTTAATGATGAGATTTCAAAAGTAGCTGAATATCCTCAAGAAAATAATAGGACAAATAAACGAATCCTTTTTTGGAACGATGTTTTCGGTGTCAGAAAGTTTGACTTTGAAATAGGAAATGAAAATCTTTTCCGTCAAGCCGGCTGTCCAATCTGGAATTGCGAGACTTCCGATAACAGGACTAAACCGGAGAAATATGACGCAATAATGTTTCACCAACGAACCTGGTCACTAAAAGATCTTCCCGAGAAGAGATCCCCTCATCAACGTTACGTCTTTTGGAGTAGAGAGTCGGTTGGTTGGAGGAAAACCAATACGAATCATATGGCCGGGTTCTTCAATTGGACTTTTACTTACCGTTGGGACTCTGATGTAGTTAATCCTTACGGCTGGATAACTCCTGTAAATAAAAGCAATCCTCCAATCACGCCGGAAGTTGTAGAACGTCTTAAAGCGGAAACTGCTTCACCGGGATCAACCAATTACGCTCAAAACAAGACGAAAATGGTGGCTTGGTTTGTCTCAAATTGCGCAAATCACAGCGGTCGAGACAAGTTCGTCAAAGTTTTAAAAAAGTATATGGGAGTGGATGTGTATGGAGGCTGTGGCAATTTAAAATGCCCAAGAGACGAAGCGAAGATGTGTAGATTAATGCTGGAGCGTGATTATAAATTCTACTTGGCTTTGGAGAACACTTTGTGCGCCGATTACGTGACGGAAAAGTTCTTTGATCAAATGCGTTACAATGTTATTCCGATTGTTTTCGACTTCCACGGTCATCATTCCCGATTTGCACCGCCGCATTCTTTCATCAACGCTGCTGATTATCCTACTGTCCGTGATTTAGCTGACTATCTCAAGCTTTTGGACAAGAATGATACTTTGTACAATGAATACTTTTGGTGGAAGAAGCACTTCGTCGTTCACGACAACAGAGAAGAAGGCTATCTAGCCATGTGTCAACTTTGCGCTCTTCTTAATCAAAATCAAACGTCGCCTATCAAAACCTATTACGACATGACGGAATGGTGGGATACCTGGGCAGAGTGCCAAACATTGAAATTCAATCGGCAGAGAACTAGTTGGACTGCAGTGCCCATGAAGGATATATTGTACCGTCGTACAATGATGGAATGGTTTCAATCGATGTTTAGTTAAGTAATATACTATGTAAATATATCTTCCATGTTCTTACTCTTATTTAAAAATTTAGAATGAAGAGTCCATGCTTAATAATTAATTGTTGAACAATTATTTAAACAATGATAAAAATAAAAATTGTGGAAATAGTAACGACCAAAATATATCATTTTCTAAATTCGCTTACGGCAATCTTATTTTTTTCGAAGCACGACGGAGTATGAGAGGTTTTCTTGGATGTACAGAATACTTGGCTTGGTTAGATCTGACGGATTGATGGCCGCTTTCTTGTCCGATATTTGTAATCAGCGTCAACATCTTAATTTTTTTCCTCCATATATACCACCCCTTTTCAACCCTTTCAGGGCTGCTCTTTGCCGCCGCCGGGCGGTAGCCTTCCCTCTCACTTCCTACTTTCTTGCAGTCGCCATTCAGTCTCACAGGTTGACACTCGTCTGCTCAGTGTTTATGTTCACTGACTCACTCAGTGCAGTGCGGTTTCTCAGTGTGGATTACACGAGTTCATTTACACAAGTCAGACATAATAAGTGTGCTTCATCAACTGACAAAATAAAAAATAATCTCTGCGCCTACATTCTTCCTCGTTTATTCCGTACTACCTATCTTTACGGTAAGCCCTCTGAATTTTTTATTTGCCTGATGGAGGCACACAGCAAAAACACACTATTTTAAGTGTCAACTACCACTTAAGTTTGCTCCATCATATATCATTCTTTTTCTTTTCTTGCTTCTGTTTCTCATGGCAGGACACTTTTTTTCAGTATCCATCAGTTATTGAAAATCACCTTGGTTGTTTTTGTTTTTCAGGGCACATCGGTCACTTTTTGGAATAGACTGGTCTCTTCTCCACAACTTAGGTGCTTCAAAAGTGACAAGTTCTTTCTGTTCTTCCTGCTCGAGCTACCCACACTCTCACTCATGTCTACATACTGCCTACCAATGTTGGAGTCCCAGCAATCTCTCCCGCAGCAGGCGGTTCCTCCGTTGGAAATCAAGTATCGTCCATTGAATGCTGGTTTCCGCGGTGAAGTTATCATCCAAGTTGCCGAAGGTCTGAATCGTATCTTTGCTCAAATCGTCAGCGATGAAGCCTATGCCACTGTCACCAAAGTTGAGGAGATTCTGAACGGACTGTTCAAGAAAACCAAAGCTCCTGAGACTGCCCCTGCTGTTGGTACTTACGTTGCTGCTATCTACACCGAAGACGGCAAGTTCTACCGCGCTCGGGTCACCGCTGTCGGCGGAAATCAGCTTTCCCTGGATTACATCGACTTCGGTTTCACGGGCCAAGTGGAGCTCTCTCAAATTCGAGCATTGACGGAGGAGCTCAGCGGCATCCCTTGCAGCACCTACCGCCTCAACTTGTGTCAAACTCGCCGCCCTGATGGTGTTCCTGTCGACGGTATCAAGACATTACTGAACAGTCTTGTTGGCCAAATCTACACCATTGTAAGTTTAATTCTTTTCAATGCATGTTTATTCTTTTTTTATTATTATTTTATTAATTATCTCGTTTCAAACAGGTGGCCCACAAGTACACCGACGGTCTCATCCAGGGCCCCCTGATCAAAGACGATGGACAAGTGATCAACAACTCTATTGCTGAAATAGAGCAGTCGCTGAAGATGGAAGCTATGCGAGCACATCCAAGGTAAGATAAAAAATTGGGTTTTTATGGTTAAAACCAAATGAAGTGAAGCTAGAAAAAAAAAATTACATCGTGTTACCATATTTATAAAATATTAAAATATACTTCAATTAGCTTAGTTGCAATAAAAAATTCACTTTATAAAAGAATAGTTAAATTAAAAGCATTTGATGATTTTTTAGGATCGCTTTCCACCCGGGGACCACCTACACATCTCTTACTCTATCGTCTTTTGAGAACGCGTGTTTTCTACGATCGCATGGAATTGAAGAGCCGATGCTCTCTCAAGATATGGAATCTTGGAATGAACTACTGGTTGGATTGGATGAGGAGACGGGTCAGGTTTCTATCTTGAAATCCAGTAAAGAGTGAAAAAAAGTAATAATAACAAGCAAATGGGGAAAAGAAATTATTTATGTCATTTTTTTTTCGTGTCTTCTTCACTCGTTTTCACCCCTCCAGCTAAATTATACCGAGAATGCTGAAATAAAGAAAAAAATGTTTCGCGTCTAATTTTTTTTTTCTATTTATTTACAATAAATGTATTAATAATAAACGAAGTGTTGTCATCCACAAAGCTGATGAAGAGAGCAACATTTTGCAAACTCTGACTACACAATTCAAACGGAGGCCTTTTGGGGAGTGTAGCAACGCTTTCCTTGACGATGCCATCTTGCTGTGCCACAGTTCCGTCGTTCGTTTGATCCGCCTTTTTGTCTCTTCCTCATTTAGCCTACTCTTTCAACTGCCCTTTTCCTTTAGATTCGCTACCTTTATCTTAGTTGAGTCCTTCGAAGTGGGCGTTAATCTTATAGAGTTGAGCAGAGCGCTTGTCCGTCGTCGCGTTGCAAGCCAGAGTGAAGTCAGCGAGAGCAACACAAACGGAGAAGAGATGGTTCCGATCTTTGCGCATGACTAATGAAGCTTAGTTTTCTATAAGTGAGAAATCGTCCGTCGAAGACTCGGATACCAGTTTCAAAATTCCCCTCCTTAAAACGACAAAAGTTGAAATAGTATAAAGGTCTAAAATATAGACGATTTAAAATGAATCAGTATTACAGCATAAGAATCGCCAAATCAACTCATGTCATCGCTGCCCCATCATCTTTGGATAGATCATCGTTTCCTCCTTGCATAATCATCTAAGAAATTACAATCATGTTAAAAGAGATGTATACAAAACATAATTTCAAACAATTTACCTATAGGATAGTATAATTCGATCATGTGGGAGGCATCATGCGCGTCCTTGACAATAACGCACACTTTCTGGATGCTTTTGGAGTCCCTAAAGAACAGAACAAAATAAATTAGCCGATGAATGCCTTGAACGTGAATATAGAGAAAGATGAATCAACCAACAAGCACTTGAATGAAACAAATAAGTATATGATAAGAGTAAATGCGGTAAAATGGGTTGTATTTACTGGGCAGATTGGTTATTAACTAGGGATCCACATGGAAAACTTTGTTCGTGAACTTACCGACAGCTTAGCAACACCTCTTTCGCTCTCCGACCTTGAACTTGAAAGGATCTACACATTCGTGCAGCTCATATTGGCGGCCGATCCAGATCGTACGTCGCTTAATTGAGTTTCAGCTAACAGTAACAGTATTCAAGAATTATGTTGTCCTTCCGCCCGATCTCCGTAAGCTCTTCCGAATCGGATTAAAAGAAGAATCGTATTAGGCATTTAGGCCTTTTGATTTTGCTTTAATTTTGCTAAAGAAAAAAGAAATGTTTGGTCTCTACCTTTTTATTTTAATTTATATTTGTCGCTGTATTGCAGCGTAATAATAACATGTACCATTTAAAAATATTTCATTTAGAAAGTGAATAAAAAATAGAATTCCGCAATTTTGTAGGGGATAATGTTATAAAATCAGAATTTGGATGTAATTTTTTTTACCGTTAACCACCACTTAAAAATCTCCAGATTGCTATACGTCACTGTCAACTATGTAATCAAGTACCGCCGTTTTTTCAACTTTAAAAGTTTTAAGTGACACCCCTAATCCCTAGCCCAAAGTTGACCCCTCTTAGCCGGTGCCAGCAAAAAAGCGGTTGTATGTCATTCGACTACGTAAAAGTATGTATAAAAGCCGCGTGTCCATGTGCGAGGCTCCGAGATCGTCTGCAGTCTGTACTCCGTAGGAGTTGATGAAGACGACTACTTGCGATTCCAAAATTTGCAAGGTAACCAAGGTTACGAGAATCGAGCAACTACCGCCGCAGTAACCCAGTTACCCAGCCAACAACCGCTCGGCGGCCGGCGTTCAGTATCTTCGTACTCAGTACGTTCACTCGTTGTCTCGTTCAGCTCCTGCTCATTACTTTGGATTCTAAAGTCATCACTCATATCAGTTCAGTGATCCAAAACCTTATTTTGCAACTGACGAGAAGTTATTTTATGCTGGTATTAATTTTTTTATGACTATCTCTTTCACATGTTCATCAATTAAAGCTAAGCTGAGTTTTGGAGAATATTTTAATTATTCGGTGTTTTTTTTTAAATTCCCTTTTATTCTTCAACAGACCTTGCCTGCTGCTGTTCAGAGGCGAATCAAAGCCCTCAAGAACCTTCAACTGGAAACCGCCAAGGTGGAAGCTGAATTTTTCAAAGAGGTGCATGCCTTGGAGTGCAAGTATCAATCTCGCTTTCAGCCATATTTTGAGAAAGTAAGTTAAATCTAAATAGATGCAGTAATGTGACTGGTAAAAGAAATAAATTATTTTGTTAATCACCATTTACAGAGATCTCAAATTGCTGCTGGATTGTATGAGCCAACAGATGAAGAGTGTACTTGGACTTTGGATGATGACAGTAAGGAGGGGGGAGAGAGTAATGAAGACATCAACAGCAATGCTATCTTCCAAGACGAAAAGAAAGATGAAGATTCCAAAGGTGTCCCAGAGTTTTGGCTTACCATTTTCAAGAATGTGGAACTTTTGGCTGATATGATTCAAGTTCATGATGAGCCAATTCTGAAACATCTCACTGACATCAAAGTTCGCTACTTGGAAGATCCTATGGGGTTTGCCTTGGATTTCTTCTTCAGCCCAAATGAATATTTTGAGAACAGTGTGTTGACCAAGACTTATGACATGAAGTGTCAGCCAGAGGAGGAAGACCCTTTCAGCTTTAAAGGACCTGAAATTCACAAATGCAAGGTATGAACGCAGTACTTCTTTGCCGCGTGTGCCAATATTTTTATTTGCATAAATAATTTATTTTGTCTCTCAGGGCACCCCTATTGACTGGAAGAAAGGCAAGAACACTACTGTTAAGACGATCACAAAGAAGCAGAAACACAAGTCGAGCGGATCCATTCGTACGGTTTCCAAAACTGCCCACAATGATTCATTCTTCCATTTCTTCAGTCCCCCAATTGGTAAGATCTGTTGAACATTTAATTTATTTCCAACAATATTTAAATGAATTTGAAATTTTCAGTCTCGGATGGTCCCGACGCTAGTGTCGACGAATCTATTCAGGCTCTACTGACCGCAGACTTTGAAATCGGCCACTACATCCGAGAAAACATTGTGCCACGGGCCACCCTTTTTTTTACAGGTATATTTAACAGTCTTTTTACTTCGAAAAATTGTGGTCTAATTCAGTTAAATTGTCAATTGTATTGATCTTAGGTGATGCGCTCATGAAAGATGACATTGATGAGGAGGAGGAAGAAGAAGAGGACGACGAGGCTTTTTCCAATCCGGCTGCTGCCGGACCCGTAGCCGGTGTAGAACAGTCCAAGGAGGCGAAGCTGAAGGCTCTTCTGCAAGCAGGGTCAGTTAACAACTGTTCTCATTTTCTAATCGTTATTTAAATTTTTTTTTTTTTTTTTTTATGGTATAGGTGTGTAACTGATCCTCGTTGGAAACTCCAGAGTGCGCAGGTAAACTATTTTTTTAATTTTTTACTTTAGTTATTGCAGTTTTGCTACAACTAAGTCGAGCTTATACTTATTTTAAGTTAATTTTACAATTTTAAAATAGGAAGTTAAAAAAGATGCCCAGAAGCATCCTGAAGGAGCTACAGCAGAAATGTTTGACGAAGGCATGAAGAGATATAACCAAATATTGGAAGAAAGGAAAAAGGAGATCGCCCCAAAACTTCAAAAACGAAAAGAGGTATTTTTTTTCTTCCTTTCTTTTAAAAAAAAAATATATTTATATTTGGGCATTTTCTAACGAAATAGGCATTTGACAAAATGATGAAAGAACGGGAAATGAAAGAGCGTTTGAACCGACCTGATGGTGGAGACATGAAAGAAGAAGAAGTCGAATGAGCCCTGTTTCTGCGATATGAAAGAATTAACTCATTTGTAAAATGTTTTTTTTCTCACGTTCCAAGTACACTGTGCGTTCAAATTGATTCTGAAATAAAACCTAGAAAATTGTTATCTTTACTTTTATTCGTCATTTAATTCTAAATAAATCGTAAGGCTCGGGTAGCACACAGTATAAGCTGTTATTTATATTTACATATTACGAAACACTAAAAAAAAGTGAAATGCTGAATAATTGACACTTTGAAGTGTTAGAATAGGTATAGCTGCTTGTAACATTTTTTTCTTCTTGGTGGACTCTCCTTGCTACTTTAAAATCATCAAGTCAATATTCGATCGCTTTGGAAAGTTTGAGTGGAGACTGGGTTAACGAGTAGTGATAAACTGATATCTACTGCTGGCCCGAGAACCGGTTCTCATCACTTGAATTTCCCGCCGATAAGAGAACAAATGAAAAACGGGTTGCGCACGTCTATTGTAAGCGCACGCCTGACTGCAATGCAATGAAGGATATATTGTAATGTCGAACAGTACAAAAGGGAAATAACTTTCAGAAGTAGTTACGACTACGATATTTCAATTTTAAAATTTGCTTGCGTAATATTGTTTCTTCTTTTTCGATCCAAATCAATGGCTTTCGTTATTTATTAAAAAAGAGTTGTGGCAGTAATTTTTTTGGGTCGCTCTCTACAATCACAATCACTCGAGTCTAGATTATGTTGGCTTTTTTAATTTCGAAAAAATTCAAAGGAAAATCTTTTTAAGCCTGCTTGTCTTACTCCGAGGAGAAGAATAGTACCTATACTTAATAAGAAAGGTGTCATCCTTTTACTATTGTCGAACTTGGTTCAGTGCGGGACAAAGTTCGTAGCCTTCTATTGTTTTCTGTATTAGGTTCGTCCTCTTTGCTCAAACCTAAGTAACGAATGCACGCCTCCCCTTTAGCTGATTTGATTTAATTTATTCACACTTGATGGAATTAATATTGTGAATGGATTCCGCTCTTCAACGCTGTTGCACATAGTGTCACTTAATAACATAATCGCTCAAAGGTTCCTTATAACTATTCTTAACCGTTTTCTGCCGATTAATGTTTTCAACTCCACTTATCTACAAACTGCTCGTCTGCCTGCTCAATTCCCAAAGAAAGAGCGGCTAATGAGGGTAAACTAACTTGTCCGTTCAGTTCTCAAAGATATATTTTTAGGCGGGAACGTATTTTTTTTTTTAAGCGACGAAAGATCTTCTCCTCTTTTGTAATTGATTTCACGCTAAATGAATAAATGAAAAATATCTCTAGGAAAAACATTTTTTAAAGAGTCGCTGGAGAATTGAATCTGCATTTCCGTACAAGGAAATACAACAAAATGAAGCACTGAACAAGATTTCAATAGCTAGTTTAGTTTAGTTTATATCTTTTCCTCATCTCCCAGAGGACGGTGCTTATTTTAAGGACCCTTCATCAGTGACGTCTAAAGTTGCTCGGTCATATCCGTCCGCATTCCGGAAGAATGGGAAGGAAATTTCTTTCAAAGAAAATGAATTTGCGCAATTTCTTAAGAAAATGAGTTTATGTTTATCGGAGTTAATTTTGTGTGGCCTCTTTCCAGGCGACGAAGCGCATGCCACCGACGGACTGCGCTTAACGGCTCTCGCGCTCGGCATGCGTGCTAATAACGTCCACCCGCGTACTGTACGTACGGCCACTTAATTGATGGCAGACTTTTTGAACGCATTAAAAAACCCCACGTTTACCCGGTTGTTAATAGGAGTTGACTACGAATGACACAACTTTTAAGAGAGATCTGTTGGATCAACACGCTTCCCGCTACTTATTGGTATTTTGCTCCCGCCTGGTCTTCGTGAGCTCTCCCGGATTAAGTAAGAGGAATTAAATATTAGGATTTTTTTTAAGTGTTGAGAAAATGTTTAATCAAAATTACTTTCAAATGAGAAATGAAATTAAAAGTTAAGTCTACAGTGCCATGACCGTCGAATATCTAGAAATATTTTTTTTGCGTGAAGGCCCCCTGGCGGAAATGTTTGTTTTTCCTTCTGCGAAAGAAAGCATGCAGCGGCCGCCGTTCGGCCGTTGCCTTGCCTTGTCAACATACCGAGGCTGTTTGGAACCAAAGGCGGTTGTCGGTTGAACAGAAATCTGACGTGTTGAGTTGTTTTACAAGAACTGTTTTACGCAAAGTTGCATGTGTGGAGCTCTGATTAATGGTTAAATAATAGCATTTTGTGGTACGTATTTCAATTATTTATTGCGCTCGCCGAGCAGTATCTTCTGGTTATTTTAGAGTCTCAACTTGTACACCTCTATCCGTTTCTTCAAGTACATGTTTTCGTTTTATTTCTTGTAAGCTGCTTGGATTTAGCGTTCATATTCATTTGATACCAGTCCTCTTAATAATATTCTTCATTTTATGTCATGTTTATAGGTTTCATTATTTACCAGACAACAAATATAAGGGTGCTCCTTCCCTTACTGTCATAGAAAAGCAGAGACTGCTGTTTTGATTTGGTAAACCATATTTTTGTGAAGCTTGTTATTGCATAATATCTTGCAGCACTGATAACAATAACAGAAATGATAATCCATTATTTATAATCCTGTCTACTCTGACATCTTTTCTATTCTGACATTCAGCTCCATCATCAACCGGGAGGTTCTTCTCTATCTGTAGCAGCACCAGCTGTGTTGCAACTTCTACAACTCCACGCTTCAAGGTTCACTTATAGTTTTTACTATGCTTTTTCCTCCTCTATGACTATCTATATTCTAATGTTTTTGTCATTGAAATTAATATTTAGGATCAGCAAAGTGAGCTACAGGAATGGCTGACCAACAATGTCCACTAGATCCTTGCGTCATCGCTAGGCTTCCATTACACACTCGAATGAATCTTGCCCACGTGAAAGAGATTGAGCAACACGTTTCATCTGCTGGCCCCTGCACTCACCCCCCTCTATCAGATGTCCTTCTTCATGGAACCCAAGATGGAACTTTCCATGGCATCACCCCTTTACTGCTCGCCTGTGAAGAGGGCCATCTTGAGTCAGTCCAACGAATCGTTCAAGACTGGCATGCGGACGTCAACACTGTTGCTAGCTACAACTACTTTGAGAGAGAGAAAATCAT
Organism: Chydorus sphaericus; assembly: GCA_030141595.1. Lineage (NCBI taxonomy): Eukaryota > Metazoa > Arthropoda > Branchiopoda > Diplostraca > Chydoridae > Chydorus > Chydorus sphaericus. The sequence continues at coordinate 10,696,207 of CM057930.1, forward strand.
AGTAGCTGCGCCTCTATTCGTTGCCGCCCTCAGAGGCCATGTCATGATTGTCCGCTTCCTCATCAACCAAGGGGCAGACGTCTCCGCGACTACATCTTCGCAGGAAAACCCAGGATGTGATGGTCTTACTCCTCTCCATGGAGCTCTGATGGAGTACCACCCCGGACAGTCGTTCTCCGAGAAAAGAGATGAGACGAGAAGCAGCATCGTCCGCCACTTGTTGTTTGCTGGAGCCATCCCATCTACTCTAGCTTCCGATGGAACCCCAGTGTGGATGAGACGTTTCTGTGCTGCTGACTCCACCATCGCACTTGTCGACTATGGCCTCGACGTAAATCAGCTCAATCGCTGGGGTGAAACCATTCTTTACCACTGGATTTCTTCAAGGAATGATTTTACTCGCGGCCTCGATGAAGAAGAGAGAATCGTCGTCATCCAACCGCTTCTTGACAATGGTGCCGATCTTAAGGCTCGAGACAGCAAAGGATTCACACCCATCCTCATTGCAGCACAACTTGAACAGTTTAGCATTATGGATGTATTGCTGAAGAGAACTGAAATTGATCGAAGCGACAAAATCGACGCGCTTGAACTAGCTGGCGCTCTCCTTCTCCTCGAGTATGGATTCAGCACCGAGAACTTCGAGAAAGCTGATGTTTATTGGAAGGAAGCTCTGAAACTCCGTCAAGAACCCGACCCAATCATCAAGATTCCGTTGCAGATGACCAGTAAATGGGCCGTCGAATGGGAGAATTTAGAAGATTTGGAAATCGTCATGGACAAACCCTCCGTTTTCTGGGTCCAGTCTATGGTCACCCGGTTGAGAATCTTTTCCTACAGGAGTTGTGAAGCCGTCAAAAATTTCATCGATTCACAATTTTCTAGCAGCTATTTCAAGGACAGCGACGAATACCACAACGTAGTAGACAAAGTGCCGAAAGATACCCACATTGAAGACTTTTTGTTGGAAACTCTAGGAGTCTTTCTCCGCTTTGGTCCATATGAGCATACGCTTTGGATCCACACGGAAAAACTTGTTCACGAACTAGCCGAAAGCTTAGCAATCCCTCTTTCGCTCTCCGACCATGTACTCGAAAGGATCTACACATTCGTAGAGCTCATCTTGGAAGCCGATCCAGATTGTCGCTTAAATCATCAGTACGACTTCTTCCAAATGTTAGCCCACATACCGGATGTGCTCCAGTTAGAAGACATCAGGGAATACGTGACTCCATCGGCACGACTAAACGCCGGAACCCTGCTAGACCGAGCATGTGGTAGTGGAGATTGGAAAACCCTTCGTCTTGTTCTTCACCTTGGAGCCGATCCCAATCAAAGTTTCGACCGCGGAAATCGACCGCTTCACATTGTTGCCAGTCGAGAAGAAGATTCCGCTGCTCAACTGCTTTTTCACTATGGAGCCAACCCTTTTGCGATCAACGACGAAGGGAAAACTGCTGTTGACTTGTGGATGGAGAAAAACTGCGGCGGAGAAGGCATGCAGTCCAGCGCTTGGGATCGTCGTCCTGACTGGTGCCGTGGCACCGCCCCAAAATTGGTTTGTTTAGCGGCGAAAACAATTCATATTCACGGAATCCCCTACTGTGATCCCGGCGCTGTGCCAGTTGATTGCCTTCCTGTGTTAAAGAACAACTAGTCCTTGCATTTAAGGCATTTCTGCAGGTTTATTTCTGTTCTCTCACGGAAATTTGTGTAAGGTGTGCTATTTTTGATAATTGAAATAACATTTTGTATGTTTGGAAAGAGAAAACAAAGGAAATAAATCTTGTTCATATCTGAAGAGTTATTTTAATATCTACAAAAAGAATTTGCATGGTTTTCCCACGTAAGGTTACCTTCGTAACACATAAATTTTGAACACTACTTTTATTCTTTTTTAAAAGCACAGCTCAATGAAAGAGCGTACAAAAATTCGAAGAAAACAGATACATACCGTTTAAACTAAGTTACCATTTGACTGCTTAGTGAAGCCAAGACAACAAAAATTGCTCTCTTTTTCCCCAGAAACTTTATTATCGATAGATCTGAGCAGGTAAAAATTCGCTCCGGTCATTATTCTTGTTTACATTCACAGATTCGCTACGCAACTTTGCCCTCAGGCCAAAGTTGAAACAGGTATGCTTTCTTAAAAGAATGAAAAACAGCGATAACCCATCAGTCGAGTTCAACGGCTCCTCAATTTATCACGTGTGTTTGTCCCCCTCCGAATGTTTGTTCATTATCAGTGCAGCTAAAACTCAAAGTGAACCAAGTGTTACTAGCAAATGATTTCAAACTGGAGACGCTGTTTCTTCATCCTAGTACTCTTCACTGTCATCATCATCTATTTCTTCTTTTATAGTCACAACATACACAACAATATTAAAATTGTAACACCGCCAAGTGACACTACTAAAAAGATTCTTTTCTGGTACGAGCCCTACAGAGGACCCCATGACTTACGTCTCGCCGGTTGTCCCGTTTGGCAATGCAACGTCACCAGTTACGACCGAAACGAGCAGCCTGTTTTTCCGGAATACTATGACGCTATCGTCTTCCATTTTCGCGATTGGGTTACATCAAACATTCCGGAACGTCGTTCGCCTGAGCAGTATTACGTATTGCTAACGATGGAGTCACCGGCTTGGCGGATAGTCAACACTGAAGAGATGTCCAGCTTTTTCAACTTGACCATGACGTATCGGCACGATTCTGATGTGGTCAATCCTTACGGATGGTTCAGTAAGAGGAATACTAGCATCACAGAAGATCACTCTGTGAATTATGCAACTAACAAGACCAAAATAGCCGCTTGGTTCGTCTCTAATTGTGAATCTCTGAGCGGCCGAAACGAGTTTGTAGCTGCGCTACAGCAGTTCATTCCAGTCGACGTTTACGGGCGGTGCGGTCCTCTAAAGTGTCCTCGATCTCGTGAAGAATATTGTCGACTCATGATTGAACGCGATTACAAGTTCTATTTGGCTTTAGAAAATTCATTGTGTGCAGATTACATCACGGAAAAGTTCTTCACTTTAATGCGGTACAATATCGTGCCGATCGTGTTCGACCTGCACGGCCATCATTCCCGCATCGCTCCTCCGCATTCTTACATCAACGCAGCTGATTTTCCATCAATTCGAGAGTTGGCTGATTACCTCATCCTATTAGATAACGATGACACATTATATAATGAGTATTTTTCGTGGAAGAAGTATTATGATGTTCACGACGCCCAAGGTGGAATGTGCCGTCTCTGCGCTCACCTACATGCCAAAGAAAATAATTATGATTCGGTATTTAAAGTGTATCGCAACATGACGGAATGGTGGGAAACTCAAGCCGAATGTCAAACCGTACACTTCCCTACTTCATCCGGTAGTGATAGCACGTCAACTCGCTGGCAATCTATCCCACTCTCACGAACCGGCGGTACTGTCGAGAATTCACTTGTCGCGCAAAGTGCATCGCTACCTCGTTCCCCTTGAATTGATTTTTACTCTTTTTTTCATATTTCTGTATGGAGTTTACTCTTCCGTAAGTACAAAGTTGAAAATATGCTGTACATTATTGGTGTATATGTTAATGATTTAAGTGTATTTTACTGGTATAAATACAGTTGCATCCGCGCCCTAACAACAGCTGCATGAATCCCTTCTGTAATGAATTAAAACTAAGGCAACTGTGAATATAACATTGGCTTCGTGATTGCCTAATTGAAATGAGGGTATAGCATTGTGGGTTTCTTATCTCATTTCCTTGTTATCTCTTGGGTTGGATACAGCGGTGAAAATCAGCTGACTCGCGTGCGTATTTATTCTTTAAAAGTGGAAAGAACTAGTATGGTTCACAATGCTTAGTATTACAATCCGATTAATGGGAATCAACAGTTGTAGACAAAATTATTGGCATTTCTAATATAGTATGTAGGAATCCATTTTTTTCCCGTACAGCAGATAATCATTAGGGTCACCAAGTGAGTAAACAGCACTGGTAAACCAAACAGAAAAGGGCGCAGTCGCACTGGAACCTATTTGTGACTGGAGTAATATGCACAGGGAATTAGACTACATAATTATTACTACTGTAAAATAGAGCTTTAACTGATAAGCTTGCGTGTTGTCTGTATCAGTGCCGCCGCTTATCATCTTTCATATTTTTCCACATCCTTCTCCCACAGAGAAAATACACGTTTATTCTGTTTTCAAGTTCAGATAAATGTAGAGGAATCATCAGAAAGTAGCCTACGGTGAGCAATCCATAATCTAAAAATATTATGCGCTTAATTGGTTTTAATGTTGCTTTACAATATTATGTAGATCTGGACACGGTGGATGTATTCATCAATATGCCACGTTTCAAAGGCCTCTACTCACGCTGCCTCTCAATCCTGTTTCTATCTACCGTCATTATATGGCTCTGCTTTAAAATATCCGACCAAGAATCGTCGACTTCCACTGTTCTCATCCAACCAACACCTCAACAAGATCTTGACAAAATTAAAATTCCTATTAAGCATGAAAATGTAACTCAAGACGACTCACATCAAGCTAAGACAGTTGAGCCGCAGAATCCTACAACAGAAATTCAATTCAACCAACAAGCGACCGAAATGTCCATCTCAATCGAGCACTTTAAATTAATGGAATCTTATAAAAATGAGAACAGCATCCCAAGAAAAAAGATCCTCTTTTGGAACGATGCCTATGGTGGCAAAACGTTCGATATCGGACTAGGTAAAAACGTTTTCCGTGAAGCCGGCTGCCCAGTCTGGCAGTGCGAGACGACGGATAACCGTGCCTCACCGGAGAGCTACGACGCAGTAGTCTTTCACCAAAGAAGCTGGTACAGGAGTGATCTACCTAAAAAGAGGTACCCTAACCAACGTTACGTGTTTTGGAGTAGAGAATCTCCAGGTTGGCGTTTGATCAACACGGATCACATGGCCGGCTTCTTCAACTGGACCATTTCTTACCGATGGGACTCTGATATTGTATTCCCTTACAGCTGGTTCAGCCCAGTCAACGAGAGTTACGTACCGATGAAACCCGATCCTGAGATATTGAGACGTCTTAAAGCTGAAACAGCTTTACCGGGATCAGTCAATTACGCAAAAAACAAAACTAAAATGGCTGCTTGGTTCGTCTCTAATTGTGATAATCACAGTGCAAGAGATCAGTTTGTAAAGTTCCTTAAAACGTTCATCGAAGTTGACGTCTACGGCCAGTGCGGTGATTACGAATGCCCAAGAAGTAATGAGACAGGATGTCGGCTAATGCTGAAACGTGAATACAAGTTCTACATGGCTTTGGAGAACACGTTATGTGCAGATTACGTCACGGAAAAGTTTTATGGACACATTAAATACGATGTAATTCCAATCGTATTCGATCTTCACGGTCATCATTCCCGATTTGCACCGCCACATTCGTTTATCAACGCGGCTGATTTTCCTTCCGTTCGTGAGTTAGCCGATTACCTCATCCTTTTAGACAAGAACGACACTTTGTATAACGAATATTTCTGGTGGAAGAAACACTACATCAATCATGATAACTTGTCAGAAGAGAAACTGGCTATGTGCCACATGTGCGCTCTATTAAATCAGAACCCGGCACCACCTGTTAAAGTGTATCACGACATGACCGAGTGGTGGGATACCCAAGCTAAATGCCAAACTTTAGAATTCCATCCTTCTACAATCACTAAAGATGCTTCCTATAATTGGAAAGCGGTTCCAATGCTGTTCAAACACTATTGATATTTTATGTTGGAAATTCAAATTGTTCTACTATTTTGAATTTAATAAAATTATTACATGACATTGCGAACATTTATATTATTCCGAATAATGTCTCCTAATTTCTAGCAGCACACAACAAAGATAACGATGATAAACGGTTACAGCAATGGCTTGGCTCCGACCATTGCATCAGCATGGCTGCTCAGTTCCGTCCAGGCGTATAGAATGTCGCTGGACTCGGTATAGCGGGAGCAAACGGCCAAACGAAGTACAAAAAGTCCTTTCAATTTAGCCGGTACTAGATGAATCCTTCCGACTTCGTTGATACGTTTTAAATATGCTTCATTCAAGCTGTTTTCTCCCTAGATAAAAAAATAAAAAAATAAATAGTTTAGAAATAAATTCAATTTAAAAGTCAAACTTTGAGACGGAAGCAGACGAGTCCCATCGCTGGTGGAACCGGGATGTCGAAACGTTCGTCCTTCTCGACTAAATGATGGAACTCTTCGGCCAATTTCACTTGGCGGCGGACATGGGCACGTAGACCTTCGGCTCCATAAGAGCGCATGACGAACCACATTTTAAGGGAACGGAATCGCCTACCCAACGGGATCTGCCAGTGCTGTATTTTTTATCGATCAAATTAAGACGTCGACATCGTTATTGTCTACTATCAAATATAATCAAGTTTGGCATGCACTTACTCGGTAGTCTGGTGCTTGTCCTTGCTGATCGTGTTTGAGGTACAAAGGATCCACGTTGAACGCATCAACGACGTCATTGGCGTTCTTCAACCTTTTATATACATCATATTAAGAAGATCTCTTTCTACGGTACATAAAATCGAAGAATGTAGTTATACCACATGGCTGAGCAGTCAAAGTTGACCAAGAGCCATTTATGGGGATTGAAATTAAAAGAGTCTGCCAGCTCTAGACCGATCAAATGGTGACGGAACTCTTCGCAAACGAAAGCAGAGCCGGCATAAGCTGCATCGACGTGGAGCCACAAGTCGCCGGCATCCCGGCACACTGCGCCGAGCTCGGCTAGGTTATCAAAAGCGCAGGATGGAGTGGTGCCCAAAGTAGCCGTCACCTATATGATACAATAATTAAATGTACTAATTACTCAATTGAAACTTGAAAGTGTTCATACGAAGAATGGGATCAATCCTTTGGCTCTGTCCTCTTCAATAGCTGATTTTAGAGTGGATCCGCGTAGACTAAAATGATCATCCGTCGGAAGGGAACGGATTTTGACTCCTCCTAACATAGCAGCCCTCTCCACCGATGAATGCGCTTGATCTGATTTTAAAACGATCCAGTTTTTTCAAAAGTTAGGAAGGATATTTTTATGAAAGTGTATTTACCAGAAGCATAAATGATTAGTTGTCCGGCAGCTTTGCTCTCATCCAGTTCCGCATTAGCCGCCTTAAGACGGTTCATCGTTTTGGTCTTGGCCGCTAGCAGACCCACTAAAGTCGCCTCACTAGCCGTACCCTTAAAATTGTTTGAAAGATAGTCGTATATATTTATTTACAATAATAGAAAGTCAAAGAGTTGGAAATCTTACTTGAATGACACCACCTCCTTTGCCACCTGAGGAAGCCAAAAACTGCTCCGGAAGATCCAGTAGCTTACCCAACCAATCCATCATAACCACTTCTAGTTCAGTGCAAGCCGGACTAGCAATCTATACATAAGCAATATAATGATAAATGTAGTTTTACAATAATGAAATGGAAATGTACCCAAGAGAAACCAATGCATCCGATAGAGTCGCTCAACATATCCGCTAAAATCGAGGGCCACGAATTGGCAGTCGGAAAGTAAGCGTGAAAATGGGGCGAATGCCAATGCGTTACCTAAATTCAGTTTTATTAATAGTTAAATAGAAAGTTAACATTTAAAGAATTGACTTACGCCTGGCATGATGACTCTTTCGATATCCTTAAAAATCTCATCCCAAGATTCGCCTTTCTCCGGAGCGTGATCCGGAATCAGAGTGCGGATGTAACCCGGCTGGACCGTAGGAAGAACCCGCCTGTAATTCAATCCCAGCATACATAAATACCACTCGTTATATAAGCCTATAAATATCAATCAAATCAACGGAGAGGAACCGAGGAATGGAATTAGATCCGAAGAGAAGGAATAAGGGAAAAGAAGAAAAGTTAATTAAGGCCATGAATCCTTCCTATATAAGGACTTGGCCCTGTTAATAGCCCCTCTTTCTCTTGTGGCTCTTTCTCGCAACAGATAGCTTCTATCAACGAAATGATAAGACCAGCATGAGGCTTGTGAAAGTGTGGCCCTTGGAGACATCAGCACGCCCCCTAGCTCTCTCTCTTTCTGGACGATATAATTCAATTGGGGAACGTTTAATTACAAAGGATAACTCGACTCATCTTTCAGCTAAATTGAATAATATACAGGAAAAGTAAATAGAATACCTTGAACGAATATTTTCGAGGTAGTCGATGATGTAATCAGTCATTTGGTGAGCGGCCGTTCTAAACTGTTGGGCGTCCATTCTGGTATCTTTCGATATTGGAGTTAGATGTGTCAAATGAGTGTTTTGGAACGTCGACTAACGTTGAGCTCTGTTCATCAGTCGACTGGAACGGAACGCGGAGACTCGGGGAATGCCTCTTTCTCCTTTTTATTGGACAAATACCCTATGTCGCAGAGGTTTTGTTGCGCATGGCACCCACTGACCCACTTTTAGGTTACAAAAGTAAATCCAGTTGATAATAAATGCTGTATGTTTTTTAATCAAATAATATGATAATGCAGATACAAAGTGTATAAAGATAATTAGAAATCATTTGACATTGAATTTTAGTGATGCAGAAGTGTCACTTTATTATTCTTTAGGAGAAAATTGCGATAGAATGGATCATAATTTAAAAATAACGTAATTCATCCATTCTACTGATCTTTCAAAATAATAATAATACTTGTCACTGTTGAGAAATACTTTTAAATAGGCTAGATCGCGTTAGACGACAAAATTGCATTGCATATTCAATGTCGAAGAGTTGATTCTTCTTAAGTGCAGAGTAGAAATCAAAAGAAAGTTCGGACACTTTCCATTTCAGGAAAGCGAGAGTCATTTATATTGAGCACACTCTCAGGTCGCAGATAGTTATCGGGCAGCAAAGCATCGGATGTGAGAGAGATTGCATTAGAAAGGCGAACCGATCCATATCGACCCTACTGTACGTGAAAAGTGAAAAGGGATATTGCTTCCATTTGTGAGATGGATGTTGGATTATGTGGAAGAGAAGAGAGGAGCACTATCCAGATAAGGGCCCCGGCGGGCACTTCATTAATTCACTGACGAGAGAGCCCTATGAAATGCGTGAGAATGGGATCAAATCGTTTTCCGTATATAAAGTGTATCGGCCGTTCCAGCTGGATCGACACCGATCAAGAAAGAAAACTAAACACCTTATCCTGCTGCTACAAAGTAAATGTTTAAAGAATACTTGATTATCTTAAGAGACATAAGAAAATGCGTCTTAGGGAATATATCTTCCGTGACTGATGTGGCAGAAAAAAAGGAGGAAGCGTACGTCTAATCATAATTATTTCTTTCGCCTTCACGATATTGCCTTCATAACTGTGGTGCGCTGAGCCTAGTAACTATGGCAACGAAACGTCTAATTACAGCTAGAAGGTTTTTGGCTTTCCCCTTCCCGGATGCCTCCTTTTGTCGTGCTGAAGGATTTCATCGAGTGGTCTCATCAGCGATCCAGCACACCCTCCAACGTACTGCTGCTCATATCAGCGTTAGATACGCTTCTCAATCGCTTCAATAAAATGTGTCTAACGAGCGCTTGGATAGAAAAAAGTTCCGCCTCGATGAGTCCTTTCTTATTTCATGCACGGCTCTGTCACATTTGATATCGATTTTGTTCGTAGGATGAGTGTACACTTGTTGGATTCTTTTCAACATCCTTTCATGTCGTCATTTTCACCAGAGCTTTATAGATTGTGGTAAATTGTGAGACTAGTTTGCAACTTTAAATGTATTTTAAAAGAGTTTAAAGAATTAAGAATCTGACAAAGTAAATCCAATTTTAAACTGTTGCATCGCGCCCTTGGCTGTTGTCACATACACACATTTTTGTTTCATCAGGAAAAGTTATATGAAATTTTTTTGTTTACATTTAAATTTTATTTTTCGAGTAAATAGATAATAGTGGATAATTTTTGTTTGAAACATTTACTTTTTAAATGATCTTCTTGAAAAGTTGAAAAGAAATGGAAAGCGCAATTAAGAAACATATTTTCTATCTGACAACGCTGCACGAGCCAAACCGTAAAGAGCTCGTCCGTCAAGTTGTTTTTCCTATTGTAAGTAAAAGGAGAGGTCCTCCATAGCCGGCTGCTGGGATATCGCCCTTAAACCGAAGCTACCTGAACAGAATTTATTGTCAAATATTAAGTCCTCAACATGGTAAGCACAATATTTATGATAAATTATGTTCTTAATCATCGATGTCATGTATATTTAGTGTATTTATGAGCCGATGGCTTTTGTATCAGACTGATAATATTGGATTCATTTCATTGTCATGTGTTGCCCGGTTCTACCATCTGACATTCTTTACATGTATATTCGATATGTTACCAATTATTTTCATTTAAAATAGGGATTCATTAAAGTGGTTAAGAACAAGGCGTACTTCAAGCGTTTCCAAGTGAAATTCCGCAGGCGACGTGAAGGTCGTACAGACTACTACGCTCGCAAGCGCCTGGTTGTACAAGACAAGAACAAGTACAACACGCCGAAGTACCGCATGATCGTTCGTTTCACGAACAAGGACATCTGTTGTCAGGTATGTTTCAAGCTGTACATGGTTATGGTGGGTTACTCATAATTTTTTCTCAATGCAGATAGCGTATGCCAGAATCGAGGGAGATGTGATTGTTTGCGCTGCTTACAGCCACGAGCTCCCCAACTATGGCATCAAGGTTGGGTTGACTAACTATGCTGCTGCTTACTGCACTGGACTTCTGCTCGCCAGGAGAGTAAGTTCAAAGTTTACAAATATTGATGAGAGCCACTTGCTAAATCTTATTCTGATGTACGAACTTTTCAGCTGTTGAAAAAGTTCAAACTTGACGAGATCTACAAGGGAACTACCGACGTCACAGGAGGAGTTTTCAACGTGGAGGATGTTGAGGATGGCCCTGGTGCCTTCCGAGCCTACCTCGACGTGGGCTTGGCCCGTACCACCACCGGAGCCCGCATCTTCGGCGCCATGAAGGGTGCCGTTGATGGTGGCATCGACATCCCCCACAGCACCAAACGCTTCCCCGGTTACGACTCTGAATCCAAAGAGTTCAACGCCGAGGTCCACCGTAAGCACATCATGGGTACCCATGTTGCTGATTACATGCGCCAGCTAATGGACGATGACGAAGAGGCCTACAAGAAGCAGTTTTCTCAGTTCATCAAGAACGGACTAGTGGCTGACACCGTAATATCATTTATTTTAATTTTATCAAGTTATGCCTGATGCTAATAGTTAGCTTTTATTTTCACCTCTAACAGATCGAGACTATGTACAAGAAGGCTCACGAAGCCATCCGTGCCAGTCCCGAGGCCAAGAAGTCTACCAAGGATCCATCCAAGATCAAGAAGAAGCGCTGGACCGCGAAGAAACTCACCTACGAGGAACGCAAGGCCCGCGTCGCGGCTAAGAAGAAGGAATTCCTCTCCAAGCTGGAATCAGGTGCCGGTGATGCGGATTCTGACTAGATTTCTGCACGTTGTAATGTATTGTTACTCGTGTCGCTCTTCCCAATACACGCGGGATTGCAGCCCTGAATTTGTTCTTCCTGCGTTAACTAGAGTAATTCAAGAGTTATAGGGAGTAGCCAGAATAAACTAGCCATAGACTTGAAATAAAGAACATTTTACTATTGGGGAAATGATCAATCAACAGTGTTAGGAGCAGTTCATATGGGTTTGTCAACTGATCCAGTTAACGTGAGAAGGCAAGTACAAGTTTTAATTAATTATGTCACGTTCTTTGCTTTGAAACAATGAGTAGCCGTCATTCCGTATTAACTCGTCCACCTTACGAAATATTTACATTTGTATTGATAACCGCAAGCAGGTTTGATTTTATATTCTTTTAGTTATTTCTTCATTAAACGATGATGCACATAAATTTTTATTACAATTTTGATTCTGCTCAAAAGAATTGATGGGGAAGAAAGTATTTAGATTTAGAGATGATCACAGAAAATGAGGAACTTACCTTATGAGACCAAATTTGTTTGGGAAAAAGGTAGACAAGTTTCTAGAGAGAAAAAGTGTTAATACCATTCTCCGTGGAAGTGGAAGATGAGAAAGGGTGGACGGATCAGCCCCTGACTTCACCAGGAATCGGATGATGTCCAGTTGGACCGATTCCACCTTTTCTCATTCCAATTAGAGGAATGCACCGTAAAGAGGAGTTATTCTAATGCGAGGTTCTTTAACATCTTTACCCATATCCATTGGGTCGATGAAAGCGCCGGCTGAAATGTTAGCTCTGTGCTGTTCGACGAGGTAGTGGACGATGTCGTAATTCTTATGCAATGCAGCGGCGAAGAGTGGAGCGACTTCTAAATGTCAGAAGATTCTCGGAATAAGGGGGTTTGACGTACATTGCAAAGATTAGTCAAATGATAATATTTTACCTTCACAAAATATCAAGGATTCTATTTTCAACTATTATTAGCACTTTCTGTGTTATCTCTGAATCTACACGGACTCACGAGGGGAAGAAATATAACCTGAACTTGTTTTCATTTAGTTTATCTTTTCATGTAGTTTAACTTTTCACAAACACATTTGGCTTTATAGATCAAGTGGCTTGTATTCTAATTTCCAGAGTGGCTCATTCAAATTCTGTATAATCTCCTGCGGAACGTCCGTGTTGCTGTTCTCCAGAACTGCGTATCGGTGATCATGAGGAATGATTTACACGCACCATACCATCGCGATTTATTGCCGAAGTGCTAATCTCACTATCAAGAGATCATAACCTGAATAGGTAAATCAACTTTTAGAAGCCTTTTCTAAAGGCATTTCCAGTTAAGGAATTTTCATGTCATCTTCACCGCTCTTGAAGAATCGAGCATTCAACAACGACGTCCCTTAAAAGGTCTCATGCAAGACATTTAAACTTTTATAACTAAATATAAGGAATCATTCTAATTTGAATAATCCACATAGTAGCGATACGTAACTCATGGCGCTAGGTTTTCTTTGATTGTAACGGAGGAGATCGGTTCTCTTACTCTCTCTTGGTACTACTTCAACAAGTATAAATAAAAGTATCCCGCGGAAAAGCCTTTTAACTTTCCAGGAGAAGGAAATAGATGTATTAAGAGCTTTTTATAAAGGTTTTGCAGAATGTCAGTGGAGGACTACGTATCAGCGAATGCGGAACCTTTCGCAAATTCTATCGATGTAATGGTACAGCGCTCATCTCACCATTACTGCGCTCTTCAGCCGAACTGACAAGCAACGCAATTTTATTGAAGCTTGTCCGACTTATTTATCTCTCTCTAACTGGAATGAACGATTAAAGATAAGAAAAGAAAAAGTGTATTTGCCCCATGGAATTTATAGTGACAGATATTGTCATCAACAGGTCGACAGCCTGATGATTCATGTTCCACACATTTAACGAGAGCTCCGAGCGATTTGTTCCTTCAAAACCATGATGCTTTGACGCTGCTCCGGTGGTAGTAGAGCTATTTGTTCATCCGACAACTGCAACACTTGCATGATCAATGCCGCCTGTCAGAAAGAAGCAAATTCAAGTACGAGTCTACATTTTAAAGACAAATTTGCTGTTACCTTTTCGGCATCCGAAGTACCGGCACCGATAGCCCACTGCCCACCACCGGCTGGTCCGGTTGGAGTAGGAGCAGTCGAACTTGACGCAGCAGGAGGACCTTGCATTGTTGGTGCCACATTCGGCGCTGGTTGACGACTCATTCCAGCTCTCGGGTCTCTGGGCCCAACAGGAGCAGCAGACCGAGGATCTCTGCGTCTATATTGAATTAAAAAGGATGCTATCAAATTATTTTTTCTAAATTAATTTATAGTTAAGTTCTTACGGGTCCACTTCAGGAACGGGTTGAGCAGGGCGGATAGCAGGTGGCATGTTCATGCCCATACCACCGACTGCCATTGGTGGAGCTGGCCCTGGTCCAGGCATCACCCTAAGATCATGATCTCCTCGGCCCATTCTTGGATCGCCATGACGCAAATCCATGTCTTGACCTACAATAATAATTTATATTTTAATTGACAATAAAAATAATAAAAAATTTATGGGTAAAGATCTATTACCCATAGGTCCTGGACGAGCTCCACCTTGGCCAACCCAAGGTTCATTACTCGGAATCGGAAAGGGTTTAGGCCCTCCATAAGGCATCCCGCCGCCCATCGGTCCTTCTGGCATACCCATCGTGCCGGGCCCTTTCTGGAGCATGGTCAAAGCGTGATTGGGATCGATGACACGCATCACGACCAGGGCTTGAAGCAAAGCATAAGCAAGCTGGGGATTCTGCAGAAGCATTTGCCTAGCTTCATTGGGATTATTCTGAATGCATTGTTTCATCTGCTGCATCAGCTCAAACATCTGCTCTGGCGGCAAAGAAGAGACAGCCTTGGAAATCGTTTCAGGAACTTGCGTCGGATCGATTGTCTCTCCATAAGGATTCTCCACAGGTTTTTCTTGAAACTGAAAAAAGAAAAATCAAAGCATGAGAGTTTTCTAAAAAATTAGATCACAATTTTTTTTTAATCTGTGCAGTAGAAATTTAAGAGAGAATTGGGTAGTACCTGCATCAAGCTTTGCATTTCAAGCCTGGACTTTTCAGTGCATGCATTGTCAACTCTCAGGGTCCGGCCAGCTATTTCAAAGCCGTTGAGATTCCTCATAGCACAGAGGGCTGTTTCCTGATCCCTGTATTCACAAAATCCATAACCTTTGGGCTTTCCAGTTTCCCTGTCATACACAATCCTAAATGAAGAGAAATATTAATTACAATAAGTTTACAAGTCATTACAAGTGATTTTAAAGATAAATACTTGAATGATACTACAGGTCCAACTTCACAGAATATTTCCTTGAGCTTTTCTTCGGTTACATCGTATGGAATATTTCCAACTGTAGAGATTTACGAAGAATTACGATAATAGAAGTTTGGAAACTGCACTAAGAAAGACTTATAAGCTCTTACCGAACACAGATCTAAGCGATTTGTCAATCACAATTTGTGGATCAGCCATTTCTGCAGGAATAGAGAAACTGTTTACGTTCTCGGCTCAAGAATTATCTTAGGGGAAAAAATAAAGAAGCCGGGAGATTGATTTAATTCACCCAAAAAAGTAAAAAAAAAAGCCGAACAAGCAATGAAGCAAACAACAAAACTGTAGCAGACAGCTTTCAAGAAAGCTATAATGTGTGTTGCCAAATCATAATAAATTTGATTCATAAAATTCATTTGAATTTGGGTTTTTGAATAATAAATTTTGAATTTTAGCGAGTGGATGCGATGTTTACCGTTTCGATCTATTGGTTTGATAATTTTCTTCAGTTACTGCACAGTGTGTTAACAGGATAGGAGCAATATTAAAACTGTTACTACTAAGGCTACTACTGTACTAGCAGATGATGAGCGGAAAGCACGGAAAGCCGCTCTGCCACTCCTTACATTATGTGAGACGTCTTACAGCTTAACAGGAACAAAAAAAATTTACTGCTTGCTTCGTTTGTAATTGTGACAATTATAGAGCCATAAAAGAATTCGTTGGGGCACGTAAGGGGGACGTAAAACTTCCATCGAAGTGGGCGTCTGCAGCAAGTGCACGGCGATTACTACTGTACGTGCATAGTGATGAGAAAGATTCAAAGAATGTCGGATAATGATGGAATGTGAATTATACAAGTTGTTCTTGGCTTTGGAGAACACTTTAGGTGCCGATTACGTGACTGAAGGGTTTATGAAAACATGAAATACAATCCCGATCGCATAATTCGATCTTCATGGTAATCGCATTCTCGACTTGTACCTCCGCAATCGCAAATCTTTAATCAACGCAGCTGCTGATCGCAGCTGCCTCGTCTTTTTCTTTCACAAAAAAAAAAAAATCACTGTTGAAGCCGTCATGAAACCGGCTGCCGGTGAGATCAGCAGCGATCTCTGGTCATAAGCTAAAGCTTGTTTCAAAGACGATAACATGTTTGCAGCGCAAGAATTAACTGGTGCATAAGAACTTCTCGATAACCAGGCGGCCAGCTGCCCAGCAATACAGAACTCATTGAAAGATACCAAACCAACAGTGTGTATTTAAATTTACTATCTGTTACAACAGTTCTAAGAACATCAATCTCATCGACACATTGAGAAAAAAGTTAAGCTAGGAAAGAGAATCAAAATAAAGAGACAATGCTCGAGCCAAAAAATCGACCCCAACGGCACAACGGTAAATCACACGTTTTATAGAGGCAAGTAGGTAAACAAAATATGACTGAGACTACTATAACATCGATAGAAGAAAACATTTAAGAGATAATTTTTGGGGGAAAGACCACAACAATTCCAACACCAAAACATATGGTTGATAACCAGTAACAAACAAGCCATGTATGACAACCAACTGTATTTCGCCCAGTCTCTTTATACTTCGTCTTGAATTATACTAGCACCGTTATTGTCAAACTCCTAGGATTAACTGCTTCAGTTTCAAACGTTGAGCCTTGTACTTCATTTTGCTTCTTCAATTGTAAGAAGTAGGTCATCTCCTTCCATTTTCATATCCTTGGTTGCATCCACGGATTTGATCGTACCTACTCAAACAAAGATATTTAAATCAAAATTCTTTAAGTTACTTAAATGGAAAAGAATCCCACCAGAACACGGAGATTGAACAATCATTTCCATCTTCATGGCAGAAAGAACCACCAGGGGTTGACCTTTCTCCACTTTGTCTCCAACTTTCACGCGGATGTCGATAACAGAACCGGGCATTGGAGCGCCAACTGAGCCTTTAACAGCTTTATCTGCTTTCGGGTGAATGTGCATAGTCTTCACAGCAGTTTTGTCACGAATAAAAACGGACCTGGAAATAGTTGTGATTGCTTTATACATTCTAGTAATTATCGGTTAAAACGTGCGTAAACAGATTGATTACCTGAGTTGTCCGTTAAGCTCAAAAAAGACTTCGCGGTCTCCAGTACGAGTGAGATCCTCGGACATGGCAAGTGTCTTGAGATGGAGGGTTTTGCCTTGAGCGATTAGTTACTTCAAATTCCTCGCCTACTTTAGGTCCAGTGAGGAAGGTGCGGGTAGGGAGCTTATCCACGGGTCCATATTTTTCACGGAAATTGAAAAAATCCTTGGCTACAGCAGGATACATAGCAGCAGACATGACGTCCACGTCTCGAATCTATGGCAACAATAAAAAAAAAAAGACCAAACCTCATATAAATTTAAGCATTGAAAAAGGTTGGATGGTTAAAATGAATCTTACAGTATTTCCGTGAGTTTCAATAAGATCAGCCTTGAGCTTGTCTAGATCCAAAGGCGCCATGGATGCTCCTGGACGTCCTTCGATCCTCTTCATTCCTTTAAGAATTTTTGTGCGAAGCGGCTCAGGGAATCCGCCGTGAGGGATGCCTAACTGGCCCTGAAAGAACTCGATTACGGATTTAGGGAAGGAGAGTTCTTCGGCCTGGCGCTCAACGTCGGCTGCGGTCAATTTGTTTTGGACCATGAACTGCGCCAAATCCCCAACCGTCTTGCTCGATGGTGTCACCTTGATTATGTCTCCTACAAGAGAAATATTTTATAACAAGGAATACATAATCTAAAGTATTGTTAATTACTACCTAGAAGAAGGTTTGCTTCACGATATGCTTTTTTGACTTCCTCAAAATGTTCACCAAGACCTTAGGGATTACAAGAAGAGAATTTAGTTAAGTTAAATATACAATAAAAGTGGAATTCTGATATTGAAATCAAGTAACCGTACCCAAAGAGAATGCCTGGAATTGAAGATTAGTGTACTGGCCACCCGGAATTTCGTTAAGGTAAACATCAGCATTGCCCGATTTCATCGTTACGGTGCACTCGAACGGAGCGTACAGGGTTCGGGCCTGCTCCCAATAGGCCGAATAAGCGCTGACAGATTCAAGACTCAATCCAGTATCCAACTCGGAGCCTTGCAGACTAGCAACTATGGCACCCATGGATGGCTGGGACGTCATGCCGGACATGGAATCGACAGCAACATCAACAACGTCGGCTCCAGCCTATTATTTTTAGAAATTTAAGTCAATTGGTTAAATAAAATATCACTTGAAATATATTTACATATGCGGCGGCTAGCATGGAAGCCACTCCAGCTCCGGATGTGTCGTGTGTATGTACGTGAATCGGTACATCAGGATGCTTCTCCCGGATAGCTTGTAATCAACATAGTGGCTGCTCTTGGCTTCAGCAAACCAGCCATGTCTTTGATGCACAATCTATGGAAAACGAATAACTTAACTAATTTGAAACAGAACCTTTTAAATAAAGAAAAAAACAAAAAAACTTAAATACTTACACGTGCGTTCCGGCTTTGACGAGCTCATCAGCTAAATCCACATAGTAGGACAAAGTGTATTTTGTTCGAGTAGGGTCCGATACGTCACCCGTGTACGATATAGCCGCTTCAACGACACCTCCAGCCTGTCCGGCCGCTTCGATACCGAGCATCAGGTTCGGTAGATAGTTGAGCGAGTCAAACACGCGGAAAATGTCCATTCCTGTCCAATAGAATATCATGATAAGCGTTACTTAACAATCTAAAAAGAAAATACAATAAAATGCTTTATCACCTGTATGGACAGCAAGCTCACAAAACTTGTGCACTACATTATCGGGATAGCTGGTGTAGCCTACGGCATTGGCGCCTCGGAGAAGCATTTGGAAAGGGATGTTGGGCATCAGCTTCCTCATCGACTCGAGTCGCTCCCAGGGACACTCATGAAGAAACCTCATAGCCACATCGAAAGTAGCTCCACCCCAGTTCTCCATGGCGTACAGCGGTGAAAATTTGGTTGCAACGAAGGGGCTGATCTTCAATAGGTCGTGAGTTCGAACTCGAGTGGCCAATAAGCTTTGATGGGCATCACGGAAAGTTGTATCCATCAACAAAAGACCCTGTTGAAAATAGGAAAAATAAATGGATAAGTTAAGAGGAAAAACTGAAAACAGGTCGTGCGACTATACCTTATGATTACGGATAGCCTTTGCAAAAGCTGCTGGACCTTGCTCAGTAATGATATCGCGGAATCCTGTAAGACCTAGAGGCCGGTCAACCAGTGGAGGCTGCGGATCAACTTCAGCCGGTTTCAAGTTTGTCCCAAGCGGAGTTAAAGGACCGTTAACCAAAACGTCACCAACGTAATTGAGAAGCTTTTGGGCTCGGTTCTGCGACGGTGTGAATTGGAACAATTCTGGGTGCTCGTCAATAAAGTATGTATCTAAGGTGCCTGTTAAGAACTTTTGGTTTTCCAGGACATTCAGTAGGAATGGCATGTTGGTTTTCACTCCTGTAATATTCATTCATATTAAATCATTGAAACAGTTTTAGTAAAGCTAGAAAAAATGGGTTACCTCGCACACGGAATTCACGCAAGGCACGATTCATTTTGGCTGCTGAGGTTGCCAAGTTTCCGGCGTGAGCAATAACCTAATACAAACGAAATTAAGTTAAGCAGTGAATTCCCACTTATCTCAATTAAATCTCATACTTTGACTAATAAAGAGTCATAATAAGGACTAATGATAGCGCCGGCAAAGGCGGAGGCGCCATCCAATCGGATTCCCATTCCTTCACCGCTCCGGAAAACTTCAATACGGCCAGTATCCGGCTGGAAATTTTTGGCTGGATCTTCAGTTGTCACACGACACTGAATTGCGCAACCTTGCACCACAATTCGATGCTGGTCAAGTTTCAGCTCGGGTAACGTTAAACCCTCTTTGAGAAAAAATAAAAATAAATATAAGGAATACGATTCTCTTAATTGGTAGTGCATTTGTTCAAAAGTTCAGTTCACCTGCAATTTTAACCTGGTGCTGGACTAAATCGATCCCTGTGACCTCCTCCGTCACTGTATGCTCTACCTAAAAGAAAAGATTACAAACAAGCTCAGTTAATGGATAAATATAAAATGTTAATGATCGAAATGTTGGAGGAAACAATTAATAAAGGGATCAAAAGGTTGACAAATAAATATTACCTGAAGGCGAGCGTTAACTTCAATAAAGTAGTATCTACCACTTTCATCCACAAGGAATTCGACCTATTTAAAAATAGTCAATAATAAAAATGAAAGTTTCTCGAATATTTAAATTAATCGTGTTTTCGAAAACATACAGTTCCGGCGTTTTCATATCCAACGTGCTGGGCCAGTCGGACTGCATCGGCCAGCATCCGATCACGGACGGCAGGGTCTAGATTTGGGGCTGGTGCTATCTCCACCACCTTTTGGTGTCGGCGTTGAACAGAACAGTCTCGCTCGTACAGATGGACAACATTGCCCGCTCGATCACCCAAAATCTGAACTAATGTCCAAAAGAAAAATGAATTAAAAAAAAAAGTTTAGATAAGTAAATAACCAAAAGCTATCATTAGTGCGTATGTGAATACCAACCTTCGATATGTCTGGGACGCTCCACAAACTTTTCGATGAACATTGCGCCATTTCCAAAAGCGGCTACAGAGAAAAGAGAAGATTACTAGCATAAGAAGTGAATAATAGAAACGCTAAATAGCAGATGATAATGCATACCCAGCGCTTCGGAGCTGGCACGGTTAAAGGCCTCTTCAACTTCATTCATGTGACGTACAACACGCATTCCTCTTCCGCCACCTCCATATGCTGCCTTGAAGATGACAGGTAGCCCATGTTCCCGGCAAAAGTTAACTGCTTCTTGGGTGGTGGTCACGGGACCCGGCGTACCAGGTACGATTGGCACACCGGCTATTATTTGAAGAGAGAAACAAAGAATTACATACCTGGGTGTGAATAAGGTCGTAGAAAGGTTTATTGTTGTTGAATTACCATCAATTGCAGCCTGTCGAGCGGCCACTTTATCACCCATTTGTTGCACAACACGAGGTGAAGGGCCAATAAATCGAATTCCACTGTCCACGCATGCTTGGGCAAAATCGGCACGCTCCGAAAGGAATCCATAACCAGGATGGATGGCTGAGAGTAATCAATATATTTAATAAATAATTTGGAACAAAAGCTATTATTATAGATAAGCAATATTTTTACCATCAACTCGGTTTTCCTTGGCTACTCGGATAATTTCCTATAGCAAAAATACTCGTATATATACGTAAAATGTATAGAAGGAAAAAAATGGAAATCATACTGGGATAGAAAGGTAAGCTTGGACAGGGGGCAATCCCTTCCCCACTAAGTAGGATTCATCAGCCTTCTGTCTGTGCATGTGCATTTTATCTTGCTCAGAGTAAATGGCTACAGATCGAATACCCAGTTCAGTGCAAGCCCTGAACACTC
Organism: Chydorus sphaericus; assembly: GCA_030141595.1. Lineage (NCBI taxonomy): Eukaryota > Metazoa > Arthropoda > Branchiopoda > Diplostraca > Chydoridae > Chydorus > Chydorus sphaericus. Next base: position 10,717,554 of record CM057930.1, read on the forward strand.
TGATGGCAATCTCTCCTGCAAGATTTATATAAAAAAGTTGTAAAATAAAAGCATTTTGACAAGAAATATATGACTTATGAAGTGTATACCTCTGTTAGCAACCAGCACTGAGCGAATGGGTTTGTACTCAACATCTCTGCACTTGGAGTTAGGAGAGTAATGGGCTACAGATTCATAAAGCTGGGCTCCAGAAAACTTCCAGCTATTCAGCAAGGGATGAGGCTTCAAAAAGGAGCACCGTGCAACATATGCTCCCAACATCTTTGAAACTGAGTTGAAAATAAGAAAATACAAATATTCACGTAAGGTTGTTAGGGTAGATGTACAAGTAGATAAGAAAAAGAAAATATGGGACACACTAGCCTACGTGACTGCGTCGTCGAGAAGAGAAAAAAATTAAGTACCGTCCTTGAGCAATCTGACAAGGCAACAGCGAACAACTGAGAACTACCAGGTAGTGTTTACGAAGAAAATGCTGCTAGCGTTGAAGGCATGCAGTACGGAATAATTAACAAGAACGAGTTATTATTTTATTTATTCACCTGATTAAGGATTCTACCGGCGTACCTAGCTATTCCTGTACAGAATTCCGGATTGTATTAACAACACGATCGACAGAATACAAGACGATTGTCGAGACTCCTTCAGTCCTTCTACGGGACCGGGCGTGCAGTGGTGCAGTTCGTCTGTCAAAACTACTGATCCTGAAATGAAAAACAATCCGCTGTTGCCTTTTTACTTTTTAAAAGAATCCATAAAAACAAAATTTATAAAAGCGTCGTGCCAAGGTCGTGCTTTTAGATTTTGCGAATTGCCCATTTCAAAAGTGCTCATCTATATTCTGACATGATAAACTAGTAATTATTCGTTGTTAAAATACTAGCGACCTACACTATAATTTGCATAGTCGTCCGCAAGACCGCATCCAGTCAACACATATTTGAAAATGAATGATTAGCTCGTTCAGAGCATTGGGTAATTGGGTTCGTAGTAATTAAACTTATTCCACCTAACACCATTCCGGTCAGTTCAAGCTTTCAATTTTCATACATCTCGAAGAGTGAAGGAAAAATCAACTGTTGCACTCATGATTACCGAAAAATTGTAACCGGTGTAGTCAGGCATTTTTATTTATAACTTTTTCAAAAATAATAATTGAAACGTAAATATACATGGGAGAGAAAATAATTCTTACGAAGTTTTTTTTTTTTAATCTAACGATATAAAAATGTCATCTCGCAAATAAGACACAAATCCTAATCTTGAAAAAGAACGAGTAGAATCGGGTTTTATGAACTAAAAATAAGCCTATTTCAAAATACTACTAAAAAATATAACGACGACAAATGTGGATTTTATATTTTTAAAATATCGCAGTATTTTCAAACAATCTTTTTTTAAATTGAAAATTGTAATTTGCCAAAGTTCCGTTTTCTCCTTTTCGTGTTTTCCCGATCCCACACTCCCGAGTCCGCAGTCCCGATCCCGACTCCCGTTGTGGTACGCCTCTTAGGAAATTTACGAACGCAATCGTCACTAGGGGCTTTTGTTTGACAGCTCTGTTTTTGAACGGTCGTATTTCGATGGTTACGGAAGCGTGACTTTGCGTGATACTTATTTTAGTAGAGACAATGAACTGATTCTCAAATTTTTATACTCCTTTTTAAAAAATGGCGAACCGAAACTGTCAGAATTACGTTTCATGCATCAAAATAGATGGAAAACCAATCCTACCACCTGTGGTAAGTTGTAGGCTATCTTTGTGGTTGTACACTGGGATATGTATATTTTCTCAGACTACAGAATCTTGACAATGGAAAATAACATGCTAACATTGTGTTTTATCAATGAATTCAGATGAATGATGATAGAAGGCTAAGCATGCAGCAGCTGCGGGAACAAGCCATTGCTGTTGAAGCCAAACTCAGAGAGAAGAAGAGAGCTCAGCTCATGGAACAGATTCGCTACATCCTTGATCACTGTGTGACCCGGAAAGAGCCTCCTCACACTAGAGCTGGACAATCAAGGCATCCACCTTCCTTGATATCTTCACCAATGAAGCTCAAGATTTCTCACCTTGATGCAAAAGAAGTGCATGTTTCAGCTATATCATCATTCTCTCTACCCACCACACCAACTAAATACAATGATGAAGCCTTAACTGGCCTTCACCAACAGTTCCTAGCCATGAAGAAGAATGTTCCTCAAGATGTGAGCATCTCAGATACTTCTGCCCTCAGCACTGACTTGGGACCTTACATGGAAGGAGATGATACTGATTCATGTGCCAGTGATTCATCCACACCCCATATTCTTACAGATGCTGATATCTCTAGCCCAGACTGCTCAACACACAGCGCAAAATCACCTTCCAGAGTTCGACGCCTGTCCTACACTCTCGAAGCACCCAGTCCCGTCCTATTAAAGCACCTAATGATCAATCGAAATGCCGCCCAGGGAGAACTAATGGAGCCTTCAGTACCCAAATTGGATCTCTATGATGATGACTCTGTAGTTATCCCGAAAAGTGGAAAGAAAAGTTCTACTCCGAGGCACAGCAACAGTACCAACGGACATGCACCACCGTGTAGCATTTCTCTTACTGAAACAACACCGATAAAGATTGCCGGAAGCGATGTTAATCAAGTCAATAGCAATCATCATCATCTTGAGAGAAAGTCGCTCATCAGGAACGATTTCAACAACTTATTGGCCAACGGGAACGATTATGTTGTTGATGAATCAATCAATGAAAAGAACCAGCGGCAAGACAGGAACGGGAACCACCGGGAAGCCAACAACAGCAATCAGAGCCACAAGGGCGGATTAGTAAATCCCAACTTAATCGAAGAATTTCTCCAGCAGCAACAACAGTTGATGAAAGAATTACTGGAGCAGCAAGCACTTGAACAAGAGAAATTGATCAATATGTTCAGAGAACAAGAGCAACAACTGGTGGTCCAGCTGCAAGTCCAGCAGCAAACAAGTAGAAGTAGTGGAGACAGTAAAAGCCCCGCGTGTCGTAACCTCAATCGCAGCTTTGAGCGTGCGGCACGGGCTCGACGCCTCTTCGATTCCGGTCGCCTATCCGCCTTAGTTCGAGGCTACCTTACTCGTCGACTATTAGCAACGGATCGAGTTCAAGCCATACTGCAGACCATACGCGACACAACGACCTGCCTCAAAGAGCTGAATCAAGGAAGTCTCACCATCTTGCCCAGCGACGTCGAGTTGCACCGTCGACTCATCCAGCAACTAAACGGAGCCATCACAGCCTTCCACGAAGTTTTCACCCATTGGGGAGTGAGCGAGCGGATGCTGGCCATTCGGCGGGATCGCGAGAAGAAAGCTCTCATGGTTACAGGCAGAGGTATTTGACCTATTTGGTACTCGGATCTTTTTCTGATTAGCTCAATCTGAAATTACTTGTATTTCTGTAAGTTTAAACGTGAATAACTGTTACACAATTCTCTTAATTCAATTTAGCCGTTAGTAGGCGGAAATAAAGACAGCTTTAAAAACTGCTCATTTAGTGGATATCAATTTCACCAAACGGACACCTCTGAACATCCGTCTTTATTTTACATCTTTCAGGAAACGACTGAAATCGAAAATGGTGCATCAAAGAAAGAATAAAACGGAGGGTTTTATGCATATGCAGGACAGATGTTTAGAGTAACCTTGTAGAATGGTCTGCTGCCTTTTACCAACTCTCCAGTGCCTTGCTTCCTATAGTTTAAAAGAAATGAAATAAGGGTCATGGTCACATACAAAAAAAGTCGCTCCCATGGGCATGTAGATCTTTCAAAGTTTAAACTCTCCGAGGGTACAAAGACAGGTGTGATTTGTTCTAAAAATTTAAAGAAAGAAAAAAACTTAAATTCAAATAATTGTTGTAAACAACATTTCAAAATCGGCTTCAAGTAAAATTTTTAACGATATTTTTTATGTTTCGATTTCTCGCAATAAATTATGAAAAAGGGAGACTATTTCTTAAGAAACTTGTGATTTCGTGAGTGAAAAATCATCAAATTTACACCTCCATAACTTTCGTGTTTAATTTCTTTAGATTTTTGCTTCTATTGACAACAGATAAATTGTTCTTCGATTAATCTCTGGAAAGTCGATTTCTTCTTCCCTTGATTGCCTTTTTGTAATCGTTGTTCAGCATGCTATTTTCTATAAAAGGCAATGAAAACATCGATATTTCTTATTAATCCAAATTTTTGGGTTACAGGTATGCCAGTTCAAATGAGGTCCAGAAGCCGATCTCTATCTAGCGCCACACAGAAAAGCCTTAGCCGGAAGCAAAGTACTAATTCAACGACGAGCCATTATCGACATCAGCAACAGGACAGCAGCAGGCCCAGTTCCGCCTCGACTATGCCTCGGACATCTCCGTCCTCTTTCGCTTCTTCCTATTCCATCCGCCGGAGTCCGACTTCCTCATTGAGCTCTTACTCTGCTGCTGCCCAGTCTAATAACAGTGCGGGTATATAATCAATCGATTCTGCAACCCACTTTCTATTTTACCCAATGTTTTATGCTAATTTTTCTTTCTGTCTTGCTTGCCAATAAATTATATAGGATCCCTTCACGGAAAAAAGCAACAACAACAACTGCCGGTGGTGAAAGGCCGCAAGCCTTGGCGCTGTTGATCTACTAAGCCAGTATTGTATGTTTTTGGATTTGCATCTGCAACGAAGAGAGAAATTTTTCTGCGCTCCGTTATTTTCTTCTTTTTTAGCAATGTTCAATAAGAAACTTATCTTCTTTGTGTGTACTGGAATGTATACTTATTTTTAAAATGGAATACGCCTTTTCTAATATAATTCATTCAGGCTGTTGGTTTCTAAATACACAACAGGAAACTTGACTGCACTTTACGATCTGGCGGAAGTTGTAAAAAAAAAAGAGAGTAAAAGAAAAGATTCAGATATAGACGGACACCGTCCTGGAACACTGCCTTCAATCAAAAAGAAACTACATGATGCAAGCTAATCAATGAATGGCTTTGATTGAATTATACTTTGACGGTGCGTAGTGAAACAATGATACTCCTTTCTCTATTTGTTGCGTCACGCTCCCGGAGAGATGTTGAACTCGTTTATGTTTTCCTTTCCTCTGTGGACGGGAAACGCTTTGACCGATATTTCGTTGCCTATCAAAATCTTGTGGTTTCCGCTCGCATTTAGCCGTTCTTGGTATATTTACGTTGCGCATCTTCTCTTTCAGAGCCGTCCATTCAGCCGCTCATCACCTCATCATCTGCTCAGCAAGTTTTTTTTTCTTCTTCGTCATCTTATGTATCGCGTTACACAACATTAGGAAATAAGTGCGGCCACAACGGGCGCGTGCGATTCCGTGCTGGGACACTCTTTACCTCAATGTTACGCCCACCGTGACGTGCCCTGCTGGTATAGAGAAGATGCATTCATTGGGCAGGTGCCGCGCGTGTCACGACGACAACCGCTCGTTTTCTCCTCATCGTCCAGAGTAATTCAAAGCGAGAAAGAATAAAAGACGACAACTCGCGTGTAGCAGGTACTATTTAAATGGAGAAATCGTGAAGCACGTCCGCGAAGCTGCAACACATTGAGCACAGCACCCATTCATAGTGTCATCCCGGGGGAGCAATTAAGAAAAAGGAAAATGGTGTGACTCCCTTCCTACCTTCAAGGTCCAATTATCGCAATTATCTGTATAATAACAAGGATACCAACAACTTTTGAAATAAATCTTTAAAAAAATTTGTATTTGTGTCCTTTTGATTAATGAATAATGAATGAAAAAAAAACGGTTTGTATGCTTTAGTTCGGTCTGCCGCGCGCACCTGTAATTTGTGAACCGTTTCATAGCATTCAATGTAAAACGGAAAAGAAGTTATGCAACACCACAAACCTAAAAACTCGGGCAAAATAGTTAGATAATGTGAGTCTTTGGAAGTAATAGAATAATTAGAGCTTTTGGTGTCGTAAAATCGAGGACGGTATGTATACATAAAAACATTTTATGAATAAGTAGGAGGCCGTCCTTTCCGGCACCAAAAGGAAATCCTCTTAATAATAAATAATAATAATAAATAGAAGAGAGTGTGCTGCTGCCAACCAGTGTTCGTTTCGTGAATAAAGTAAGTAGGCGATGAGCATTCCTATACAGTAACTAGGCAATTGATCACGGCTGTCCATGCGCTGATGGATGGTGTCTTGAATCTTTAAACGGCCATCAATATGGAAAAATGATGCAGCCAAGATCCCTATCCGGTATGCCGTAACTAACAAACATATTTTAATAACAGAGGGGGTATAAGGATGGCCCTCTTTTTTTCTTCCTTTCTATGTCATGAGAACGAAGAAGAGGGGAGAGTCAAATATATTCTTCGGCGCTGTAAAGCGTTTTTTTCTTCTTCTTCAAACCGCAGAGAGCTTTTTGTCTAGTACTACTACCCCATAGTTAGGGATACATACCGTCTTGTAGGAAGAATATATAACCCCTTTGGATCCATCTCCAATGTGAATGGAACAGCTGTGTCTGCTAGGTAAAATTAAGGTCAGTCATGAGAACCATCTATACAGTGTAAAAGTAACAATAGAGAAAAGAAGGAACTTCCATCAGTTTCCTGTGTGATGCCCCTGATTTCTAGCCATCCAAGCTTTATATTATACGAGAAAGAAAGAAAAAAAAAGTGCTGGATGATGGAGCGTGTAACAGAAAAATGACGATACTCGGAAGCCACTGCTATATAACTCGCCCGCCGGAAACTTTCTCCTTGAGTCTATACATTATATAATGTGTATACTCTACAAAGTGGCCAGGTGATGTCCAGCGCTCTCCATCTATTACAACTTCAGGTGATGATGATGATGATGTACCTATAGAAATCGTACGCGCGCGTGTGACCCACTTGGCGTATTGTACCAATAGGGGTAGTTTGTAGCCGAAGAAAGAAAGAAAAAAAAAAACTCTGCTGGGTGATTATATTTCTTTAAAAGCTAGAAAGGATGGTCAAAGGATAATTGAGCGTGAAAACGAGGGCTGACTGGCAGTCTATACACACTGTTATTATTATCGTGATAGGAACAAATGTATCCGGTTGCCGCCTCCTTTTTTTTCCAAAGATGAGACAAAGCACTTCTGAGAAGAAGTACTCTTTCTTTCCATTGGTAAAACATTTATAACGGTTTATCTGGACATTATATAACAAGATCGGTCAGATAATAACTATTTGAATTTTTACACTGTTTTATAAAAAAATGGTTTCCCATATTGATATCTACTTTCAATATACAAACAAAGTAAAAGTCGTGGGATCGGGAGCGCGTGAAAAGTGGATCAAAAGTGCTTCGTTACACGAAATTAGACCTTATGCGCTGTGCCATAATAGAAAGACGTGACGTTGTCAAGACTCACCTCGTTATACCCAACAGTCATTTGAATGTACGCCCATTTTTGTAAATGTCTTCTCATTACTTTTTTTAATAAGACATTCCCCCCTGGGTTTTTATATACTCTTCAGATTTGCACAAATGGAAAGAATGCGCTGCTAACGTAAGTAGAGCATGTTTTTAGATGATGAAGAATGCCGCAGCGTAAATGAGCGATAAATTAAGTTGGTCAAATTCGTTGTCATGAAACTACATTATACGAGTGCCATTTCACGTTTACAATCGTCTCGTAAACAGGCATTTTCTTTTTTAAACATCTTAATACAACCTACTGTCCTTTATTTAATGAATTCATTAAAACGCACAAGATTTTAACGGTCATTAAGTATGAACAGAGCTACTGTCTCGCCGCGTGTAACGCTCAATTTGGAACAATAGAACCAAAACAAATGTAGCCAGCCTACTGATTTAATTTATGAGTGACGCTTCTGAAATGTTTCCTTGTAAGAAGAAAACATGAATCACGCAGAGACGAAGGGTCTAGATCGCTATATTCAGTGAACCGAGAATTTTCTTTTTTTTAATAGTAATTTTTAGAATTTTTGTAAATGCTTAGCATTCGCTTATCCACATTTATGAAAGGTGCTCCACTAGCCGGAATTCTTGTGAAGAGATCATAAAAGAAATTTAAGAGAAAATTTCCACTTGATTTGGTGTGTGATGTATACAGAAACACGTTGTCCCCTGCTGCTGTCATCACGAATTTCATCCACCTGAATTTTTCTTTTCGTTTCGAATATGTTACGCTAAGATTAGATACGAATCTGCTTTTTCCCTTTCTCACTCTCTTGCATATATTTTTATTTAAAATACAAAGTATAATAAATGCAGACCCTTTGTTCTTTACGATCTTGTTTTAATGGGAAACGGAAGAGACTCCGCGTAATTAGCGTATCCACACAAGTTAGGCGATTGAAAGGAGCAAACGGTACTTTACAGATTCAATAACGTGCTCTCTAACATGTTCGTTAAGGAGAATGCGAACAATAGAAACGTCTTATCAAAGATGATATAATAATTACAGATGAGACAGTATACAATACAATAAATGTTGTGTATACAACTCAAGTAACGGACACTTTTGTTGTCTCCGTGACGGGACGGAATTGAGTCAAATTAATCGAAGGAAAAAGCACTTTCATTCACCATTTTTTTCTGTTATTTGAATGGCCATTCAATTAGAAAGTACTGCAGTGTGGTAATGACCCCTTAACTCTTCTTCCTCAATGAATGAAGTATGTATAAAATCAGATCCGTCATCACGCTGAAGCTGTGCAGAAGCCAACAACAACAAGAACCTCAAATTAGATAAAGAGAAAAGCACTGCGTCTCTCTCTAGTCTCTCTGCATCATCGTGCGCAGCGCAAACTATGGTGCTGAATGGGGCCGATATAAAAAGGGACGGCACAGAGAAACGAAACGTTCAGTCGTCTCACGCCTGCCGCACGGCCCGCAACCACCCGCCGTCAGTGCCGGCACCACCGTTTTTTAAAACTCCTCCTACAACTCCTAACATTTAACATATCGGTGATATTAGAGGAGGCCGTACAGACTGTAGAAGTTAAAGGTGTATTTCCTTTCGTGATAACTGTCAAGCGGCATCTTGACCACAAACAAAAAGGTGCTCATCACGAGGGTCCACCTCTCTCCAACCATAACGTCATGACTGATTACAGGTAAAAAGCATTTTTTATATTTATTTGATGGAGGAGATTAGTGGGTCAGTTTTCACGCCCGGTGAATTCACGGCATGATATAAACGCACGTGCTGCTCCGTAATGATCTTGATGGCCCCTCATCATACCGTTAGTACTCGAATGCAAATGAAAGAAAACAATGCGCTTGTTTGTTTTGTACTCCTTCATCATCATCAATCGTTACGGAAGAGTATAACAATAATATAAGAGCCGTAACTGGGCTAATGTTTATTCCGAACGATTTGTTCTTTTCTATTCTGTCAAATAAATAAATCCCGGTGCCGCTGCCGCTTGATGCGACGACTCGCCGGAACGGCTGGGCCAAAGCTTTCCTTTTGATTATCTATCGGTGCATAGAACAAGGAAAAAAAAACAAGAGATGAAGTCGTCATACTGCCTCTATAGAAGCTGGTCTACATCCCTCGCTCTGATTTACCGCCCTCCGCACGTTAACCATTAGCCTCACGGTTCGTTAACTCACGCGGGATCAAACGGCCGGTATATACAGATGTGGGTATTCCGGTCAAATCTTCGTGTTTTCCCACACCAACGCAAGCCGTATATACAGTTATATCTTCAGACGGTGATTAGAGACGAAGGAAACAAGGGGGGAAACTGTACATCAAGGCCGATTTCCTATAGTCCACCAGGTAGCTGCTGAGCAAGCCAAGAGGCCACCGGGCAATCCGTTCTCTTCGTTGAAGCTGACCGCCCAAGCGGTTATTTATATACACATGTAGTTTGTGTGTGTTACATCAACTTTGTTTTTTCTTAACGATCAGCGTGAGAAACAAAAGGGAGGAAGCCAGGGTACTTTTAATCGTCGTCAGCACCCCTGTTAAGGGTGGTTTCTTATGACCCCACTCATCCGTCGTAGGGTAGGTCTATTAAAGAATCCTTTTCTTTTGATGATCGATGCTTTGGACAAGGTGCTCCATCATGATGACACCAAAAAGAAGAAGAAGAAGAAGGATAACGATCCCTGTGAGAGAAAGACGAGAAGCTGGGTTGTGATATCAATGGGTCGTGTAATTGCGTCAAGATCGTGTCTGGTGGTCTCATATAAAAAAGGGAAAATGTTCTAGTCATCTAATTTATAATACCTCGTATAACATTTGTGGTGGCTCAATCAAAAAAAAAACTGCGCTGTCCACATCCAAAAGTGGACCGTGAGAGAGTCGCTATCCTATCTCTCATTTCTAATTTTATATTGACTCGGGGACGAGTGAGAGTATAGCTAATCAGTGCATCACGATTACAGCAGTTTCCCCCTTAACATTTCCGGATCCTCCTTCTTATCAATCCGTCTTGGGTACAAACAGCAGCAGCACAGTCTTAATCCGAAATTTTCATATACCTAACCCTATATATGTGCGGTCACGGCGTCGTGCTGCAATCTCAAATGCAATCGGCGCTCGCGCGTGATCATCGTGAGACCACGTTGCGTGCCGATGACTCTTCCTAGCGCATCCCAAGTAAACCCCTCTTTTGGGGGATATACGCTATAATAGATAAATCATTCCATCAGATATATACAGACAGGTGCGATTCAATACACTCCTCTTCACCTACTCGTGACAGATCCTCATGTGCAAAAAAGAATTCTATTACAATAATGTGCGGGTCATTTGTTTCCATTTAGATGCATTTTCTTTCACGCTCACATAGTGCTTACTTAATACTCACGCTCTCTCTCTCTTACCTTTTAAAGGTGCCCATTCAATTAGCAGTCTCTTAGAGCCGACGCTCTTTTTGCTGCAGTGTTATTTGGGATGCTCTGCCGGGTGGTCCCGCTATTGTATAATAATATAAAAACCATGATCCTTCCCCCTTTTTCGATAGGGATCTTTATGTTGAAAGCGATAGAGGATAGAAAAAAAGAGGGAGGCGTTGTACCGTAAGAGTTGTAATAATCTTCTTCAACGCTGGCTGGTATGTCTAAGGTAAAGGGGCCGGGAAGCACCGGGGCCAAAGGTTTTTTTCTTCTTCGTCATTTGAGGATGCTGGACTTATCGTGAAGCACGGGCATTCCCGCTACATGGGTACATGAGAATCCGTGAATAATCACCGCCCATGTTATTTTCACTAAGGTATCACTACATAGCAAGTATTTTATTTTATCTAATAATATATAAAGAAGGGGAAATTAGAGATACGGTCGCCTAATTTCATTTCGCACCGTTGCAAAAGCGTCAATTAGGTGCAGCTTTCAATATTTTAATTAATATATGGTGTAATAAATGACTCTTGTGAATGCATAAATCTTTTTAGCGCAGACCTTTCGGCACCCTTTCGGCACCCTTTCGACACCTACTCTATAATAGATCCCGCGCATATGTAATTTGAACCTGTTGAAATCATTTGCCAAATAAGTGACATGATTCAATTTTAATGTTATGGCACGTAATTGCAAGATATCTTTCGTATACGATCGTTAATAATTCTTATTTTTATGATTAATAACTTTCGCCTTTCTGCGAGATTAAAAAATATATATATAAGTTTCTTTTATTCTTAATAAGTAATAAAATAATATGAGGTTTGTTGCACCGTTTTTCGTGTTGCTATTAAAAAATTAAGAACTCTGAATTCCGTTATAGCATTCGCCACCTGTTGATTAAGTGAATATCTGTTGAACTGGTCAATTTAGTGGGGAAGGAATTTTGTATTTTTTCCCATCAGCATCATCATCGTGGAAACTATTCTTCCTAGCGAGCTTCCGCGTGCAGTATGGGCAGGTCCGTATACCGGTTGTTTGAACGCATCAGCAAAAAATAAACACACTCCTGGATAATTACCTGCTGTCCGCGCGTACCTACAATCATATTTGTCCGGTTCAAGACACTCGAAAGAAGCTGCTGTTGTTGTCTTTTTCCGCTTCATCATCTTTTTTTATATCTGAAAGGATAAGAAGTGCAAACGAATATAAGATCCGCCTTGGCCCTTGCATACATTTTTTTATACTTTTTGAATGAGTAAATATAGTAAAAGAACTTTTTCTTTTTCTTTTTACGACTACATGACATCAAAGCCTCATTGTCAAGAAAGATAAATCGTTTTGGTGTTTAGTTCCCCGACATTTTAATAACAAACAATTTAAAGGGACGGGCGTTGAATATAATTTTTTCCTCATGATTTATTGGGAAAAGAAAGTTTAGCAGCATTCTTCTTTTTTGCGAATAAGCATTCCTCATGTCTTGCAGTTGCTTACTTGGCTATGCTTCTCAAATGCTGACCTCAACTAATGTAAAACTGTGACCCCAAAACTTAAAAAAAATTTCCGGGTATACTAAATTTTTTGCGCATTAAAAATGAGGTTCTTGTTCCTTCGATTCTGCCAAATAGGTTTTTTCTTCATTATTTGCCCTTAATACATGGTGTCCGATCAAACCGCTACATGGCGTTCCAGTCACGATCACGAAATTTCACGCTGGACGTCACGCTGAATTCGACGCCGCCACCTAGTAGGGCAACCGGTCCCGACTTTTTGTTAAATCCAAATTTTATTTTATTTCATATTTCTAAAAAAGTTAAAACTCAACATGACGTCACACGAGGATGACTCGGTTAAAGATTTCCCCCTCCTACTCGGACGATTCCGCCGTCCCCATTGTTTAATAGGGCGGAGTTGTTTCTATCGAGCATTGAATCGCTCGATGGATTTAAATAATATAATGCTTCATTGAATGTGAAGATCCTTCACGGTCTATTCCTTTGCCATATATCGGGGCTCTTCTGCATCCCTTAGAGGTCAGCCCACACGTCTGCCGGTCTGCTTTCAGTTTTTTTAAACAAAATTCCATCATCATTTTAAACAATGAAAGAATGAGGGCTGGAACCGCAAGGGAAAAGAAAAGGTTTTCTCCTTCCTGGCGCCAATGTACTTTTGATTTTATAGGTGATTTGAACGCGCGCGCCGCCGTCGCCGAGCTCTATATGATTATCATATTCACAGCCCTTATTTGGGTTCCGTTGTATATTAGAAAAAGGGAACCGTGTTTTTTTCATTACTATTATTCGTCTTCGTGATTTCCTCTCGCTTCTGGCACTCCTTATATATATACACACCAACAAATCATCCGTCTCGTCTTCTCCTTTTGATCCAGATTTTTATCTATCATCCATCATTACAAATTGAAGTCTATCCCGTTTTTATTACACTTTGAACCACGCCCTTGAACAGTGGAATTTTCACTCTTAGATTATTAATCATATGATATATGCATCCGTGACAAAGACTATATATATCCCTATGGGAAGGAGAAGGAGAAAATGATGTGAGTGCCTAGAGCTTCTATTGCGGTAGTTGCGGCACACAGATGCTATTTTCATATACACATTGTGATGCTGTGCCGTCCGTTTCGTCATACTCGAAAGGATTGATGGCGACGTGATTGCCATCAACGGGTTTTCTTCTTTCTTGGGTTGTGATGATGAACGAGAAAAATGCGTGTGGTCCCCTTTCTGTTCTATTGACACACTTTGTCTGCTCATCACATAGTGATCTTTGACTTTAATTTTAATTTCACTTAGATGGTGTAATAGTAGGTCACACCTTAGTGGTTCACGGCAGTGAGGTCATTGGATCATGCAATACCGTTCAAAAAAAAGTTTATGGTTTTTGCTTTTCCTTCAATAATCTAAGAATTCCGTGCGCAGCACCTGATGGAGGTGTCAACCGCTAAACGCTGCGGAGCAACTGAATTACGACATGATGAGAGATAATTGAAGGCCGGGTTGAATGTAATCAAATTTGAACGGCGGAAGAACTTAAAAGTCGACTAATTTCAGTAGACACCCATAGAATCTACGGTGAGGTTCCTTGACCTTCCTTTGATGTGACATCATTATTTAATATTACAACAAAATCATTTTTTTTTTCTTTTTAAAATTAGTTCTTTTCTTCTTCTTCTTTTTTCTTATGGGCGTTATAGGTCCCCAACGATTCATAATGACATCTCATTGTTCGCCGTCCCCTTTAATTTGGACATTTCTTTTAATGTTTGCAGGTGTGCCAACAGTGGGAGGCTCTTGCCCTTGGTGGTGACGACCCTTCTCATGCTGATGGCCGTCACATTGTGGGTCCCATCGAAGGCGGAGGCCAGTCCTCAATTCAACAATTTGAGGATCTTTAGACGAGCTGGCCTATTCAACCGGGACGTATGGCGCCCTCTGTCCTTTCTAGGACTACAGGAGCAGCCAGCAGAGGGAGGTACATCCAGGAGCAGCAGCAGTCCAATTAAACGAGTCTCCATGGCAACGCTTCTCCAGCAGTTGCAAGCCGTTAATGCCAAAGAGAATAAGCCGGGCAATAACGAAGTGGACACTGAACTTTCATCTACGACGACCTCCACTACTTCGACAACTACGGAAGCCCCTAGTAGTAATAATAATACGGATAGCCCCATCCGTCGAGTACATCTACCGGCTGGATCCGTCACCTATTCTGGCGCTAAAGATAATCCGGGCCAGACGGTCGTAATCAACATCAATCCTCATCTGAGAAGATTGAGTAGCTCTACGACCTCCACCACTTCTACAACTACTCTGCCAACAACGACACCAACCACTTCTACTACTACGCCATCAACGACAACCACTTCTTCATCTAAAGAGCTCAGATTTCAGCCAACGATTATAAGTAAAATCAAATCGAGCGCCCTTAAAACTACCAACGCAGAACTGAGACTCGGAATCAAAAACCACAAATTTTCAAAGAGACCCAATTCTCCCATCTACTACATCAAATTGCCGGCTAGCGCTTTCGTTCCGGTCGCTTCCAGGGCTCCAACGGATAGCAAAAAGAAGCCATCACTAATCAACATTATTTCTGTTCACAGACAGGAAACGGCACCGATTACCACATCTACTACTACGACATCTACGACCACATCAACGGAATCACCTGTTATAGAGGACCTGACGACGGTGACAGAGGTGGAGATGACTTCTACGACGACGCTGAAACCTCCGAGGACCAATTCCCGCATCATTAATATTAAAGGGCCGTTCGTTTTCAACGGGAAACCTGGCGGGATTTATTCCTCAGCTGCCCCTTACAAGGCGCCAAATTATTTGGATATCCTCAACGAACTTTACCCAAAGTTGAAGAGAGCTCAATTCATCCGGCGATAATAAAAAAAAATGATGTCTTTTTTTCAAAATTTCTTTTGTCATTCACACTTTTTTTTCTCAACTCTATATTTTTCTATTTAAAATTAATATATTTTCGCTGGACGGAAAGAATTATTTTTGTTTTATTATGAGAATACACTCACTAACCCCTTTTGAAATAAATTGTGTTTTCTATTCTTTTAAAAATAACAAATAAAAGTGTATTGTCAGCAACGTCCAGTTTTTTAGGGGAAAAAACAAATTTCTATTTACACAAAACCATCGCTAATATATAATAAGTAAAGATGTAAATAATTTATGAAAGAAACAAATCTATTTTTTTAAGTGTCGAAAAGAAAAAGAAAAAGATGGTCAAAATAGATGTGAATTGTGGTAATGGGCACGTTTAACAAAATAGAGTTGGTTAGGTTTCCCATTCCCACGGAAGTAGTGTTTCTTAAGTATTTTCCCCGACGGTGGAGAGGTGGAGCTGCTACTCATTGTGGTCGTGCTAGTTGGGGAGGACTCTGTCGTCGTTGACGATGTCGTCCGTCTTCGTTGGATAATAACGCAATGAAGGCTTTACAAAGTATAGCTTCTGAGGTTTCCCATTGTTGAAAAAGTTTTGACGATGATGAGCTTTCTTGTAATACTGGACGGGCGCAGGCGTCGTTGTAGTAGTAGTCGTCGTCGTGGACGTAGTAGAGCTGCTTGATGGCATCGTATAGCCGAGAGGCAGATTCCAGTGGTACACTGATTCGGGTTTCCCATTGGCAGTAAAATCCACAGATACCTTGAAGGCGAAATACAAATATTTTTAATTAAAACAAGTTCGTCAACATAGTTTGTGGCATAATAACCGCTCAAAGTTTTTCGAATTTCACTCTCACGGAGGACATACCGTTTCGAAAGGATCCGGAGTAGTGTCCTTCGTCAGGGGATCACCGGACGATGGGATATAATTGAGCGGAATGTAATAGTTGGGTTGAGGCGGAAGCTTGATGTAATACACGGTAGATTCGCCCCTCTTCTTGGTCGAAGAGATTTTCGGCGCATCTCCTCCCATGACGGCTCGGTTCAAGCCAAGCCGCTTCCACAGCAAAGCGTTGTTCATCAAGCCAGGATCGGCGGACCCCGTTCCAGCCATAATGACTATCAGCACGAAGACTACCAACGACGATAATACCATCCTATAATTAAATGTAAATAACAACGAGCTATTTATTTCTCTCTGAGAAACAGAGGTGATGAAATTATCTATATATAATATATATAAGAATCCGTTATGTACACAAATGCATATCCATGAGGAGGAATCAATCATGCGTGGAGTGCCACAAGTGCCTAGCAGAAATGATTATGCTACATGCTCCCATCATCGGATGGATTGCGCTGCGACGTGTTGTAATGCCATATGCGAGAATATATATATAAAAAAAGGCATCCTTGGGCATTTAATGTGAAAATACTTAGGGAAATTATTGACCTCTAGGCTAGAGAGCGTGATTTAATGAAAGAATCCCGATGAAAAGAGTATATGACCAGAGGGAATGGGACATGAAACAATATTCTATTTTGTGTGTAATAGTCATTTGAAAGAGGATGCAAAAATTATACCTCGACCTCTTTTTTTTATGTGAATACATTTCATTCCTCCTCTCGAAGAGTTGGTGTGCCCGTCGGCGAGTCCCGAAGTCGCTGATTATTAGCGTTCGTTCGTGATTGCTGCACAGTAACGTCTTTGACCGGAGACAACGACTTAAAGTATGTGCTTGCTTTATAATGATTGCAATCGTCGTAGTCGTTTTTCGTCGTGTAGGCACCACCACCAACAACGATTTTTTCGTACGTAATAGCAACCTTGCCGTGGGGGTCAAGGACGTCGGGAAATTGACCCTCCAAGGCCGAAACATCGTAGTCAATTATCATCCTCACGCGAACGCGGAAAAAGAGAGAAGAGACTGACGTATCCAGGTGAAAAGGTCTCGTCTGCTCGCGAGTGGACATCACGCTTGTTGCATCATTTCTATAAATGATATCAATGAAGAGCATTGTTTGTCCTGCTCCCCGCTGCGAATCTCGGACGACGACGCATGTTTATTTATTTCGTTTCGTCATTTCGTCCCGTTATTTTGTGGATATTCTGTGCCGCCTTCACCGGACAACAGCTAGAAGAAGAATCATTTTTCTTACGATGATACCGCGCGTGACTCTTTCTCTGAGCAATTATTTGTATTTTTAATAATAAAAAGAAAAGAGAAAGAAAAATATGTATTTGTGTTTTCTCATCATCCCGGCGGTGCCGACGTACGACGCCGCCGCCGACAACGAAAGAAAGAAAAAGAGTTCTCAACCATTAAAAACCCCAGAAAACAAAAGGTTTCAAGAAAGATATGGCGACATGTGGGGCATTCACCTTCTCTTTTCTAAATAGAGCTTCAAAAAACAGTTTCCGAAAAGAGAAAAAGTCCACATCCTTTACTTTTTTAAAAGACCCCTGTCACATTATATAACTGTTTTTGGAAGGTATCGATGCGAGCGATGGATAGTAATAAATCACACTTCCTCTATCGGTTTTGGAAATGAATTACAATTCCACTTTTCCCCCCCACAAATTCCAGCGGATGACCTTATCGACCTCTTGTGAACGAGAATAATAAAGGTGGGAAGCTCTCACTTTCATAATAGCTACTGCTCTTACATCTAATTGGACGGAATGAAGTATTATGAGGCGAGTTCTTCGAACCTTGAGAAAAGACACTGCGTGACACGCTGTGACCATATCGGGATGCACACAGCCGTCCTTCAAGATAATCGATCCCTAATGATTAAGCTAGAAAAGTGAGATGAGGGGGGCTATTATTTTATCACGGAAAGAGTGGATACGGTCATCCTTTATACAAGAGTTGGACACAGAAAGTGACATTATGATGCTCGCGGGGGGCCATTGACATCCTCAAAAGTTAAACGTACTTTACTGAAGAAAAATAAAGAGCGCGTGATTTTTTTTGAATTTTTTTTTTCTCTTTCGCGCACGTTACGGGAAGATGGGCGACTTGATGGTCGTAAGCTCCAGTATACTGTGCATCGTTGGTCAGATTTTTATTCGTTTTTAGATTGTCCGTTGGAAAAGACTATCTAGTCACCGCAAGGCCGTTAGGTAATGGCGTGCAGTCCAACGTGTGATGACCAAAACGGCATTCCGCTCCTCTTGTTTATTATTATTATTTGTATGTATTTTTTTCTCTCTCTTTCTTGAGAGAAACACGCTAACTATTGCGAACATGTTTTTTTAAAAAGAAAATTCAGCAATAATTGATAATTTTTTCCTTCTTCTAAAGAAGTTCATTAAAAAAATATAACATTTATGGCTGTGTACACGATTTATATCCAGTCATAAAAAAAAATCGAGAGTCAATGAAAAGTGATTTTTTTTCTAAAGAAATCATAATTATATCTCTCATTTTCTATACAAACTTCAAATGAATCAAAGATGATTTAAAAGAAGAAAAAAAAATCAATGTACCGGAAGCGACATGTACGGGATCCGCTTGGTTACCTTTGTTTAAACTAGAAAGTAATGAAAAGGATGGTTACCTGCGTAACATGCTGTGTTAATTAGTGTTTGAGGGTTTCCTTCCGTCGTTCACTTGCTATGCTGAGAGTTCGCGGTGAAAAATTATTAAACGTGGAAGCAGAAAGAGAAAATAAACTAGAGGATGTGTCATCGACGGTGGTGCTAGAAAGACTGGTGTTGAACCGCTCTCGTCCGGGACGCTAAATATGAAGCGCGGCGGCCGGCGCTACTCTTCTTCATCCCTCCAGGTATACGTATATATATATATATAAAGTATATATATTTTTTTATCAACCCACTTCAAAAAGGCACCCCCGTGATGTCCGCAAATAAGTTTTCTCCTCCATCTGTTGTTGAAATTGACGCTTGCCATTTTTTTTTCCTTTTACACTCTTGAATTTTTATTTTTCCCAAGTTATAGGTATTTCTTTTTCGGTTATTATTTCGCGCTCTAGTTGGTCCCTCAGCATGCGGTAATGCTCCGGGGCCGTTAAAGCGTTTAAAAGACAAGAAACGAGTACTTTATCCACCGAGAAATGTACGATTGGTTTCGTCTTTAATGTTGCGCTCCCAGGTCATTTCTATATATATTTCTGGTATTTAACGACCGGTAGGTAGTAAACGTGGGTTGATGAAGACTTTAAGCTAAGTAAACGAGTCTAAAGTATTAAAAAAAAGAAGAAGAAAAGAGAGTCGTCGAGCTAATTGATTCACAGATTCAACTGTACTTTCTTTTGTGTCCCAGCTTCTTTAAGAAAAAAGTGGGACGCGCCTCGTTTAAACCGAGTCTTTTCAATCTATCTGCACTGCCACACAAAAAATGTTGTATAATAACTATTCAGAATGAAAACAACAGCAGATGATGAGGCTTTCTATTCTATATAGACATTATTTACTGCACGCCATGAATACGCGTGGGGAGAAACGTGAGGACAGCAGCAGACTCTTAAAAGATTTCGGAGAAGAGTTAGACCAATTACTGGTTTATATAACAACTGTTCTAATTAGAGTTTGATGGTTTCTCGAAGAGGCGATTGTTCTGTTGAGCTGCATTTCACACTTGGACGCACTACGAGGCCGGTTGCTGAAGCAGTAGCAGTACTCTTGGTCAATTTGCATCAATTTAAATTCTTGAGCTACCTTCTTTGTCATCATCAACTCCGTTCTGTAACGGACTGACCGAATCTAACTGGTCGAGTTCAAATAATACTTTGAAGGAATGTTGCGCATCACAAAAGCCAGCAGCTTCATATTTTTCTTCATGAAAAGAAATGGCGTCGGACGGCATTTTCGGCCACATTCCTTGCCCCATTGCACTCGTATGGGAAGAGATGCATTAGGTATAAAGTGAATTCTTCTTCTTTTTTTATCTATTTCAAGAGATGAAATGGAGGTTAACCTAAAAATGCTGCTACCACTCTTTTTTATAATAATTGGTTCTTTTAATGGTTTGGAAAATGATGGGGCTACCCGCGAATGAAACACCACCAGCCCATGTAATAATGTACTTTTTAACTGTCGAGATCGCATCATCAAGAATTGAATGACCAAGCCGTTGTTTCATCATCAATTTCCGTTGTATATAACAGTCATCACTTTAGCTATTTTCAAAGAAAAGTTTACTAAAAGTGGTTTATTAAAAAATAGCCAAGTGTATATATGGCCCAAGGAATGGGACGACCTACACATTTCCGGCTGCGGCCTCGACACGTACAGCACGTCCGTTAGGTCGTCTGCCGCACCGTCTTCTTCCGCAGCACATCCGTCGTGAGGGCTCCAATCAGGCATGTACCGGTCGAGGCCGTCCCCTGTCATAAGAAATGAATGAACAAGCTTTTAATGAGGCCGGAAATGATGAAAAATAACGGAATCCATCATTTTTTTTTAAAGCTTCCCACTTTCGTTTCTTACATATACTGTCCACTATACCACCTACTGTTTCAAACATATTACACGCTCTTGGGTTATTCTTCTACAGGACACGGATCCTCTTTCGCAAAGGATTTACCACGGGGATGTGCCCATCATTTTTACAGTGCTACAAGTGCGCGTTCGGTGGGAAACGCAATCGTAATAAAGAGCGCAGAACCGCCATCAGCCCGTCCTCGTAACATGTTGGAACTGAGCGGCGCACTAGCTGCTGTTTTGACAGGAGGCGGAATGCAAGAAAAAAAATCTCATAAGCAACTGGATATAGAGAAAGTTTTTTTTCCTTCCTTCCTTGACGTAATATTATATACTAAAACGACCGTACTTAACATCTCTTATTCGCCAGATGGTTATTAAACAAGCCTAAGGCTTTTCTTGCTTTTTTCTCTCCTCGAGTGCTGAGAAAATACAGCGTCGAATGACGACGTGAGTTATTCTCACGACATTTGATATCCAACAACAGTCATATCCCGATGTGTACGCACACCTTGATGAGGGGTATTGAAATGGCACCATCATCAAAGAAGACCAGCAAGCTACTCGTTGTCATCGTCTCTCCAGTTGAAAATGAAATGCAACCAACCAAACAGTCCTTGGCATTGACTTTGTGTGTATATGTTACCACAATAGGCGGGAGCGCAAGGTCGTTGCCAGTAAATATAGTCAATTCAAGCACCGACGAAATACGCTAATAAGCCGGCGGAAAAGGCACAAAACATTCTTCCGACTCGCGTTCGTATTACTTGCAACATTTAAATCTTTTTTATATCTGTTGCTAGTTTCCTCTTTTTATGAGCTATTATGATGTCGGACCGACTATAGGCTAGCTGCTGCTGGCCTGCCCGCAGAACTCTGTTGGGTGTAGTTGTAAAAAGTAAACAGGATGATAAACGTTTGAGTGCACAGGGAAGCTCGGAGGGGACGAGACAAGGCAAACGAAATCGAAAATATAAGACAAGGTAGAAGGAAAAAGAAAAGAAAATCAAACATAAAAGGAAAAGTGGATTTCTGTTTACATTATTTTTAACAACAGGTGCTATCCATTCATCTGATTCACACACGTGTAATAATTTAGAGACGACGGCGAATGTCGTGATCAGACAATTTCTTGTGTGTCAACCAATCGGCAGATGTTATATTGCTTGTAGCACGTTGACCTTTTCTTTACTGTATGATTGAGATCGCTCCGATGTTAGTGTATAGGACTATCGTAACTCAAAACAAGTGGGAATCCCACGGTATGCATTCTCTTGCGCTGCCCGAAGGACATTAGAGCTGGGTAATCAACACATCAACTCGACAGAAAAAGAAAGAATATATGATAAGAAAAGCTGTCTTTTTAATATTTTGAGGTAGCGTAATAACATCATCCTCTGGTCTCATAACCGGCATTTAGCATACTATAATTTTCCCAGATTCTAGAATTTCAATTTTCATCGTCTAACTAACTCTTTTCCTTATAATTATAGAGCTGCTTGTATACGAACGGTCGTCAACTGGTATTAAAGAGTTTCGCTCATCCAAACGCAAAATCCGCAAATAAAACTCATATGAGGGAGTTTTCTTTTTAAAGGTTTTGTTTATGACTTGGCGACCGGTATTTTGTTTCTCGTGTAGTACCTATAAAATGTGTTAAAAAAGAAAGCTGGAGGGGCTGTTACTCTTTTCTCTCCTAAGAAAATCAGTACAGTTACCTGTGAAAAGTGGTCCACTGTCAATATGTTACGCCGAGACATCAATGTATACGCCCATTTTCGATCGGAATGCTCTGTTCCACTCATGGCATGCAGGACTTTATAGATCAGTTAAGCATGACACATGGTCTCCGCAAAAAAGACGTGATGAAATCTAAAATATTTTGTTTGTATGCGTGTGTGTATGTCGTATCGTATTTGATATTTGCCAATACACGAAATAGAGGAATTCTTTCCGTATTTGAAAGAATTTACACAGAAAAATTACTAGACGTAAAAATAAAGAACATTCGCAAAAGAATTCAATACAGAGAATTGGCTGTCAGCAAAATTTCATTCTCAGGAAGAGAGTTATTTTTTGTATTGTTTGTTTAATGTTTGAATTTCCTGTTGAAGAATAAAAAATAGAAAGAAAAAGAGACATATTTTCTGGATTTTTCTTTAAATCAGAAATCTCGTCGATGGTAACGCTCCGGATCGTAAAATGATGTAACGACAATACGATTGGCAAATTTGCGTCCAGTAAGAGCTTGCTGGGCTTTAACGCAGTCGGAGACGGAGATGAACTTCGACAAAGACTTTGCCCACGCCAGGAACATCTTCGACACCTTCTAAAGGACGCTGGGATCTCGACAGTGCGGACGGCGCCGTGTCGGTTGCATTCTTCACGAATGTCGTCAACAATCTCCTCGTACTCTTCATCGTCCTTCAACTCCTCAGGGAGTCACCATGTTCAATAGGCACAGCACCTTAAAAGAAGAAGAAGAGTAAACAATCTTGTGCTGTTTATCTGCTATGTCATTTTATATTACCTCTGTTGGCTTGGCCAGGTCCGGCAGCCAAATTAAATCCTGGAACTTGAATCTGCACCGGCATTTGGGCGTAGGCTGCTGCGTTCTTGGCTCCCACGCTGGCACGTTGAATGATGATTTTCTTGTCACCCAGTTGCATACCGTTCAAACCGGAAATTGCCTATAAATAAAAATAAGAAAATTGTCATTTCCTATACAACAGATGGGGTGGGAAGAAAGAAAATTAGTACCTGATCGGTGACGGTGACATCGGCGTACTCGCAAAAAGCATATCCCTTCGAGAGGCCAGTAGCAGTGTCTTTGACTAAGTTGAAGGCTCGCAGCTGTCCGAACGACATGAGCAGCTCCTTAACCTAAATTTGGAATGAGACAATTGCGTGCTGTGCCTAGAGTCGACCTTAGAAAAAATTGCAAATCTAGGGATCGATTTGGTCTGAGACCGGAAGGTAGGGAATACAGGACAAAATTGGGTAGGTTGAGGAAGGGTTGATTGTTTTTCAAGGTTCACGTGACCACTGTTCAGGGAGAACGAAAGAATAAGATATTGCGTCAGAACCGGTCTAGCAGCTCAACTTAACTACACTTATTTAAAACAATAGTCACAGTTCAAGGACCCCTATTTGTTTTAGCGTTAAAAATACAGTTGCTAAAAAAGCAACTTACTTGATCCTCGTTCAGATAATTGGGCAAGCCTCCAATAAATAGTTTGTGAGGGGTATCCGGAACGATGGTGCTCACTAAAAACATAAATAAAAAAGAAGGAAATTACTCATCATTTTTTATGGAGTTTCATTTTCAAGTTTTTAAAAAACATGGCAAAAATAATGAGCAAAACGGTTGAGTAAAAGTAACTCGTACTTGGATTGTCGGTGGGGATTCCGACGCCTCCTGTTCCTGCTCCACCTCCGCCGCCGGGTGTTGGATGGTAGTCGTGAGGTCGACGAATCTTCAAGGTCTGCCCTTTAAACCCGATACCGTCGAATACCATTGCTTGGGATGTTTCATCGATGGAGCGAAACTGTAAAATAGTTAGAAATATAAAATCAATAACATGATCAAATAGCGCTCAAATAGAATCATACTTCGAGAAAAGCGAAATTCTTGTCCAAATTGATCTGGCACGCAAGAATAGGGTTACCGGGAGCTTGAACAAGACCGGACAAGTGCATTTGCTGGTTAAAATAGTCCATCATCTCTTCCTATGGGAAAGAAAATGAAAGAGGTTTGTAAGACAAGTTATAATTTTTTTTTAAGAGGCGGGACATTGAATCACGAAGAGTATGGTCTTTGAATGCTACAAACCTCAGCAGCTCGAACGTCGGAAACACCAAACGGAATGTTGCCAACGTAGAGCCTCCTGGCTTGCCGCGTAATTGTATTGCCCACAACAGGCACTTGGACTTGCGGTGCTACTTCAGTCATAACGTTGGCAGGGATCTGACCAGCAGCTGTTGACATGTTAAAAGGAAATTTAGAGTTTCAAAATATAAGAAATAAGAAATAAAAATCAAGAATCTTTATTACCTTGCATGGCTTTATATTGCATGGGTGTGATGTGCTCAAAACCTGCTGGGGCAATATCCCAGTAGATGGACGGTTTTCTTCTCCTCTGCTTCTTGACAGGAGTGCGGCTCCGTTTACGTTCCTTGTCACGAGATCGGCTACGCTTCCTTTCAGACCTTTCCTTAGATCTGGACCTCTTCTTCTTGTCTCTGTCTCGAGACCTAGAACGTTTTCGGTCTCTATCTTTATCCTTGGATTTGTCGCGAGAGCGCTCACGATCCTTGTCTTTGTCTAATATCAGGTAAACATTGAGAAATCAACACTAGGGTCACATAGATTTAAGAATGGTTAGCATGATTTATTAGGTTAGCATTTTTTTATTATTAGCATGTTACAAGGATTGCAAACCTGCATTGAGTTGTCTAGGAAGCGAATATTTTACAAGTTATTGTTTATACTAGGATCTGCACTTAAGTGTTTATTAAGAATTTAATCAATTATTTAAATGTGCTGATATTTACAATTACGAACCAAGGAAAACAAAGCATTTCCAGGCTATACTTCATAGTATGTTAATGAATGAAATCGACGTCACCAAGGATGGAAGTCATCAACAGGACTTTGAAATTAGGTAAGAGGAATGTCGAAATTTAAGGGCAGGTTGGAAAACTTACCTTTACGGTCATCTTTGTCTTCTCCCATTATCAAATATGGGACAAATATGAGCCAAAAATATCTGGTACTGATGTAATAAGAAAATAAAAGATTTAGAAACGCGAGCCGGCTAGGATTTTTCTAATGTCTAATGGCGGCGTCAGCAATAGGATTTTGGTAAACAGCATTGCCATTATAGGCGTAACAACTTCCCAGATTTTTAGTTTTTCTGAAAACATTTGATTTCTAAAAATATCTTTAATATTTTAGGTTCAAAGTATTAAAATCGAATTTAATTTAATTCTTTTTTCGATCATATCATTAAATATCTTGAATAAATGATTATAATTTGTTTACAAATGTTCCTTAATGAAACATGACAACTGCGTAGACGAAAGCGAGCAGCTTTGGAATAGTTTCGTCTGCTAAATTTTGTTTTGTAACTTGGATGCTTGCTGTTCTCCACGTGCTGGTCGCTGATGAGTCGCTGACGTTAAATCAATTCTGTGATTAACTCTATACTTTTCATCATTTCCGTGTTTTACAATTTCCATTTAAATTTCCGCACGTGAAAAAATGGAACCTGATGTGAAACCAACACCATCTGCTGAAGGTCGCCAGCCTAAATCCAACATCAACAAAAAGGGGAGGATTATCGTACGGAATCTGTCATTTAAAGTAAGAAATGCCATATTTGACAAAAACAATTTTATCCCTTGTAAGTTTGACAATTTTTAGCTAACATTTAATCATTTTTTTTATAACTTATGTTAGGCAACTGAAGAAGCTGTAAGAAATTGGTTTCTTCGTTATGGAGAAATCACTGATGTTCAACTCCTCAGGAAGAAAGATGGCACACTAGTGGGTTGTGGATTTGTTCAGTACAAAACTGTACCTTGTGCTGCCAAGGCTATCAAAGAATGCAATGCTAAACCTTTTTTAGGTATAGATTTATAGCAAACTTGCTTACACCTTTTTTTATTGAAAAAAAAAAATAATTTTCTTAATTTTTTTAGGGAGACAAATAGTCATTGATTGGGCCATACCTAAACAGCAATATGCATCTCAAGGCAGTGTAGCTCCAAAAGATGCTCAAGAAGTTTCTGTTGAACCAGCAGCCCCTGCTGATGAATCTGAAAATGAGGATGATGATGATGATGAAGATGAAGAGGAAGAACAAGAAAGTGATGATGAAGAAGATGAGAAGGAGTCAGCATCTGATTCTGAAGAAGAAGTGAAGTCTAATGACAAAGGAGAGAATGCCCCGTGGAAGGGTCAAAGCTCGCGCATTAGCGACGTAGAAGAAGGAAAAACTCTGTTCATCAGAAATCTTGATTTTTCCACATCTCAAGAGTCTCTAAAGAATTTGATGGAGCAGTATGGAAGTGTCCATTATGCCCTGCTTTGCATGGACAAAGTTATGGAGCGCCCTCGAGGCACTGGCTTCGTCAAGTTTCACGTAAATTCAGCTCTCATTTTATGTTCCAAATACTGGAGAAACTATTTATTTACTTATTTTGTAGGATCGTGAAGCAGCTGAAAAATGCATGAGTGAGTCCCAAAACGGAATGCTTCAATTGGACGGACGCACTATTGATGCGGTCCTGGCTGTTACGCGAGAGGACTTGGATAAACAGAAACTGGAAGCAAAGAAGGAGCACAAAGACAAGAGAAACCTATTTCTTGCTCGTGAAGGATGTAAGATTTTATTTTCCTTCTGGGATTATTCCTTATTGAATTAATTAAACTATCATTATTTTCCTCTGGACAGATATTCGACCTGGAACTCGTGCTGCACAAGGTGTCTCTGCGAGTGACATGGGCAAGAGACAGCAGAACGAGCTATGGAAAAGACAAATGCTCCGAAATCTTCACATGTACATTTCGCGAGAGCGTCTTTGTGTCCACAACCTTCCACCTAGAATGACGGACAAGCAGCTGTTGAGACTTTTCCTTAAGCACTCAAATAAGGGTGCCAAAATCGTTGAGGTAAAGCCTCTCCAACTTAAATGAAAGTAGATCCAGCATTCATCATGACATTATTATTTACTTTTAGGCTCGTATTATGCGCGATCTAAAAGTCGTTGGTGAAGGAAACGTCCATCCTTCGAAATCTTATGGATTCGTGACATTCAGCAAGCATGAAGACGCTCTACTGGCACTACGAAACATCAATAATAACCCAACTATTTTCACCAACGACAAAGTATGTCAACGGTTGCGTGCATCTTCTCTATTTAAAATGTACATAACATTATCATCACTTTCTATTGAACAGAGACCTATCGTCGAATTCAGCATAGAGAATCGTGCAGCTGTCAAAGCCAAGATGCTACGTATTCAGAAGAGTCTAGAAAACGTCGACAAGGGTAAGAAGGATGAAACAACGACAGGTGAAGAAAAGAAAACGAAGAAGAAAAAGAAGGCTGGAAAGAGTACTATTGCAAACGTGGGAGAACAATCAAAAGAAAGGACGGAAACTGTTGAAGGAGCTGCAGTTATCCCTGACTTCAGTGGAGCCAAAGCTGATCCCAAAATTAAGGGACTCCCGTCTCACTCGGGTCCAAAAATTAGGCATCGCAAACGCCCAGCTGTTACAGGTGCTGAAAATGGAAGTGGACCCATGAAAAAGCCGAAAATTAGCCGGAAAATGTTTAAAAATCCAGCCAGTAGAAGCAAGGATTCGATGAAGAAGCCGAAGGCATCCAAGGTGAATCATCTTTTGTGCTATTTATTTTTAACGGTATGCCACAGAAATATTTATACTTTACTTTCTCTTGTTTAGGAACCCTCTGTGCTTTCGAAAAAGAAAGTCCATTCTCAAGCAAGCAAAAGTTCGAGCGCCCCCGATGTCAAATCAACAGTGAAGAATCCCAATCGTTTCCAGGCCAAGAAAAAGTGGTTCGACACTTAAAGCATACTAAAGAACTGTACTGGAAATTGTGTTTTCTTAATACATCTGCTTTGACCGTTCCTTCCTTTATTCTTAAATTATTGTACAATTACTAAGGTAAGAAATGGTAACACAAAAGAAGTTAGAAACCATTTTTTGTATTCCGATAAGCTTGTCGCGTAATGTACAGAGCTAGTACAAAGTGGTACAGCATACACAAAAATCACTCATTTCATTCATCACTTATCGACTTCAAAGACATCAGTTTCTTTAATTTTCCAAGGCTTGCGACACGTTACGAAGAGCAAATCAAGATTCAGAGAAGGGGGATCGAGGGCATGTGTATAGTTGCAACAGGGAAAGGACAGTGGCAAGACTGGAAATTAAGGAGAGGTAAAGGAAATCAGATGGGTAAACATGTACAAAATAAAGAGGAGAGTTTAGGTGGTCGTTGCGGCATAATAACCGTAGTTGATCCTGACTCGCTTGCAGCTTGACGAATGTTTCTATAAAAAACGAAGACCGGCAGCGAGACATCTTCCTTGGTATCGTCATCGTTCAGTGTTTAATAATCTGTCATATTACTAGCGCCTCACTGTTGAGTACGAGCGGCTCTAGAGCGACTGTTGACCCAGGCCGAAGGGGTAGGCAACGGATTGGTCGTAGGATGGGAAAAGGAAGGTCGAGTGGGAGCCGGAGGATTTGCCGCAGGCTGAACGGGCCGCTCTGGAGGTAGTGTGGCTGTCTGCCCTACCCATTGGGCGACGGGGGTGTTGCGGTAAGCACGAGCCCGTTGTTGTTCTTTGTCTTCGGCAGAGCCTGCCACGTCCACCGGCATAGCAGCTGGATTTGGCATGGCAGCAGGAAGAGTTGAATTGTTGGCCGTCGCGAGGCCGTTACTACTACTACCGTTGGGCCCCGATGACGAAGGTTTCTGTGCTCCGCCAAATTTGAGCATGTTCCAATCGAACACGTAGTCGTAAGTGAAGCGCTGTCGATGGAACAAGTTTCGGAAGAGATGTCGGAGATATGGGTAGTCAGGTTTCTCCTCGAACCGCAAAGATCGACAGTAATTAAGATATGTCGCAAACTCGGCTGGAAATAAAATGAAAATAATTAGAACCAAGTTCACTAGTATAGATTTTGTAAACACGCTTACCAGGATAACCACGACAAAGTTCCTCGACAGATGTAGACATCTTCTTCTCGGAAATGATCTCAGTACTTCTGTCTCTTGGTAGCGGCGCGGAGTCCTTGCCAAGGAAGCGAGCCGCGATTAAAGTACATTAGGACATAACCTAGGCTCTCTAGATCGTCACGTCGGCTTTGCTCTATATTAACAAAAACTAAGGACGTTAAAAATGAAAGATTCCAAGCATGAACACGACCTCGTAATATACATACCAATGCCAACGTGAGTGTGTATAGAAGCGTATCTTGCAGTTCCAGTCAAATTTTTGTTCTCTCGGTAGGGAATGTGGGCATTGGTTCGGGCATCGCGGTACTTTTTAGCAAGACCAAAGTCGATAATATAAACAAGGTTTCCTCTTTTACCTGCAAGCAGATTAAAAGTTGATTACTTACATGAATTAAAAGAAAATGACTCAAACAGAATCACTTACCCAGTCCCATGAGAAAATTGTCAGGTTTAATGTCACGGTGGATGAAATTCTTGGAGTGAATATACTCAATCCGACAGACCAGTTGGTCAGCCAGAAGGAGTACTGTTTTAAGCGAGAATCGTCTTGAGCAGAAGTTAAAGAGGTCCTCAAGGCTGGGCCCCAACTAGTTCCATGACCATAACATTGTAGTCACCTTCTGATCCACACCACTTCACAGCAGGGATACCAACTCCACCCTGCAACATTTTGTAAAACCGGGATTCTATGTGAAGCTGTGGATGCTTGGTCTTGATGCATTCCAATTTAATGGCTACTTCTTCTCCTGTAGCTATGTTGGTTCCTGAAATTTACAAAGTTTAGATTTAAATTTAATTGCCATAATACGAAGAGCTGTCTAATGCTGGTTTGAACCAGTTAGTTAACTTACCAAGGTAGATGTCTCCAAAAGAGCCACTTCCAATTTTCCTCCCCAAACGATACTTATTTCCCACTCTAAGTTCCATAGTCATGATTTAAAGATCTGAAATCACACACGAACGAATGGACCAAGATTTTTCGTGATAAACAAATGGTGAGAGCAAGCAAACAAAGAGGTGACGGATAAGCCCGCTATGATGGAATCAACAAAAAAAGTCACTACTTTGGAACCGGAATTGGGGGTCGAGAATTGATAAATTTCGGATCAATTTAGTAGTATAAAGAAAGACCAAGTTGCTCTCAACAGAATAACAACATCTTGGAAGTGTTTTAAAAAGGGATGTCGAAGAAAATGGTGGATGAAATTCAACAAGCCAGAAACTTTTTCTTCGTATTTGGGGAGGAGGGATTTTCTCCGACGGGGGGACAGCAGAGAGGGGAGGGGACTAGAGGAGAGACGGAGAAATTTTTTCGTGGTCCCGGGTTGCCAGCTAGCTCGCTGAGCAAGTGAACCTGTTGTTTCGAAAATCGAACAGCGCCTGTCCCCTGTGTCGTTGTGTCAAATGTCGCTAGCTTACGTATGCTTATCGCTAATCCCTCCAACAGCATAATCATACGTAAAATTCTTTATAACCTAAAGTATTCCACAGAGCCAAAAGGATTACTTTTTTTTTTTAATTTATGCCTATCGTAACTCACTTCGGTAGATTGTTAGCAGGTAACGTCTCACGGTCTCAGCAGCTTAACTTGAATAGGGGTTTTAAAGTTCAGTGAAGTCCAACTATATTTATGTTTTTAAAAATACGTTTCTGTTTATTTGAGGATCATAATAGATCCATTAGTTAATCTTGAATATTTAAAACTTTTAAATCCCACATTTTATTATTTATTTCGAACAATTTGTTCAGCTCGTGTTTTTATTTTTCGTAGATGAGGCAATGCTGAATGCCTGGTGTTTTGATCAAGAACTGTTCAGCCGCTCATGCGAGCTATTTCAGTTTTCCTACCTTTTTTGTATCACGTTTCCTTGGACAGAATTCAAGTTTGCTCTCTGTGGTCCATCAGTGTACTATTTTTCCATTTTCACTGACATATTCAGTGTTTAATTCACAGAATAAAGTCGTGGCATAGCATATTATTCTAGGTTCACGAAAAAAATATAATCTTTCGCGTGCTTTGCTGTAGAATCTCTTTTTGATTCCAAGTGAGACCAGAAACAAATGGAGCCTAGCTCTAACAGCGAGCCTCCCGAAATAAAAGACAGTAATTTTTATTTAGATGCGGCCCAATACTGGGCGTCGATTCCACCAACAGGTAAACATTATCTTATCTGTGTGACAAATCAAAGACATTTTATCAATTCATTTTGAAAGGAATCCATTTTTATTTAAATGATAGTGGATGGTATGCTTGGAGGCCTCTCTGAAATTACCGACATTGATTTGAAAGGATCCCAACGCTTTCTCAATTCACTTTTTCAGGTTTGCAAGTTTTTTAAACCTTTAGTTTTTTTGTTGTACATCTACAGTATTTATTCATTTGCCTAAAGCTGGTTGAGTGCCCTGGCAAAGAGAGGGCTCTGGATGGAGGTGCTGGAATAGGAAGGGTGACCAAAGGTTTCCTCATGAAAAATTTTTCAACTGTGGATTTGGTTGAACAAGATGGAGGATTCATAGAAGAAGCCAAAAGAAGTCTAGCATCCACCAACCACAGAGGGCAGTTTTTTCATATTGGTATGAATGTTTAATCTTATTTGTGTAACACAACATCACAAGCATTCTAGCTTGTATTGAAAGGAATCATATGTTCCTCTATTTTTATAATTGTATACATCACAGGTTTGCAGAAATTCACTCCAGAAGAGAGAGCTTATGATGTTCAATGGATCCAATGGGTGCTGGGACATTTGACTGATAAGGACCTAGTCGACTTCTTAAAACGCTGCCTGTAAGACCATCAATCTATGATGAAAAAAAAAAATAAAAAAAACTTCTTTTAAAAAATCTTTGGATTATGAATGTTCTTCTTTAATTCGTTTACAGGAAAGGTCTCAAACCTAAAGGCCTTATAGTACTCAAAGAGAATCTTACCTCAAGTGGAGAAGTAGAGATGGACCACACAGATTCATCCGTAACAAGACCGCGCAGCTTAATGGTGGAGCTGATACAACAGTCCGGAGCTAGAATCATAAAAGAACAAGTCCAGCAGCGGTTTCCTGATGGCTTATACGAAGTGCGAATGTTTGCATTACAGCCAATAACATGAATTTCAATTCGCTCCGGAATCTACTCAAGTACTGGAGTCAATACAACTTTACAGTTGAATCGATAAATTTAACTGTTTTTTTTTGTGAGTTTGGATAAATAATTTTACAGCATATAATTCAACCTTCTTTTACCTTTGGGGAAAAAATAATAATTTAAGGACTCTGGAAATTGACCTTCCACATTCTTTCATAATCTTAGAATCATTCAACAATTATGGCATAATAACAGACATTATGTATGCTTGCAAAAAAAGGAATCTCTTTACATTTTGGCAGAATAAAGGATGCCATAATTTAAGGCAGAGAAGCGGAAATATATGTCAGAAGAATTCGGAAAATTTTATGGCAAATTTGATTTAGGATCAGGCGAGAATGAACTCCAGTCTGTGGATTTGCAATACTGCCAATTGTGCGGAGGCTTGAGGCACGATCCAACAGAATGAAAATTGACCAGACAAACGTCTTGAATTGCGTAGAACTCGGCCGTCAATGAGTCTAATACGGCTTCAGATCTTGCATCTCCTTTCATCATTAGAGATCGCCGGCGTTGACGTCGCCCAACTGCTGGGCTGTCGCTCGGTAGGTATTTCCCCCATTTTTCTTGCAACACCTTATCGGGAGTGGCACGGTCCTGATGGCAAGGGAAAGGAATCGACTAGAGGAGTTATGAGGAACTCAGTGGCTGCTAATGGAATCTGATCATTTACAACAACTGCAGTCCATACTCCGTGTGCGAGAGGCGAATCCAGTTCTAGTGACTGATACCCAGCCTAAGTAAACCAACAAAATTTTAAAAATGATAATTAAAAATGTCAGATTTTAAGACTTCACCTTTGAGATTTCACTAAAGTTGAGTGGCTGGACCATTTTCACAAAATCGTTGGGATCAAACCAAACTAAGTGCGGAGGATCTCCACTAATATTATTGTTGCTCGTCTGATTCTTTAGTTTCTCTTTCCCAGCAGGTCCACCTGTAGATAGCTACTGGTTTCGACTCTGAAGAAAGGACGCCTAAGCGGTTTCGTAGGACTTGTTCCTTGGGATCGTAGTCGGATCCAACTTGTAGACTTGTCAAGGTAAGAGGAGAGGGAGAGCCACTTAGCCATAATGGTACTTTTACTCAATGGCTTGACTAGTACTTCAAACTGGGTAACTTCACCAGCACCGAATAGAATGAGATCACCTTGGTAGTGATCCAAGCGGAAGTAGGAAGTAATGGAAACGATCCGATCCGGTGAAGGCAACTGGACTGCACTGCTCATTATTTGTCAGATCAACAATATTGAGATGAGATGACCCGGTTAAGAGTAAAGTTAAAGCGTGACGAGCCAAACTAGTAGCAGCTGCTAGTAAGAGCTGGTATTGAAGGTGGACTCATATCCGCTGAATGGTAAGTGTTCTCCCAATAACTATCCCAGCCTTGATAGCTCAAGGATTTATTGGCAATAAACTGTTCCTCAAGGACGATTCATGACGCTCTGATCCAGTGCTGCTTCAAACTTGCGAGCAAAGTGGATGAACTGAAGATTTCGCCATCACTGAAGTCAGTTGAGACCAATCACCCGTACGGAAGACCATCGGTGAACAGCCGCACCAATCTGTTAAAAGAACCGATTTATATAACGTTGATAAATATATCAATTATTAGAGAAAACGCACCGACTACATTCCTATGTTGGCAAAGGCACCCCTGACTCCTTCGCCAAAGAGTCATGCGAAGATTGTTGTCAGCGTAGCTAGGAGCAGAACTTTGAATTAAGAACGAGAACATGGAAGAAAGACTCGGCTGGAAGAAGCTGTTTGACGATACACCTCTTTAAGACCCTTTCAAGAGCGGATCTGCTTCCCGCACGTTGGTTGTGGCGTACTGAGCCAGTTGCCCGTGTTATACCGATCCAGTCGGAACCACCATCAATCCTGATCCCAGGCGGGTAAAGTGCGATCAGCCGATTCTCCACATTCGGCTCTCACACTGATGAAAGACTCGGTCTAGTCCTTGTTTGTGGATGAATTGCCGCGTTTGGCGACCGTGTGATTTGAGGAAATTTCGACCGGGATTAGCTGCCAAGAGAGATTCAAGATGTTCTATGGATCGCAAAGGGAAATCCGATTCGCTCAAGTTGAAGGCAAACTGCCACTGACTATCCATCTCGAGCAGCTGCTTCCAAAGCTTCAAGAAGGACGTCCAAAAGGGAAGAACCACCCCAAATAGAAGCACGTCTATTTCGAGTCAGTCGGATATTTGAGTACTTCAACTCAAGTGGAAGAAGGCTCCGGAAGAGATAGTCTTGACGACCATCAACATGGATCAGGTAAACGTGATGCGGTCTATAGATGATCCGTAACAGACGAGTTACCTAAATTTATACAATAAAATAAGTATAATTAAAAGGTTTAACATTTTATTTTATTTGAATTTTCAAACCTGTCGTAAGGCTCGGCCATTAAGCGTGAGAATGAACGCAATTCGAGTTTGCGATGCCACAGATTCGGATTTAGTCACTGGAAAAGGGTTCGACAGCTTAGTCGATTCTCGGCTAGGAACACCAGTGTCCAAAATTTCAACGGCGTCAACTCCACCACACATTTGGCGACTCGTATGATCGTCGCAAGGAACGTTGCAATAGGTTTCTCTGTTCAACAGGTTTTCTAACGAAGGCTTGGCCGTCCCGCAGTAGCACTCTTTTCCATTTCGCACGCCGGCGTAAGGGAATGCTGATTGGGCACACAAATCTATACATTTCTGGATAGTCAGATGTTGAAGCTTGACTCCAAAACCAGACAAAAGTCTTGTCTGTTGATCACCTAGCATCTAAAAAACAGCCCAAGGAGCTTCCAGGAACAACTCCCTTTCTAAGGCAGTAATTTGGTAGCCTTTCAGGAGTGAGTAGTCCATTCTTCAGACGGCAGGCTACATCTTTCAAGCTCTTCTTTACACTTTTCAGTTTTGGCACGTTTAATGGCTAATAGGGACAGTTTTTCCCAAAGATTCACATTTAGATACAGGCCTTGATAAATTTGGTTCCTCTGGTCCAGGTACTTTTAACTCAATTGGGATGTTGTTCCCATCTTTTAATGGTACTTTGGTTAACAGGTAAAAGACAAACAAGCTCTGGCAAACAAACGTTGTGGCAAGAATGAAAAGAAAGGTAGTCCTAAAAGGTCTGAACACGAAGCACCGGCGCAAAAAGTACCACATCCTCTCGTTTCTTCATCAGCAGCTCTAATTCACAATGGCTTAAACTTGTCTTTCTGTCCACTACTTGGTTTTCAAGTTCATCCTATGGGGGAGGACACTGATGATAATCTAATCTGAGCAGTTTTCGATTTCCTGTCAGGCTCACATGATTTGTTCTACAGTTGGTTAAATTCGTGATGATGACTGAAAATGAAAAGAAAACAACTAATGACTACGTAACAGTTGTCGTCTGCTATTTGCTTTTTAAACGTGGTTCGATACTTGACTCAAAGATGGCAGGACTGTCTAACTGTCAATCCCAACCGTCTTCTGCTAGGCATTGCAGTAGACTAGTCATGACGAACGGTTTGCACGTGCTCTCTGAAAACATGTCTATAGAAGAAGATTTTGTGGAATACTGGATTTTCCCTGAATTATCTCATGGCGGAGATGATGCAGAACGTCTTGAAGAATTACGGACAAAGTGTTTCACATTTCTGAGTGCTAAAAGTCGTTCCTACATTTGGCATGAAGATGGCATCAACCTAATCCAACGTAACGAGTCAGGTTAAAATCATTGCAAATCTTGATGTGATCCTTCGTTTTTCCAAAAATAGAAATCACCAAGTTATGTTGACAGGGTTAGTGATATAATCTTTTTTATGACCTTGGACCTGGTCCAAGTATAAGAAAAAAAAGATTTACACTTTTCCCTAGTCTCTCCCCTCTTCTTTTCCGACCACGGTCGCGGACTGCTCGTAGTAAGGGTGAGGGAGGGAAATAGATGGGGTGAAAGTTTTTTTTTTAAGGGTTTCTAATACCACAAGGTTAAACCGTAATTTGTTTGCCGTTTTTTCGATTATAAGTTTTCTCTCGCCTACTGGGTTCCTCTTTCCTGAACGAAAGTCCCCTTGCGTAGCTTCAAGGGTCAGTTTTTTAAAATTAAACCAAGCGAGACATTGTGGAGGGAAGAAAAGAGGAAGTATCTTGTTATCAGCGTTTACCAGCTGTGTAGAAGGAATAAGATACGGTCAAGGCTCATTGCTTTTAATTTTTTATATATTTATTTAAGTGGACCATAATAATAAAAAGGATGGCAAGGTTTTGAGAACCAAATCAGCATGTTCTGTTTGAAACAAAATTGCGTCGATTTCCTTATCTATATCCCACTTAATTATATCTATACTGCGAGCTTGCGGCGAATATTCTTGAAGCTCTGCAGCCCTACCAAATTTGGAAATCATCTTAGCTCTTGACCTTTATAGAACTTTTTTTTTTGTTTCTAATGAATTTCAACCTTTTTTTTTTTGCTGACTAGCCTTAGTTGGCCAATAAAATCAGGTTTACCATTTCAAAGAAACATGATTTTCCAATATTTAGTTATGCACAATTCATCAGACTTGATAATAAATGTTTTATTGCTAGATTGAGCACATTAAGGAGCAGTTAGAGCTACTCAAATGGCGACATACTCGCAGATTTTATGGCGTGTAACATGTTCCTTCATGTCCTTCAGGTTGCTTAATACTTGTATCGCAATCCTTAGAGAATCGTATTTTGAAACTAAAATCTGTTTGGTTATCTCGCTTCTCGTATTCCTTTACCTTTAAGACTGATGCTCAAGGCCAGCGGTTACATGCATCTTATGAAGATACAAGACGTTTTTTTCGCACCCTCTTTCCCCTCTTCTTGTGTCCTAAAATCGTTAAAGGGAAGAAAAGAGAAAATTACACCCTCCCTATGTTCAATCTAGGAGACGAGTTGCGTAATGGATTTTTCGGAAGGGAGGAGGAGTTTTTGCTTTCTCTCTCTCTCTCCCTCCTGGATTTGAAGAGAAAACCAAAATAGTTTGCTGTTCCATAGGTCCTGAAAAACCTGGCCGTCGGCATAAGGGAGGCCAAAACATGGGCACAGCAACAAAAATATGGCCAACACATTTGAAGATGAAAACAAAGAAGGCTTCCTTCTTTAGAAAAAAAAAGTGGTCAGAAAACTCAAAGTCAATGTCGAAAGTGTCCCTGGGCTGATTTTTTTTTTTGTTTCTCCTTCCCCAAACTGTACCTTGGCCCAGGATCGACACTCCTTTTGTACGGGACGACCCTTGAATTCGTTTCCGCAGACGTAGCATTGTTTCGTGAATCGTTGAGTTCTTCTCTATTTTATTCATGTAGAGGCACTTTTTTTTTCTTTATTGGTATCTATAACAGTACTTTAGTATTTCTCCATGTCATAATTTTTTTTTTTTGGGAGGGGAGCTTTTGTTGATTTGACTGGTATGCCAATGACGTTATTGTTATTCCTTCATCAACCCAACGGACTGATACCCCTCGGGTGAGGTATTGTAATGCCCGACTCGCCTCATTTTCTTATATTTCTCATTCGCTAGTTGGATTGATACCCCTTTTTTGGATAATTCTTTTTGGTTATAACATAACGGATGGAGTCCCGGTCGCGTTAACTATTCACCGTTGAACGATCCTTGCATTCTGGAGCTGCACTCTTTTTATTTTAAAATATAATCTAGTTGGTTTCTGACTTTGTGTCCCGTAGGCAATGCATTACATTGTTTATATAAAACATTATTGTTCTTTTCTTTTTCAGGTGATATCCCAGCGCACTTGTATGGACGGACCAAATTTGGCTGCTCTGCCGAGGACGAGTGGTTCGTCGTTCATCTTTTACGGGAGCTTTCGGCCTGAGCATAGTGACCTAGTCATTCGGTGGGTATTCTCCCAATTTATATATATTTCTTCACACATAAACGCAGAAAAACTCGTTCAATCCGGTTTTTCTGTGTGAGTTGCATCTCTAAAGTATTGCGTGATCCCTTCTAGCGCCACTTCATCAGACAAGTATGACGCAATAATCATAAACAACAAAAAATCTGACCAGCGTAGCCTAGCCTTTGCTATTATTATTACTATTTTTTGTCGTCTCGTGCGGCCACGACCTTCATCTTGCTTCCCGAATGCTAACACACGCACTCGATATCGCCACTTCTTTGAACGCCTTTACTTCCCAGGTACATATATATACTTTAGTGCGTTCTTGACACTATTTTCGTTCCCGATAACGGAAGGAAGTGTCTGTCCCGAGCTATCAACGGGAATATGGAACACACACATTCATATAAACACACACACGCACACACACTTCTACACGAGCCCGATCGGAGGGCGACCTTGACGCGGAAGAGGGGGGACTGCTGCCGCCGCTGTCTCTCAGCTGGACAGCAAGCATACAAAAAGAGAATAATAAACACACGCGCGTTTGAACGTTTTAAGATACTGGGCTTTGTGTGAAGGTCCTCTCTACTTCTTCTCTTCTTCTTCTCCCCCACATCAACGATTCAAGGGCGGTGATCATTTTCACCGGCCGTGACCATGCGCCAAGGGCCCCCCTCTGTCCGTCCGTCCCTTGTAAATTAGCTCCAGGGCCTCGAAAAAAAATTTTCTTTTGAAGAGTTGACCGTTGAGCGTGTGTACTACCCGAGCTGATACCTATTGCAAGGTCATCTTGTTCGCCCCCCAACTTGTGCTTGACAGTAGAAAAGAGATTTGTTTTTGAACGGACCAAGGCCAGCTTGAGTTAAAAGAAGGGGGTTGAGGGATGATGTCGCAGCAGTTGACTTTATTACTTTATGGAGAATGGATGGATGCATGGATCAGACAGTCTCCCGACCGATGACAGCTCTCCTATAGTAGCAAGATCCGTCCCAAGGCCGAATATATATTCATATGTATAAGAAAAATCAAGGCCCTATAGAACTCAAGCTAGCACTCCCTATACTCGCTACCGAGATAGGGAGACCTTATAAGGATTTTTTTTTCTTCTTCTCCGACGTGGTTGTTTTATCTTGTAATTACTCAGAAAAAAAAAATGAAAGCATAGACACAAAAAAAAATGAGATGGTGACCATGGATAAGAGAACTGCATTTGATGACCCTCGGGAGGACACACAGACGGCCAATGCGTCGTTAGCTGTCACACAATCCAATTCCATAAGAAAAGAAAAAAAAAAGTCCTCGTCTTCACGGTCGGGACTTTGTCTTCATCTTCTTTTGGCATCTCCACGGTCACGTCTTTAACTGATACTCTTGTCGTCCATCATTTTAAACATCCGTCGCAATCCTTGTCGATTGCAATCGCTGATTAGACTCTTCCGGACGACAGAGACCTTGGAGTTTCCTGTTGCAATCAGTATATATTTATCGTAAGACTGGGATTTTGGCAAGTGTGACCAAGCGGGAGGTTTCAGGACGTAATTTTATCCTGTCCTTGATGAACGCAATCACGTATGAAAAAGGTCAATGTGGTGACTTTTTAAATATATATATTAAACCTTGGAAGGTTGCATTATTTTACTCCCATTATTTACATTTAAATAAAGAACTTTCTGGATGTGTTACGTAGATACTTGTTATTTTTTGTTGTTGTTGAGCCGTCGGCTTACACTCCTGGGTCTAAAGGTCATTGCCTTACTGAATGCAAACTATGCAAGATTTTGAAAAAGGAAAGAAGAAAGAAGGAGAGAGAGAAATAATAATGATTGGTCTGGTGGCCGGGTGCATTGGCCACGAACGAAACAGTAACCAGCTAACCCAGTGGCCCTTTCGGCTTCATCTCGGCATGTGCAAGCAACACACACGATGAAGAACGTAAGAGGCGGGACGGTCTGATTGTTGTTGTTCTTAGAGTAGTAATAGTAGTAGGTTTCCAGCCCCTCCCGACTGACCGACCGACCGGGGAGATGAAACTCGTGCTATGGGCTACAATTCTTTGTTGTTATTTAATGCTTTTAACATAACGGGATCCCGGTAAGAAAAAAAAAAGAAAAGTCAGGAGATATCTGACTGGACCGTTAGATCAACCGGGCGGCGCGAAAGGGTCAATTCCCCCTGTTCATCATACTTTTTTTTCTTGTTGTGGCTTTGATTCATTCAAGTGGGGCCATGCTAAAGTGACGTCATTTTGGTCGCCCTGTTGAAAAATCTGGTACGAACAACTGCGTCGATGTTGAATCCCCGGCCCGGTTTTCTTCTTCTTCCTTTCTTAGAACAGGTGCTTCTGGGGGAATTGCGTATCCTGGCGAATTCCTCCAGTGGTCGGAATTCGCACATACCTATTTCACGAATCAAGGTCTCTTCAGTGGAAAAAAAACGACACATGGCGCAATATATCTTTTAAAATATGGAGCAGAAGTTTTTCTTCTTCAATTCCAATTTTAGTTGTAAAAAAAAAAATTAACAGGGAATCCCCTGCCTTGTTTTGAAATTGACAATGAAAAATCCCATTTTACTATTACTACTACTACTATGTGTGGGTTTGCCAATTTTTAGTTTGGAATGGCTAGAAGTCAAATGGGGGACGAGGTTACAAGTGTTACTCTTGTTGGATGGACGTTGATTTGTTGCATAAAGCACGGGATTCCCGAGAGAGAGAGAAAGAGCCTTAGCGGGTGCGTCCTCCATTTAGTTACATTGCGTGCCATAAATGTAGTGGTGTTGATAGTATGAGAATAGAGGACCAGTCCGCGCGGCTCCCTGTCGGGGATCCTTACATTTTATTTGTGTGGATTGTATTTATTATTATTATGATTTCCCCCCCTTCCACCCATGCACTCACATATAATCTGCTGCGTCCCTGAGAAAAGCGGGTCATTGC
The DNA here is from genome assembly GCA_030141595.1 of Chydorus sphaericus. Taxonomy (NCBI): domain Eukaryota; kingdom Metazoa; phylum Arthropoda; class Branchiopoda; order Diplostraca; family Chydoridae; genus Chydorus; species Chydorus sphaericus. The sequence continues at coordinate 10,759,019 of CM057930.1, forward strand.
CAACGAAGTACGCCTCTTTTTTTCCGTCCATATTTTTTTTTTCTCTCTTCTTTTCGTTTTATATTTATTTTCAAGGACGGGGACGACCCCTCCAAGGCCGGACGAGCGTTGAGTGCCGCTTCGTTCGGGATCGATTATGTAATGAAGTGGACGAGCGGCTGGAAGTGATGTGTGCGCGTTTTATTTGGGTTTCCTTTCGGGAACAACCAGAGCGGGCGGGCGGACCGGCGCCGGCTTCCGTTTGACCTTGTCCGTCGTTTTTTTTTTTTTTTACTTCTTTCTCTTCTTTCTTTCCGTGGCTCCGCCTCCATCCCTTCCATTCGGGCCGCCTCTCTTCCCTCGTCGGACGGCGGGGATTCAAAGGAAGGTGCCTTGCTCACCTAAAGCCTCAGTTGCTCGCCGAACTCGCCTTCACGTGGTGGACTCTTCGACCACTTTCGAGTTTTTCCAATCCTTCATCACTGCCCCCCTCTTCTTCCATCAGGAAGTTATCACCCAACTTTTTTCTACTTGCTCGTTTTTTTGTTTTCAAATCTTCAAACATGCCTGCCCCAAGCTGCTCCAAACTGTGCAATTGCTGGCTCTGCCGCACTCGTAGTTAATTTTCTTCTCTTCGTCCCTCTTTAAGCCTTCTTCCCGTAAGTGGATTTCTAAAACAAACATTTTTATAACTATTTTTACTAAAATTAGTTGTCATTCTTGCAGAGTTACAGACGTAGATGGTGAATTCCTCTTGGTTGAAGCTGCCGATACTCTTCCTCGTTGGGCAAATCCGGAGACTTGCGTCAATCGAGTAAGGATTCTTATTATTCTTCTCACACGTGATTTTATGCTAATTTGAAAATTGCCTCATCAGGTGTACCTTCATTGTGGCCAAATTCACGTGATTAGTGTTGCTGATCGTCCGTCAAGTCTTACTCCTCTTCCTTCCGGCTGTCCATCTTTGATGGACGCTGTCCATATCGTTCGCTCTATGCCTCACCTAACTCTCGCTCCGCGCACCATCCAGGATCCAATCCGTCAACGCATTGAAAAGTAATTCAACCATTTTAAATATATATATATTTTTTTTAACGCAAAGTTACTAATTTATGTTTTTTTTTATCAGATGTGCTACACAAGTTGACTCGAGTCTACACAAGTGCCGCGTCTTTGTACCAGCCGGCGTTGCCACCCTTCTGCAGACCTATCCGGCTCTGATCGCTCCAGCCGTTCACGCTTTCTGCCAACGCGATGTCTCGCAGCAGCAGCAAGTTGTACGAGCCATGCGCTTCTTCCCACCTGAAACCCGAGTCTGGTCTTCGGTAACGTTCACAAAATGCTTGTACGCCATGCTGGTTCACCGAAACTACCAGCCGGATCACCGTACTGGCTGGACTCTACCTCCTATCGGTGACCCTCTACGGAGTGGATCTGAGCTGGGAATAAAACTGGTATGATTGAGGAAGTGTGAACGTTTTATATTTACTTGCATTGTCTTACATCTATTCCTTTTTTAGGCAATCGGATTCGAGTTACTGGCAAATAAAGAAGCTGTCCTACAGAAAGATAGCAACTATTCGCTTGACCGTGACCCGCGCTGGACACGTTTTCAAGCCAGTTTGAAGGACAAAGGATTCTTCCACGTAATATATCTTTTCTACTTTGAATGATCAAGACCTCGGGATGTTCATTGATTTTGGTGTTTACATTTTGTAGAATTACCTAGAAGGATCAAAGCCTTTCAATGAGCTACTAGAAAAGGCTCGAGAGTTTTTCTTTGCCAGTGTCGAAGCCGACGTTCCAACAAAACAACCCGTCATTCTCCGCCTCCTACAGTCTGTCTCAGTCGATGTCGACAAATTCAAAAAGGAAGAATCCCACCTACCATCCGATGATGGTGAGATTTCATTACGATTTTATTTTTAAATTCCTCTCTTATACTTTATTTATCTATTTTTCAGATGACGCATGGCTCTCAGTAGATCCTACGTCACTCGATCAAATGCTGGGTGACAAATTTGGGCAGCTGGATCTTCTAGCTGGAGACGATGAAGCCAAAGCAGACATTCTGCCCGAACTGGAAACTTTCCTTAACCGCACCTCAGACTACGAAGGTCTAACACCAGCCGGAGGCCACAGCCGCAAGACCTCGCGTAAAATGTCCCATCTCGCTCCTCCCACATCTGGTAGAAAAGTATCGACACACTCAAACTCCTCGGACGCGTCTCAGTTGTCCAACCAGATCAACTTTGATCCAGACTCGTTCAATTCCGCTATGCAAGGCATCCTTGGTACTTGTTTCGCCATAACCTATTCCCCCTAACCCATTTATATAATTTTTGTTGTTTTATATTCTTAGATTTTGCTCTACCTGAAGATAATTGGGACCTAGAATCAAATTCTTCAGGTTTAAGTAGTTACAGTGACGAAGAAGAAGATGGTCATGAACTGCCAGATAAAGAGATGAATAAATATATGGAGAAAATGGATAAGGAACTACGTAATACTGATGTGCCCCGTACTTCTGTGGACCCTAATCGCAAGGTATTTACAAACATTTTCTTTCTGTTTTTACTGAATGTAGTTTGATTATTATTTTTTTTTTTTTTACAGGAATCAGTTTACAGTGAAGGGGGTGAAAGTTTCAGCGACGTCGAGAGCTTCACTCCCGTCAAAATCGACTCAGCCGCTCTAGGATCTCTCCTAGCTTCCTATACTATGCAGCACGGTCAACCCGGACCTGCATCTACATTGTTGAACCAGTTAAATCTCAATCGGGATCGGTTGACAAATCCAACTGATAAATGAAATAAAATGCGCACAAAAACCAACAAAACATTTTTCCCCCTCTCATCACTACCAGTTGTTTTGATGTAATTACTCCATCACCATTTTCTCCTCTCGCATATCCATAAACGTTAAGGGTGATCTGGGACACTTTTATTTATTATCATGATCATGTACGCATTCTGCGAAAAACATTCTGCTCCCATATTTTTCGTCCTTTTACTCTTTCGTATTTCGACCCAAACACTTTCTTGCTGTCTCTATCCTCTCCTAAAGCAAGTCGCTGATACTGCTCTTCCTCTGTGATACAATATTGCGGTGGAGGTGGTAATTATTATTTTTTTTTTTTACGATGGGGCATGTTTCGGTTTTGTTTATCTTTCTCTCAATTTCCAGCTCCGTTCGTAATACAATTGAGGTTACGTACCAAATTCTGATTTTTTCTTTTTTTTTTTTACTTTTGCAGTTACTTATGAATTTTCTTTTAGCAGTGTATTTGAGCTTCGATGAAATCTATTTCTAGTTAGTATTTAGCAATATGTGTAAAACAATTTAGGCATGTTTCATGTCCTCCCAACAAGTTCCGTAGCCCATTAGTAATGACGATTGACGAGGTAAATTAATGAAGCATAATAAACTGAATGATTAATGATTTCAACTACACGGAAGGCAGGAATGCTTCATTGTTTATTCCTTCGAATTATGTTTAATTACTTGCACCAAAGGGGAAAAAGGGTGAAATAGTTAGTGCGACCATTTTTCCAAGTCAATAAAACCGCGACAAGGAAAATTTGAATGCTCAAAAGTGGGGTTTGCATTTTCGATGGACGTCGCATCCAATACTCCAAAATGAAAGGAATACAGTGGTTAAACCAGTTCGTTCAATAATAATATTACTGAGTAAAACAGGACTGTTCGCAGAATTCCTAGACTGATAGCACAGGAATAGAAAAAAAAAAACATGCTGAAAGAGAGACGCAATAAACCTCTATAAAGATCCTGGAAGACTGGAAAAAATAGCAATAGATTAGTCAAGAGGAGACACTACGCCAACACAACCTCTTAACATAGCTAAATAAAGACGTAATGGCCGGCCAATCTTCAATATTCTTCATCCATTGTAACGGCCCTGCTTCGTCGTTGTCTTGCCAGCACCAGTGTGCTCACTGTTCTAGTGTGTCGTGAGGGAGCTAAACGCTGTGTTGGCCGGTAGTAAACCAAGATGGGTCCCTTTTACAAATGTCAGGTGGCTAAAAGACACCCAAGAAGTTTGCTTTTATTGTCAGGGAGCTTTTTAAATAAAAAAAAAAACAAACAAAACAACTATAATAATAATAAAGAATAAATGCGATTGAACGCACGTTGGTAATCAGCGGCGTGCGGGTAGTGCGTTCGATAGAGTTCTGCCCTGGTCTAATAGCTTTTAACCTTACCGACTTTAATCCTATATACGATCACCTTCAACAGGCTGCGCTGCGTGCTTCAAAGGGGGTCGTTTCTTCCTTTTTTTTTAAATCCTATTGCACACTTGAGAATTGTTTTTAACACGAGATTACTAGTCTACTACCTTCATGTTAAATGTGAGCGCTATACTTTCGAAGATACATCGTTGAACAACAACCTAAACTAATTTTGCTATAGTAGTTTTCTTCTATAGTGGACTCGAAGGAAAATGACATATAAAGAGTCAATAAAACGCACATTCTATCTTTTAATTAAGTCTAAAATTAATCTTATCTAGGCGTCATGATAAGTGGACAGACGGTCGGATAGTGTGGTTATGAAGGACAATCGCAACTCACGTCATTCACATTTTTTCCGCTTAATTAGAAGAGATGGTTACTGGATATAATTTCAAGGTGTATTCTGTTGTCAGTCATTCATGCGCCAAACATGGCAATAGAAAATATCATCAAATATGAAAGAATAATAAACATATGTTTAAAAAAGAAGAATTCGTTAACAGAATAACTGCGGGGAAGACCGATTCTCTGCGACAAGTAGCTGGCTCAAATAAGCAGCGGGCGCGTATCCATGAGCCCCCGTATCGTTCTCCACCAGCCACCACTCTTCGTTGCCGGCTTCGTCATGCTTCGCCATCACCGTCACGAGTTCACCTTCATTCAAGTCGATCTCTAACGGCGTTCTTTTCTTAAATGTGTAATCAACTTTGTAGACCTAAATTGGAAAATAATATAACTGAATAAATAAGTTTATCGTACTATCTATATTATTGCATGTACGTTGTTCTCAACCGGTGGTGGTTTTTCTTCGTCACTCTTAGATGGCAGGACGTCTTCTATATCTGCATAAATAGGGCTCTCAGCTTTTTCCGATCCTTCTCGCCCTGCTGAATTGGTTTCATGATTATCGTCAGGGATTTCATAGTAACGATGTGGTGATTGTATCTGCTGCGAAGACTGTTGCGCTTCTTCGTAAGAGGGAGGTAAATCATAAGTGTGTTCTTCTGTTACCGGCATCTTTCTATCACTGGGACTTGCAAAGGAAGCTCCAGGCTCTTCCACCGTAAGCTGGGCGTCTTTGAAAGAGTCGAGAGATGTGGAAGTGCCGGAAGCACCACCACTGGATGCCAGTGATACAGCTGATTCCGGACGGAGCAAATGACTTGAGTTGCTCGGTTGAAGTGGTATTTGACCGAGGTACCTGGATGGCAGAAAACCTCTCACTTCTATAAATTAAAAAAAAAAATCATTACTTTCAGGAAAAAAATATTAAGATTTTTGGATCTCTTACCTCCAGCATCGACGAACCAGCGACCTGTATTCCCCATAGGATCTTCACGCTTGATAACGGAGACGATGAGACCGCTGTTGGCTGCTAGATCGAGTGGATCTTTGATCTCGCATCGATTCGTTACCATGTAGAGCTGTTCAGGATGGTACTTGGATCGAAGTAGATTTACAATTTCTCGACTTTGAACCACCTATAATAGAAGAATAATGAATAAGTGAACGTACAAAAATTTCTAAATATTGAGCTTACCATTCCGCCTTCATTCGCGTTTGGACTGCCCATGACAGTTGAAGATTTACGAGGTGGAGTTGTTTCATTTGAAGATGCAAAAGACCCATCGCTGAAATTGGTGGAAACAACTCGACTCGACCGAAAAGATCGGTTGATAAACGTCACTCTAGATAATCTTTCGACAGCTCGGCCGTAAGCTACGTTGAAATCTTCATCGATTTGGCCTTGCAAGTTTGCAATATCCGGCATCTAGAAACCAAAACCAGCGTTAGTTGTAGCTGAAAACCAAGTGTAAGGCAATGTAAACGGACTACCTCATTGAGGTCCAACAATGATTTAGTAACACGCCCAACCAATAGTTTTCGTGCGTGTAGGAACGAGGAGAGGCAGCGTCTATAAATGTTGAATCCGTGCTGCGTGATGATAGGTAACTCTTCAATCAATTGACCATTGAGAGCTGCGTATGTATTGCGAGCTAAATTGGCTTCTTCCTCCAGCTAAAGAGAAAAAATTTTAAAGTATGCATATAAGGATTATAAAAAAACGCATATACTGTGCGTTTCAATCCAGCATCTTTATTCTTGGCTAGTCTTTCACTTGCGATGTTACAGTCGAGTAGCTTGTCTACTCTTTTCTGAACTAATCTCTCGGGGCCAAGGCAAGCTTCACAGAGTGCAGTCAAAGGATTTCGGACATGTTGAATAACGTACGAGTCCTGTGGGATCCAACGGTAGTAATAAATTTCCAAGTCTATTGCGATACAAAGCTATTAAAAACTTACAAAAGAGGACCAGTGTTGAGCGAAAATCATTCGCTGAGCTGTTCGGAAGTTATCAACCAACGGAGCTCGGCTACCCTCGCCGTAAAATGAGGCAACGGCTTCCGAAATATTATACTGCGTCTGCGATGTGGCTTTGAGTTGATCACAAACGGATACTATATCTTTCAAAGCAGTTTGGATAACGCGAACGAGCTCGTTGAACCGTAGTCCTATTTCGTCGAACGTTTCGTCTCGCAGTGACTAAAAGTGAATCATTAAAAAATTTAGAAAAAAATTAAAAGAAGATGAAATAATAAAATATTTACAGTTGGGGCCATGCCGAGGGAAGCTTTGACCATCATGCCAATTCTTGAAGTTTTCTTGGCCACCGAATGCATGTTGAATTTGCCAATTTTACTATCCACTTTCGAATCCCGATACTTGAGTACGATCTCTTTCTTACGCTTGCTCTCATTTATGTAAGCTGCAACGGCAGTCATCAGTCCAGCAGCAATCATCAAACGATCCTTGTCTGGGTGACCGTTTTCCGTACACTATCAAAGAGATATTAATTATTTTGTAATCTGGTGTCTTAGAAGTCAGATACCTTGATGAGCTCGCCAAGGATCAAAGGATACTTCATTATTCTTTGGACGGGTTTAATAATGACGGATCCCATATTAAAACAAATGATTTGCTGTCGAAGGGTCAAAACGGCTTCCTCAAGTACTCTATTTACGTTTGGCATCGCCTCATACTGTGTAAAAATCATATAATCAATGCATAAGCCTATATTAAATAGCTTTGCAAACTATTTACTTTTTCTAAAAGTGTTTGAGCGTCTTCATGGGTTGTGCAGTATTGGCCGTAGATACGACGGAATTCTGGCTCATTCCGGATAAAACAATTGGCAATGGATTGGTCATCTAGACTAGCTCCTTCTCGATTGCACTGGTTCAATTCATCAATTATTTTCTCCGACAGTTTAATGACCTATAGGGGGGAAATAAAAACAGTCTTAACCTTGAGATTGGCTTCTGAAAAATAAGAATATCTTACTTCTAAAAGATTTCCAAAGAGAATAGCAGCGTCGATGCCTTTCCTCTCTAGTGACTGAGTATCATGTAGCTCAAAGACTTGGCAGGTTAGCCTCAAATCCCGACAATATTCTCTTTCCGTCACCAACAGTTCCGTTATTACATTTTCTCGCTGCTCTTTCACTTTTTTCCTGGGAAAATAAATAAGGAAAGAAGTTAAATATTAGACGACGTCTATCAAACTAAAACGTGACCTACTTCATTTCCAAATCCCGCATTCGGTCCTCTTCCATTTTACGTTGTTTGTCCTTTTCGATTCGTTTCCGGCGACCTTCCACACGACTATCACCACCTGAAAATAAGCAGAGAGTAAGCACACGAATTCGTTTATACTACGCCCGCCATATAGTCTCATGAAAACTTAATTTATCATAGCCATAAATTCGGAAATCTTAAAAGAATTTGTTTGAGCCTACCACTCGTCTCGGGGTCGTTGTTGCTGTGTCGAATTGTTCTACCATCCTGGCTTGTAAAGGACGATTCAATATTCCTAGTCTCAGCTGTTTTATTTTCCTCAACACCAGACTGCATTTTTTTTTATAATATACAACCCACGATCACAACTGTTTTATTTTTACCACAAACTGGTCACGTTCTCATGGCGCTTGGCGAACGCAGTCCCCACTTTTTATCATATTTCCCTTATCTACAAGTATTCTACTCTTCCCTCCCACTGCCGCATCAAGTATTGTATATATGCTGCACCTCTTTTCAACCCACCAGGTGTAGGTTAAACAATGCCAGTATTTGATGGGATATATCACGCCTACCGTTGAAAACTTTGTAAACATTTTTCAAAAATTTTCCAAAATCTTGATTTAGATACTGGCTTTTGTGTGACTTATCTACATCCAATATAATTGAGATTGGAATTTATTTATAATTACCTTGAAGAGAAGGCTCGAGGGAAACACTGCGATTAATAGGAACCGGCCGGATGGGTTTTTGAGCTTGGTTCGAAGACAAGGAACGAGTCATTGGAACAACTCCACGATTTGGAGCCTCGACTGGTGGTGGAGGAGCTGGTCTTGTGTAACTCTTGCGCGACGAAGTGCCCCTCTCGCCAATTCCGTGTGATTCTTTATTGATGCGCTTTGGCTCCTCAATAATTAGTGGAATCTCGTTCCTTTCATCTAAAGGCGAATATTGTTCAGGTACATTTTCAATTATTGGTAAGATCGGACTGGAGTGCTGTTTCTTTATTTCTTTTGTATTGGCAGGTACAGAATTGCGCTGCTGACGAGGCGGAACAGTGGGAAGTTGCTGTTTCTCGATAGTGACAAGAGGCAGTTTTTGTTCGATGGGTTTTGGTTCAATAGGCAAGATGGAATGCTCTACTTGCAGCTGTGTAAGCGCTTGTGTCCAAGAGGGAGGACGTTCTTTACGACCTGCTTGGGTCACCGAGCTCGACCCCAACTGAATTAAATTCCGAGCGATTACATCTTCCAGACTTGTCGTTTTCTCTGAGCGGCTCCCATTTCCGCTATTGCCGGACCAACGATTATCTGATTTCGACATCCTCTTTGACAGTCTCGACATTTTGATTGGTTTCACTCGGAAAAATGAGAGTAGGTTCACACAGTGAGTCGAAATCAAAGAGAAGTTGGTCAATATCTGGACGACAATCGACTACGACGCGGATGAATGCTGAAGGGAAGATACCAACTCGTCCGCGGGAGTCTTCTCCTTGAATCCATTCTGCATTGATGTATTTTAAAAGGTATACCATTTCTCCTTCGCGAAGATCGAGCTCGTCACTGTGTTGAGCGTGGAAGTCGTAGCACACTATTCCGTGAGGTTTGTTACTATTAATAGGAGCGCTGAATGATGGTAAAATAGGTTCTGCCAAAAGAGGGACTGAAGACGGAGTATTATCGTCTAGTAGAGTTACGAAGCCAGGTGGAAATATGCCACGTTGACCATTGCATTCACCAATGTACCATTCATCCTCCGTTAGACCGGTCACGACTACTTCTTCCCCTTTCCTAAGGTCCAACTCGTTTGGTAATTGGGCTACTAAATTTTGTGTCACGCGAGCCCTCTTGCGAACAAAAGGAATTCGGGATTCTTCTCCTTCAGGTTTGTGCTGCAAAAGAAAAAAAAAAACTACTTTCAAATCGAATTTCCATCAAAAAAAAATTTAACTAGTATACCTTGATACATGATGATAGAAGGTTTGCTTTCCAAGTTAAGGAAGTAGGAAAGATACCTTCGCGGCCATCAGCACTTCGACCGTACCACCAATTTTCGTCAACCTGATCGAGACCAACGAGAACTTCCCCTATTAAATTAAATAAATAATAGTTTCACTCGACTGCGTTCTAGATCCCTTGAACCGTATTTCAAAAGCAACAGGTGCACTGCTATAATTCAAAATGATAAGATGTTGTAATTTGCTTGTTTAGCTTTCACAACAACGGCCGTTAATCACCTTGCTTAAAATATAAATCACCAAACTGTTGCGGAGTAAAAGGCGCTAAAGTCACAAAATAAGCTTGTCCTTCCGTAGCTGCTGGCAGATCAATAGCGGCACTAACATTGTTGCGAGGAAAGCGGCCAGTGCGATCCGCAATCTGACCGTAGAACCAATGACGGTCCTCAATTTGAGTTACCTACATAGGTGTTGATGAGAAAAGAAAATAATGGTAATAAATATAACAAGAATAGGGTTTAGACATTGAAGATTACCAGAGCCAGTTCACCGGTTATCAAACTTATTTCTCCATCTAGCTGCGATGTAAACGGTTTCAGGACGCGGACGATAAAAGGTAACTGGCCCGCATTTCCAGACGCCATCGATTCGAGGCCTAAAATGAAACGGGCGGAAAGAAAACATGTTGTTAACAATAAGGAGCAGCAGGGCGAGGTCTTTTTTTAAATATTTAACTCGTTGCCGAGAAACGGAGCGACGGGCTGTTGGATCGATGGACAAACTTCAGTTGGAAAATGGCGTCGGACGAGAACAAAGATGTTGCTCACCGTGGAAGTAATCAACACTTGCCGGATTATATAGTCAACTTTGTCGCTTTCAAGAGAGAAATGGTGAGACTCGACTATACAGCCGAACGACTTCGCAAAGCCTGCCGAGAAGTGGAAGAGCGCCGGATTCAGATGCAAGAAGGGCTGCGCCGTCAAGAAAACCAGGTAACACTCCGGCAGCAGTCGTGCAACCAACGCCGGCTCCAAGATGACCAAAAGACGTTGGCCATTCAGACAAGAGCTCGAGAGGCGGCTGAGCGGAAAAGAGTACTCCTCTCTGAGCTGGAAGCCAGCCGACAATTGCTCGAAGAGCTGGGACGGAAGAGAGCTAAGCTCCAGCACTGGCTCAACGGTCTAGAAGAGCACCGAGTATTTCTTAGCGAGATCATTGCTCATCGAGTCTCTCCCAGGACGCCGCTAAGTACAAGGAGGAGCACCACCAGCGTAACAACAACCAATATGAGTAATGTACTGGAAGATTACGGCAACGATCCAGTTGTGGAAGTAATGCAAAGCCCTGGAATGATCCGCTCTCGCCTAGCTCATAAGGAGCGCAACGTGATAGCTCAGTCTCGTCTACTTTTCCAGGTTCGATAAACAATTTATTTTTTCCCCAGTCTGAGTGGATTAGAAAATGAGTTTTCTTCTTCGCTAGGCGTGCCAATTAGCTGAACAAGTTCCTGGGGCACTTCGACCCGGGAAGGATTCAATCCTGCGAATCGATAACGGAGAGGACCCACAAGGAATAACCAATTCGAGCTCAAATTGGGACCAGTTGAACGCCAGTCGGGGTACGATGGCGACTACTACTATGGGGATGCAGACCGGTCTAAGTGACGCAAACTTTGCCACAGTTCATCGATTATTCCGACAATTCATTTCCCCAAAGAGTTCTAGCTGCGACGCATTGGGTAACTTCGCAGCTATAGAGCGTTACGCCTATTTCGTCTTACAGATGGTCGACGCATGCGATCCAGCTATGCTCAAAAAGATTATCGCCAAAGTGGTGGTAGACAAACGAAAAACGTTGGAAGCGCAGAAGCTGGCAAAGGAAGCAGCACATCGAGAAGAACGAGAAAGAAAAGCCCTAGCAAACGCCACCTCGGCTCCGGCCGTATTCAAACGGGTCACAGTTGTGCCTGGCAGAAAATATCATCATCGACGTTTCCGAGCTGAAGCGGCAGCCGGAAAAGCTATGTTATTGCGCCACTCGAACAGTACGGGCAAAGAAAGCCGCGATTCCAGCAGCCAGGAAATCGATACAGCACAGACCGACGAACTTCTTTATCTCTTCCGCTTCCAGTTATGATTTCGAATTAATGGACCAAAAGTTAAATACATCATTACAAACGTAGTTTGCTTCAGTAGATTCCCGTTTTAGCTCATCAATACATTGAGTAACTTCGATATTTCCCCGATAGAGAACTAAGAAATTTTTTTACCACATAAATTTTAACTATAAACTCGTAAAGTACCCCTTTTCCTGCTACGTAGTTGGTGGTTTATGATTGGTCGGTTCTGCTACAAAAGTTTTTCAGTATGATAAAAGTTTAAAAACCGAGAATTCACATCGTCTATTAACCTTGGAAATGATTGTATTCGGCACCTGACGAGGTGACTAGTCTCCCAGAGACAACAGTTAAAGAGAGTGAAAAAATAAACATGGAAAGATAAATCACACACACACAAACTTGAGAGAAAGAGCAGGACGAATACAGATTAGAAAAAATCAACTTTTCTTGTTCATAAGTGAGAAAAAACCAACAATTGTAAGATCGATATGAAAGCATCGTAGGCGAGCTAGAGATATTTGTTTTTCAATGATGGGATCCCATGGTAATAGTAACGAGAGCCAGCGCCACGAAACCCAAGAAGTGGAAAGCCACTTTGGCCAATCGATCCTTCGGGTTGGACAATTCGGCGGGAACCAACTCCAAAAAAGTGACGTGGATGAAGATTCCTGCGGCCAGAGACTGGAATATAGCTGAAGCAACGGATCCACCTGTGCCCGGCGCTTGTTGTACGACTAGTCCGAGCACAATGCCCAATGGAACGGCAGTGGAGAAGAGAAGAATGTATTTGACACCTTGTCTCAGGGACAGCTGATGCCTAGCCATGGTAATCCCAACAGAGAAGGCCACTAAAGCCTCGTGGAAAAGGATGGCGACAAAGAGATGGAAGATCCGCATGTGGTCCGTTTGTAAACCGAGGGTCATCCCCTCAAACAAAGAATGGATGCTGATAGCGAAGAATAGGACGGCCAGCCGGAGCATGCTCTTTTGACCGGGATGATGATTGGCAATCAGTTTTTCCACGTGGGCTTGATGGTTGCATTTGCTAGCAGAAGAACCAATGGAGCGCATCTTCTTGGGGCTGAGGGTTCCTTCTTCATCTTCTTTGAATGTCACCATTGGCACATTTTGGTATACTCTAGTGGGCTCGAGGTCTTTTAAGATTGAAGGGCTTTCTGGAGATGCACCACCATCCTGTGGACTTTTGAGCAGCAGTTGCTCTGAGGCACTTTCATCTCTCACTGTCTTGTAATAATTTGGCTTGGACCTTTCTGCTTCATCAACATGAAGTGGATGAGAGTGGAATGAACTCTTGGATTGCTTTGACTCCTGGCACTGCAAAACCACCTGTTCTATAGTCATGATGAGGAAGAAACCCATGATGCAGGTGAATTCAGCCAGTGGGAAATCTGTGGTGACATGGAGCTCTTCGAGTACCTTTCGTGTCTTGTCCTGGGCATAAGGCAGAAGACCCAGAAAGCACATAGCAATGAAAACTCCACCAGCAAGACAGTTGCAGAAAGATATGATACGTTCTGTGCCACGACTGAAATTTCCGCCTGATTGCTGTTTGCTTTTCTTAGCCACTATGCAAACAGGGATCAGTCCACAAATTGACATGACGAGGTACACAACAAATGCGGCAATCGCCAGCAAAACTTGGCTGTCCATCATGGAATGAATTTGAGTTAAGAACAGATTAGAGAGGAGCGCCTTGTTTACTGTGCCACAGTGCCACTCTGAGTACAACGAATAGGTAAATGACACTTCAGTAACCTGCTGAGCGATTCAGCGACACAACTTGGACAAAATTTACAAACACAGGCCAGCCACTGTGCTAGGTGCAACGCCTCGAGCAACTCTTTGACAAAAAGTAAAAGACCTGAGAGACAGCCAACACCCTCTAGTGGCATTAAAGTGATTCGTCTTTAAGTGTTTTCTCTTCCGCGGTTACGCCAGTATTTGTCTCGATAGAATGGTTGCAAAGAAAAAAGAATACAATGTAACTCGTTACCTTAGATGCAACAGATGAAGAAACTACAAACTCCTCCACCATGGAAGATGTCTCCAACCGACCTTAAACTCGTCATTCAGCACAGATGTTGATTAAAAATATAAATAAACAGACTTCACGACACGAATGCAATGGGCAGCAGACGGTCTGTCAAGACTTCGGGTAAAAAATCAAGAATCGAGAGCGCAGCTTCTACAACGTTGCATGTGATCACCATTATCAAGATTCTTCGATTATCACAAGATATAACTTAATCATAAGAAATGAATAAAGTTGTAATTCATTAAGATAAGGTTCATTTCATTGTCTGACTTCATCACTGTTGGTCTGTTGTCCATATGATTGTTTCGTTTTAAAATATATGCTTGGCAACCCCGCTTTAAAAAAAAATTATTAGACAGCCATCTTCTCTGCTCACAAATAACAGAGCCTTTCCCATTGTCAAAAAATCGTTGATTAAGGTACTTTTTGTGGTCTAATAAATACTGGATGCATAGTGTAAGTTTCCTTGAAGTCCCTGGATAAAAAATGACGATATTGCCGAAGAAAAAATCATCTCAGGCGCGATCCGAAGGCGAAAACACAACTGATGGGGCCTCTCTGCAACATCTTTCAGTTGGAAACAATAATCACTTGTCCCATATTGGGCCTGTTGCACAGGTAAATTAATCTTTCAAGTAGGGCTTAATTTAAATTTAAAAGCTGCAAAAACTAGTATAAAAATGGGTAAGTAATATGACACCTGCTTCCCCATGCCCCATGATCCTGCATGTCAACAAAATGGCTGGTGCAAGTTTTTCCAACATGAGAACTGCTGGAAGGCCATCTTTTATTAATATGAAAGAAAATATAATATCTTTACTATACAGGCATTTTATACAGGATCTTTATAAATATATTACAGACATTTTTTACTATTTTAGATTATTAGGTTCATTTACTCCTTGAAATATCAAATTACTCATATTTGTTCCTCATTTCCTGTTACAGGTTCCAGAACCACTAAATGTTGCCAGATTATCAAGTCGAACCCAGAGCAGCCATCCTCATAGCCATGGTCATGGCAGTCAGTCTTCCTCTCGATATGAAGACTATGACTTGGAAAGTGGACCAAGCCAGACTAAAAGAAGAATGAGAGTCAGTCCTCACAGGTAATATATTTTTTTTACGTTCTCTATCTTCACTTGTTTTCTTATCATCATTCCGACTTCATAGGACTGTTCGGCCAAAGCATAGGGATCGGTGTGAAAGGAACACATCCAGCTCTGCCGTGCCCAGCACCAGTTCCGCGATTCATAGCGGTGCCTCTTCTTCAAGCTCTGGGAGCTCTCCCACACCCAGTCATCCAGGGCCAGAACCGTCATCTTCATATCATGGCGAAGGTGAGAGCGGTAGTGGCTACAACAGCGGGGATGAATATGGGCCAGGGAGAGCTTCAACCTCGAACATCCCAATTACAGAAGAAGAATGGGAGCAGGTAATTTCAACATTTAAATGCATTCTATATTTATTCATTTAATTTTTTTTAAATTTAATTTGTAGAAGGAGAGGTGGTTTGAAAAGAAAATGCGAAAGAGGGGCTTCATTATCAAACGTATGGGTGAAGATGGAGCTTGTCTTTTTCGGGCTGTATCAGATCAAGTTTACGGTGACCAGGAAATGCATTCGACAGTTCGTAAACATTGTATGGACTACATTGTAAGTACTTTTTCTTTAATTTTTTTTGTGACTCAATCTGTTGTTGACGACCTGGTCTTATAAATTTTGATTATTTTTTTTCCAGGCTGCAAACAGTGACTACTTTTCGCAATATATGACGGAAGATTGCACCGCCTATGTCAGTCGAAAGCGACTTGAAAATGTCCACGGAAATCACATTGAAATGCAGGCAATGAGCGAAATGTATAATCGGCACATCGAAGTATTTTGTTACAGCATTGGTAATTCATTTCCAACCTTTTATATTCACTTAAACTATTGATTCACGTGTATTTTTTATTATCTCGTATCACAGAACCCATCAATATTTTCCACGGGGCTCATCAGACTGACAACGAGCCTATTCGGCTTTCTTATCATCGTGGAGTCCATTACAATAGCCTTGTGGATCCATTCAAAGCTACTGTTGGTGTGGGTTTGGGCCTTCCCGGATTTGTTCCAGGGCAAGCTGATCATAAGCTGATGGGTGATGCCATGCGACAAAGTGAAGAAACGCACATAGAACAGGCTATGTTGGAAGACAAGGTGAAGGCCACTGACTGGGAAGCAACAAACGAGGCAATTGAGGAGCAGGTTGCTCGTGAAAGTTATCTAGACTGGCTTCGAGAGAACGAACGTCGGAATCGACAACATCAACGGTGCGGAGCCACCTCGTCTTCTGCAGCTTGTAACGCAAACGAGTTGCGCTCACCAAGGACGACGGCTTGCTCAGCTTCATCCTCATCTTCGTCGGCTCGGAACTCGCCCAAGCCTCCATCATATTTGGATCACCAACATCGTAAATCTCCCAACGCATCACCGAAAGCATCTGGCAGCCGCGAAGGTGCGTCAAACAGCCCCGTCGCTTCCTCATCCACTAGTTCAGGAAGTGCTCCACCCTCCACCGCAGTCCAGAAGACGGACTGGGGTCTTGGAGCTGGCTTTGAATTGGCGGAGACGGCATCATTTCTTGGACAACTTCCTCCTGACATGTTTGGTAGGTTTTTCTTTTCTAAGTGGAAAGATGAGTTAACTTTTACATAATTTCTTCGTATTTTTTCTTTCTTCAGGATTATCAGACTGGGAAGATGCCGGTCTTTTGGCTCAGGTGCTTGCAGCATCTCAGCAGGAGTATCTGGACACATTGAAGAAAAACCAAAAAGCTGCAGACGAACCAGCGGAACACCCTAAATGCCATGAGCAACAGACTGAATCTGGTAGAGACAAGGCCACAGAGAGGGTTGATTCAACCGTGCTGGGCTGACCCATCCCCTTCCACCGAGCCATCGAGCAGGATAAACGATAGTTAACCTTACCCTTATTTCGAGAGAATTAACCTTCTCTGTTTCTCTTTAGTTGGCGATGATGCGCGTGATTTTGTTTTTCTCTCGTCCCTCTTTCTCTCGCCCTCCTCTATACCGAGTGCAAAGTTATGATTCCTCTACAGCATGATGGCTAAATCCTCGAGAAGTTGGTTTTCAGTTGGACTATATTTAGACATCTTACCCTCTTTTCACACACTGCTTTGTGCTTGGTTCGCTGAAAGCACGAAAACAGGCGCTCCCGTAGTCGTATACAAGTCAGCCAACATTTCCTTATTTTGGCTCTTTTTTCTCTTAGCAGGCCACTGAACTTGCAGGCGCAATCATATTTTCTCTTAAACAAAGTTGTACTCGTACAGGGTGACGGACAAAGATGTGTGTGCAAGAAAATTGCTTACTCTGGGAAAAGAAAAAAAACCATCATGTTCTGGTATTGCGCTACCGACCAGCGCCGCACTGGAACGGATGTGTGCACATTTTACACCTCTCAGTCGAGTGGAGTCAGAGAAAGGGAGAGAGACGAGAAAAACATTGCGCGTATAGAGCCAATGTGATGGCCATAACTGCTAGCTCTTTATCTTCTTGCTTTAATTCATTACATGTTTTTTTCACTTTTCTTCTTTGATATCGTTTGTTATTATGTGTACTCGCTTCTAGATTTTCTAAATTAACGTAGAAACTCTCGTCTTCTTTCTAGAGCATCTTTATTGGGAGAGCTTCTTGAGAGAAGAGTTAAGAATGTATGAGTGTGTATGTATCTCATTTTCTGCATAATTGACCTCTTTTTGGACTCCTTGTTTGTTTCATACCCTCCCATGAACACTTGACTTGCGTGAATGATGCGTGCGTGTGTGTGTGAATGAAGAAAAAACAAATCAATCCCCCACTGTTTATTGCCAGAAGAAAGAATTATTTGATGAAGATGAAGATAAACACAAAAGCTGAATATGCAAATACAAGAAACGACAAGTTTATATTTTTTTGTGTATTTTTCCCTGTGTATCGAAAGCTGTATTTCAGTTATAATACAGCACGCATTATAAGTCGGCTTAAACCTCGTTTCGTAAAAATTTAAAATCTATTTGCTAAGATTAGCTTAGTCTGACCATAATATACTAAATTATTTGTTTGAACTTCTGGTATTCCATAGGTTAAAGGAAGTTCTAAAAGCATGTGAAATTATTTCCTTAATAACTTTTATGTCATGTTCACGTCTTTTTTACAGTTCAGTTTGATGTTTGAGTCGCTGGTTCAAATTTTTACGCGCTAGTGAAATGAGGCGATACCGTTGGAATCCTATTTGGCTTAGATTTTTTTTAAATAGGACAGTTATTAGCAAGATGGATCATTTTTTTTTAATGATGAGAATTTTAGAAGATAAGTATACTTAACAACCAGATTGTTTTAACAAAACCACATCTATTTATACGGAAAATACATGTAATCAGCATACTGTTTAAAACTGTTACAAGGAAATGGAGTCATTCGGAAGTCGCAAAGTGTAATTAATTAAAGAGATTCTCAGATAGTTGTGATTGCATAGATACGATTTGTACCGTACCCCTAAATTCTCTGATGAGGGGGGTGTTTTTATTTTTTTTATTTTTTTGTCCATGCCTCTCTGGGAAACCCCGAGTGCTCATTGGACGAGGACTGTCCCCTACTATGGCCGACGTTCAGAATCCGCGGATCTGAGACCGCCCACAAGCGAGACGATTTGAAGCGCCCATGTCTCGTCGGTGGTCTCTTTAGGAACTAAATAGCCGAGTCTCGCTTCGTCTGGCTTGTCTGTTGTCGGCGGCCTCCGACTCGGACGTGAGAGTGTGTTCTTGCTTCTCAGTCTTGGTGTGTGTGTGGAAAGAGTGTGTTGCGTGTGTGCTGTGATCCTTCCACCCACCCTCAATATTAACACACACAAAGGATTTACTTCTCCTCAACAATTCACCAGAGGATTTTATCTTAACAGCAGACCTCCATTTTTAGTTCAATTTTTAATTCGAAGGTACAGTACACGTATACTATATGTTTGGGTACGAGGCCATACGGGTATTCTCTCTTTCTCTCGTCTCCTTTGTGTGTGGTGGTGGAAAGGGAGGGATGGTTTCGACTCTCGTTGCTTCAACCCGCGAGTTGGATTTGCTGCTGGATGGAGGGGGACCCCTACACGCACAGACAAAAAAAACACCCCAACACAAAATGGGGAGGGGAGACAGAAAGAGAGGGGGAAACATGGCGGGTGAAATTCTATCCATGAATTTTTTTCCCCCTGTCTAGCCTTGGGGGGACTCTCTATGTATGGTCAATTGTTTCATGGCTGTGGAATCCATAATTTATATTTTCATTTTTTTAAATCTTTTGCACAGGACAGTCAAGTTGTGGGTGAAGATCCAAATGCAGCGTCCTACAGTGTTGGAAAACATCGACCATAACAACTAAGCCGGCCGCCATTGTCCGTCTGCTGAGCCCGGAAACCAACTAGGAAGGAATTACTATGGAAGAGACTTGGTTGTTGTCGTTGTTGTGATGATTGACGCAGCACATTTGTTTAGTATAAGGCAGAGTGAGCCTTTGTGTGCTGTGCTCTTCTGAGTGGAGGGGAGCAGTTGTGTGGCGAAGGTGGCCGAGGCGATGTCGCTGGGTTATTTTATGAACACGCGCTGGGGCGGACTGGCGGCAGCCGTAGCGGCACAACAGCAAGTTGCGACCAACGAGGAACTCCAGCACGCTTTGACGGGTAATCATCACCCAGCTTCTTCCTCTGCCGCCTCACTTGCCTATTCGGAGGAAAACAGTAATCCATTCGCCTTTACGCTACCATACGCGGCCGGTGGCCCTCTCTCTTTGACCGGCACCGGTTATCCGCCTCCACCTCCGCACAGCAACGGAGGAGGGTCGCAGCAGCCGACCTACCATCATTCGCATCATCATCACCAACAGCAGCAGCAACCGCAACCTCACCATCAACAGCATCACCACCACAGCACCTACGCACCGTCAGTGGACATAGGAGCCGCTCTGGTGGCCGCCGCTGCTGCTGGTGGAAGTCATCACCTGGTGGATCCTCTGAGCCGGCTTACTTCGCCGTCTATGCCACCTCACCTTTGTGGCCTAGACGAACGGACCTTTGGGCTTGCTAAATCTCTGTACGCACCACCACCGCCGTCTCTCGGAGGACTCTTGAACGCCGGTCAGCTGGTGGACGACTCGTCGTCTATGATCTGGCAGCCTCAGCAAACGCAACAGCAGCAACAAGCGCCGTCGCAAGCACCTCAACAGCTCTCTGTCGCTGTACCTTCTCAGCATCACTCTCTACCTCCGCCGTCAACGACGTCGTCTTCGTCCTCTTCCTCCGTCAATAATACTCAGCAACACCTTGGCAACAACAACCTGGTCAACGGGCATCATCATCACCACCACCACCCGGGTCTGTCACTCAACCAGCAGCAGCAGCCTGTAAACGGCCTTCTGCCAGTTTTGACGCCTTCTTCGCAGCAACACGTCTCGTCATCAGAAATGCCTAGTGACAGTCCACCATCCCAGCAGCACCAGAGCTCCTCGTCGTCTACATCGGCCAAGAGTAACGGAGCTGGCAATGGAGTGGTTACGAAACCCAAGGCTAAGCCTCGGCAGCCGGAAGAGGTGGTCAAGTACTTCAACAATGTACTCACACCTTACGAATGCCAAGAAATCCTCAACTACCCACACGTCTACTTCATTGGGGCCATGGCGAAGAAAAGACCAATCATGTCGACGCACAATTCGGGCTACGACGACGAGCAGGACTCGTATATCCACGTCGTCCACGACCACGTTGCCTACCGCTACGAAGTGCTCAAAGTCATTGGCAAGGGCAGCTTCGGGCAGGTGGTCAAGGCTTACGACCACAAGAACCACGTCTACGTGGCGCTCAAGATGGTGAGGAACCAGCCTCGCTTTCACCGGCAGGCTCAGGAAGAAATCAAGATCCTGGAGCATCTCAAGAAGCAGGACAAGGACAATAAGATGAACGTCATCCACCTCCATGACTGCTTCGTCTTCCGCAATCACGTTTGCATCACGTTTGAGCTCCTCTCCATCAACCTCTACGAACTCATTAAGAAGAATAAGTTCCAAGGGTTCAGCCTCCAATTGGTCCGCAAGTTTGCCCATTCGCTCCTTCAGTGTCTCGAGGCTTTGTCCCGCAACCGCATCATCCACTGTGATATGAAACCGGAGAATGTCCTACTCAAGCAGCAGGGCCGCAGTGGCATCAAAGTGAGTACTTTTTTTTTATCTGTTTGTTTGTAATGTATGAGGAAAAGATAGAGACATTTTGAAAATATTACATCAGCAAGGCCTATCTCTCTTGACCAGCTCAACTGTGCAACACACATTTCAGTTTACGACATCGGAAACCCCTTTTAACTGACGCGTGACAGCACAGGAATCAATCTCTTCTGCTACCGTTTGGCAATCTTCGCTTTCGATTCCTCTTTCTCTTTATCAAGTCTTGTGTAGCTGGAACTTGGCCAGATAGCTGGACATGACGTCCGCATGGTGGATCAGTGGTCGCAATTCAACGGGACTATTTTTTTTCTTATAATACTTGATTCTACACGGTCAAACAGATACTGAGAGAATAATCTAGCGGGTTCTTTATTATTTGATCACATGGATTCGATTAACTGTTATTCTTTCTTTTTTTTCCTGTGAGTATGCACTTGGGTGTATTTGAAATTACCCACGACTTGTTGGTGAGAGACAGAGCTGGCTTTCTATTTTGTTTTTTACTCCGACCCCTCTCCAACCAAGTGTTTGAGAACCGCAGAGAGCTCAAGAAATTGAGAGAAACGAAAACATTTCCGTTGACCGAAATGTCACTTCTCAGGTAGAAAAGAGAGGGAGGAAGAAAGGTTCAGGTTTTATTACCCTACTACACAAAGAAAAAGAAATTCGGAGAGGGTAAACCTCGGCTCTGATTAGGAGAAGAGACAACGAACTACGGATTCCAGTGTGTACTTCTCTTAGCGCGCACACGCGGTACACACACGCGTGAAGAGAACCTCATCGATCCGTGGAGCTTACTCACGTCCTTTGAACTGAAGCCCCAGAAACGAGTGTACTCTTTCCAGCCAAGCGGCAGGTTCATGATGGACTTGTAGATAGAGAAACTGGGTAGCTTTAAAACGAAAAATTTATTTATTATTATTGTTCCTTCGAGAGGGATGTGTGAGAAAAGGCTACGGCTCCTAACAAAGGAGCAGCTCAACAATGATCTCTTAAAGGGGAGAAAGATCTATGGAAAGGTGCGTGTAGGTTCCCCGTGCATTTTTTGCCTTATTATTTGACCATTCCGCCCACTGCGCCGCAGAGGGGTTGAGGAGGGTCTCGGCCAGCAAGAAAAGTTTTCTTCTTCTCCCCTCTTAAAGATGAATCTTTTTTCCGAAGGCCCCCTCTTCATCTTCTTTCTCAGGGGTTTGGGGTGTTTCTTGTCCCTTCCGCCCCTCTTTCGTCCGTGAAGGATGACCCGCAGTGACCCGGTATGAGTGAAGAAGAGAGGATTTTCTTATTCTCTCCCCTCTTTCTTTTCCCCCTTTTTTCTTGTTCTTCTCATCCTAGTTCGAACTGGTTTCGTATGGCTTAGTAAAGAGAACCAGTTGGGTTGTTTTAAAAGCCACCTGGTCCTCCTTCCTCTCCTTTTGGCGAGAAACCAGATGGAAGAGGTTGTGTTCGTGTGATAAACCCAACAGGTGCTGTGGTACAGTAACAAAATAAAAATACAAGGCTCATTGCAATAAAAAAAATGGGAAAGGAAAAAAAATCAAGTAACGAGTCTTTCAGAAAGAAGAGTCATTTGTCGTCGACGCGAAGTCTGATATGGATTGCATCCAATCCTCTCACAATACTTAAAAAAGATGCATCACTGTCTTTTGCTACAGTGCTCAATAACAAGAAATCCTGCTAGAGGGCTGATTAGGGCATTGCGCTAACTGTACTTCAAAGCTGTGGACTCTACACAATGGACTTCAATGAGGTCGTAAATGTCGCCACGGCTGAGCTTTGTCCTATCTTCCTTCGTCGTTGTTGTTCCAAGGAATGAGTTACGAACGAAAGCAAGAGAAAGAAATACTAACAACTGGGGTCGATCGGGTCGTTTGTGTAGAAAGAAGAAAGGACAGAGGGGATGATGATGCTGGTTGCTGCCGGACTTGTACCCAAGTAGTCTTTGCGGTTAATTGTACCCCCTAATTGGGAAAAGGGCTTTGAGAAAAGAGAGGGCCCTTGTTTGCTGGGTGATACAGGGAAAAAAGCATAGAAACTTGGTGAAGAAGGGGACGACTGTGCGTGTGTTATGAAGGGTGCATTAGGAAACGGTTCAAGGGCGGTCATTGTGACTCGGTTGGCTCGGAGCACTTTTCTCCTACTCCGCCGCCTGTCGGTAGAGCCGAGTTCACACACTATGCTGCAAGTTTTTTTCCTTCTGTCTCTAGTTAAAAAAGAATGCGTTGAATTACGAAATAATTCTCTTTCCGTTGCGGAATCAATTCTATTTTTTGCTTCATTTCCGAGTTCCTTAGTACAGGTTTTTTTAATGTCCATGGAAACTAGACATTTTCTTTTGCTTGTTCAACTTCATCTGTTGCGATTGTCATGGTAAAAAACCTTCACTGTTTCTTAGTAGTGTAATAGAGAAATCGCAACCATAGAATGCTGTCAAGATTTGTTCCGACTTTTCCTTTTTAATTCTATTTTCGGGATTAAACCGATTTCTTTGAGAGTTACTATGGATGAAGGGCGGACATGGAAACACAAGGCTGGTTTGTCTTGGCCCTGAGTTTTTTCTTTCCTCTTTCTTCGTGTTTCTCTTTCCTTCGCCCTTTTCCGTCTCGCCCCTGTGCCTTCCCCATTCCAGACACACGCCAGGACTCCCTTTTGATTCTATACTTTCACTATAGCCTGGGCCTTCGTTTTGTTGTGTTGCCAGCTGGGGGTGTATATAGTTGCACCGTCTCATTTTTTTAGAGGTCTCGACGAGATGGTTTGAAGAAAGAGAGAGAGAGAGAGCGCCCTCAACCTTGGACCGTCCTACTACCGGACTGTCATATAAAAAAGAAACTTTTTTTCTCTCTCTTCCTTCTTATCTAGTTGTAATAATTTTAAACCTTTTCTGTGGACTCTGTTTTTATTTATGAATGATGTCACAAGTCTTTCCATGATCCTGACTTTTGGCCCTCTCAAGTCTTATTACGATCCAGTACGTACTAGGACTTTGCTTGACGACGAAGAGCGATGCGTATGGTATCGATTTTCTATGCGTCGAACGTCACATCAGTCCCGACAACGGATCGATAGTTGAAATGGGACTCTGTGCATCTGTAGGGAGGAAGAAGAGTGCGTAGCAAAAACACGCACATGCCTGAGCTGGGGAGGAAAAGGGGAAAATAAATAGGCCGTTACGATTTGGAA
The DNA here is from genome assembly GCA_030141595.1 of Chydorus sphaericus. Taxonomy (NCBI): domain Eukaryota; kingdom Metazoa; phylum Arthropoda; class Branchiopoda; order Diplostraca; family Chydoridae; genus Chydorus; species Chydorus sphaericus. Next base: position 10,783,381 of record CM057930.1, read on the forward strand.
GAGCCGCTAGCGGCGGTAGCATAGCTGCGACGCGAGCGAGACGTCCCGGTCATAACGGCATATGTGACCGGGATCCTTCCTATTTTTTCCCTCTCACGCCCGTCCGTCACCCCCGTTGGGTTCTCTTATCGATTTTTTTTATTGGTCAACCTGGTCCCGCCCGTCGTTCTCTGTACAGTATGTGCGCGTGGTCCGCGCCATCTAGATACCACTTGACCCAGATCATAGATCCGCCGGACGTTCCCGTCGAATTGCAACAACAAATTGAGGTCGACAGTACATCAACTCAACACCAGAGTATTGCTGGTGATCCTCTGTGTTTTTTAAACGGAAGAAAACTAATTTAGGTCTGGAACTGATGACTCACGAATCTTTACCCATCTGGGAGGTTTCCTCACCTCTGACGAGGAAATGGTTAGTCCCCCTCCAAAGAAGGGAACGACGTCTTTTTCCAAATAAACAGTAAGATTTCCTCTGAAATGAGAAAACACACGGTAGCTGCTTCTTGATGGAGCGGCAGCGGCAAAAAAAGCAGCTGCGCGTGTGTGTGTCCTTTTTTTTCCTTTTCCCAATTTGGAACTTCTCTCTACTGTGTTTCCTCCCAATCAACAATCACATACAAAACGAGGAGAGGCAATAGGGGTCTGAGATCCTCGTTTTCGAGTGTATACATCCACCAGGGTTTCCAGACGGAGGTTTGTTCCCTTTCGTTTCTATGCTTAAAGGGCGCATTCTGTGACGCATCGTCCCCTTGCCCCCATTCCGTCTATTTAAAGGGATCCCGAAGGAAGAAAAAATAAAGGGCGTGAGTGTTTTATGTTTCACGAAAGTCCTACTTGAGGGGCAGCAATAGTAGTGGATTTCTAATCTAAAACGCAGAGCCATGTTATTCCCTTAGGAGCCTGACGTAAAAATCGTTTCAAAGATTGAAAGTAGTTGAATCTCAATTTCAATTCTTTTGATGTCGATAACTAATTTTGATTCACTTCAGAGGACGAGCTTTGAAAGGAAGGATCTGTCATAATATGATAAAATTTTGTCACGGAAGGTAGTATTATGATTAGATCCTGTATCTAAAGGCCAAATGCCTTCATTGTTTTTGCTGGTGTCCTTGTATGTTTGATTCCTAGGACCGGATCCTTATGATTGGATCCCAGAAAGATGCACGCTCTCTCACTCCTTCTCTGTGATTCCCTTTTTTCGCCCTTGGCTCTCTTTGTGACATGCTCTTTGCTTTCATTTGTTATTTCTTCTCTTGTTTTATTGTGCGTCTAGGGATGTAACAATCAAGCTAGCTACAGAGAGAGAAAAAAGAAATGTCTCTTTGGTCTGTTGTTGTTTTACTGCTAGCGAAAAGAATCATTGATTATTTCTACAAGGAACAAACCATTCTTATGTATTTTTCTCTTCTTTTTTTCCTTCCGCTCAGGTTATCGATTTCGGCTCGAGTTGCTACGAGAACCACCGTGTGTACACGTACATCCAGTCGCGGTTCTACAGGGCGCCCGAAGTCATCCTTGGCTTGCGCTACGGCTTACCCATTGACATGTGGTCTCTGGGCTTGCATCCTAGCCGAGCTACACCTGGGCTACCCTCTTCTCCCCGGTGAAGACGAGTCGGACCAGTTGGCCTGCATGATCGAACTCCTCGGCATGCCTCCCCCACGGCTTATCGAACAGTCTAAACGGGCCAAAATGTTCTTTAGCTCGAAAGGATATCCACGCTACTGCATGGCCACAACAAGACCAGACGGGACCATCGAACTCCAAGGAGGATCCTCCCGGAGAGGTAAACCACGTGGACCTCCTGGTTACCGGAGCCTGGCGACAGCCCTTAAAGCCAAAGGACAAGGCAATGCAAGCAGCAGCAGCTCCAGTGCGGCTGCAGCCGCCGCCGCAGCGGCAGCCAGTAGTAACGGGACCAACTCTGCCGAATGGTCGGAAGACGAGACGCTCTTTGTCGACTTCATCTCGCGCTGCCTAGATTGGGACCCAGAGAGTCGAATGACCCCGGATGAAGCCCTACGGCATGGCTGGCTAAGAAGGAGATTGCCCAGGACACCAGCTAAGACGACAACCGTAGAAAGCCCAGCACGGCAAGCACCCTTGGAGGACATCCAGCACTGGAAGTGTCGGCAGCGGATCCAATAGTCTCGGCGGTGGAGTTGGTGGAGCACCTGGAGGAGGCATTAGTGACCGATCTAGCGGCGGAACTGGAGATCTGATGGTCCTCGGCGACGCATCCTGTTCCGCCAATGGGACAACCGTACTGGTCCAGTCGTCATCCTCCGTTGGTACATCTACCTCTGCCTCTGGAAGTAATCAGAGCAGTAGTCAGCAGCAGAACGGCGGAGCCTGGCCACCTGTGACAACACGAGTCTTCATGCGTACGCGACGGGCAGCAATGAATGAAGCCCTTGCCCTAGCCGCTCAGACGGGCACTTCATCCTCTTCCTCGAGCGGAGGACCCAACACGGGTGTGAAGTTGCCCCACAGCGGTAGCACTGGATCCTTGGCTTCGTCCACATTAACCGGTCCCGCAGGCTGCAGCTGGTCAGAGAAGATATTCTACCCGACTTCCCGTCATCGACCACTCGTGCTACCCTAATGGCGTTTCGTCTTAAGTTGAACTGTATGCCCACCATAACCTGACATTGTTGCATATACTACAGACAAAAAGGAATAGGAATTGGAAGACTTCGGATCAAGTTCGTCGCGCGTCAGCACCACCAACCACCACCACAACCAACAAGTCACGCCCGTGATGAAGGACCTTTATTTTACGGCAGTAACTATTCGACTCTCCTTCGTTACAGCCCTCCTCTCGTTCCCATGACCGGAAAAAAAGAAGAAGAAACGAGTCCACCAGACTCGTGTGTGTATGCCTGTATTGTATCGTCCCTGCCTTTTTTCCTCTTTTTTTTTTATATCTATTTCGAGGATGTGTGTGCGCGTGGGTTTATATGTGGGGGTATACAGTAGTAGCAGCAGCAAGCAACAAACGATCCACTGAAAGTCATCGGCCCGTGGAAAACACCACATTTCCCTCCCGTTCCCTTGTAAAATCACGGGTAATTGTGTTTGGGTTTTCTCCTCCCTTATGTCACACACGCAAAAAATCTCGTCCTGATAGTGTGCAGCGTATGGCTCACACGGGGTCTTTTGGGTTTGCTCTCTTTTCCTCCTCCCTATTTCCTGATCTCTGTGGATCATATTTTTTGTTTGTTTGTTCTGTGAGGAACGATGTTACTTCTCATTTCGTCCGTTTGAGGCGATACTCGGCTCATTTCTTAGGCTTCTTTTTTTTGGCTGGGACGTAACCAAGGGGGAATGTATTTTTTATTTACAATTTAGGGAGTCAGTTTTTTAAACAAATATTGGTTCCTAGGAAGATCACGAAATGGAAGGATCCTGTACCCCCCTAGATTAATAATTAACAATAGTAACATGCTCACAAGTGATGATCTCGCCCTTCGTGCACCATTTTGCAAAAAAGGCAAGAATAAAAAAAAGGTTCCTTACCAAGAGACGCGACGATCCCATAACATCTCCCATCCTTTTTTTTTTTTACCGATTTAGACTTGTTTAAAAATTATTTTTTTGTTTCACTTTTTTGTTATTGACAGGGGCCGGGTCGATCATAGTGAACCAAAGTACAGGCAAAATTAAGAGTAAAAACGCTATGCATTGATAACAGTTTTCTTCCCCCAATTTTTTTTCTCTCTCTCACCTCATTGTGATTGTTGTAAAATCGAGTTGGCTCTTCATATCGTTTCAATAGTAGCAAAGCATATGGCAATTATTGTCTCATGATTTGGTCGAGGATTGGCAACATCAATCGTCTTTTAAATTGAAAAAGAAAAGAAAAAAACGCATGTTGGTATTATTATTTTGTAACTTGGGAAAAGAAATTACATCTCTTTTTCTCTCTCTCGTTCTCTTTTGTGACATTTTTTATCTCATTCGACCTTCATCCCCTAAATTTTCCCCCCCGTGTGGATATGGAGCATGTCACAGCCAATATTGTGGCGCATTTTGTTCTCTCTCTCTCCTCCGGAAAAAATGGCGTCGTTTTCAAACATTTTAAAATGACCAAAATGATGTTTTGAGCCTCTGTAGCTTTGATTGTGTCAATCCCTCCTCCAATCATCTTGCCCGCCGTGTTTTTATCATTAAACTGTGTGTCACGCTGCTGCTGACTCCTGTATTTTTCGCCTTGCGTGTGCGTGCTGACTAAATATTTGAATCTTTGAGATGATGAAAAAATAGGGAGCGAGATTTTTTTTCTTTTCATTCGTGTGTTTGTCGTGTGTAATATGGTCTCGTAAACATGCTTTGATGATGCTGAACATTTCTTACCCCGCTCCCCAACATGCTCTCCCACCATGTCTCTCTCTCTCTATTTCTCTCTTTTTGCTCTTGAAAAAAATTTGTGTTCCTCCTCTCGTATGTTAGTGTAATGAACGTGATTTTAGACAAGTCGACAAGACAGCGAAAGAGATAAACAAAACAACTCGTAAATTTCACGCCTAGTCTCTTCATTTGATTTTTTTTTTCTTTTTTGACGGGCTCTGCATGCGTGTTCTTTCCAGTTGAAGCACATCTAAATACGATCCTGCAAGTAGGTGAAGGTTTCTTTTCTCCTTCTCTGTAGTTGAGCTGTGGGGCGTTGAGTTTTGAGGCCGTCCGTTGCGTCAGCAGCAGCAGCATATACGAACAGCACTAGTGTGCGGTTGTCAAATTAGGGCCACCACCGCAACAAACACCTTGTCCGTCTTCATTCTTTGAACATCGCTGGGACGGCCGTGAGTCATTTCAAAGACCTTGATCAAAAGCGTGAAAAAATAAGAGCAGAATCCTTCATGAACCTACTGTACATCCGGGACATGTCTACTTTTAAGTAGCAAATTCCGGCTAGCTTCGTTTTGTTTCTCGTTTTTTTGGCTGGTGTTTTCGAAGAATTCTGAGGACTGGTTCTCGATTCGAGTCTGTCGTGAGTGCCAGCTGGATTGTCAGCGGGATCCCGATGTTCACAATAGTAGACGACCCAGACATCCACATGGTTAGAAAAAAGAAGAGTACAGTGACCTCTATACTGCACAGCAATGTATATATTTGTTTGTGCGTAACGAGGTCGTTGGTTCGATTGTTACGTCGACATTTATATGCCCCATCAAAAGAGCTGGCAAATTAACGATATACACGGGATAATCACCCAAAGAAAGTTTACTGTACACGTCATCAGGTCGATGAGAAAGTCGTCACGGGCATCTCTGGTTTGGTAAAATCTTTCAGTGAGAGGAAGGTCAGTCAATGGCTTTCTCTCTGTCATCATCATACTTTCCCTCGAAGCAAACGTTTAGGCGCCGCGCCCTCACTCATCCGTGCTGCTATGATCCAAGTTTTTTTCTGCTTATATAGAGAAGAAGAAGCCACATTTTTTGTATGTCTGATAGACTGTAACATGTAACAGTTTGGCCAAGGTCCATCGATTATATTCTATTCTGCTGCCATTCCATTCTTCGAAATTCCATGGAGGTTGTTTACTACATCCCCCGTTATTACGTAAGCTCGAATGGCCATTTCACGCATAGATCGAATTTCTACGAAGGTGACGTGATTATTGGCAAATCATTAGAAACAAAATTTGACGGCAAGAGTAAACGTAGCATAAATGCAAGCTGTACACACGTTCTCAGCTACGCAGCACGTTCCAGTTGTTATTTTCTTCTTCGTCTCACCCCAAATCTTATTTTGGCGTCGCGACGCTTTATTTTCGTCTCCCTCCAGACGGCCCGGCGTCTATGGCCCCCTTTAAACTTCCGATAGTGGGGCTCTATTTCTTTCCTACTTCAGCTCTTGTCCGTCAGTATTACACGCACCTTAAGGTTATATTCAGGGTACACATGACGGAAAGTAATATATCTCATCGTCTGACCCAAATAATAATAAGGCTTCTCTCCCGTCCGGCCCATGTGATGCGTGAAACTATAATAGCGCTTCAGATTTTTAGAAGCCATGCCCTTTCATTTTTCATACGCCTTTTCTGTTGGGAAAAAAAAAGCATTTTCACTTTTTTAAGGGACTGTATTGCCTTAATTGGCTTATTAGATGACGAAACTATTTTTTTCGACCTTGATTACTTTTCTTTCAGTATTTCCCTCTATTTGAGTAGCAAGTTTTCCTCGTCCTTCTCACTTTTTAAAAACTTAACTATGACATAAATTGAAAAGCATTTATTTGACCTGCCAGCCAAATCTTATGATATATTTGCGATGCTCCCTAAAGAGTGTGCTATTTTCCATTTGAAAGAGCACGGAATGAGTTGAGGGTATTCGGGTGCAAGCCTGCGTGCCACAGAGATGGATAGCGAAAATGATGGAAGCTATAAGTCGATTCTTGCTCGAAGTTTACTCTTGCTACTTTGAGTTTCGTGATAGAGCGATCGTTTTCCTCTACCTTCCTGCCTGCTGTACGGACAGGATGACACGGTCGCCGGGAAACGATAAGCGGGTAATGAATGCGCATCCAATCAACGATTCAAACAGGATCCTCCCCTCGGGATCGACGTCCGGGCACGGAACGCAGAAATCAATGATGAACCCCGTTCCTCAGCGAGCTACACGGTTTCACCGCTACGCGCCACTCTCTACTAGACTGTTCCGCGGACTCTGAAGAGCAAATACGCTTATATATTTAAAAAATAATATTTAAAAGGCCAGAAATACTTAGTGGCTCAGTCGCAAGTACCGCAACGTAGCGACAACATTTCAAAAATCCCAAATTGCTTCTTAATTAGTAGAAATGAAAAATGAGACCTCTGTGAAGGAACAAGAAAGCATCTCTACCTTTTATGAATGTGGAGGATGCAACAAGAGCCTTGTCTCTTTCAACAATTCCTGCAAAATTCGACTACGAATTAGAAGTTAAAAGTCCAAACTATGATTGTCTCTATATAACTGACTCATTTCCAAATTCAAGTTTTTGGATTCCTCCATTGCCAAGAGCATTTGTGCTCGGAAATGATGTATTGAAGATTAATGGCCCAGCTCCTCCTGGCATGACCGTCCTTGTTTTCATATTGGGTCCTCACACCTCCAGCCAGTTAAGAGATCTACTTCAAACAAATCAAGGCTCATACGGTAGCGGTTTGTGTTCTAAAAAATAACTGCTAAGAGATATGGGCATTCAACAACGAGCCATATATTTCACCATCACGTCCCTACGAGCCTTTACGTGCCATCCACTACTTGACTGCGTACTAGACTCCAAAGAAAAAATTCACCTGGACATCACTTCCTATAGAAAATCAACAGTATAACGAAAGCAAAGGCATATCCGTTCTGTCCCGTTACGTTGGCCGGAAGGATATCGTCCGCAATATGCGAGCTGTTAATGCTTTCTCAGGCTGAGTAATCATTATGTCAATAAAGTTCTTTTAAAAAGATATTTTCTCCAATTGTGTTTTTCTGCAATTCCTTTTGAAAATTTTCCGGTATCCCCCTTAACCACTGTTGTTGTGCGTACAGGAAGGGAGTAAAGGAACGCAAAGGACACGGAATTGTAGTAAAGACACAATTCCGCGTAGAATTCCAGTCCACAAAACTTCAATAATACGTTTTCTTAAGGGTTTTCCGTTTAAAGAATAAGTTAATTAAGGAAAGTTGTATTAACTTTTACTCCTACGTCGAATAATAGCCTACGTAATTTTTTTTTCTTTCGTTTTCTGTGCTTGAATTTTGATCGAATTGTGATTTGAACCGCGCGCCTGTAGTCTCAGCTACGGATTAGCACGGTCTTAGTAGTGCGTCATTTTATCGCCAGGTGCCGGCCCCTCCTGGGTCTATTCTTATGTTCTGTTGTAGTCTGGTAGAGTAAAAGAGCAAAACATATCTGTCAATTTTATAAATATAATACACAACTATTTTCACCGCTTAAACCAAGTAAAAATGGACGAAGTCGGTGCTCGAAGAGGCCCACCGAAATTGAGGGAGATTCTACGAAGGCAGCGTCAAGATTCTGAGGTACTACAATTACCAAAAGACAAAGGTTTCTCACTGTAAACCTCCACGTCTATAATTGGCCTTGGTTTTAGGGAACTATCGACTGCCCAGATCTGGATTTCGTTTATGATGATGCCGACAAACACCCAAACGAAATCGCCGAACTTTATAGTTACACAGAAGGACCAGAATTCCAGGCTAACATCAAAGTAATAATCAGTTCTACAAGTTTAGGAAACCCCCTAACTGATTTACTCTCTTATTCAGGCATTTGAAGAGCTGATGGAACTCTTTGATATTAGGCCTCATTGGCAGACTTTCTCTGAAGCCACTAGAAAAACAATTCTAATAAAGCTATCAGAACAACTTGAACTTAGCAATAAAGCTTCAAGAATGAAAGCCACTCGTGCAATTCTCTACATAGCTCAGGGATGTTGGGGAGAAGTCCAGAGTGATGCCGAGCAACAGCATTGGAGTAGGAATAACATCCTCCTGCTGTACAAGATGGGAATCTTTCATACCTTTCTTGAGTTGCTCAACTTTGAAATTGAGTAAGTTTTTGTCTTTAATTTTTTAATATCTTTAAATCTGTATTTGTTGAATTCTTACAGGAACAGTGGTGCTGCCAATCTAGCCATGAGAAAACTCGCTGTTAGCCTAACTGACAGCTCCGACCTTCGCGTCATCTTATCAGTATTTTACACGATCGTAGAAGTTTTCCGTTGTACGCAAGAAGAGGATAGTGAAGATTTTAAACGAGTGCAAGAAGAATTTCGAGCAGAGATTTGTAAGATTACCTTTAAATGAAATTAAAAAGTCCATAATTACTACTTATTATTTATGTAGCTCAACCGATTAATGACGAACTCTTAGCGGTCAAGCTATTGAGTATGGTTACTAAGTTCTGCAGTGGATCCTGTCCACACTTTCCTATGAAGAAAGTTCTCTTGCTCCTTTGGAAGGTGCTGTTAGTCACCTTAGGAGGCATGAAGGAGCAGAGGGAACTTAAATGTAAGGCCCATTTTTATTCATAAATCATCAACGAAATCAGTTTAATCAGTTGTATATTAATAGGTAAATATAGAGAAGCTGCTGGTTTACCTCTACCAGAAGAGGACACTATAGAGGTAACTAAGAACGATGCGCGCAGCATCTCCTCCTGCATCTGCTGCCGACTTACTAGAAGCTCAGAATCAGAAACCTGGTCCAGCTGCTCGTCCTTTCCGTCGAGTAAATTGTCTACTCTAACTTAAGTTCAATTAATTCAAAGAACCAGTTAAAATTATTTCTTATTTATACAGAGTCTAGTCAAGCAAAGCTCTTTGGATGAATCATTGACGATGGAGTTGGACAACAGTGCGGATCAAGCTGACGACGAGCTCAGAGAAATTGAAGAGCGGAGAGCTATGGAAGAGTCGGGAGAGATCCCTCAACCGCCCAGTCCTAGACCTAGTACTCCTGCCCCAAGAAAAGGTTTCTTTTCACCTTTAATTGTTAGTGACAGTTGATTATATTTCAATATATTTTGGATAGCACTGCCATGGACTCCTAAAGTCCGCCAAAAAGATGTTGATCAGTTCCTGGATACGACGCGCATGAAGTTTGTAGGTTTCATGTTACCCAACGATCGCGTCTCTCTCGCCGGACTCCCTCAACCTATCCACGAAGGTGTCCGTGTTCTCAAGAAGGTTCGACTTTGATCCTTTGATCTTTTGCATCATAACGTGTTTCTGATCCAATTTTGATTTCCACTATCGTCAGCACATGTATCTCTCTCTGACGGAGGTTCAAATTCAACGAGAGGAGGACATAAACAGGAATCCCGTCTCAAAGGGTCACGAAGATATCGCTTTGACTCCGGCGGAAGTCCTTTACCAGGTATCACTATATTTGATACAACACAACAACTTTTGTATCCATGTCAATAACTATATAATTTGTTTTATGTAGGCAATGCTACCAAGTTTGCCTCAATACATGATTGCCTTGTTGAAGATTCTATTGGCCGCGGCTCCAACTTCTAAAGCAAAGACGGATTCAATCAATATAATGGCGGATGTATTGCCGGAAGAAATGCCGTAAGTAAATGGATTCATGTTATTTGAATGGGTAATACATCTGTTTCTTTGATAGAATGACTGTACTTCAGTCAATGAAGCTCGGGATTGACGTTAACCGTCACAAAGAGATCCTAGTGAAAGCTGTAGCAGCCATCCTTCTCCTTTTACTGAAGCACCTGAAATTGAATCACGTCTATCAGTTCGAATTCATGTCGCAGCACCTCGTCTTTGCCAACTGCATCCCGCTGGTTCTCAAGTTCTTCAATCAAAACATAATGGCCTACATCGGAGCCAAGAATAAGTACGGAAATAAGCCAGATGAGTAATCTCTTTTGATTTCTTTTTCTCATGTGATTCTTCCGATTGCAGCATCGCTATTTTGGATTTTCCGTCTTGCGTGATTGGCGATCAGCCAGAGTTGACGGCCGAGAGTTTGGAGATCGGCACCAATATGCCCTACTGCTGGCGCAATCTCTTCTCTTGCGTCAACCTCTTGCGCATCCTTAACAAGTTGACCAAATGGAAGCATTCAAGGATCATGGTGCGTCAACGAACTCGAATAAACTCTTTTATTTTCCTCATTTGTGACAGGTCTTGCAATATATTTTTGCGACATTTGTAGATGCTGGTTGTCTTCAAGTCGGCGCCGATCCTGAAGAGAACCTTGAAAGTGAAGCACGCCCTCCTGCAGCTCTACGTGCTGAAATTGCTCAAGATGCAAACCAAGTATTTGGGCCGACAGTGGCGCAAGTCCAACATGAAAACCATGAGCGCCATCTATCAGAAAGTGCGTCACCGCCTCAATGACGACTGGGCGTTCGGCAACGGTGACAGCCTTAGAGACAGCACATTCACATCGTTCCTTTTGTCAACCTATTTTATATAATATATATTTATACATGCACACAGATCTAGATGCCCGTCCTTGGGATTTTCAAGCGGAGGAATGCGCCCTGCGCTCTGCCGTCGACCGTTTCAACAGCCGTCGCTACGACAAGAACTCGTCCGGCTATGCGGTCCGTACTTTATTATTGTTTTCCCATGTACATAATAATACATTTGATATTTATATTTCTGGCAGGATCCGGAATATGAGCCGGTCGATAACTGGCTGACTAGCGTGCTGAGTCACCCCGTGGAGCTGACGGATGAGTTCAAGCGCCACTACGAGATCTGGCTTCAACAGGAAGTCTTCCAAGCGTCCATCGACTGGGATCAGTTGGTGGCGTCACATCTCATATGAAAGAATCCCTCTTAACTACATACAAACACCATTGTTTTCTTGCATGCTGATCTTTATTCTCCATTACACGTCGAATAGTTAGCAAGTCATTGGTCTTTTTATTGTTATCTTGAATTGAGCCATGCAGGAAGTTCTAGCTTTACATTCCCAGCATCAAAACATACAAGGAGATAAGGACGCATAGATTTCATAAAACGGGCCGTGTTTTTCTTCTCGATTAGCTTGGGGAATTCCCAGGGATATCTTAAAACGTTTTGGGTTTTCCTCATCGTCAAAAGTGCGCAATAATATTTTTACGATCAGCCGACCTCGTTTCTTTAATATTTATTAGATGCTACTACAACTACGACTGCGACATTCCTCTGGGGTGTGGTGATGAAATTACCTGGAAGCGGGCGCTCACGTGTTCATATAGTGCAACAAACCAGTATTACGTATGTATGTTGAAGACCTTGATGCATACACACAGGTAATATTGCGTGCAAAAATGCTGTATACATAGATAGCACACGAAGAAGGTCATCCGCCTCCCAAGGCCGCGAGTCCATCTACCTCTTCTGTCGGCCTCGCGGTATTCGCAGAAAAAAAGGGGGTCCGCGTTTGTTGATTTGGCGGACATTGGACTCACTCTTGAACGCAAAAAGATACACCCTTAAGGCAGATAAATATTTCAAGAGTCAGATTTTCACTTCATGTTAGAAGCTGACCGCTTCTTCTAGTTTTACACGAGGCGGATGCAAGTCGACCGTGAAAAGAGAGACTCCTTGTTACCCATCATTGAACGCTACGTTTACAAGCCCCAGAATTTTTAGATTTTTTTAGCATGTCAACAGGTGATTTTCCTCATTTGACAGCCTGTTAACGCGCAGACTGATGCCGCGTAAGCACCTGACCTTCATGTAGATCGGCGCTCAGGCGTATATGCGTATACACAAGCAGGGCGTAATATCACGAGAAAGAGACCTTGGAAGGTTATCGGCACCTGACGAACGAAATCCCAAGTCCAATGTCCGCCCGTTCACGCCCGGCACACACGGGACCTTGGCGCCGCCGCCGCCGTCGCCGATTTTCTCCTGAATGTTACACAACAACTGTTTCTGCTTCTTTTAAAAACTTCGTCAACAACAGAAGGCCAATTTGTCGCATGATAATGATTTTTTTTCCTCTTTCACCACCTGCCTCGTCGTCAATCCCAGCAAAGGGCAGATGGTTGACAGAGCCCCAAGAAAGGTTCAAATTGCTTTGGAAGCCGCGTCACCTGCGCGTCTGACCACCTGCCAACACGCGCACAGGTTTTTTTTCTACTGTTATGGCGTGACTTGAAAGATGTAAAGGGCATGGTCGCAGCGGAGACGTCATTGCACCATCATGACACAACAAAACAGCACAGTTACGCTACCAGCATTGACGATATGGTCTACTGGCTGTGAGGAATGAGGGGCGCCTTCATCTTTTTATACAGCAGCGTAGAAAGCAGCAACGACCTGCTTTGTTATTGTTGCCGTCCAGACGAGAAATAATAATATAAAAAGGGACTGAACGGCCTTTCAAGGAAAGTGCACACGGCCGTGCGCATTGCACAAGATGTCTTTTCTCTTGGAAATCCGCCGTTTCGTCACCATTGCGGTTTATTTTCTACCAGAAGAACAAGGAAGAAGTGGGCCGGATTTCTAGAAAACATGTCTAGGTCGTCATGATTTTTATACGGTAATTCATATAAAAGAATGTCAACAAATCTCATCGTCGTTATCAATAAAAGTTGTTGTAGAACTGGTGAAATGAAACCTTCCTTTCTTCTTATTGGTTGTTGTCAAGTGTAAGCTCAAGAGAAATTCAAGCAAGAAGAGAAATGTCTAGGTCAGGTTTATCAGGTTTTTGTAACTCGTCGGCGGCCACCACCTTGGGCTCCTTTCTTGGGCGGTTGTGCTATACATGGACCGCGGACCATTTTCTTTTCCATTCTTAATTGATCTGTAACGGTTTCACGGTGGACGTTTATAGCTGCCGGATTCCGATGCTGTTGTTGATTTCAAAACTACTACGACAAAAGATTATCAAAATGATGCCAAGGTGAATATTCTAAAATAGCGGAACCTCATAGCAAGATATGAGCCCATCAATTTTAGCAAAATAACCACTTGTTTTATAAGTCTTGACGTGACCAAGAATGAATTTCTCTCAACTAAAAACACATGTTTGGGGGTGTGTCGTTTGTATTTATTTCGCCAACCCGCCGCGTGCGGACGGTGTCTGATCTACTTATTCCGGCGCGCCGTGACGACCTGTGAGCGTACTAGTGTACCACTAGAACGCAATTTCTCTCTTGCTGTTGTTGCGAACACGCACCAAAAGAAAAGAGACGGCCTCAATCGTGCACCGTTAGAAAGCGAGGCTACTGCGCAGTAGACACCTCTCTCTCTGTATATATCTCTTAGGAAATTCCCCTTAGTGACGTCAAATTGACACAGAAAAAAAGTTTTTATTTATCAGCACACAGGGAGGAAAAAAAAATTAACTAAAAAACATGATTTCTTCTTTACATACCAAATGGGACACAACGGTTGACACACTCAAAAGGAAATATAGCAAAAAAAAAAAAAAGGATTTACACTTCAGATGCATTCACAACAAAAACATGATCAATCAAACAAAATTTACGCTGTACAGGAAATTCAAGGAAGAGCTGGACAAATTGATTATCTTTCTCTCTGTACATTATATAACTTCATTGTCGAATTTCATATTCAGTGAGGGGAGGAGGAGGAGGGAGAAGACGCAATCAATTAAGAATCGCGAGGATCACATACTCGGCACGTCATTTAACAAACAGGAAAAGGCACATTGGCAATTTTGTTTTCATTAAACGCGCACACATCAATTGTCTACATCATCTCGTTTGCATAGGAACTGTGCAGAGGAGGGTGTGGTGATGGGGTGAGGGGGTTCGTTGAATAGAATCAGCATAATTTGCATATTTAATACTTAAAAAAAAACTTTCTCGAAACATGAGCAATCAAGGAGATGTTGGTTGACGTAACTCCTCTTCCCCTTCAAGTTATTTCCTAAATTTGGCCTGAGACATAATTCTTCTTCTTCTTCCTTCCATCATCGTTCATTAAATTAGGGGGCTTTACATAAGATCTTTGGTCCACCGGCTGACTACACGGTGATTAGGGGGTGGATGTATGGCGCTATTTTTTAAATTAAATCTATAAAAGGGGGAATCAACGTCAGCATAGAAGTGGAGGGAGATCCCGCTGCTCCTCGTGGTAGATGACGGCTTCCATGGCGAATTCACAATCAAGCAAATCCACCTCCGTCATGCTGTTGCGATTTGACGAAGCCGTAGAAGCTGACGAGTAAGGCAATGAGCTACCAAGAGTGAACGAAGCTCGGCGAGGAGAAGGCACGGGAATGGACATACCCGCCGTACTGTGGACGACCGAGGGGCAACCACTCGTCGACACCGATGTCGTCGTATCCATGGCATCGTCGTGTTCCACAGGTGAGCAGCCGGTGCTGTTGTCGTCAATTGTTACAACTTCAACCTCTTGCTGAAGCCAGGGATGTAAAAGGATTTGTTCCAGACCAGGACGATCCACCGGACAGTACTCGAGTAATGAGCGGATGAGTTCTTGACAAGGGCGCGAAACGTTCGATGGAAAGCTGACGACTGCGCTCACAATCTGGTCGTCCTGTTCGAAGGGAATGTCACCACAGACCATGTCGTATAAAAGGATACCAAGTGACCAAACGGTTGCTGGAAGGCCTTGATACTTTCGGTGGTTGATCCATTCTGGTGGAGAGTACACTCTTGTTCCTGTTAAATGAAAAGAAAAGAATGGTTCACATTTCATTCAACAAAAAAAATGTCAATAAGGGGATTTGAAAAAACGGGTATTGCGAGAGCTGTTGCTAAGGGATACACGCGATATGGAACAACCGAGATATCCTGTTTGGGATGACGACGACAGAAAGGGGGGAGGAGGTCAACGCGAACGTTCTGCCGAGTAGTCGTCTCTACGGTTGCTATCGGCACGCCCCCTTCGTTCCACAAGAAGGGGAAGAGAGTAGTAGTAGTGCTAGAGCCTACAGACGGATCATGTGACGCACCAACTGTTCCCGAGTCAAAAATAGGAGCAAAGCGGTGCGCGCTGGTCAGGAGTGCTGGGGGAGGAAGAGATAGCTATAGCCGCGTCATCGGTCTGGGAATGTTGCTCACTCAACACAAATGGTAGAAAATAGTACCGTTGAGCGCGTGAGCTTCACTTCCGAGACGGAAAACTAAACTAATCCTAGAACTAGTTGCCAAAATAGCCTAATCCTTTCTTTTTTTTTTTTTAATCACGGGAATGAATGAATATATATTTATATTAAAAGAAAAACTCACCGTCAAAATCGGAGAAGAAAGTGTCCTTGACGTAGGCACCTGATCCAAAGTCTATCAGTTTAAGGGTTAACGTTTTCAGGTCGACCAGAATGTTTTCATCCTAAAATGATAAACCAGTTTCCAAGAAAGGAATTTAGTTTTTTAGGCCCTCTTTTCTTGCTTGTGTTGTCAACAACAACAAACCTTGATGTCGCGGTGGAAGACTCCTGCCCGGTGACACTGTAAAACAGCCTCAACCACCTGGCGGAAAAAGTTACGGGCCATGTGCTCGGGCAAAGCCCCTCGTTCCGTAATGAAATCAAAGAGGTCTTTACAAGATTCCATCCGCTCCATGACGACGACGAAACACATCGCCGGTATCGCAAGCGTCCAAGAGTCGGACAACTCCACTGCAGAGTGACACCTGGCGAAGGAGGCAAAATTCGAGCGGAACTTTGACGCCAGTTCACCTGTTATTTAAAAAATAGTAAAGAGTCCATTAGTTCCAGTACTTGCTAAGTTTACCCGCCCTTTTAAACCCCACCCGTGGAGGATCGTATTTTAACCCCCCACGCGTTAATGAAAAAATAAAGAGAGAAAAAACTTACTTGGCCCCAAGCGGTGACGGAACTCTTAGGTACGTGCTTGATGGCGACGGGCAGGCCGTCTCGGAGGCGGATACCGGCGTACACGGTACCGAAACCGCCTTTGCCTAAAACGTGACCGACGCGATATGAACGAGCAAAAGTTTCTCGGTCACTAAGGAGCGGTGTCGTCGTAGATGTCGTAGTAGTCGTCGTCGAGGCCACGGATGAAGGATTCATCATCATTAAACTGGCTGGATTTCCGCTCATGGCAACTGTTTTTGGCATTGGCAAAAAAAAATAGCAAAATAAGTCAAGGTCCTTGACGCATAATAATAATAAGGTTAATGTATATCAAGAATCCCATAGATGGCGCGCAACGTCTTTTCCTTAGCCCCCAAGGAATTGTGAACCCGCCAAGGGAATGAAAAAAAAAGGCGCGAGAATGACCGTTAGAAAGGAAAAAGGAATGCTAAGAACTTCTCAGAAATTCAGATCAACAACACTAAGACTAACCCTGTTATAGTAACGTTATATAACACTCACCGTATGAATCAGCTTCTCTATCCGTACGTTTGACTGGTGTCAACACGCTACACAATTTTCGCGAAAACATGTTTTTTTAGGATTTTTTATTTTATTCTCACTTCAGATGCACGGAAATGAATGACGGTTTCACACCAAACAGATTCAACACTGAAGCACTGTTGACACTGTTTTGGTCGGATGTGGTAGTCGTAGATTCATCGAATGAATGAAGAATGCAAAAATAAAATAGTGGTACAAGTTGGTCAGGAGAGCTGATTTAGCTAACGACAGCACAGGTCGAGCACTCCAACGGAACTGTTGGCATTGCAACGTGGGCCGCCCCCTGTTTATGCACCCCGCTTCCCACGTCTACGCGCGCACACACGCACTCGAGCTGTATCCCTCCGCCATCCATTACAGACGTAACGCATCCCCTTAAGTCTACTCAAATTTATATTCATTACATCCAGCATCTCGGGGACGGATTATTCATATGAATAATTATAGTCCCGAAATTGTGCGGAAGCCGTATAATAACGAGAAAACGTTCGGATCTAGTTAGTTGCTCGTCACGGAGCGGAGAGGTACGTCTGGCGGTAGCACCAAGGCCGCGCCCGAAAGGGGGAGGGGTGTGTTTTGGTATTCCCAACTCCCAAGAGTTGCCTTGCAAGGTAGCATTTCGGGGCCGCAGTATAAGAGAGAGTGGTGGAGCACATACCACCCGCCGGGTGGTGGAAGAAGAAGAGGGTATAGACCAGTTCTTTGGCCTCTTTTCTTTTCTGAGCCCGCCAAAAGAAAAGAAATCCCCCATACACAACTAGAAAATGGTTGAAAAGAAGATTTTTATTTTTCTTACCTTTCGTTTAAAACGCGTCTCGTGATTATAAATTTCGTTGAATAAAATCGATGAGAAACAAAAAAAAATCCGGCGATAATCAACTAAATGAATGAATGAATGGCTTTCGATGCACTGAATGATGTGGAGTTACTGATACGCGTCGGCTGCTCGCTTCATACCAGACAGTAGAGGGAGGCATAGGCATCAAGAACCACGTGGTCGACACCTACGGCCATCTTGCTTTTCCCTCTCTTCAGACGAGGGGGGCGACTTCCGCCGTCAAATACAAGTTTAAGGTCTTTGACACCTATGTATGATGCACTATAAGCAAATAACTTTTCTTGCAATCAAAGATTTTTCGTTTCCCGGAAATGGTCACGACCCGTGTATCGCCCACTTTGCTCCAATAATAGAAAACGGCTGCTCATGTCACTCTTTTTTTTATATATATATATATGTAAAATAAGCACACGAGCTAGAGCGTCTTCTTCCCCTTGATTGGTCCGAAGAGTTTGCCTAGCAACGACCACGCTGTTTTTTCTCTCTCCTTTTCGCCCCGCTACCATAGACACGCCGAGATGTGTGTATATAGCTACATCAAAGTCCAAAGTATTTTTTTTTAAATGCATCACATTCATTGAATAAATATCTGATGGAATATTTATATAAAAGTGGGTCAACATAACTGATTGATTGGACAGCGTTGTCGTGTATGCCATATTTATACATGAATGAATTTATCAGATTTTTAAAATTAAAGGAAGTAATTGGTCATCGGATGAGGGATGTGCGTGGGAAACAGAAATACGAGATTGAAATCCGAAATCTAGATAAAATATCTAATTTTCTGGTCTAATAAGCTTAATGGACCATCATCAGTTCACAGGTATTTTAATTAAATTTTTCTCTTCTGTCTCCATTCATTCTAAAATAGAAGAATAATAACAATGGCGGCTCTATTTGTACAAACACACTTGAATGGGCAAATAATTTCTTTTTTATGCTCGACGAAATTCAAATTTGTAAAAGATTCTACGGTCACTGCTGGTAAGGAAATGGTAGTAAAAATGGGAATGCCAAGGTTACGTAAGAGGTAGCTGGCTGTATAATGGCGTGGCTGGTTGATCACGAGATATCTTCACGCAGCTCCTCTCAATTGCCATTTTAGTGAAGGCGGTCACGGCCGGGACCCAGTTCCATCCGGTTGGATCTACAATGAGTGAGTTTTAGCGGGAAAACCCAACGAGAGATTTTCTCTTCTTCTATTGTATATACATATTGTGTTGCTCTCATGATGTCACGATGACCAAGCAGAGAGAGTAAACATTTGCATATTACACACATTTCTGGGGAAAATTCCCGACTGGGGAAAATTCCCGACTGGGGAAAAAACACGATGTTTGCCTTGTAAAAATCTGTAATTAAATCATCGCATACAATTGACGAGGAGGGGGACTCATTTTGCATTCTAATGACACAGAAAAGTTTTTCCTCCATTCCAAGCAAAATAAGGATTACACAATCACAGTCCCACGGCGATTGCACCACCACCATAGAATGCAAGAGGTCATAAAAGACGATAGGATCGAGTTGTAACTGCTTTAAGAGAGCTTACGTAAACCCTTCTTTTTTTTTCCTTTTACTAATATCAACTCAATTTGTATCACTACAAACCGAAACACTTATATTTTGGTAAACAAGGAAAACCACTACAGTGTATATATTCGTTATCGCTGTTGACGTAGTGGTTTTCCACAAACACCAAAAATTGAAATCTCTTTTCCCTAAATATTGTCAACCTCGGATCGAATTTCTATATGGGGCAGGTGCAGTATAGAAGCCACATGACCACAAACAATTTTTTTTTTGTATCTCTCCCCCTCTCT
Organism: Chydorus sphaericus; assembly: GCA_030141595.1. Taxonomy (NCBI): domain Eukaryota; kingdom Metazoa; phylum Arthropoda; class Branchiopoda; order Diplostraca; family Chydoridae; genus Chydorus; species Chydorus sphaericus. The sequence goes on from CM057930.1 coordinate 10,802,891, forward strand.
CTTAAAAGTTAAATGGCAGGTGGCCGGGAAATACAGCGTTAAAGCATAACCAAACTCTTCTTCTTTTGTTGAGAGACATTGTACGCGCAGTCTTTAAGCGATGAGTAAAAGAACTGTTCCAAAAAGGATATTATACGACCGGTTGTAACAACTCATCCGAAACCACTATACCCGATTTTGTTCACGTCCCGCCAAAAAATCTCTCTCTTTCACGCTCTTTTTTACTCAATTTAAGATATTTTACCCATTTCCCTTTTTTCAAGATATGATCCTCTGTTACATAATGGATCAAAAGCGCGCTGCGAAGTGCTACTTTAACGATACCCACGCTTTTAGCTCAATGGTTCGCTCGTTTGTGACGTCAAATCCTGCGTGGTGACGTCAACGGGACGGTCGTTGGGAGCGCCGCCGCCTGTTTCATATACTATTGACACGAGGGGCTTATTATAAAAAGAAGAATAGTTGTGATCATAATATACGTCATGATCTATAAAGAATATATAATATCCAACGACGCACTTCCTTTTTCTATTATTCTGCAGGTGTACTGAACTGGAATCGTAATGACGTCTTTTCGCGGCATGACGCTCACATATCGATCCTAGTTCTTATGAACTTTTCCATTCGAATGAAAGAAAAACAAATCAATAAGTACACAGCACGTGAATGGTGCGAGATATTCGCCATACGGGATGCGTGATGAACACGTGATCTCCCTCTTGTTTTGATGACCCCAAAAAACGGGGGGCTAAAGTAAAGTAATTACCATACCATTGGGAGGTACTATGCTCAGTAAACAGTTCGCAGAAGACACTGGAAGCGCGCAGCCAGGGTCATTTGGAATTCTTCACCTCTTAAAAAATCCTCTAAAAAAAATAAAAAGAGAGGATAATGTCCTCTCTGATATCATCACCTGTCTGTGAGCATTGTACCTGTTGCTGAGGCTGTGTAAAGTTCATCCAAATCCGCCCCTCTTGGGGTGAAAGTTTTCATCGACATTTTTTGACCGGCCTTTCGATGAGGTCAAAGTCGTCGGATCGACGCCCGCTGGGAAGCTGCCATCCTCTTAATATTATTAAAGGGCTAGTACGCCCTCGAATTTCGCGTGTGGGAGTATATATATACTTTAAAGTAGCAAATGCTCAAGTTCACATAGCTTAATCCACTTTCTAAGTCGTGGAAGCAGAATCAGGAACGAAAACTTTTTCGAGTAAACTTTAAATTCAACGTATCGTGAAATTGGGTTTTACAGTTTGAAAAGAGTATAATATTAGAAGATTGCATCTGTAATCAGGTAGCAAACAAAATTACTATCGTTTATCCAACTTTCTATTAAAATACGGCCAAAGGTAGCGGGGAAATTCAAAGTATAACATGAAAAATCGTTGTGGAACATTACATAGTTTGCATCTACCTATACCTGTCGAAAACGAATAAGCTATTCATAATATTAACCTGTTTCGTCCAAGCTGTAGTGGTAGCAAACAAATGACCATGATTAAGTGTTCCTGGGAAATTCTACGTATCATAAAATTGCAATCTCCACAATAAATCGTTTTTCGAAGGTTACTTATTTTGAATCAACCAACCAACCTATACGCTAAAGTAGCAATCAAAATTACCACTACTACCTTCGTCCAAGCCAAGGTAGCAAACAAAATACCATAATTTAAGAATTTACCTGTCTAGGGAAAACTCAAGATATCATGAAATTGTTGCATAAGACTCTCTGAGAAAAACTGTTATCGATTATTACATAGTTTGGATCTACTTGTCTAGACCGAATAAGTTACCAATCTACTGCTTTCTACCTTGTCTAGGTAAGAAACAAAATTACTGTGATTAACTCTTCATGGGAAATTCAACGTATCTAAATAAATTGCCTTCTGCCGGAAAATTGTTATCTAATGTTACACATTTCGCATCAGCCAACCAATCTCTACTCTGAAATAGAAAACATAATTGCCAGCATTTTAAGTTAAAACAAAATCAGCGATCAGCATAAAATAAAATACAAATATAAGAAATAAGCAAAGGGCTTAATATTGCAACACCTTGCTTGGTAACAGGCGTTGTTTCAGGAATCGTGATGACACAAGCAGGTGGGCGTGGGAGGGATCTCTGGAAAATGTGCTTTATCTTTATATAAAAAAAAATGTCACCCATCCGTACATCATCGTCTCTTTTCTCCCCTTATGTAAACAAGTTGATGCCATTAAATCAAAGTTGTCTCGATACATAATGGCCCACCTGCGTGCGCTGCTGCTGGGGACCTTCTGTTGCACTTTAACGACTTTTCTTTTTCAAAATAACAAATTGTTTTCGGTTTTTTTTTAAATTCTATCGGAATCGAGATACTGATATCTAGTAACATGCAAACGGAAATTGTTTTTTTTTCATTTGTCAGTATCATCGCAGTTTTCTTTAAAAAAAAAAGGTAGTTGATCGTTTTTTTGGTGATGAATTTTTTTCAAGTATAGTAAAATAAAGCAGCTATTGTTTTAGAATAAACAGGTGTGCAGCTGTGCCAATTGACCGTTTTTCTGTAATAATCAAGTGCAGGTAGCTTCGTAAAACGAAGAAAAGAGTAAAGTTTATCTAAACCGGCAGGTGATGAAACACCTCAGCGAACGCAATCCGAAAGATTTTGACTTAAAAAAAAAAGATGTTGCGGTAAGAAACAAATAGTCTTACTAGTTAGGTAAGTTTGAGAATATAGAGGTGAATAATTACGCGTAAAAGGGTATCAATAACTGAATAATTTTTAAATAATTTCTTTGGAACATTACAAAATGACCGATTTTTTAGAAAGCTCCAAGAAAGTGTGGAGTAAATGGAACGGGGGCGTTTATTAGATCAGGTGCTGAACAGCTTTGCAAAGGAACTAACTTTATTTGTTTTTCACGAAATTCTTTAATTCTATAGCTCCATAGTTTTATGCATAACGGAAACCAATGGGTCACATTGAGATTTGAATAAGCCAATAGGTATAAAATATTCTCTACTTCCTACCACGGCTACCACGGAAGTTTCATAAAAGGATTGCATAAATTGGTCGTATCAAATGAAGACATAAAAGAATAGGATACATGTGAGGTACTCGTCACGCGTTCTACCCCCTGTTTAAATACAAACCTGAAAGCATTTGAAGCATCTGAAAATATATTTTTGTTTTCTTTTAAAAGTTAATTATCGTCTAGGCTGGAAGGGTAAGCTGAAAGACATCTCTCTACAAAAATAAAATTAGTTGAGAAGTTAAGATGTAGAGGGAGACGATGAACGGCGGAGGAATGCTGTAAGGCAGCTTGTGCTTGTCTGTGATGCCAAGGCGGAAACCAGATTTTCCAGACAGCATTCCAGACACCCCTAACTCCATCCATTATTCTGTGATGTAACTTTATTCTTCTCAATAAGATTCTATTTTTACCGAGTTATAGTTTTATTATCGATGCGGCTGCCAGATGACCAACCGCACTATCGAGAAGCTCTTTTAAATAAAATTGATAGGGTAACCTCCCTCAGCCTTGACGTACATTTGATCCACTCTGCACGTTCCATAAGATAGGAGCATCGGATTTAAAAGTCACGTAGTCCAACAAGAACATCACGGCTCTTTTCACGAAGACGAGTGGAACGATCTCGCTAACCTCGTTTCAAAAAAGCTCTTTTAACAATTTATCTAAATCTCCACTTTCAAGGTGCATATTTAAGAAAGAAAAAGGTCCCTGAACGCGATCGTCGACGCTCATCAAATTTCACAAGGGCATACGTGGTGACGTATTATTTCTTTAAAAAGAGGGAAACGACCTCATGAAGGATTTTTGCAGTCAAAGAATCCAGCAGTTGCTGCTTAGCGACGAAGACGTCGACCTTGGACTATGATCGATATGTATATTTCTATCTATACGCGGTCAGCTTCCCAGTTTTTTTTTTCAGGAATATAGCAGACCAACACTCCGAGTGACACGTTCTACTTCTCACAGCACATGACCCTTCGTCGCGACACATCGGTGATAATCGGAACGTTACCCTAGCAACACTTTTTCTAAAAAGCGAGTTGAATTCTTGATAAATGTGACCCTTAAATGTTTATAATGAATGTTTTATTGAAAATCTATAATATCCAAATCAGGTTGGCAACAGTATTACAAAACCGTGTAGATCAAGGAAACTTGTCATATTTAAAAAGCTGTTGATACAAGTGCATACTTCTCCGACATATGGCTGTAAAATTGAGAAAAAGAGAGAAGGAGTGAAGAGACAGTACGGTTTGTTATAGCATTTCCTGAACATTTGCTGGATTTTTATTATTTTTCCTAAAAGCTGATAGGAACTTGAGAAAATACTGGCGCCGGAGACGTCTGCAACCTTTAAAATAAACAAGGAGGGCGTGGGCGATCAGCTGCGATGTCGTGAAACATGCATACTTCTCTTCAATTATTTCGTTAGATTTTTTTCAACACAGTAAACAAATTATCATATGACAACTTAATTTGCGAAGTACGCCCACGCTTTCTTTAAATAAGGCTGCGATTTGGAATCTATCTTTAAGGCTTTTAAATATCTGAAAATTGGAAGCGTGTTTAATACTTTCATAATTAGTATGTAATGATTGAATATAAAATGTGGGCTCAACGCAGTAAATTCCAATGAAGTGCTTCATAAAAAAGTTGAATTCTTTTGTATTTAAGAAGAAAAAAATAAGCTTGCATTGATGTTATTCTAGAAAAAAATTATAGTTAAAATAACAAAAAATATTCAACCGCATAGGATTCATTGTAATTCTAAAAATTCCCTTATTCGGGTCTATAAAATCCTGTTTCCGCTGCACTTTTCATAACTTTCAAAACCATTGTATCATGTATTTAATTTCCTCAGTGTACGTAGATCAATTGAACTCTAATAATATTGAAAGTTGCTTGTAACAAGTGCGTAATTCTCCGATATATCGCTAATATATAACATTTAACAAAGAGAAAACGAGTACCTCATAAGGGAACTGTGCTGTTGTTATTTCATTTTATGAACACTTTAGCTTTATTTTCCCAATACAGAACTTGAGAATACTGGCGCCAGAGACGTCTGCAACCTTTGAAAAAAAAAGGTGGACGTGGGCGATCAGCTGCGTGTAATATCGTGAATAGTTGAGAGATATTACTTGATCATATGACAACTTTATTTATGAAGAACGCCCTACGTTTAATGTGATTTAAAATTCATCTTTTGTTAAGACTATTATGACACAAATAATAATAAAAAAAACTGGTAGCTTCAATTACTCTCTTAAAATAAAAATTACATTTTTTAAAAAGAGGAGGAAATGAGTTCTGTTCACTTTTCGAAATATGAATACAGTGTTTCACGAAACGGTTTGAGAGGACATAAGAGATAATTCCCGTTATTGATTATACAAATAAATTCGTTGTACAAAAAATGGTACTGGTACAATAAAAAAAAGGTTTGAGAAATATAGGGCCAATATTTTTTCTCCAATAGAAGAAGAAAAGCACTTGACTCAATTGTTTAATCAAGTGTTTTACCTGGGGGATTGAAGAAATTAAGGTCTCCATATTTCATAATGTTAAAAAAACATATCTGCTACAATTTTTTCAAAAGTATTATAGTACTTTTAAGTAAGTAAGTAGACGATTGAATATCTAAAACTTACAACAAGAAAAATCCTACGCTGAATTCCGTTCCAAAATCCTTTTTTTGCTGCACCCACGCATCAGGATCTTTTCCTATTTTTTTTTTCGTCGGGGGAGTTTCCGTCTCGTCTCGGATTTCTTGGTCACGTGAACACCCCCCTCTCAACCCATTCAAAGATTTTTTTTTCTCCTCTTCTTAGTGTGATGGCCAATCATGACGTGACCCCCTGCCGTGACCTTTGTACCGCACTAGAAAAAAAAATAAATATATATATATCTTGATTTTTCTTCTCCTTCTTCATCTTCATCCGCCGGATGTGCAAATACCAACACAGCAATAATATTCGATTAAAAATATGTTGACACAATATAAAAACTAGTGCTGCATAAAGTTCAGCGACCAGCATAACGGGGGGTCTTCATATTATCGCATAACCTTCGGTTGAAATCAATTCAAGTCAACAAAGTAATTTGAAAAATAGTTTCCCGGGCTAAAAATATTCACAATAAATTTGCAAATAGAAATCGTTCGTGTCGTAAGAGAAAACAAGCTCTTTATTTTCGGTTGAAATTGCACAAAAAGTTGCTATAAATAAATAAAGAGTGCAAAAGGTTTTAGCATATGCTATTATTACACCATGGCGCCATTGTCCCGGACGAAAACAAGAGAAAAAAAAATAGTGATTGGCAAGCGCTCTCTGCTCACGATAACATGGCTAAAAGTCTTTTATTACATTGCGTAATCAGGTAGACTAAATCCGAGCGTCACTCTGTCGGCGGTCCGTTTAAGGTCACGCGTGAAACCGAAGCAAAGGTTTTTCCCCCGCATTCATATACTAGTTTCTAATTGTAAAATGTTTTTGCCAAATATTGAAACAACGGGAAAAAACCTGAAATGACGTAACCTGATAAATAAATCATTCTTTGATTCGCTTTCGTAAAAAAAAGGGGGAATTTTTTTTAAAATATAAAATATTCAGCGTGAATGGCAATAATAATAAAATATATTTCAAAAGGGAGAGAGAAAGAAAAAAAATATACTTTGTGTCTAAACAGCATATCAAGTGGAGAGCGTCCGAGTAAATGGCCGTGAAAGATCGTGTCAAAGGCGGATATTTCGTTCACGGTTATTCAATATCGATTTAGGAAAGAGGGGAGGAAATAACGATCCGTGATTTTTTTTTACCAAACGTCGTGACGGAGATGATCAGGCGTCGTAAAAATCGAGAGAGAGAAAAAAGCTTTTATACCCCTGTCGAGAATAAGAAAAAGAATATAAATAAGGAGCCGACGACATGGAGAACAAGAAGAAAAGAAATAATATCCGATCATAACAGTCAACCCAAATGAATGTGTGAAGGCGCGTTTCTTCTCCTTTTTTTTAATTTAAAGATGAGAGAAGGCGTGTGGAATGCCCATTACGCCCCTCCTCATGATTCTTTTCTAATAAACGCACTCCCCTCTCCTTACAAATCGATATTGAACATTCAACAGGATTCTGCAAAAGAAAGAAGCCCTGTCCTTTTTTAAAAGGATTGAAATTTATTATGATGATGAGTCGAACAAGGAACTGCGAACGACAGTTTCCCTCCTCTGCGATCCTCTCTGTGTGGGCGATACCGTGAAGAAGAAGAGGGGGAGTCCATGACTGCTTTATGTGGCGAGTAGTCCAATAAAGTTTAACTCGCCGCGCTCGCTAGAAATAGGTCGGTTTCCTTTCACATCTATACCCACTCTCTTTCATTCTGGTCGGTGCTACACGCCGACTTTTTCTCTCTTCTTTTCACTGACCTTTTAAAAAGATTTTTTTTTTTTTTAACACGACGGAAACAATTAACAGAGAATGGGGGAAAATCGGTTCGATTACACTTGAATGTAGTATCAATTACAGAGCATGAAATTTAAGTGTTCATATAATCCGTAATAGTGAGTGTTGTAATTCCACATTTACCAGGTAAACAGAGTGATTATATGGATTCCTCCGTGCGGAATTCCCCTGGTCAGAAAAACAAAATTTTCTGTTTACTCATCCTAAAAGAAGCAGGTAGTAAAGAGAGAAATTCTTGAGCGTCCATTTAAAAAATAGAGGGGAGGCTTCTGTACAATACTGCACTGACACAAAACATGTTTACTACCTGGCGAGTGATGGCTTGTACTACTATATGGTACGGTTGCCAATCTTTGGCAGGAAAAAATACGAGCTACATTACCAGAACGTCTGTAGGGGGGAAGAAACGTAAACATTCATCATTTTTTCTACTATGCAGCCAGGCATCTAAATCACATTCGAAAGAAAAACAAGACGTAATATTACGAGTCCCTTTAAACATTACGACCCCATTCAGCATTCCATGTCAACAGATAAAACTCGAAAAGTAAGCACTTCATTTTTAGGCAATATAAAGGGGAGATTAATCGGCCATCAAGCGAGCAGCATCGTGTACAAACATATAATTAATTGATGCTGTTAATCACATCAAGAGAGGTGTTTGAGACTCTTAAATAACAAGGAGGGGAGCTCTGCTTATGGCAGATAAACGAGTGAGCGCTCTTTTATGAAAAGCTTCACTTTCTTTGAGTAACCGGCAGGGAGCACTCGTCGTCGACGCCTGAATGAAGAGTGATTGCTTCCGTAATTGAACCGGAGGTGAAATAGAAAATAAAAGTATATATACTCCATCGTTCATTTATCACTCGGCTAAAATCCCATTCGCGTCCTTCTCAAGGGAGAGATATTTGCTCCGAAAAATGCACCCCATCTGTGTTTACTGTTAAGAAAAATATAAGAAAATGGGCAATCAAGCAGAGTATATGGTTTTCTTCTTGGATATTTCATTAGATTGAAGAAATGCTTGCACTAAATAATGTAGAGAGAGCATATATCTCGTGTTCCTTGCCCCGTGAATAACCCTAAAGAAAGCAGACGACTGATGCTGCTGCTGCTGCTGTCACTCGTTGACATTTGGATGGACAGGGCACTGACATGGGCAAGAGCAGCACATATCAGAAATTGTATAAACGTATTCAATGTAAATATACTTTCTTATATTCCAAGGGCCTACAAAAATAAGTTGGGAACTGTCGTCATGCTGTTTAATCTGACAGGTTTTCTTCTTTTACATTGATGATCAAGGCCAGCTAGAAATGATGATGAGAACGAAGGGCAATCGTCATCACTCCCGTCAAGCTAAAATGTTGATACGATTGGAGCACACATGTAGCAAGGACGAGGAAGGTTCTCTCAGACGAATGTCAGTAATATTCTACGGCAACGAGTTATACTCGGTTTCATATTAGTAATAGAGAATGAATTTTAAAATATTAGGAATCTCAACAGCAGCAGACGATGCTTGCTTTAATACTGAATACTTAAAAATGCCAAAAATAATACGATTTAGTAGAAGCTTTTCAGTAAATGTCGTTTAGAATTCACGCTTGACTAGAACAACCATCGACAGATGACATATTTATAATTGGATATACTTGCTCAGTTCGTGCTTGTTATATTTGCAAGCAAAGATTAATCAATTAGGAAAACTTTCAACTAACTGTACAGAAACTCGTCGGAAGCCTTTTTGAAGTTATTACTAAAACGGTTTCCGTAGAAATATTTTGATTCTCCCCCGTAAACGTGTGTCTAGGTTCAAACCACGCTTCGTAATGTTATCATTCCCTTAAACAATATTACGCAACATATATTGGAATAGCGCCGAGATAGACGGAAAAGTATTTCTCAGTTCACGCATTCCTTTGGAAAAAGGCCGGTACGAACCATCACCGATTGTAAAATTGAATAAGAAGGAAAAAAACGCCTTTCCCCCACTCTCTGCTTCTCGACTTGATTGTATTACCCGCGCGCGCTCTCACCGACACGATCTGTGGTGGCAGCACTGTACACACCAGCCAACCCCTATATGTTCCTGCATGCCAACCATTTGGCGGGAAAACGAAAAACTGGAGGGGAAATACAACAACACAACTCTCGCGGGAGAGAGAGGGGGAGACGAGCCCCTCTCCTCCCGCTTTGGCCAATGGCCGCGGCTGTGGAATGCCACACACCCCGCGTGATGGAAAGGGAGGGAGAGAGAAAACCACCCACCACCCATCCACTCTAGTGACGCAGCGCAACCGAGCGCGCGGAGCGACCCAGACAAGATTCCGCCCCGACTAAGCAGTTCTAAAGCATTTTCAAAATTTGCATCATATGTTATTGATTAATAAAAATTTAATAAATTGTAATATTCTGTTCTATTTAAGATAAAACAGTTTTGATGCAAATTTCATACATTTTAAAAAATCTCGATCAAGTATTGTAGAGGTTGCAGACGTCACAACAAACCCTGAGGGGACCCCAAATGGGGCGCACGGCGGAGAGACACAAAACTGCACTGGTGGGTGGTGGGAAACAGGGGAGAAACGGGGGCGGCGTTGGGAAGAGACTGTTTTGAAAACAGTGCCAGGCTGCCAGCAGTGTTAAGCGTACTCTCGTCCGGGATAGTCGTACCGTTTCACGTTTGCGATTGCATCATCTCGGCCGTGTTTACGTTTGTTGTTTTTCCTATCCATCAGCTACAGGATTTATCTAAAGTAGTGTGTTTCAACTTCTTCTAGAGGGCGACCATGCTGTCGCGTAATCTCGAATTATTCAACTCTACTACCGATCGACCAGGTAAAACATTTAACCAAAAACGTTACTCGTAAGAAAACAGAGTTCCGCCGTAGTAGTAAAAAAAAAGCGTAGTACGTGTGTGTACAAGCGGATCGATATAGCCCGCGCTCCCCTTCCCGTTTTCCAACATGGCGCGCGTTTTCCCGCTATCTCGAGACTACGGTGTAGACGGAGGGAAAAAAAGCGCGCGGGGGTGGGTTTCTCTTCTCCCCTCTTCTTCCTCCTTCATGATGGATCACAGGCAGTTAGAATGGCTTTAGGGGGGTTTCTTCTTGAGCAGACGGTACTCTTTTTTGTTGTTGTTGTTATCCATAAAAGGCGCGCTTTTCTTTCGGGGCGAGGAAGCTGAACGACTTTCAACTCTTTTCATTCAGTATTGTGATTTTCATCTTTCTTGATTATATCTAGCTATGGCGACGGCACCTGGCGCTTCTGCGGCGACGCCCGTTCAGCAACACCATCAGGAACAAGAACCTCTTTTGACTCTGCTCGACATTGGAGAGTTCAGTAGAACATACCGCGTGGATCACGTCCTTGGTAAAGGTGGATTCGGCACTGTTTATTCCGGAGTCCGACTTCGTGATGGTCTACCAGTGGCTGTCAAGCACATCCACAAAAGTTCCGTCAACTCTTGGAGTCACGTAAGTTGTCTAGTTAAACATATCCGGTCTCCTAAAGTTAACCGTGTGAATGTTGCTGTGTATGTAAACAGATGGGCGGAGTGAGAGTACCGCTCGAGGTGTGCCTCCTGCGTCAGGTGTCTCACGTCCCTGGCGTTGTCCGACTACTGGACGCATGCGATGCTTCCGATGACTTCTTCTTCGTCGTTATGGAGCGGATGGAATCATCACAAGACCTCTTTGACTTTATCACTGAAAGAGGGCCTCTACCGGAAGCGGCCGCCCGTAATTTCTTCCGTCAGGTAGTGGAAGCGGTTCTCCAGTGTCACAGATCCGGGGTCATCCATCGAGATATCAAGGTACATTACACAGCATCATCATTTTTAATACAAGATTTCTAATCAATTTATTTTTTTAAAGGACGAAAATATTTTGGTGGATCTCAAGACGCATTGCCTCAAGTTAATCGACTTTGGATCCGGCGACTATCTCAAAGACGGCCTCTACACGGATTTTGATGGTGAGTCTATTTTTTCTACCAGTATAGGGGTAAAGAAGTCTTGGGGTTTTACGAGTCGGGCTGTCTCTTGAGTGTGCAGTTGCCGCGTGTTACTAGGCGACCCCGCCGCTGCGTGTGGTGTACAACAACACTCATTGACAGTTCCTTCCCCCCTACTTGCCTTCTGCTCCTCCTCCTCCTGTTGGCCTCATTCCTTGTACCGTTGCCGCCCAGGTACATGCGGGGCCTAAAGCAGGTTCTCCTCGTTTCTCCTCTCGGGAGGAGGAGAAAGGAATCTCGCCTCGCCGCAGGCAAGGACGGGACTGGCTGCTGGGAGAGAGCAAAATAAAAATATAAACTCGTTTCCAAGTTCAAAATCCTCCCGAACCCCCTTCGTCCATCGTTTGCGGTGCTTAAATGACTAGTCCGACTCTTTTTTTTTGTTTCATGACAGCTGCTCGGTCTAGACAACAGGTTATTCATATTTGGTCATCGTCCCAACTTCTTAAAGGATTTTTTACAAAAAAAGACAACTTTTTAAAAAAAAATTTTTCTTGGAAATGTTTTTGAAAATTTTGAGGTCGTGTGTTTTGTATCTTTATCAGTTTCGTCAGGTAGTTGCTATGGCAATCTTTTTGAATGGGATTTTCATTCACGTCGTATTTTTAGTTGCTCCCCCAAAATCGTGATATCGGGCTTGCTATAGCTCTAGATAACAGCCAGCTAGGCCAGTCATGTCGAAATCATGTGTTTATTCTGGGACACTGGGACGGACAAAGGGCAGCTGCTGCCGGGATCACGATCATGGCGACGTTGGGGATTTTCAAAGATTTAAGGGGATTTACGATTTTATTCTTCTCGGGAAAAAAGGACTCAATCTTTATTTGCTTGGTTCAACAGGAACGAGAGTCTATTCTCCACCTGAATGGATCCGTCAGCGGAGGTATCACGGCCGGCCAGCTACCGTTTGGTCCTTGGGAATCCTTCTCTACGACATGGTCTGCGGTGACATCCCCTTCGAGCAGGACGACCAGATCGTTCGGGCTTCTGTGAGCTTCGTCGGCAGCCGAGCTACTTCAAATGGCGTCACTGGAGGACGTCCATCTCCTGGCTGCGAAGATCTCATTTTGCGCTGCCTTGAATACCGGCCAGCGGATCGACCAACTCTCGAACAGATCCTCAGTCATCCCTGGCTCAACCAAGCTGAACACCACTACCATCATCAGCAGCTAATGAGTCCTGCCGGAGATTCAACAGTCTCTTCGACGTCGACGACATCATCCCCGATGCTACCCGTCATGGTAAATCCTTCGACCTCGACGGCAGCGACGACTTGTTCATCTATGGTTGCACCGACGACGCCTAGCAACACGCCGCTGAGCTCTAGTCCGGCTTCTCCTCCCGTCGTGACCAGTGGAATCCCAGTTCCACAGCGGAGACCAGGTCTTGCAGACAGTGATGCTTTGATGAATCATCACCACCACTTACCAGGGCTACCGAGCCACCACCACCTCCACTCGTACGGTTCGTCGCTACCTTCGTCAACGACATCATCCTCCTCGGCCGCTTCTTCTTGCTCGGATCTTGGGTCATCCTCATCGCCGACGGGTGGTCAGTGCTACCATCATCACCATTACCCTCAGTACCCGCCACCCGTTCGGCCAGGCATCCTGAGCGCGGCCGTTGCAGCCGGCAGCAATAAGACGGGCGCCGTTTCGGCCGCTGCTGCCAGCGATTTCGCCTTCTGAGTCCCCTACAGTATATAAATATATATATATCAAGATTGTACATATTTTAATAAGAATAATTCAGTGCCATGTATGATGTATAAACACTACACCTACTCCTCGTTTCGTGTATCCCTACACACAACACCCACCCTGGTCACGCCTGTATGTATGTTTTTCAAAAAGTCAAGTGGTTCCTCTTTGATTGTTTGTTTGTTTTTCCTCTTGTTAATTTAAGAAAGATGAAATTGCAATGCAACTAAAAATTCAAATCATTTGTAATAAGTAAGCACACACTTCTTGTCCGATATGTACATTCTGCCCGCAGTAGACATCTTTTTAAAATGTACATAGCTGCGCTATGCAAAAGTAAAGAAATTCGGTCTCGTTATTGTTTCGATTGGTTTGTTTTTTTTAAAGAGAAAGATCGGGTAACAACTCAATAGGACTATAATTGCGTATAGATGAAAATTAATTTCTGCGTAACGCGAAAGAATACTATTATTTTTTAAAGAAAAACATATCGCTTCATTTTTTTAGTGTACTGTTTAATTTATTTCAAGATGCTCTTTTTGTTTTTTTAAAAAACCGTGTGCATTTGGACCAATTCTAAATTGTTTCTTCTTCCTCTCTTATTTTCTGGCTGAAAGCAATATGACAACAAAATTCGAATGCGCCATAATTCCCTCCCCTGCCCATCATTATCATTTTTTTCTAATTTTCAAAACCCAGAAATTTGTTTTTCTTCTTCAAAATTTTCATGTTTTGTTCCTTTTTCCAACAGGATTTTTATAATACTTTTTTTGAAAAATGGTTCTGTTTAAAGGAAAATAGCTCAATGTGTGCAAGAGGGAGAAATTGTTGTTTTTCTTGCGTGAATACAAGGCGCTTGTTTGGTCATCCCAACAAATTAATCAGTAAAAAATTGTGTCTTTTTCCTTTACTTTCAAAGTTGCGAGGTGTTGAGTTCTGGACATGAAAAATCAAAAAGCTATGTCTCTTTTGACATGTTACGCCCATGTCACACTCGATAAGAGGCCGTCGTTAAAAAAGAATGACGGAACGTGGTTGAAGGAAATAAGTAAATGGAAGGAGAAAAAAAAAGGTTGACAGGTCGCCCATCAAAAGTTGCATTTTCGGACATGCTCCATCTAAACAAAAGTTTTAAAACATATTTTTTTAGGATCAGGGCTCATAATAAAAGTTTGGTAATGTAGCTCATCAGTTAGAGATGTAGAAAAGTAAATTTATTTATTTAAAAGAAACTGGGTTTGAATAATGATGACATTTTTTGCGTTTATTGGGCTATCGCAAAAAAAAAAGATTTGTCTACTTTTTTGTGTAAAACAACAATTTTAGTCCAACAGTGCTTTCTATATTATGGCCATGTTGGGATAGATATCAGTAGGTACCACACCCAAAATGAAATTCTACGGAAAAATTCCGAAAAACCCACACTTTTTATTATATTACACACTATAGTCTGAATTCTTTGGCAAAACATCGTCTCGCCAAATAATCCATTTTGATCCAATCTCTTTCCCAGAGTTTACATTTGCTGCATACTCTTAAATCCCATTCACCAATTCATTGTATTTGTTTAGTATCTACACTTACGTAAATGGCCCTTCAATTCATTGATAAAAGTTTTCGTTTCCAAAACCACAATGTTGACAACAACAAAAAACCAGACGGCGGCTAAAGTGCACACACGTGGGAGGATTAAAAACAGGATCAACAGGAGTGAGAAAGCTTTTTTTTTGATAATTTTTGTTACAAAACTTGACATTTATCAGTAACAAGGGGGCAGTGGCTGTCTTGTCGTCAAGGACTCCCGCCAGCTCCCGAACTTTTGGGTGTGGCGAAAATTTCTAAAATCCTGCTCAAGTAGCCTTTAAAAGATGAGTGAATAATACATATAGGAGAATCCATCACGCTATAGTCGAACATGTATCCGATGAATAAACTAATCCATCTAAGAGAGAGATGAAGAACATAAATCTATTATAACAAATTCTGTAGTAGACCGAATCCATTTATATTGGGGCGCGTCAATCCTTGTAAGGGACCGACCCAATGTAAATACATCATTGAACCCCCCTTTTTTATTTGTTGAATAATAACTCTCTACTGGTAGTCGCATGTATCACGCAATAACACTTCCATTCCATCATTTTTAAAATGTTTTAAGTCTATACGATGGTTCAATCAAAAGACTGGCGGCAGCATCAGGTGCGCAAATTGAAGGAGACGTCCATGGCGATGACTGTATTGCGGGACACGCGGTCAAGTGGGCTGGGAGGAGGCCAACTTGATCATCTTATCGTCACCGTGACCAAGTACATTTTAATGCGACGAACATTTTGCGCATCAATACTCAAACATTATTTGGGTTTTTCGGGTTTCTACGCTGATCTCTTATCGTCATCATGACCAGGAAGCAGCAACTTTTTTATTTTTTTTTTATTTTTCAAAAGTATTGCATAAGAAGTGGGAATCGTTCATCTTCCTCGTATTTTTATAAATAGAAAAAGGATCCGAAGCAGAAAGTTACATAATATTCCAAAAGGGGAAGAAAAATGATCCCCTCTAAAGGAAGGATTTCATTTGATGCCTCGGCATCACTAGCGCGCCACTTGGCATCTTTAGCGCGCTCACAGGGGGCTCCCCTTTTTTTTTTAAAGTGAATTTTCACTCGTCGCCTTCTTTTCTCACTCGGCCTCGTTTATATTTTCTTCGGCTAGACCGCCAAATTTTTATTTTTTCCCGCACTCACGCAGCCACGTGCGGTGGGCGTTTCACGCGGGACTAGAGAGAGAGAGAGAGGAAAGCAAACGGTCCCCACCCTCATTGCACCTTCTTCTTTTCTTTCCTCCTCCTTTTTTTCCAGCCCACAAAAACATTACGGACTTTGTATGTTGTGTGAAAAGTGCTGCACGCATCGTGCGGGACGGGACGGGATGGGCCGTCCGAACGTAAATATACACACGGCGGCGTCGAAGCATTGGAACGTCATCAGACAGTCTGGTGACGTCAGAGGCGCGTGATAGAAAAAAGGACGGCGTGTGATGACCAAGCACATTCCCCATTTGCGTCCGGCTGCACAGTGTTGCCATGCCTTTCCATACTTGGCTTTTCTCTCTCTGTTTTTATCTTTTCTTGAAAATGAATGACGTCATCTTTAATAGGAATGTTCTCAGCTGACTTGATGATGATTCCCGCGTGACCTCTCAGCACCACAACATTCCATTTCAGGGGTCATTTAAATAATTTTAAAAAAAGGAGAAAAGTAGGATCATTGAGATCTGGTTTTTTAATTTAAATTATTATTCAAAATTGTCATCAACCTTTCAACGAAACTGGTTACATAGAATTTTTTACATAAATCTATCAATACTAGTTATTTTTACGTAACAAGACCTTGGCTCTTAAATTACAATAAATATTCAGGTTAAGTGAGATAACACTTGTGGAATGGGACCAGAACTAAATTACTCGTTTTCTTCTTCAAAACCTGAGCAGAGATTTTTTATTAAAGCTGCGAGAAATCTATGTTATTGGTTGTAGCGCAATGTTTTCACTCTATGATGAAATCAGTATATATGTGTGTTTGTTGACACTATACGCATTCCCGAGAAAGGAATTTTTTTTTTTGTTTTTATCCGCTTCGCGTCGGTACCATTTACGTAGCACACACACACACCATACGTCGCGTCTTATGGTGCAATCCTCTTTTTCCTGTTTGGAGTTTATCTCGCAAACATCCTTGACTGCTGAGACGGTGAACTCGTCGGCAAAAGGAAAAACCGCGCTTACACACTTTAGACTTAGATTAACAAATACAAATTTACACAAAAAATATATATATATTTTATAAGCGTAGCCTATTATCGGTCTACTTTTGTTTCTTGGAATTTGTTTTTTTCCCGTCGGTGAAATTTTATATATGGCGGCCTATTACAATAGTTGTGATAATCACAAAGTGGTGGCGCAGTTCGTACTTATTTCGACATTGTGTGTCAAACAAGGGAATTAGTTTATTGTTTCTCCATATCTTGATTTCGGTAATTCAAGCTGTTGGGTAACTTAATTGCGCATTTTGAAGTATATCACCAATTGCTGTTAAGAAAAACAAACATATGAAACGTGTGTTACGTAATAGTTCTCAGTATATCGATTACCAATTACTCGGAATCTATGCTACGTTTCACATTTTAGGAAAAACACAAACCAGTTTTTTTTTCCTTCAATTTAAAACAAATTCCCGGGATTTGTATTTCCATATTTAAAAAGAATAAATAACTAAACAAACAAGGTTTTTCCCCAACTTTGCCGCAATTTCCAAGAGCTTTCAATTCATTTCAACGTTATCGACTCCAATAATAATAATGTAATGCTTGGTCTTCAAAAACATACATAAACTGGACTCGGTCTAATGCGCATCTGTTTTGGCTGCTGCGGTGATAGTTCCCGCGTGATCCTGCACCCAAACAGTGTCTGTCTGTAAACTCACGCCCACACAGGCTATATTAATACAAATATGGACCAGACATCCTCCTCCTTTTTTTATATTTATAAATTTAAGTAGATGTTTTCATTTTATTTTACAGCGTTGCCATGGTTCAGCTAGATTATTTCATTAAATTATCTGCATGTCAATCGGTTCCCCGGACAATAACAATAGTTATCATATGAATGAATGGCTAAGAGAAATGAGTGTTTTCCTCTTAGTACATACAACTCAACAGCAGCGGGACAGGAAGTCGTTTGCATATCCGACTAGCGGGCTCTGCTCGTTTTTTTTTTCATTTATAAATCACGACAGCCTAGCCCCCCTTTTCCAATGACAAAAAAAAAGAAGAGCATGTGAGTATACGTTTTCATTCATGAAAATCAGAAGCAGGATGCAAAAAAAGAGGGATGGACGGAAGGACTACCGATTCACGCTCCCGGAAACTATACTCTGTAGCGTTCGTGATTGTAACCCAAAAATACTGTTGATGGACTCAATGATCTTCTTGAAATGTATTTCTTTTTTTTTCCTCCAAATTAGATATGGAGACATGAAAAGAAACCAAGTTGTATTCAAATGATATATTTATTTTTAAGTGACATGGGGTACATTTAGGTGCAAAAGGACCACAACATCCTCTCGTCGTACCTTACTGCGTTTTTAATTGAAATATGGTGAACCTCCGATACAATAGCCATTGACGTACGTCGCGGAGCGGATGTTTAGTCAGGTGTGAGAGCGCTGAATCCCATCAGCTGTTTCATTGACGCACATCTATCTAAACGAGGTGAAATGCACATATTATTAGATTTTAATTGACAAGAGGCGCGCTTGGGTACAACAGGGGCATCCGGCTTCTGTCGGCAGGTTTATGTTCAATCAAATTCTCACAAAGATAAAAAAAGAAAATAGTTGGAATAACTAGATGATAACTTATCTGGGGAATTCTATACACGAATAGAATTCTTATAGTTTCTTCTTCAATGGAAATCATTCATGTTTACAGCTCAAGTCTGGGATGAACGATCTGTTAATCGTAGGAATTGGCGTAAATTTAGAAATAAAACGGTAGCTTATCACGAAGGCTATTAGCGGTCGCCTGATTGCCTTCTGCTCTACCATTTTATTTAGAGGGGGCGCTCCTAATATTAAAAGACCTTCATAAAAGTCCTGACCGTAAAAAATGATCAGATATATATAAATATACTAAATGCTCGGAGGCTGAAACAATAATAACAAGTTGTAATAGCACTGGTGGTCTCTTCAAACTTCCCATAGATCCTTTTTACAAATAATAACATTATATTTACAAAGGAAAGCTTGAGAAAAGGATTCAAAAGAACCTTTCACTCTTTTATATATTGGAAAGTTTTTTTTTTAGTTGACAATCAAACCAGACGTCTACAAGATTCTTTTGAAATCAAGAGAGAGATAGTGCTTTGTAAAACAATCAATCTAACTCGATTTCTTGTGTTCTAAACCAATCATATTATCAAAGAGCAATTAAGCGAAAAGATGACGTCATTCGAGTCTTCTTAAGAAGCCCAAATAAGTAGGCGAAAGACGACGAGACTCTGCTGGAAGGAGAGGAGAGGAAAGAGAGAGAAAAAAAGTGGCTCACGAAAGTGCCTCATCATGCAACCGTAGCGCGACGCAGCTATTGGGCCGGGCCATCGTGCAGCTATTTCGGGATTTTTGTAGTATAAGCGCGCTGGGCACCCGCCGCTATATGACTCATTTCTTAACCGTTTTCTCTCCTCGCCAAGTAGAGAGAGAGAGAGAATGCTGCTGCTGCTGCTGCTGCTCGCAGTCTTTACCTCCTAGTCGAGGTCAAGGTAAATATATACACAAGAGCAAGGAGCACCACCTACTAGGTCTCTTTCTTTCTCCGTCCTTGTTGGACAGTACCTTTTTAAAGAGAAAGATTTCAAGTACGACCAAATAAACGGTTATTATTCAAATTTTTATCAACTCGATTCTAAATTTATCCTACAAGTGAAACATGAATCGTTGTTGCTGTTTTTCCTACATCCTGTCACTCGAGATATTCCAAGCATTTTATCATTAATAAAGCTTAAGTATCTTGGAATTTATTAAATTGTTGTAAATGATGTAAGAGGAGGAAAACACAACCCTCCATAAGCGGGGAGTTAGAAGATGAAATCAATCAAACTTGTTTACGTTATATGATGTATTATGATATTAAAGACGTTGATTCATCATCAGATGAAAGTAATGTTTCCAACTTTTCCTGTGCTAAATCATTATTGTGAAGAAAGTTGAAGTGTTTCTATAAATAAGACAAGTATAAGCAATTCCTGAGTAAAGTTACTATACTTTTTAACAAGGAAAACTTTATTTAGGTTGCTCAGACAACTGTTATACCTCTAACAAGTCGACAAGTACAGGGTATATATATTTAGGTGTGAAAAGTATTTCAGTTTCTTGATTCTATTATTTTTTAAATAAGAAAGAAATCGTAAACGGAAATCCCTGGATAGCCGTTATATAGCCGCATACCGTGATGGATGCTTCCGTCACGGTAAAGCAATTCCATCCAAGGATTCCGACTGGATGATTCTATTTAAAGCGCAATGAATATCCAGAAGGAGCAACTCTCAAACAGTAAATAATCAGCTGCTGTCTTTTTCTTCTTCTTCTTCTTTGTGTGTTCAAAGTTCAAACATAGTCATCGTCGTCGTCCTTTTTCTTCCCTCACTGAGAGGAACACTTTGTCTTCCGCGTCTTTTTTATTTTATGTTGCTCCGGCTGGTCCCGCAAGAATTGTTGGACTAGGTCCACAAATACAAACCGTACATCCCGCAGTTGCCAAAATGTCTCGCCATGCAGTATATTTTCGTGTCTAAAAAAAAATAAAAAAATGTATCGAGTAACCAAAAACAATTTCCCAGTCTTCAACAATGGAACGAGTACCTAGTGAACATGAAACTAAATAGAAAAAAGTGTCTTGTACTCTAGACAAGAACAATGAGCATCAGGAGCGTGTCGGCGGCCGCGGGTCATAATAGATTCTCTTGGTCAATCGTCGTGAGAATGTATAGTATCTACTAGAGAATAAGGAGCCTAAAGAACCTTTTGTTTGGACCATCGCCCCTTCCTTGATTACGTATATAGACTGTGTAGTAGGATGAAAGAAACAAAACAAGAAAGAAAGAGAAAAGAAAAGCTCATCAGATCTCTTTAAAGGAGCTCTCCCCCATTTCTCTTACTGCTAGAAGACCCCCCGTGAAAGTTAATCAAGCGACACTAGAGTCGATCCTAGCTGCACTCTCCCATCATTCTAAATGACGTGAAAAGAGCAACTAGGCACACGTATAGTAGTTGAGCCAATCATTAATCACGTGGTCACTACTACTACTTCTTTTGCGGCTGTCTCCTTTCCGAAAATGAACTTGTTTACCGCTGCCAATCTCGACGCTAAAGGAGAAATAACGAGCATTTACCATCCCACATTTCTTTCTTTTGAAAAAAAAAATGTGTAACTAATTAGGAGAATGGAAATCAACAAGCAAATGCCTAAAGATATTTGTGGCTGCACCATTTCTTTTTTATTTTATTTTACTAAGCAGACGAAATTGAAGCGAGACTAGATTAGAGGGGAGGAAAGAAGAGTTGGGTATTATGATTTCCTTGGCGGGAAAACGGATAGCTGCACCATCACGTGACCCCGATCAATGGAGAAGGAGTCTAGTCCCAGAGAGGGTGGTCTTCTCCCTCTTTTACGTTTTAGTGTATACACGTAGCACGCGGGAAACGTAGTAGGGGGTCCTATACTATACTGACGTCGCCGACGCCGCCGCCGCCAACGTTCTCGTTTATTGATCTTGTATGGATTTTCCCTCTATTTTCCCCTTTCTATAGTTCTGTCTCGTCGTTCTCTCTATACAGCCAAAGCTCTTTAAGTAAACAAAACAGCTATAGTCCCGACCGGACAGGATGGACGCGTTTGCCTAGTTTGTGGTTCCTGTTCCAATAGATACTACACAACTGTGGCCTGTCTGTTCAATAATATTAAAACAGGTGAAATCGATTGAGCCTCATTTCCCTTGATGACATGAAATTCAGGTTAATTGAAACAGCCTTTTTAAGTAGTAAGATGTCTCTCGTGGGGTCACTTTGAGAGAGACGGCATCAGCAATTGAATTGCTCCACGAATGAAAGTTGGAACTAGTTTTGGTTGGGTACTCGTCGAAACACGTAGCTTTCGGAAGCTATTTTCCTCTAACTTTTCGTGCGTGCCTATTGACAGTAGTAGTAGTAGTAGTGACAGCAATCAAGAAGAGGATCTAATGTCACTCGTTTTAAAAGAAGTTAACTCTAATCCCTTTTCCTTGTAGGCTTGCTGGACAGCTTATAAAGTGCAAAGAGAACGACACTTAAATCTCAGCCGTCCAGCTGCTTTTCACAATACAACGTAATCAGCAGTTTGCTCTTAACACAAGAGAGAGAGTAAAAGGCAATGTTGTCTTAAATAACCCCATCCGATACGGTCGTAAAACTGCGGTTCACCCTGCCAAACCGTACGTTGCTCCTACCGAGTCCTCCTCAGTCGTCGTCGTCCAATATAAAGGCTACTCTTTATAGGAGAAGCTCTCGAGTGGAACTTTAGCCGGAACAGTATATATAGGGGTCCCGCCATCAACTCGACTCAACGATTTGGTGATCGTACCCCACCAAAAATAACGAGAGGTTACGCACCCCGAAAAAGATTTGAAATCAAAAACTTTTATTTATTTGATCCTCTGAATTCAAAGGAACTTTTCAAGTGTTCCTGCGTGACTAAAACAAAAACAAGATGATCATTAGAGCACAACTCTTTGTTGTTTATATATATACAGATGATGAAATGACATAATTAAGGCCCTTGATTTCGCAATCGCGCAGGTATATGACTTTTTTTTATCATTAGCGCAACCTTGCGTGCGCTCCCTCCGGTGCATATATGATTCCGGAACCGTTTGGGTGATGCGTGATTCACGCGCAGGTGGGGTTCCACATGCGCGCGTCCTCTTCCATGGAACGAAAAAGAAAAGATCCTTCATGTGGATGACGTCACGAGTGCTGCGCAGCAAAGGAGTTACACAACGTCGGGGGAAAAAAGAGGGTCAGCTCAAGGCCGCATGGCGTCACCACTCGCAATTCGCCAATTTTCTGCGTTCTGTTTTGGGGGAAGGCCAGGGAACGCTCTGGGAAAGGCCGCTACTAAATATATCTATATGTACACTTATGTTACGTCACAATTGCAGGTATATCATACGCCAATGTTGGTTACGGCGAAACGAGCGTGACTCGTTCGTCTCTTTTAAGGCATTATGCGATGAATCCTCGGAATTACACGATTGGTCATTTCGTACCGGAGATTGTGTAGCTGATGGACCCCCCTCTTTAGCTAAGACAAGCTTCTCGTTGATCTCTTCTTAATGGGAACACAACATATAGGAACCACACCCTGCCGATGAAGGAGATCAGAGATCCGCATCGAGACGGATTCGAAATATATGAAAAAGAATAATGCGTAAAAACTATTGCAACTCTCAAATAATATTGAAGCAATGACATAAATAAAGCAATTTTCGTTTCACATTTTTGTCATGTCAAGCAAACTCACACAAGAATTTACCTACTTTCCCAATTGCATTTATTGATAAGTTTTTAGGTTTTGTTGCTTCTTTTTTTCCAATTCTCTCTGGTGGTTGTCAAGCAAGATATCCAAAGAGGTCATTTCGTTTGACAAGAATGCAGTGAACGGTCTGAGAGAGATTGGGGTGTTGCCATGCTCCACTATCGTCGATTCCCCTTAGCAGCAGCGGTTTGAACGTGATGTCGCCGATCCCTGTGCGTTCAACCGGCGGCCAGCAACAAGAAGTAAAATAGAAGGGAGCGATTCCAGGAAACAGCTGCACCACCATCGAGGTCGCTAGAGATTGCAACTCTTTTCTGACATTTTTTTTCTTCAGAGACATATAGAAATACTAATGGTGGCGTGCAAGATCATCAAGGTTTTTATTTTTATTTGCAAAGAAACCTGTTTGAAATACCATCAGTAAGGAACCGGTTGATGAAAGAAAAGAATGAGACCTTCGATATCTGATTATAACAACAAGAGTTAACTGTTGATTTCGTAGAAAATATGTTTATTTTCTTTTCTTAACAAGCAAGAATTGACAGCTTCGTGTTGTCACCATTCGTTTTAATCCAATTTAGGATTGATATAGAGTGCCGTAAAGAATTTCTTCTAGGAATTAAAAAAAAATAAAATAATAGCGTTGCTTTTATTGGAATTTCCTATCTTTTTATCGATTTTCAAGAATCGACCACCTTGGTCTTCTTGGATTTCACAGATCAAGATTTTTAAGAAACTAATTTCTAGTTACAATTTCAAATGAAAAAAGAGAGCTGTTTGCAACCTGCTACACGAAAGTCTCAATAAAAACCACCAAAAAGGTCGTCGTTTCACTTTTTTTAGAAACAAATTTTTTATATATTCTTCCATGACCAATTGAATGGCATGTATGTACACATAGCATAAACAGACGGAAAAGGGGGGCATAAACAGTCGTTTGATTAGCCCCCAATTTTTTTACGATCCCTTTTTGAGAGAAAAAAAATCGCCGCCAAAAAGTTAAAAAAAGATTTTTTATTTTTATTTTTGTATTATAATATACAGCCACTTGAGGGTTTTAAACAAATTGAGGGGACTTTGTCCTGGCGGATCTCCGCAAGGAACGATCCATCATCCCGAATAAAAATGGAGGGGACGGATTTTTTTCTCTTTTTTATCCCCTCCACTTGTCGTTCCTTCCGGAGGGGGCACATGCGGATCATCGCTAAATTTATTGCTCAATATAATAACAGACAGGATGTCCATTAAAAATATATATCACACGCTCCTCCCTGTGCTACTCCTCCTTCTTTCAAACCAATCTAATATATAAACGATCTAGAATCGATAATGCGGAACCTTTTCAATGCATCCCTCCTTTAAAAATACACAAAAAAAAGTGCGACCGGAAAATCCCTACGGGTTATATGATCCATCCGGATTAAAAAAAAAAAAAAAAGAATTTGTGTGTGTTTTTAACGATCCGGAAATTATGATTTGGGACGCTTGAAAAAAAAGAAAGAGTCTCTCAAAAGAAACATGCCTAATGGCTCTATTTTTATTTTGTAAAAAAAAAAAAATTAATGACTACATCCGGAGCTTGTAATACGCGCAGATTTCAGTTATTGCAGCAGGTAAAGAGCTCCAATTCCCACTTTTAATGTTTCTCTTTTTTAATATTTCTAAAAATAACGGGGAAAATAATAATAGTAATTCTCGATATGTCCCATTTTCGTGGGAGTTGCATCAGTAAACTGAATTTTTGTTGTTTTGTTTTGGCTCATGGCTGCCAAAAACGGACGTCTCGACGCCGCGTGTGCATCTATAGGGGGGAGCATTGGGACGTCTGCCAAAGAGACGTCGACGGGCCGCCACCGAGTACTCAGACCGAGAGGAAAAAGAAAGAAACATGTTTTTAAAATAAAGAAAGTTAGGGAGCTTCCCGACCGACGCTCAGAGTCTGAAATAATTTTTCTAAATAATAATAAAAAAAAGTTAAGTCAAAGAAGAGCAGAACATACCCGAGCGGAATATATATTTATATTTTTTTAGGGTCCGAAGTTATAAGCAGCCAAAAGTAGGTCACAAAGTCCCTATATACATTTCTGTTGCTATGGCGTCGCGGCGCACCTCTTTTCTCCTTTCGCCCACTTACGGACTTAGCTCACCCTCCCCCCTTTCTCTATACACTCTTACAAATTCAATTGAAGCCATATAGAAGGGTTGGAAAATCACGATGTACCCTGTGCTCTCTGGTGGTTCATCAAGTGCTCTTTTGTGTCCCTCATTCGACCTTGTTATTTTCTTTTTATTCAAAAATCGCGAATAAAAAATACTGCGCATTATACATATACATTTTTTTTCAACTAAGTGACCTCTAAATTTAAAATATAAACAGTAAAGAACTAATTAAGTTACATCCCCCCACTTCTTTTCTAGCGCTAACCGCATCGTTTCCATCAGCTCAGACGTGATAAGGACTTCCGGAGCGGGGCGAGTTCTCTACTCAATTTTTCGGGCGGAGCCAGACAGCAGCACTTGTTATGATTATTATGATTATGGCATCACTTCTTCTTCTTCTTCTTCTTCTTCTTTATTCGATTTTTTTCTTTTCCTATCTAGTAAAACCGTTAAGTCTATAGCTAGAGAACTATATTATATTCCGACACCCCTTATTCCTTTTTCGGGTGTAACGTATGAGACGTGTAGCAGCTGATGCCTTATATAAGCTTGAACTATGAGCACAGCATTGCTCACTATGTGTATAAATATATTAAGAATATGAATAAAACTGAGCTCCTAGGCCCCTAAAAAGGTTTATTCCCTTGCATGAATATTTAAAAGTAAAAAGAAGAGCTTTATATTACATAATTTATAATAATAAGACTTGCTCCTTTTATAAAGAGAGAGAGAGCCTGGTGCGCTGCTGAGATAATTAGCTATTTGCATTCGTTATTCATCCGCTAACTTAGCGCAACTCGCTCTCATGAGAGTTCGTCATTTCCGCCCCCTCCCCTTTAGCTTCCTCATCTTTTATTGCTAATTGAACGGAGACGTCCGGAACGCTCAGTCATCATCATCGACGTCTATAAAACCATTGCCACAAAAAGGTAAAAAAAAAAATAAGCTCTATTTCTAGATCGACTGCTGAGAGAGTGTAGTAAATCGATGATGTAGTAGTAAAAAAAAAGTGTAGTGCAACAAAAAAAGAAGAAGAAGAAGAGTAGTATGTATACATAGGGAGGTAATTACACAAGACTCGCCTCGAAGTAAAAAAGTTTGGCTCGACTTGATTATGATTATTATTGTTTAGGTGCTGCTGCTCCTATAGTTGGGAGCCCGACCGGGGGCCTTGATGGCCCGTTGGCGTGCTCACCGACTCGCGACTACAACTACCACCACACTCAACTGCGCGGCGGAGTATGTGATGTAACTGGGCGGGCGCCTATAACCGTAAAAATTAATAATATTCCGGTGGGAAGAATATGTGTGTGTGTGTATGTGTGTACACTCGTAATAACAGTATACATGTATAATCGAAATAATAATAAAAAAAAGGGTAGAAAGAGAAAGCGAAGGGAGGGCAGAACCATTTCGTTTAGCATCCATCACTCTTTGGATGATGAATGATGCCCTAGATCATCACCTTGATTTTCAATTCAGATTTGTAAATAATCAATTACTTATAGAGCAGCATAAAACTTCAAGATGATGCTGGCATACTATAATTTGGGAGATACGCTTTTCTTATATATTGTTGTTGTTGCTATTGTATATAATGCCCGTTGGGAAACATGGAACAGGCTCTGACAACTGGACGCTCGAATAACGCGCTATTGTATGGTTCTCTTCTTTATTTTCAAACCTTTTTACATCATCGAAGAGAGAGAGGCGATGAAAGCATATCCAGCGAGGAGGAGCGAGTCGACGACGACACACATTGTGTGTAAGACGAGGGTTGCTGATGCTCTCTCCCTTTTCAAAACGTATATAAGAGAGAGAGAGAGAGGAAATAAGGGGACTAGAGGCGGTGGCGGCGGCATCAGGATTCCGGACAAACGACCAAGTTGGTTGCGAGTCTACACGGCTCGTTGGGCTCGAATCCTCTTTTTGCCCTTTTCCCCGTAGTCCCCATGGAGATGAGAGCAGCACGACCCTCTCACGTGAATATCCAAACGTGAGATCATAGAGAAAGATCTGCGCTTGTGTTATATAATGCTCTATAAAGTGGCAATGAGCACTTTTGAACAAAGTCATGCCCAATGCTGTCTTTTCACCCACATTTATATGTTATAGTGAAATTCGGACGTCATCACGACTTAATAAAACATTTATATATATAATTCAAGTATATATAGAGAGAGGAACTTTGCATCTTATAGCGTCATACGAGTGAGTTCCCAGGATCTTTGGATCTCTATATATATTTTTTTAAGGCCTGGTTTTTTTTTGTATTCTGAATATACAAAAAGAGGGAGAGAGAGAGAGAGCGTGAGGGTGATATGTGTTTCTGATTCTGGCAGAATGGAAAAGCCTCTTATAATCAGATTATATAACAAGTCCCGAAAGGCTACAGTAGAAAAAGAAGAAGAAGTTCTTATCTCTTAAGGTTTGCCGTACATAGCGGCGCGAACACATCTAAAAAGATCTTCTCTCTCTCACATGAAGAGGGGGGTACCATTCTGTCCGATAGAATTAAGGAAGATATTGCCCTTTTCTACTGTGTGCCCGTCTGTGTGTGCTCCGATATGTCACATTCGATTATTGATTATCGGTATAGCGTATAGAGTGTACCATACTGTAGAAATACAAGTGGAGAGAGTAGTAGAGAGTGGATCTATCTTAACAGAGAATTCCCTATCTGATTCAATTTCCAATGACTATATCATCTTGCGTTGGAAATAGACCGCAAACTGAGTATATAAGAGAGCCTTGAAAAAAAAAATTGAATTTACCACCCAAGGATCATCTCTAAGCCGGAAGTTGTGTCTGCTTCTCATTTTTCCCATCTTGAAAAGAAGGCGGTATCTTATCTTATAGAGAGAGCTGGATGTACATATATTCGGGATATATATTTTGTTGTATAAGATAAGTCAAAAAAGAAAGAGGGGAAGGGAGTGAGGGCCATCTGCGAGGTGATACAACAACCCTTTTTTTTGTGTGTGTGTGTCTGTCTACGCTCTGAGTGCTGCATGGTGACTCACCATCCCCTTCTTAACTAGTAGTGTACCATCCAACTATATTTTTTTTTCTCGAGCTAACCCCCCGAACAGAAAAAGGAGCGCGCCCTCTGGCTGTCGATGACAGTCACGTTGCCATATGTTGGCCAGCCAGACTAGAAATCCCGCAGAGATGGAACAACATCACGCATACGGCGCCTAGAGATCTTCTTTTTTTAATGCCTTTTTAAAAAAGAAGAAGAGGAAAAGTGCACTTTTTTATTAGCCGTATGGGTCACTAGTACCCTATTAACTAAAGGGGAAAAATTTATTTTTATGCATGTATGAAAAGATAAAAGAGTCATAAACATTCCTGGTCTTTTAATTTGCTTTTAAGTGATGTAAACTTATATGCGGTATTACTCTTTGAATTTTTGCGTGAGTCCACGTGTCACCATAAACTCTTCTCAATTGTTCTGACCTTTTTGTTGACTGGAAATTTGAGGAACGGATGGCTTTTAGAGTTATAGGCAGGTGTTACAACAGCAGGAAGAGGAGGACGACACACGCAACAGACTCTCCTCCTCCTAGACGATGAGGTTCATTGGAGAGTCTTCTTACCCCATCTGTAAGCATTTCCCCCCTCTTGAAGTAGAAAAGAAAAGAAATATATATATTTACGAGGCAGCCCCTACACGAAGAAGAAAAGAGCAAAAACTCGACAGCTGCTGCTGCTGCTGCTCACTTTTTTCCCTCTTCTTCTTGGTCTGATTCAAGAGCCACGTGCTTCCTTCTTCTTCTCCTATTGTCGAACGATGAAATTTCTTCCAACTTCTTCTTCTCCATATTACCGAGAGTTCACCACCTGCTCATCTTCGTCCATCAGAAATCTTTGTGAAAAGTTCTAAAAAGAAATGAAATGAGATTCTCCTCTTCTTCCTTTTTTTATTATTATTTCACGCTATTAGGATTCTTTAGTTTATGACCCACTGAATTTTGATGAATTTTTTCATTTTCTTTCCCTCCAAAAACAAGAAAAAACTGGTCGGTTCGATGTATTCTTAACTGACAGATTGCGTCCGTATATATTCCATCGTTTAATTGTACATGTAACCTAGCGTAACATTATATATAGATATATAGAAGGGGGGAAGAGAAATGTTAATGATAATAACAATCATCATAAACAAACGGCGTCGGCCGTGATGGCTCTACTGTCGGCCGGCAGCTGTTGCGTGATGATGATGCCGCGACTGGCGGGTTCAGTCAGCTACCTGATGTTGGATATGAATCCCTCTTCTCAAGATTTCTTTTTCCCTTTCCTTCCGTTTCGTTACGCACGATAGGGGTCTCTGCTCACCGTCTGGCCGCCGAAAACAGAAGACCGATTACAAACCGCAGAGCAGACCCCCTTCGATGCGAGTCTAGTTAGCGTCTATACTCTAGTTTTCAAAGCATATTAGCTTTAGGTTAAAAATATATATATATCCGGAGCTCTTATATTATTTATTATAATGGAAATTTGTGGAGCTGATTATGCACACAGCGTGGGTAGATATAACTCTATTATTAAACACTTTATTACGCCTTGACTATAATCCCCGTTTTTTGAATTTATGATTCTTATACGTGGGCGCTATCAAGTGTTGTGCATTATGCACGGAAATGAGTTTTAGTTGAGCTAATTGAAGCGGGAAGAAGGAGACAATAAGAAACGGATTCTCAATTTCTCCTGTCCGTCTTGATGGGTTAATGGGTACAAGTCGATGGAGCGTGATGAGCATCCCTTTCATCACAACGGCCCGTGCGTGAATAATTTCACGATCGCGCTAGAAATTACAATAGCTGGTCTACACCGCGAAACCTCTTAAAGATTACAACAAAACTTCTCTTGTTCATCGAGTTCAATCGATTTAGCTTCTGACTGAAATTTAAATGCACCAATAATTGTGTATAGAATATTGTAATGTTGATCACCTCATTTAGGGAGGTTTACATTATGCATCTTGCAAATTTATAATTCATTTACACCTTAGTCCTGCGTGGGTGCCGTTAAGTGTTTCCATTATGCATGGAGATGTGTTTGAGATGAATGGAGCGCTTAGTAATTGGACTATTCTACTCTTTGAAGCGGGAAGGAACATGTCAAATGGATTATTGTTATACACACAACGAACTAGGAGCGGCTTCTCCGTTTGTCTTGTCCATTTTGGTCGGATAAATGGGGACGCTAGTCGATGGAGCGTGAGCATTCTTTTTCATCATTGCGTGAATAATTTCCCTGCCCGAATATTACACAAAGCTGATGCTTGCTGTGAATCTTGTTCTTAAAAGACGTGAAACAATGCGGTCGGTCTCTTTTTTTTTGTATTCATCGAGCTGCTCGCGTTCAATAACCCGGATAACTTAACGAGGGCCTCTGATGTATATTTCATTTCTTTGACCAAAGCTCGCGAGCCTCGCCATCACCTGGCTCTTCAAAAAGAGGAGAACAACAGACAAGACAGACAGGGAATGAAGAATACCATAGGGAAAGTACCTACAAAGTGTGTACTATGAGCGAGGGACGAGCGCGAGCGTACATTCTGATTCAATCAAGCAGAGAGAGAAAAAGGGAGGGAAAAGTGGGTACGAAGGGGGAAGAAATTCAGTATTTATAGATGGTAGTCGACCGCTTCATTCAACATGCTGGTCAGAATAACTAAAAGTTACGTCTTTTTGAAATCACTCTTTCTTCTTAAAAAAAGAAAAAGAAGTTAACCGTAAATACACTATTTTAACTAAAAGAGAGCTGTATATAATGACGCGCACGTGTACGTATATATTCGAGCACAGCGGGATGTATATACATACAAAAAAGAAAAATAATAAATCATAAGTATTAAAGTCTATATACATTTATATATGTATTGCACATATGATGAGGGCATTCATCAATTATTGTAGAAAGGGGAGGAAGAAAGAAAAAAAAACGAGTAGCGTGTGCTGCTCAAGCCCACATTATTACGATCTCCCCCCCAAACGCCCGCGCGAAAAAGTCGTAAAAATCGATATGGCGCATTCATATATTTCTCTCCTCCTAGCCTTTTTTTTACGAGGGTCATCATCGATGTGTGTATATACGATACATAAAACCACTTGTTTTTTTTTCTTTCCCCTCTATATGACCACCCCTCTTTGACCAATAATAATGTCGTATACACAGGCCGCAAAAGCCGAATAACCAACACTTCCCCCCGACACCGGACACTAAAAGAGGGATACACGACATATAATGTCGCAATGTGTTCTATAGAGAGAGAAGAGGTAATGATGAAAGTGATCGAATAACAGTATATTTCTCTATACAAGCAGCTGATGACGTCAATGCTGTTATAGGTACCCATTTTAATACTTTTTAAATCATTAAAAACTATATACAGATGACGTAGAAGAAAGCATAGTACCATAACTTTTTTTCTTCTATATAGTTGTGAGCTTGACAGGTGACAATTTACTCGTATGATATGGTATTATATGCAAACTATAATGATACCTGACATCTTTTTTTTTCTTCTTCCTAATTACAGGTTTTAAATGATTTATAGAGAAGACGAAGAAGAAAGCAGTAAATCTTGTAAGAAATGCAACTTTCTTTTGATACTATATTGAGTTTGTCATGTTATTAGGCAAGTGCTCAACACTCGGTCGCCGTGGTCTAAATCAGCGCTCAGTAGTTGTCGTAAACAAAAGAGGAAGCATCCCCGGCGTGCGGTCGACGGCGCGAGCACAACAGGACAACCCATTTATCCTCCCAACAAAGTCTACATACATACATGTGTTTCTACTCTTTTTCTACAAAATTTATGGGCTGACGGAAATTTCCTGTCAGTGGATATCACAATTCACACAGAGACAAGTCCGCTAAAAGGTCTTTTCAATGTTCACAATAACATTTGCAAAGTGATACTCTGTTTAGTTTTTTACTTAGTTTTGTGGAACTCTAGATTTCCGGTATCAAAGACCTTGTTACAGTATGTGAAACTCGATATTAAATGCATTAAAATTATTTAGCAGAAACACGATTAAGTGATGTGCGCTCATCACGTAGGCCATTTGTAATCAATCTGCTGGCGCTTAATTTTAGACTTTGTATTGACAGAAAATCGTTGGCATCAGACAGTGTCCTCACAGTTGCAGCAACATTCTATTCTTGGAGGACGGTGAACTTAAAAATAGAAATCCCCTTTCGTGTGACAATTGTTTTTTCCAAGTTACAACACGCAAAATAAAAAATAAAAAGATACACACGTGATGCTTGACATGAAATCAAAAACCGCGGGAAATAAATAGCACAAGCTCGACGTTTCGTTTTACAAAAAGAAGAAGGATATATATACAGCTGCTATATGCCCACTAATCAAATCCGATGCATTCCTATTGATAGAACGGCACATGATATATAATAAATAAGGCGGCGCGCCCTAGCAGAAATGGAGCATTTCTTCTTCTTTTTTCCCCTTGTAAATAAATATAAAGATCCTTACATAATGGAATGGAGGGGCTGCTGCTCCACATTGGAGAAAAACGCTTTTTATTGTTGTTTGCTCCTGCTGGTGACATCTTTTCAAAAAGAGGGACGACGACGAGTAGTGTGAAAGCCGCGGGAAAATCGCCCTACGATGTTATTGTCACGGCCGTGGAAACCTTATTCTCTCTCTCTCTCCTTCAATGTTTACTATTTTCTTCCTTCTCCCTTTTTTTCTCACGGCCACACGTTTCTTTTTTTCCTCTACGAGAGGTACACGCCCTGATGCTCTTCGAGTTTGGCTGTACGTTTTAATCCCCTACTACATGTATAGTGCGCGCGGGAAACCATCAAGTTATATAACAGAGGTAGCACAGTGTATGTATACAAACGTTGCTCGTAGGGGAGGAATCTCTCCAACTGCCGCCCTGCAATGAAATAGAGGGGATTCTATAATGAAAAAAAACTAAACTGCAAGGATTTATTTACCTTTATATATATCGATACTCAGAAACACGTTCAAAGGAGGCTAAATTTTGAAAAGATGGAACCAAGCTTCATCCTTGTTATTACCAATCTAGGAAAGAGTGGTAGTAAAAAAACATATTCTGGATCATTAACGACGATGATGGACCTTTACACACCGACCAGATGGTTACCACAAAGTGCCTTTTTCCTTCTCAATCTCTCTTCAAAACTGTTTTTTTTTCTTCTTTTCTTTCCTTATTATATTCACATTTAACACCCAATGTGTCTTATTGTGAGAACCTATAAGGGATTCCCAAGTTCTTTTATCTTATTTTGATGACAGATCCAGAAGATGGTCGGTTGATGGATCACCAACGTGATAGATACATCTATATATATTGTGTCCGTGACGTTGTGTGTATTCGCCAATTCAGAGTAGTGCATAATATAAGGCACAGGGTTACAGGGTTCACAAACTCTCTATCTATCTATATATATAGAGAGAGAGAGATTCGTCCCATTTTTTTTTGTTTCTATATAGATCTGAGAGTGCGTGTGATCAACAACAATGATGGATGATAGTTGACTCGGTTCCAAATGTAATCGGTCGCCTCGCCGCCGCCGTCGCTGCTGCTCCTGTCATGCTTCAAGTCACATGGATCGATCATCAAAATACACTATTATATATATATATTTATTTACTCAATCCATTTTGATGTATGCTCACACAAACCTTTAAAATAAATGAGTAGAATTAAAGATGTAGATATCCTTTCCGAGTAAACAAATGTCCCTGTCATGATACGATTTGAAAGAGCGCGGAAATCAACTATCTTGACAGGTCATATCAGACTACTTTACCCAAATATTCTCGAAAAGAAGGAGTATGTGTGCATGTCTATAAGGAATCCATTCCGTAAAGATTATTCGTCTCTTCATCACGGAGCATCAGAAATGAGTGACGTTCAATCCCTATGAGCCGGAATTATATTCTTATTCCGGCGGATATATTGCTAATGAATTTCGAAGATCACCGGCGCGCAGGGGGGGGGGGATATATTAATGCCTTGATTATGAAGACACATTTTCTCATTATTATCCGTAAGAGTGGAAGGACCGCAACAGCCCAGGCTGCTCTGGATGCCAGCGATAGGGAAGCCAACCGAATATAAATAGACGCAGAGGGGTTCGTAATGCTGCGTGCGTGATTGAATCATCGCCTGCTGATCCCCCGCGCTTCTTCTTTCCGACGAATCGTCCTCTTCAACAGCAAAGCAGGAGCAAGCCACCGCTGAGCGTTGATTAATGAGCTTCCCCGGCTAAAAGCAGCAGGGGAAAACACGCACAGCGAGAGGCATCTGTTTTGTTATTGCACTTTGGTCTTACGTCGTTGCATTACCTTGGTGATGATTACGTAGAAAAGCAGGCACGCTACATGGGCCTGACAACCTTTGAAGATTGCAAAGCACATCTCTAGGAAGAGAAGGCACAAAGTACTTTGATGATATACAAGTAAACAAGAAGGCGGCTTCTACTAAATTAAGAAATCCTGATTGCTCTTGTATGCACTTCAATAATAGTAAACCAAAGACTACTTTCATTAGAACCTTCTCAATTATGAATGAACAGTGTTGGGACTCTATGAACTTTACTCATGAAAAATAAATAAACTTTAATAAAGCGAAACCAGAATAATCGAGATCTGCTGGTGTAGACATAAATGTGCCGCCCCCAAAAATCTTCAACATTTCTTTGTTGTCGTCTATCAAACTTTGATCGATGGATATCGAATACAACATCTTCGAACACTGTTATGGAAATTCCAGTGACGACGACGACGACGACCGTGTGTTTCCGCGTGATTGTCTATTCCATCACACTTGAACGACTATATCGTCCTAAAAAAAATCATCGTCGGTCAAGGCCAGAAAAGAAGCCAATCAAATGAAAATGATTCCGTAAATACATCACCTTCCAACTGTTATTTAAAACGGAAGAATTGAGATTAGCTGTACCCAAATCATCATCGGCCAAGGTCAAAAAAGAAGCCATTTCCTTTTTACTCCCGAGTTTTATTTCTTCTATACTAATGCGATTAGAACGTCGTCCATTTACATCCAGACCGACGAGTTGCTATATGGAAGATAATCTCTTCCGGGCAGGCGGGGGTCAAACACGGATGCGGAAGACGAGAGTACTCTGTGCTCCCAAAGGAATCGTCTACTAGCACGTCTAAGGTTTCGTCACTTTGTCCCCTTTTTCTTTTTCTATTATTGATGTACAGTATTCTGGCCACATGAACAATATACTCGAGTTTTTACTATATATCTCTGAGGGGTCAATGTCTATATCATAACCACGGAAGGAAGGAAAGAGAGAGAGAGAGAAAAAGTTTTCACACAGAGTGCAACCGGATGCGGGTAGACAAAAAAAAATATAACGTTAAAAGAGTACCAAGTAAAAGCTGTGTAGCAAACATACAAGAAGGAGGGGTAGTATAGAAAAAAAAAAGAAAGATGGCCGAAGAGGGGAGACGACGACACAATAGGGGATCTTTTTCTTGCCCAGTTTTTCTAGGAAAAATCTCTTCAGAGTATATAGAAAAGAGGGTGTGTGACACTTCTTCTCCCCTCTATCTCGGTTTCCGTTGTACTACGACGAATTGGGATAGATCATCTATACCATCAATATATACTCTGATGATGAATGACGTGATGGTACTTGATGGGGGGTGTACCAATCTATCCCTTGAAATTTTTATATTTAGGTGAAAAACAATGCAGCATGGTACTTCTTTTTCTTTTGATTACGGGAGCATTGCTCGCAGATGTACCTCACTTGTATAGCTCTCGGCTCCCGCCAGTTATTTAGCGACTGGGCTGTTGTTGTTGTTGTTGCTACGCTAGAGGCAGACTAGGTGAAGAGGAACGAGGCCGAGTAGCAGCAGCAGAAGAGCTCGTTATAGCCAGAGTCGAAAGTCTACTACACAAACGCCCATCGGAATGTTTTACTCATCACGAGGCCTAGGGGTTTGTTGTGACGGGGTTGAGAAAAGAAGAGGGTCGTCGTCTCAAGTTGTAGTAGATTCTTTTCCCGCTCGACTCTAGTGGTGGCGCTGCTCTCCCGTGCATTCCTCCCCCTTTTTCAGGGTTTCTGTTTTTTCCCGCCATCTGCCCAACATCCGGTGCACGGACGGAGGCCTTTCGCGCCAAATGGTTGAGACATGAAGAAAAAAAATAATAAAATCGGAGCGCGCCTTATTTTCTCTCACCCACGCAACACAACTTTCTAGGAAATGCATACATCTCGATTGAATGGAATCTAGTTTTTCGAAAAGAAAAATATGAATGGCTATTCATATCCTATATGTAGAGGTTCATTAGTCATTCAAACGTATATCTTACCCAGCAACTATATCTTTACTACTACTTCCGCTCGTTGCTCCCGCCGCGCGCACCTTGCCGTGAATTCTCGGCCTTGAGAAGGTGCATTGAACTATTCGCGAGCAGGATAAGGAAAAAAATTCATTCCCGCCCACTTTACACGCACACTCAAAAAGCATTCCACAAGGTCTTATATTTTCCCGCGCTTTTTTCTTCTTCTTCTTCTCGAACGTCTTGAAGCAGTCCCGACGCCCGAGAGGTAAACGTCCCCATGACAAGGCCACAGTAGAATACGGCGGACGCCCTCCGGCATGAGGCACAGAGGGGAGGAGGAACGAATATAAGCTTTGCTTGCCAGACACAAGGCCGTGCACCAAAGGAATGCTGTTGTTGTTGTTATGCGCCGCTTCTTTCCCGCCAGGTAGGTCTCTTCCCCTTGGGCCATTTGAACGTAGAAAAAAAGAAAAACAACAACTACGCAGCGTGGAAAAGTCAATGGCATCGCAAGGCTACGTTATTCTCGAACTTTTGATGATGTAGTCCACGTGCAATAGTTGTGCACGTTGCCATGTTAGGGAAAAAGAATGACTCACGTGAGTGTGCCTAGCGTCACGTGATTGCTGAAAAACATTCCAAAGGGGTCAAGGAAGGAAAAACTGGACTCTTTTAATAATTGAGCATCAATAGGTTCGTGTATTCGTCAAAAGATGCTACCTAAACCATGCTGAGAATCGTAAAAAATAGAAGCTAGAGAATGGTTTTCCGGTCGAAAAATCATCAGGGGGTGATTGAAGTCGAACAAGAAATGTATAACGATGACCGTGAAAAGGCTCTCTTCTATTTTTTCTTTGGTTCCCACCAAAAAGGCCCTCTCTCGGATGGTCAAGTCCTCGGAATGTGTTCATGTTTCTCAACCTTTTCTTTTCTATATATACTGTATGTATAAATAACATGAGGTACAATAGGGCCGACCCCCTATCGACAGCACATAAAAATGGTTGTGCTGTTCCCATTTCCCATCAATATCCCCTCTTCACACCCGGTTTTCTCTCCTTTATGTCCAGCATCCCTTTGGCGGCGGTGTTATATGGCTTATATACCCTGCTAAAAGGTATTGTCCTCTTGTTTCTACTTGCTTCTTCTTTTTTTAAACAGGTATTTAGAGAGAGTGAGCATGATGGAATGCTGTCAAAGTCGGATTATACAAGAAACAAAAAAAACCTTGACGCCGTCTTCTTCTTTTTGTTACTCTTTATTTATTTTTTATTTCTTCAAGTGATCGTAAAAAATAGAGGGAATAAGAGAGACCCCAATTTCCTTTCTGACCAGAGGACGACGCTTACTACGAAAACACACGCGGTGGTATACACGCACAAATGTTGTAAACAGAACCACATGGTGAGCTACATCGGGGGGAATGACATGGCTCTCGATACTATACTCTTCTTTCCAGTGATTACTCTACGCTAACAAGCCAAACCCTAATCATAATAATAAAATAGAGGCCCTTTTAATAGATCTATCAGATTTTCCACTTTAAATAGACTAAGTAACCATTTTCCCGCGTGAATTATGTCAGTTTGAGAGACGGCCACCTAGGTCGTAGTTCGTGGGTACGTTTCACAGCCGAATAATCTTGAATAGATGGTCTCGTCGTCGTCGTAAAGATCTTGATCTTCATCGTCTAGCCGGACACGCTTCCGCGATTCGGAACAATTGATATCACGCTGAGATGTCTGCCGTTTTTCTTCCGAAGATGTTTAGCGAAATTCCCACACTTGTTTGCTATTCGTTTTCTGTCTATAGAGAGATAGAGATCAGTTTTTAAGAAAGGAATTGTTGGACGTCAAATTAGTAGAGAGTTCCGTGGAATTTATGAGATGATAATTGTGGTGAGTGTCAGTTTGTTTACGTTTTCCCACCGTTTTTGTTTTCGACGCCCTATGACTTCATTTGTTTTTCCATCTTATTATTATTACGCCGATTATTACGAACGTGTCAACTCATCCATTGTTTACGTTGTGGTTTTTTCTTTAAAGAAAAAAAGGGGGGAATGTAACAACTTCATTTTTATGAATCGAAATAATAACAAAGTCTGAGAAAGAGGAAAAGCTAATCGAAAGTCAACTCATAAATCATGAAAATGAGAAAACTAAACTTGATGCTGTTTACTTTTCTGTCCTACTTTATATCTTGACAACGACCACTAAGTTCAGAGAATCCTGCGGGATTACTTTCATCTATGCTGCCCCCACGCATTTCACTTTATAAATACTTGAATAATCCCATGAATAGAAATCGTAGACTGAAAAGTAATCTCTCTCTCTCTCGGATTACTTTGAATTTCGTACTTCAAAGCCAAAAAGGTCCATCTGGATTTTTTCCCCATTTTTTAAATACCGGATTTCCCCGTTACGCACACTATTTTTGAGGGGTGTGTGTTATGGGAGAAGCCTTAAAAAAAAATAAAAATAAAAAATCCCCGCAAAATGGTTGAATGGGGAGGAACGCGTAAACCGTTCAACTTTTACGATCAATTCAAAAAGAAAAAAGAGGGGGAAACATATAATTTGATGGGCTACTGGATGTACACTTTATAATAGAGCCATGTTCTCTTATCTTCAATGATGGGCCGCCGGATAGAGAGACAAAAACAAAAAAAGAGCATAAGGCACTTTTTCCCATCTGTGGTGAGGGGCTAGATTAAAAGGCATAAGTCAGGTGGAGCATCAACCATTACACCGGTCGTAGTCGTCGTCGCCGCCGTAAAGGAAATAGGGTTACGCCTACCCTCCGACCGCCCTCTTTTGCGCATCACGACCGAACGAATAACGCGCACTTGCGTAGTAGTATTATAATGGACATATATATACAGACAATATCGTTTTCTAGCACGCTACCTCTTTTTTTTTTCTTGTCCCGCGTTGTTCCGGTCAGAAGAGCAGTGTTTCTAAGAAAATCTCACAGTCATAAACAAAAATTCTATAGAAGGTGGTTCCTTCCGCTTTGTAATTAAAAATACGGGGAAACTTGATTGACGTAGTAGTAGTAGTAGTATAATTACTGCCTGAAGAAAGCGCCTTTTCTTTATGTAGAAAAACTTTTTTATGAAGAGGGCATTTCTATGGCTGAATGGAATGAAAAACGATATTCAACTAAACAAGAAGAGGAAGAAAAAAATACCTATAGATGGAAGAAAAACACATAATCAGTCTTCCAGGTCATTTACGAAAGGGGGAGAACCGACGAAGTAAACAACCAAAAAAAGTCTGTGTGATGAACACCTCCAAAGCTTTTGTAGAAAAGCATCCTGCTTTAATCCATTAGTCATCGTGCTAGAAGGGTTAATTAAAACCGGCCTTCCCCTCTTTAAAAAAAAAGTTCATCCGGCCATCGTAAAAAAAGCGTAATCAAGCAGTCTGCTGTTCCGGTTCTAGAATTTTTTAAAATATATTTTTCTCTTTACTGTTTCGTCCTCTTGTTAGCGGGATGATGGATGCGATCCACGACATGTCCAGCCAGATATCCGCGTGTGCCTTGTTGTTATGTTTCTTCTAGAGAGAAAGAAACAACAAGACCTATTTGATTGAGCGAGAGGGTGAAAAAACTAGGCCTGAACCAGACGTCGTTGTCGTCGTCTGCATCGAGCCTATGCAACAACAATAGAGTCATCCATCACGGAACCGTTCTATTAGTCGTTGGAACTTGTCTCTTCTTTTTTCTTCAACGTCTTCTTCTTCTTTTCTTCTTTGGAATACTAATCAGAAGGGGTGATCAATCAAGGTAGTGGGCTTGCCTTGTTTTGAAATTCGCCAGTTATTGATAAGCCCCTTTCAAAAGATTTTTACAGGTAGAGGATCTCTCTTACTGTGTGGCCGTGATGGATAGGCGCCTCTCTAATTGATATATCATCGAGCTTAATTCCAAGGAGCTACCGGGAAACTACTCATATTAGGTCACTTCCCAGAAGTGCTGGTTAATTCCGGAAGGGAGGATTTCTACTTTATTTGTTCAACTCAACCCGGCGCTTTTATGCTAATGGCAATCCTGTGAGCGGTGCTGATGACTTGGCTCATTCAGGCGCACATTAGTCTTCTTGGAGTTCTCACTATACTACCAGCTAGCAGTCATTTGACTAAAATGTTTTCTCTTATAGTTTCTTTCCACTTGGTGTGATTCCTACTTTGTTTTGCTCCCTTCTTATTTTATGAAATGATTTAGTAGATACCATAGTTGGATTATATGTGACCTTAGCTGAACTCTACAGACGATATTAACAGAAAAAAATAGATGAAGCCCCCCATTTTCATCTATATTATTATAGTTAATCCAGTTTGAAAGGCGAACCACGTTTCAACAACAAGTAAACAATCAACTTGTGCTGACCCATCATGTTTTCTTCCGGAGCGGCGGATGTGAATTGAGAGAGAGTTTTTCCCCCCTATATTTTTACCATTCAAGTGAGAAAATTAGAACGAATTTTTTTTTTCCTTTTCTCCAAAGAATTTGTGTTGGTTCAAAAATATATAGTAGAGAACTGCCATCTAGCGGAGAGTACCAACCGGGGTGTGTCTCTTGATGATGATGATGACGCTTTGCTCCCCTGTGACGGTGATATAGCAGCAGCGTGTGCACATGATTGTCTGTGACAATTCATCATTGTTGCTAGCTGCATAATATTCCCTTCGGATGACGTCGATCCGAGGGCGGAATGAATGTGGGCGCCCTCGGAATAGATCATTGTCCTACGACTCATTCAAAGTGATTGGACAGATCCAGGAAAGAAAATGTAATAATCCATTGAATCTCCTACGGCACTACTCATGTCTCCATTTTCATTGTTGTTATCTTTTTTTTCCGGTGGTTCCCTCCGGTGTGACGATTATTCTCCCGCTGGGCCTCTCAGCAGCAGTGGCAACAGTAAGGCACATAAATCGTACGAGATGACACACTCTCTGAGTCATCACTGGCTAAGAAATTAATTTGATTAGGAGAGCTATTTATACAGTAAATCCTGCGGGATTCATAGAACGCATCACAAAACATTTTTAAAAGATTAATAATAATATCCAAGAGAAGAAAATTTGGACAAAAAACAATGACCGGAGACAGATGGTGTGTGAGCTTCCTAGACGCGGAAACCACGTGCGTGTTGTGATTAAATTAGGACGAAAAAGAAAAATACCATCACAGGTGTTGAGTGTTCCGGTCACAGGGTATGAGTACGGAGGCTTTAACCACAATTCTTTCTTTTTACGTAGGAAGAAGGAAAAGAAAAGAAAAAAAACGATTTTCTACCGTGTGCTAGTGTGGTGAAATAATAGAAAAAAAGCACGTCACGACGGCCATCAGACATTGTATTAGAGCCCATTTAAGGCCCCCTCCCTTAAAAAAAGGAGTTCCTTGCACCCAGACATTTTTTTCTTCTTCTTCTTTCGTTTCACGCATCATATGAAAAGGGCCACCCCTGCGAGAAAGAGAAAAAAAAACCCTCATTTACATGATTGACAAAGTCGTCTTTTTTCCTATTTATTTAGAAACCCAATGATTATTATCTCTGTTTGTTCTGCATCCCTTTGATGCAAGATAAAATCGATATTAGAACCTACTATTGTATTTATTTTAACTAAGATGGAGTGGTCGACGCTGCGGCACACGTCACCCGCAGAAGTTGCGCGGATGAAAACAAAAGCGTACTTAAAAATAAGTCTCATCTGGATTGGACAGCCGGATAATCATTGGCAGATACAGAACCTTACTTGAAATGTAATTATACAACACGAATCAATTAGAAAAAAATAAAATAGTAAATTCTCACGACGAGAGGTATACTGCCCCCTTCTATTTGGGCACAATCCAATTTATTGCCACTGCTACGGAGAGTCCTCGTCGCTCCCCACTGTAC
This sequence comes from Chydorus sphaericus, assembly GCA_030141595.1. Classification (NCBI taxonomy): domain Eukaryota; kingdom Metazoa; phylum Arthropoda; class Branchiopoda; order Diplostraca; family Chydoridae; genus Chydorus; species Chydorus sphaericus. Next base: position 10,845,612 of record CM057930.1, read on the forward strand.
ATCCGGAATGCTTTGATTCAATATCCAGCAATGCACGGCAACGGCGACTACATCAAAAGACCGCAGAGCAGGCGTAGCGCAAACAGCATGATTGAGCGACATTCTTACTTTAATTCACCTGCTCGAACCACCATCTATATACTTACCCTCCCAAAAGTAATTGCTTCTATCCTACTTCCTTTCAGTCACTTTTAATATAACTTTCATATAGTAGACTTTCTTTCCTCACCCTATTGATTCTTTCGACTTCAACGCTGTGGATTAATTGCCTTAGTTACGGGATCGAGAAAAGCATTAGTAGGAATCCTCATTAAAAACATTGGAACAACTTTTTTTTTAACTGGTCTACTCTAGTTCTCTCCCCCCTTAATGATGTTACGACTGGGTGCAGCCCTGTAATGTATAAGAATCACATTTAACTCAATCACATCAAAACAATAAAAGGGTGGCACGAGTTATATAGTCCATCTGTGGATCAAGCAGAACGTGTGCGCGCCGCCAGTTCAGCAGCTGTTGCCTTGCATCCGCCCGGAATCGCTCCCTATCATTTCGGACTGTCGACAATAACAGAACACGAGGGGGGAAATATATTTGAAACTATATAGATTGTATATGCAGATTTTCCAAAAGGGGATTGACATTTCCATTATTTATTCATCACTCTTTTAGTCCTCATCTCATAATAATGAACTGAGAAATCACACAGTTCGCTTCCATTGACATAGCGCGGACGACGACGAGCGTCACCTCATTTCATGGAATACAAACGTCTCAATGCTGAATTGATGGTGACATTTAATTCCAATGGTCTCTCCAGGGTATTGCGGAGATTATATACAATGTAGAGAAGACAAAGATGCACCCCTTCGTGACCTCTTCGTCAACGAAACAAGAAGCGTCCTAAGTTATTAACTAATCCGGCAGCGACATGCTGAAGCAAAATCCCCGAATCTGTATGTGTAATATATGGATTGTGACAGTTCTGTACAGAATCCTGATGTTCCTTAATATCCGGTCAATGCGTTGTCAACCCTACTGTTTACCCTCGTCCTCTGGTTTGTCTGCCGTATTGACGTCACCCTTTAATCAGTACAAGCCAGAGGTACACAAAAGCTGTTGGACCACATTCTCTAAACGATTGCATTTGAGTATAGAATAGAGAAAACTGATCAAAAAGTTATTTGCCTATTGTTTTATAGATGATAGAAAGCTACTTTATATAAAGTGACGTTTAATGGTAGAGCAGCACGGTGCTGCTAAACAGCGTGTAAGTTACAGTTAAGGCGGTCTTTTAGGGAAGAATGCAGCACACATTTTTTTTTTCGCAAAAGAGAAGTGGGGAGAACGGCCTCGAGACACGTCATCGTTTGTTTGTGTAAAAAAGCCCAGAGCTCTCAAGTTCATTCACTTTGAAGAGCAACGGTTCTTTTTTCTTTTATTTTTTGTTTTGCTTTTTTGCGTAGTTTCGTTTCAAGGCCGAGCAATGTGCAGACTGTAGGTGGCAGCACAATCCACGCGACTCTCTCCTAGTCCCAGTTTCAACACACAGCAACAACAAATGGCAACTACGAAAGAAATGTGCGAAATATCAAGTACGTAGTGGTACAAGAAAAAATAATGGAGGCTACGAGAGAAATTTAGGTCAAGCCCACATAGGAACCTTGAATGCAAAGAAGGATATGATAGAGAAAGGAGCAATTTTGGCAAATTAATCAACTTTCCCCAGGGAGGTGTACTATAACAGAGAAGTGGAGAGTTGCAGGAGCAATCTCATTAAACAGCGGGAAATTCCCGCTAGTTGACTCAACTGTCGATGCTGCTTCCTTGATGGCATTATATGGAGGAGCGTTCTTCTATCTAGTCTTGTTTAGCAAAAATTACTTTCGTCAGGGAAAGATTGAGATTTTAAGTGAAATGTTTCATCCTCCACCCTTAACCGAGGAAACTATGTAATAAAGTTTCTCGCTTCAGTACCTACCATCCCTACAACTTAAATGTGTTAAAACAGGAAAAAAGAGGTTGTGCCTTTGATGTAGACTCTTCTTTTTTTATTATTATGATTCTTTTCTTTTATGATTGCATTATAGCGTATAAAAAATGGCAAAGTGTATCTGCACTAACTAGATATTTAGGTCGGAAATCCTGTGTGTGTGAGTGATCCCATGCGCCACCTGTTGAGGAATGCCACGCGGGATCTGTTTCTCAGGTGACGCACACTATAGCTAGCTCATATAATGGTTTCTTATGTTCGAAACATGAAAGAAAACTCAACCCTTAGATAGCCTAATGGACTCTGGAAAATAATCCGTGAAAATCCTCGGCAGTGCCACTTCACATGTGGCAGTGAAAAGAATGTTGATCCATCAATATAGAAAGTGATTGGGGACGGCATTCAAAACATGGACAGGCAGAGAGAGAGAGAAAATGAGGATAGAGGGAAAGAGAGAAATGGGAGCGAGAAGGGGGAGGAGACGGGCTGGACCGGCATGTACTGTAGGGAGAGAGACATAACAGTTCTTTGCCTGCCCTCGCCCAGTTCAGTCGTGCCGCTTCCCATCTCTTCTTCAATTCATGTCTTCTTATTCTTTAAGGATTAATATCGACGACAGGATCGTTTACTTCACAGTGTCAATTGGTGTTTCAATGACAAACGATGTTGTGGATTACCGGCGCACGACGACCATGTTGTCTCGTAATCTCGAACTGTTTAATAGTGGCATCGTCCAAACTTCCTCCACACTTCCGGATTTAAGTCACCTGAAAAGCCCTTCCATCGATCGATCAGCAGGTATGATGATGATCCCTACGACTTGTAAATATTTCTTTTTTTGGGGAAGTTCTTGCAGCAGCGACATTGCCGTTATCTCTTTTCTCTCTTGCAATGCGGCTTGCATGCTGGAGCTTTCTAAATCGTGACTGGATGATTCATCTCATAGCAACATACCCTTTCCAATCTAGTGCATACTTGTAGGGAAAAAAAATAAAACATTAGATCACTTTAATAGTATTCTTTGCCAAGAAAAAGAGGATTTTGTAACCGATAGAGCTAATAATAACGTAAAAAAGAGGATTCCTCTCTTAGCAACATGATGAAACCGTTGAACAAATTTGAAATTGGCCTCGTTTCCTTGACGTACAACAGTGAAAGAGAGAGAAAAGAAAGAGGAAAGTGTGTTATTGTCAAGGATTTATCGGGAAGTGGGGTACTGCGTGCGTGTTGTACACGTAGCGCACACAGGCAGCAACTCCATCACCTTTTTTATGATTATATTTTTACGACGCTGATTGCGACCTCCTTTTTTACCGATTCTCATTTTGTGATGACAGTAGTACCAGCAACGACGACGCCTGGAACGACCATGTCATCAGCGACGTCAACCTCACCTGCAAGTCCACATCAAATGGCTCTCTTGGATACGAGCGAATTCAGTCAGACGTACCGTGTCGATCACGTCCTTGGTAAAGGCGGTTTCGGCACAGTCTATTCCGGAGTTCGGCTTCGAGACGGACTCCCCGTCGCCGTCAAACACATCCACAAGAGTTCCGTCAATTCTTGGGGTCACGTAAGTTGCCTATACTTTCATTTATCTGAAAGAGGGAAAAAACCGGAAGAAACCTGATTGATCCTTACTTAAACAGATGGGTGGAGTACGAGTACCACTCGAGGTGTGCCTCCTGCGCCAGTTATCTCACGTACCCGGTGTAGTCCGTCTCCTGGATGCTTGCGACGCTTCTGAAGAAGTCTTCTTCGTCGTTATGGAACGGATGGAATCATCACAAGATCTATTCGACTTCATCACAGAGAGAGGGGCTCTTCCAGAACCGGCCGCCCGTAACTTTTTCCGTCAAGTAGTAGAGACGGTCCTTCAGTGTCATAGAGCCGGAGTCATCCATCGAGACATCAAGGTATATAATAATAAGAAAAAAGTTAGCTGAAGATCTCCAAAATATAATAACCTTCCCTATTGGTAATGATAGGACGAAAACATTTTAGTGGACCTAAAAACGCACTGCCTCAAGTTGATTGACTTCGGCTCTGGTGACTACCTTAAAGACGGCCTCTACACCGACTTTGACGGTAAGTTTTTCACAAAAAAAAAAAAAAAAAGCTTGGTGTAATATGATATCATCACTGTTTTTGCTGCATTTGGAAATATACAAGGCGGCTGACGAAAGAATGCCCTTCGCTTCGTCACATTTCTGGGTTGGGTTCTCTTGGAGCTAGCTAGCCTTAAAAGTTATATACGACGACGACCGGTTTATTCTCGTCGCGCAGGGTATTTTTCTCTCTCTCTCTCTGTCCCAGAAAGTTTCCTTCTTACGATGGACTGCCGTTCACTGTGGTGAAACTTTAGAAAGGAAGGGCGCATAGTCGGACACACGGAGCAACTGGCGGGAACAAGTTTTACCCGACCTCTCAAACTTTATTATTCTTTTACAGAAAGAGAGAGAAAAAAGATGTTCCCCGTGAGGATTTATATTGCTAATGTGGAAGAGAAGAGTACTTCTCGTGTTACACCACCACTATAGTCCTAAGAGTTCGTTGAGTACGAAAAAGCGTCTTAGCAAAATTATTCGGCATGAAGGCGGCGGTGTTGCCAAGGTGTCGGGTGTATCTCTATGTCGAAGGGCGTGTCTAGGGTTTCTCCTTTTTCCCCCTCTTTGGAATGATCCTACTGTTGTAGTACGTACTGCTGCTCTTTTTTTCTTTCCCACCCCTCGTTTTCGGTGTCAACGGACCGGATGTGTCTCATAGATAGATGCGTTTCTGCACTCAAAACACGTCCGATCCAAAGGGCATTAGCTGATGACTCGAGTTTTTTGTCGTTCTCAGAGGATCTGACAAAGCACACCGGAATCATTACGTCGTATCAAAAGAGAGAAAGAAGGATCGTTTTGCTGTCCTTTCTTTTCGCAACGATTCTCCAATCACCGAAAAGCATGTGAACATTGGGCTACTTTTATGCAGTGATCATAATGAATTATGAGACTCTCTACATGACTCGGCGTATTTCCATCATCTGAGCTTCGAACAATAAAATAGCGAGAGAGAAATTCCGATGAAATGAGGACTCGACCGACCGACCGATCCGTCATAAAAGAAAGACGCTTCATTCCAGAGAGAGAGAGAGAGGAATTCAGACATTTTTCGTGTTGAAAAATGTGCGAGTGACAGGTGTCGCCAACATTATTATTATTTTACGAGGTACACAACTATTAACAGCGCAAGGAAATGACTTCTTTTAAAAAACTATAAAGAAGAAGGAGAAGCAAACAATTATATTTTAAAGAAAAGAAGTTATATATGGGATTCCTTCTATTATTCTTTCGACTGAGGTTGACAATCTGAGCGGAATGCGGGTCTCGAGGCCCTTCTTTCTCTATGTATGCTTTTATATTGCACCACCTGCCTCTAGCTTAGAAAGAATGCTGTTGAAATACCGGGCAATGATCTAACCTTCTTCTTTTCAACGCACAATGAACTGAAAATCAAACGTCAATTTATCTTTACCTTCCTTTTTTAACATTGACAGGAACGAGAGTGTACTCTCCACCTGAATGGATCCGTCAGCGGAGGTACCACGGCCGGCCAGCCACCGTTTGGTCCTTGGGAATCCTTCTCTACGACATGGTCTGCGGTGACATCCCCTTCGAGCAGGACGACCAGATCGTTCGAGCTTCTGTGAGCTTTGTCGGCAGCCGAGCGTCTTCAACAGGCGTCACTGGAGGACGTCCATCCCCTGGCTGCGAAGATCTCATTTTGCGCTGCCTTGAATACCGGCCAGCGAATCGACCCACGCTCGAACAGATCCTCAGTCATCCCTGGCTTAATCAAGCCGATCACCATCACCACCATCAGCAGCTAATGAGCCCAGATCCTATCGTTTCCTCGACGACAGTCACATCATCTCCCATGATGTTGCCCGTCATGGATCCAATGTCCGGTTCCTCGGCAACAGGATCCACTTTGAACGCGTCGTGTACGGCGGGAGTAGTAGCACCCACGACGCCTAGCAACACACCTCTGAGCAGTAGTCCTGCTTCCCCTCACGGCGTGATTACCGGAATCCCGGTCCCTCATCGGAGAGCAGGGCTGGCGGACAGTGTGAATGCACCACTTAGCGGGTCTGCCAAGCCATCACATGAGCTCTTACGGCTCGTCCCTGCCTTCATCTACGTCGTCATCGTCATCGTCGGCCGCTTCATCTTGTTCTGGTCTCGATTCCCAGTCGTCTTCTCCGACATCGGCAGAGTGCTACAGTGTCCATAACTCTACGACGTATCAGTATCCAGCTCCCGTTCGGCCGGCTGTTGGTAACAACAACGTTAAAACCAGTTCTGTTCCAGATGAATTTGCCTTCTGACCAACTTAAAAGGCAAACAAACAAAAAATATAATTTTATTTCCGTGCTGATTGTATAAAAAAAAATTCAAACCGTGCCATGTTTCCCATTTTGTTTCACGCTGTTCTCTGCGTGAGACCTTGCTGGTCATCTAATATTGTGTACATAGGATAACTATGATTATATAATAGGGCTCTATTCTATCCATTTAGGTGTGAATTTGTTTTCCTCTTTTCATTCTCTGCGTGGCCTATGCAAACAGTTCCCATATGTTCCCCAAGAAACACAGTTTTTTTTCTCTCTTTGATTAGGTGATGAATTTCGTCAGCGTGAATGTTTTAATCGCATTTCAACATATCGTGTGCTTTCCCTCCCCCCGCCAGAATGATGTAATATCTGCATGTTTTTTTTTTTGTTTTTTTTCCCAGTACTTTTGTGTCTTCTTTGAGCTATTATACTTCTCGTTAGAGAATGCTTGGTGTTGAGCTAATATGGACCCAGATGCTGTTTCTATCTCTCCCCCCTCTTCATCATGATGAATATTTCCGACGTGTGTGACCTATAAAACCCAAAATGTCATCCAATTTTTTTTCGGTTTGATTTTATTTTAACCCTGATCCCCGCCTCTTGTATGTTTAAAGCTCAATGTGTGAGTATCCGAATACAGAAAAAAATTATTCATTTAGGGGCAGTGTTGAAACAGCCCCCACAAGAAAAAAAATCTATGTTGATTTATTTTTGAAAAAGAGAAAACCATTCAATTGGAATTTGAATAATTGACGATAGTCATATTGGCATTTCCATATGGATGGAAACTGAATGGCTTCTTCATCATCACAATGCATTCAAAGTCAATAAAGTCATCATCAAATTTCCGAACGTATTGTGGTTCTTCATGCCTTATATATACATATTTTGAGTGCAGTTGTCGTACACATAGAGAGAGAAAAAAGAGGTTTCCCGCTATGCTCGCGGTATCGGCGAGTTCGTCGCTCGCAACCGCAGAACCGTGCGGGATTAGTACCGTTCTTTATTTGTTTAGTCTTATTTCGGGACTTTGGGTGCGCATAATAATAGTCAAAAAGTGGGTCTCTTCTCCCCACGCATATCGATCAAGTTTTGATAGCCGTTCAGCGCCCTTGGCGGGCTGCTGCATGATTGGCACTCACCCATCTATTCATAGGTACTCTCTTTTGTAAACGTTATTTTCTCCCTTCCAATTCACGGTTAAGTAGGGCGGTTTCCTTCAAAGATGAGCGCTGCTCAAAGGACAAAATAAATATCTATATAGATAACTTTTTTTTGCGACCTGATTTCCTTGCGATATTCCCGTTCATCGCCTTGACATCGATTCCGATATCGGGGCGGTGCGGTAACATTCCTGATACTCTGATGATGACGGGAGCGGCATTTTTTTTTTTAAAGCAGATGCTGTGAAAAAAAGAAGAAAAAAAAAGAATCCATTTCCGATTTCTTGTGGAATGCGAATTCTTTGAATTCCAACTGCTCACGCCAGCTATAGCTTCCCCCTTTTTCGGTTAGATAATCAGACATGTCTTGCGTCTGTCTTACTCAAATGGAGCGTTGCACAGCCGCACTCTGGCGGTGTACACAAAGTTATCTGTTTGTTATTTCCCTCTGCTGCTTCACCGGAATATAACGCCTTGTAAGGAACCGACCTTTTACTGAATCAGCCGACTGATTTGTTAAACGACGGCGACCGTGAGCTGGCCACGTAACTCACTGACGTGGATATCCACTGCCCATAATAGGTCATATTTAACAAGTCCCTTAAACTATTAATATTCTCATCGTCTACGCGTGACAGCGTCACTAACTAGACGCACACATGTACGTTTTTATATGAAAGTTAACTTGGCTTTCTCAGATTGCCGCTCTAAATCTCTCTCTCTCTCTCTGTGCTGCGTCTGCTGCTTTTCAACTTGTCCCTAATGAATCACGAAATTATTCACGTGCGAAAATCGACACACACTTTGATCAAGTGCGCAGTAGTAGTAGTAGTACGGTTTAGTAATAATTAAAGACTGAGACTATATAAAAAAAAAAATCCTTTTAAAAACATCTCAATTATTCCCTGTTTGTGTATCGGAGCTTACTTTAGGGGTATCTGATTAAAAATTTAAATAATTTGTAAACCAGTTGAAGAAAGAACACGAAAGCCCACTTATAAACGGTCTACATTCCAAACAGGTTCGATAAAAAGGAACATTTTAAGTTTTTAATTTTTCAATAATAAGGTGGAAAGAATTATAATTATGGGAAAGGGGCTCCCATTCGTCATATTTCCAAGACATGGACGTCATCTTAACCGGTCCGTGACGTCGTCTTTCACTACAAAAAACGCGTGACGACGCGTACTAGCATCAGGAAGGACGTGAACACCTTTTCCCCCATACTCGCCGCCGCCCTTGGTCCTCATAATGGCGATGATAATAACCCTTTTCGACACCCCTCCTCCCATTAAAAAAAAAGAGAGAGAGAAAAGCTGTACATAACCCAAAAAAAAAGTCTTTTTCTCGTAAATTTGTTGAGCACGCGACTCGTCTGGTTCCTCTAAACTGCGGTTAGGTCGCCGCTCTTTATTTTCCAAGCCATAAAAACAGATGGGCCGCTTTATTTCAAATTGTCAACTGTTATCATATACTCCATTATGATGTATATCTTACTTACATCAATTTTATTTACTGGATATAATATAGAAAAATAAGAACAGACGTTTAGTGACGTCACTGTGCTCACGGCTGTACATCCTTCAGTCACTTTTCTTTTTCTTTTCAAAATTAATAAATCCGTGACAAAGTATAGTTATAGATGATGATGAAATGTGTAGGGATAGGAACTTTGGAACTAGGTCAACGATCCTTTTCGTATTACAGTGCACGTATCAGAATTCTATGGAAAAACCCTAGACGACTATATTGAATTCTCATCACACTTCTTCCCCCCCCCCCCCCTCCTCGATTATCTAAGGCGATATATGAGAGAGATATTTTCATGTCACTTGTTACACACACATATAGGGGTGGGACGAGGGAGAGGAATAATAGTATCGTAACAGTCACGTCCGGTTTCTTCTTGAGGGGTTTCTTGTTATTATTGAAGAAGTAAGTGCCGATCAAAAGAGTATAGTGATGTCACAACAACATCCGGCTCTGGTTTACACGTCTATATAGATATAATATAATATATACCAGTAGCTGTAATGCATGTAGACGTCATTCATCATCTATAAAAGAGAGAGGGCCGCAGTCACGTCGGAAGTTGTCGATTATCCGAGAGAACTCGAGAAAGAGAATATAAGGATCGATGAAACCGAAACTTTATAGTATACCATGATTATATAACTGGTCGCATTGCGTGAGAAGGAATTATATCAGAGTCAATAGTTTGATCCTTATTTTCTCATGTCGTCCTGACAACGCAATGCCTCGCCCATTATATCATCCGTTGGGAGAAGAGAAAAATACATGTTTTAAATGGGCTAGCTGACGCAAGAGGGTACACGTAGAGGTCACTTATATTTGTATAAGGCAGCAGTGCGTTCCAACTAGTTAGCTGCCTAGCTCTTTATATAATCCATATACGCTATGCTACTATTCATCAAGCTTTTATACAGCCTATACGTGACTAATAAGCAAATCTCCGTCTATCCTTTTCGGCATTCACATGCGGGAGTCAATATAGCTATAGCTTCTCGTTGGGCTCTGATTGGATTGACGGGAAACTGCGTATTTACAAAGCTTATTGCGTCACTCGCATGAGAGTAGTATTTCCTCCGTCGTATTACCTGCGTCATATCTATACACACATTTTCCTTTCATGCTAGACAGTAATAACCTAAAATTAACATGAAAAAAAGTCACCATTTCGTCTTTTAGTGGCAAGTCATAAATAAATAGAAGAAGAACAGTCCTTCAACTGGATCGCATATATAGTGTACACACATATAAGAGCTATTTTGACCGCTGGCCGGACACTGATGAATGTCGGACATCTTCTATACGGCTCAGCTCATCCATTATTTTGAGCTAGACTGGATGTCCCCTTCGCCCCTAAAGAATGGTGATGTAACAGCAGCTATGTATCTGCAAAAGCAGGGAATAGGGAATGAGATATTGATCCGAGTTGATGACCGTTCTTCTTTTCTATTCTTCTTTTTTTCCGGTAGTTGCTCCTGTTTTGTGTGTCGTTCTTGTTGCCACTTATCCAGCCTTCGGCGTAACCACTATCCTCGCCCTCCCGGCGGAAGCCATCCTTCCATTCAAAGAAAAGAAAGAAAAGAAGAGCAGCAATAGTTGGGTACAGAAAGGATCATTAGAGCGAGCAGGATCGCACATCATCCCAGCTCAGTGTATTGCAAGTCTGATCGGGTTTCTATCCAGAAGCTACCGTTAAAAAGGAAAGAAAGAAGAGGTGGGTCGATATTTGCGTCCTCGACGACGACGAGAATAGCTTGTTTCATGGCGTGCAAAGATCCCATAACTTCACGGTCGATCCGTGTGCGCGCTCTGCGTGTTGATGTCGTGTCCCCCTTTTTTTGGTACCTTTTTACAATTCAAAAAGTTTTTTTTTTTCTATATGTACGTCGTCTGAAAATAGGAGAGCTCATTCCTATCATTTACAGCATTATTCAACTCGAGAGCGGGGTTCTTGGGTACGGGTTACGCGTATTCTTATATAGATATAGAGGCAGCATTCCAAGAATCCTTAAAAATCTAGTTATGCCATTCTTCTTTCTTTTCCTTTTTCTCATTTTGTGACATGACTGATTGATTTCATCCGGGGTATTCACTCTTTTGGTCTACTAACGAAGACCGCTGTTTAAAGTTTGTTGTAGATTGATATATGAATGTATACACATTTTTTTTTCTCTGGTTGTTTATCTAGAAAAAAGACAGACTTTAGGCGTTCAAATCGCGATGGACTACTGGGGTTTTGGGACACTTGTTGTAATACTTGCGCCTCGTTGCAGTTGGCCAGAGATCTGGCATTTTATAGCCTTACTTCAGTATAAGCTAATCTATACACATATATTTGTGTTGTATAACATTTTTATGTAATTTGTTACATAAAATTATTACACTATAGATTCGATTATGCGCTTCCGTTTTTCTTCTGTTTTAAAGTGACTGGCTTTATTTTAATTGAATTCATTTTAATTTTTGAGCTTAAATAATAATAATAATAAATATCAAAACGAAGAAAGTTATCGGAATATACATCTCGTTCATGGCATTTATTGCTCCATACTTTATTACAGCTGGCTAAAGATCTGGCATTATAGGTACCTGTATTGTTTTAGTAAATGGTATACGTGCTTCACTTTATAAAAAAAAATTAAACGATTATTTTATTCTCTTTGAAACTCTTCTTTTATATAGGTGAATAAGAATAAAAACCTTATCAGAAGCAATAAGCGAATTTAAACAAGAGTTTAATTTGCTTAAGGAAAAGGTCAGCGATAGGTTATTGATGAATGATTTCTCTAGCTTATTTCGAATAGGATGATGATGACATTACATAACACGATAAGTTAATGAGCCTTCTTCTTGGAACCACAAAGGTCATTGTGTACGGCCGTGTGATGTGTTGAATACAAACAAGCATCATAGCTGGGGCGAATTATTCGCCTAATAGTCTTCATTCGTTCCTTGGGATTATTTGGCTTGGATGTTGAGCGATCTTTGATGTACTGCCTCTTCTACATGGGCAATGCGAATCACCTCGATTGTATTTAATAGGATTTAATTTAATAATCAAAGAAAATTAATCATAGAAAATCATTTTTTTTTTGTGCTAGTTGTTCCAGACTTTATTGCACCTGGCTAAATATCTGGCATTATAGCTACCGGTATATTGTTTCAGTGAATGGTGTACGTGCTTCATTTTATTAAAAAATTAAAAAATCTAATACTCTTACAATCTCACATTTTATTGATAGAAATATGAATAAAACCTCATTAAAAGCAATAAGCACGTACCGTACTGTATTTTTTTTTGCTGGATTTTGCGTCAAGATAAAGTGAAAAAAGGGTCGAGCATCACTTGTTAAGACTTCTAGTGTGGAAATAAGCAGTAATGATGACATTACATAACATGACCAGTTAATGAGCCCTCCTCTTGGAACCACAAAAGTCATTGTGTGCCGTGCTCTGATGTGTTGTATACAAACACGTATCATACCTGAATCGATTTTTCTTCCTTCATTCACGGGGCTATTTGGCCACTGAACGATGAATATATTGCCTCTTTTGTATTTTTACTTTCTACACGGGCAATTCGAATTATCACCCTTGGAATAATAACTACAGGACGAGGGAAAAATAAACTATACGAATAAATATCGAGCTGCTATTGGCTGCAAATAAACGCCAACAGGGAGCAAAAGAGACACCAAATAATGTAGAGGAACTGCTGACGAAAATATAAAATCCGACTTTGATCCCGATTTATTGAGATTGAAGAAACTTTCATGACGCCTTTACGTCGCCTCTCAACATTCATTTTCCCACAACGTAGAATAAAATCCCTTACATTCTTATAAATGGAGTAACCTGAGGGTTATATGAAAACTAGATTTAGATGCTGACACCTGCTAAAAAATTTCCAATATTAACTAATTAAGATTTTTAAAAACGAATCTAGATTCATTTAATCTGATTTACGTGACGTACTTGTATTTTTTAAGAGAGGCGAAGAGTTGCTGGAAACAAGAAGGGCGCACTTAATACACTTGCTAAATTAATTGCTCAAGAATCCTGCGCTGCTGTGCGAGTCAAGATCATTGATCCTTACTGCACACCCCCACATGTACTCAGATGGTCCTTTGCTCCCGCCATCTTCTCGCTTTGATAATGAACCAAGTTGCCTTATGATTTATATATCAAGCGCGTGCTGGTCGGAGTACGAAGCTCCAGTCGTGGGTGTGACGAACGTATTGCGCATACTTTGTATGTATAGATTATATATATATATATATATATAATGTGGTGGAAGAAAAGGGCGAAAGCATGTGATCTTAATTTATGAATGGAGCTCCGTTTGACGTCATTCGAACAGGGAAGAGAAAGTATATAGTACACAATAATACTCGAGAAAAGGAATCTATCATTCATATCGTCTAGGATTTACGATGATTTGTTTATGACATTCTTCCATAATTTAAGCGACTCAAGTTTCGTCCAGTTTACTTTTACATGGACACGGGTGGATGTAAGAAACTTTGAGTAATCTTACTAAATATTTAACATGGGGACTCATTTTTAATGGCGGAACTTGTTTAGAATGATGATATTTGGGGTTCGGTAGGAGCAGGAGCATCTCGGGCGGGGAATGAATGAGTTACGGTCGAGAGCACTCGAAAATTCCTGCAAGAGGAGCCATTCAAGAGCGCCGCAGTAATGACTCGAACAACTCACGGTACAAATCACGTCTCTCCAGCCGAGTAAACATAATGGCATTCGTTTCACTTCTTTGATGATTAGAATCAACAAAAGACAACATCAAAGATTTTCATTCGTCCCTCTTATTGTTTTTAAACTCAATGTATGCTCTCAATGGTGTACAAATCAGATATTGGATACATGTTTTGATGGCTCCTCTTTAAGTATGTTTTTCTTTCTCTCCTCTACCCGTATTATTGGCTGGTTTTTAAAAATGTATACGTTGCACCTCCTTATAAGGAACCCCTTAAGAAACGAATGTGTAATCCTTTTTTTTCTAGTTTCTGCCTCCCAGCACGTAGCCGCGTCATATCGTTCTCTTCTATAATACCAGAAGAAGGTGCGACCCGTTACATACGCGCACACACGCCTCGACATTAATCGATAATTTAAGCAGGGATCCTATAGAGCTCGCTCTACGCCAAAAGGTGATTAGCTCCGACGGTGAAAGAAGAAGAAAAAAAGATGAGCCGATGGAAGGAGAGAAAGTCGTGAGCCAAAGACAGGTTACAGGGCCTCGTGAGAGTCTACCATCATTCCTATACGACTAAGAGGAAGACTTTAGATATATGTATTTAAGCTTGTAAATCAAAGAAAAGAATGAAAAGACACACCCGCGAGCAGGAATTCAGACTTTTTTTCTAAGCCGGATTCACTGTTTCTTACAAGTATTTCTTTTTCCAAACAGTATTAGCATAATGTGCACGCAATTTTTACGTTGATATCTTACCTTCTAGCGCTATCCCTATTTTTTAATTGAAGCGTCCCGCTTGGGCTGCCTCCATCCATCAAAACTTGAACTAGGTTATATCTAGTTTTATTTATAAAGTAGGCCTTTTTAAATTGAAAGAAATATTATATATACATCAAAAGAGATTAAGACGAGGCGGGCATGGGCTACTACTATATATACCATCTTGATTCCAAGAGATGATGGGATTTCGCGCCCAGTCAGGTAGTATATAGTTGATCGACCTCATTTCCTTTCTAAGGCTATAGGTACGAAAACTCTTTATTTTTTAAAGGCACTTTACGTCGTCATCATAAGGATTATCTCGATGCGCTGCCTGCGCGCTTCGTAACTTATGATGGACAACCATGATGATGATGATGATGATATTACCCAATCCTTTCGATCCGGATATTTTTTATTTTTATGTAGGCTAAGCGCACTTATTCATGTCGTTCAATGTATACATAACTTAGGTGGCGTATAGCTCATCTTACAAACTTAAACGAGCATTTGATACGGTGTATATCCTTAAAAGGTTGCGTATTATGGATTCTAGTGAAACTTGCTTAAGCTTCTCTCAACTCGAGCGGCTTTTTACATTTCTAATCCGACATAAAAGCTCTGCTACTTTTTTTCTCGTTTCAAATCCTAAAAAAAGTTTAGTCTTTCAATAAAGGCAAGCTCCGCGCTCTCATTCCGCTATTCATTTAGAGTGAAAGAAAAGTTTGCTTCTGCTCCTTCTCGAAACTCGGATCCAATGTGAACGCAGCTGAGATTATTTCACGAAATAATACTCTTTTCCAGGAAAACTCCGTTTGATCTTTACCTATACACTGACTTTGCAGCAGACATACAAATACTACTTCTAAAGTTGTAGAAAAAAAAGAGTATTTTTTTCGTGTCACAATTGCGTGTCCACAGAGGAGAAAAAATAAAATTACTTTTTCACAATTAAGTATGCTCATGGGATTTGAAATTAATACAGGCCCCACTAGCAACACCCAAAAGAGTATTTCTCTTTTTCTTTTTATTCAAGTTGATTGCGCTTGTGCTGTACGCCAGAGTCGGATTAGGGTTGCTCCCGCTCCGTACCTCAAACACCTAATCAACCCCGCCTTTTGTAATGCCAGCTACTTTCTCTCTCTTTCTCTCTCTCGTTTGTTTTCCTCTATTTATACTCTCAGGGGGTATATATATTATGCTAACAAGAGTGAAATGTTGATGAATGTTTCCCTACCCATGGATCTCACGCAGTGGGACTTCGGTCGCAACACTACAATAATTAGGAAATTTAACCATTTCCTCAGTTATGCAATCGAGAGAAAAATAAAACTTAATTTTTTAAATCAACAATATAAGGAAATTGGATTTCGTCGGCGTAATCTTGAGACTCTTTTTTGTTTCTGTTTTTTTTTTTCAACATGGAAATGATCCGGAAAAACTATGTATCGGAATTAATGGAAACAGAGAAACTGGAAACGTTTATGCAACACGCCAACATGCCATTATCCCTTTGAAGAAAAAAAAAGGCTGATAGACTTTACCTTTATACAGTCACTTATAATTGCATAGATTTTTTTCTATCCATATATATATATATGTTTGATATTTTTGTCCGAAATTGACTTTGTATTCTAGGCTGGTGCGCAATAACGAGGCTTTAATTAGGTCAGCTATATTGCTTTCTCCATAATGCCGCGCTCTTATAAATATGTTACATGTAAATTACTATATAGAAAACGGGGTATACAACAGTAATAATAATGAGTGAACAGTTGTAGCTTCTCTATCTTCTTCTTTTTTTTCTCTCTCCCTGACAATGTATTGCTATCCGCCACCTGCTGTGTCGGCATCGTTATGTCCACACACACATAGAGAGATAGAGAGAGTCGAAATAAAAATGAGAATAACATAAATGTCGTAAAAGTGGACTTTTATGCGTCGGACACACACACAAATACCCATTTTCTTTAGAATAGGGGGGAGAAAAAAAAAAGAAAGAAATAAAATGTTACATTCATTTATATGCTTTCATTTTTTTTAATGGTTGTTGTAGTAAACTAATATCAAAGGGAGAAATGCTTCCATCACCTCCATTTATTCAATTGAAATTTTTAAAACCAAACAATGTGTGGCGTCTGGAAACAAAGTTTTTTACCAATAAATAAAGCAACTTTGTGTATAATGAAAACTTTTGTGGATTTATTAGAACCACCAGTGTAGGAAACTACTTGATTTTAAAAATCAATCTAGTGCATATACATTGTGTAGATTTTTATTATTGTTTTATTTTATCAAGTCCGCGCGCGGTGCGTGGCGACCGCAAAGTGGCGGCGGGGGTGCTCTGCTCGGCGTTACGTCGTATTACGTTTCTCTCCCAGCCAAAAAAAAAACCACTTCCTACAAGGAAAATTAAGGCCAAGGACTGAGATGGGCATACCTTTATTTGCTACTACACCCACACTATTGAATTTTCTCAAGGCAAAAAAAAAAAAAAAAAAAAAAAAAAAACGGCAGCTGTTGAAATATTCAAAGAAAGTTCCCTGAAATTACGCATACACGTAAAAATTAAAATTTTCCTATCGGATTGATGTAGATTTATTTTTTTCTTCTTTCAACACAATACGTAGTATATCGCATACAATTCAATAAACAATGAAAAGAGAGTGCTCATTATTGACGTAATATAATGCGCTGCCTGGATCGTAAAGGAACAGCGACGCGGCAACAATGGCCGCTCGCTTGGGGCATTATTCAAGCCATCATAAAAAAATAAAATTGTGCGTAGGCCTCGGCCCTCTCTCTCCATACTACATAGAAGAACAGTCAAGGAATCATTATTGTATAAGAGAGAAGGTATATAACAATAAAAGAAACGAACGAGAGGCACACACAATCGATACATATGGCATTTATGCGCGGGGCAGATGACTATAGTATGCTGCTGCAATAATAACACGCCATTCTTGCAGGTCTTATACATTATAATAGTCGTGTCATGCGTCTAGAACCTGGTATCTATTGTATTCCCTGTAAATTACACGACAAAAACGATATATATATATATTCTTGAAAGAGAGATGGAATAAAAAGCCTTTCTTTCCCGAAATCTTTTCTTTTCGGAGCTTAAAAAAGATGCATCAATGCGGAAAAGATGAGCTCAACTGATCGACTTGGGGAAAAGTGAAATGGAAAGTCCTTTTTTTGAGCTGGATTGATAGGATCTCAATAAGTAAAAGTGCAGCAGTCAGTAGAGAGAGAGAGTACGAAACGAAAAAGAAAGTAAAAAAGGGAAATCCAACTTAATACAAAACAATATTAACTTTCGTTCGAGGTCTAATTCTCTTCTTTTTTTTCGTACCGGTATGATGCCAAAAATAGGCATTACTATGTAGGGCAGTAGATCTCTACTGTGTCTTTTGGCTCGCTCGGAATTCAGCATGAAATTATTCGAGAGAACTGCATCACCTGTAGAAGACGATATGGTTGTCAAGGGTTGCAGCTGTTTGCAGGTCTAATTGAGCTTTTGTGTTTACAGCAGTTTGTATATCTGTTTACAACTATTAATTAAGATTAGAAGGTCAGATAGAAAAAGTCTTAGGGTTCTTTTATTTATAAAATAGCTCTGGAAGAAGGGGAACCCTGTAATAATGAGGCGTGTTAACGGAAAGGTGATTTGTAACATCTGAATGATTACGCCATCTCTAAAACAGTTGGTAAAAGTTGTCAACAATCAAATAAGATTAGAAGGTCGGATAGAAGAAGTTGACATTCTCTTCTATTTTAATTTTCGAAATAGCTCTGGAGAGATGGAGACATGTTAACGGAAAGGCGATTTGTAACGTCCTGGAAGACATCTACGGTGACAGTTATTTCTAGTGTGAGAATAATAAACATTCAAGTTGGACAGGACGAAAATATCTTTGTCATGACCTTTATAAACAGCACAGTATAGGCTATTACCTAGCTCTCTCAAGTCTTTTTTTTTTTTTTAGAAAATATATAAGAAAACGTGAAACACGATCTAAGCTGAACGTTTGTGATGGCGCTGCTCTCGCTCGTGCTTCACGTCTCCCCGTTAAGAATAATAAATGATTGAACGAATACATTTTATTTTTCCCAGGAAAAACGAAGGAATATTATTGTAATAGGATACTTGTACAATACACACCACTTGTCTAGACGATCGCAACGTATAAGAGATGATGCAGCTCAGCTTCCCTTTGCGGCACAGTCGGCGTACAGCAGAAGAGGGGCGGGAAAGAGAGCTCGACAGTGACATGTACCCTGTGCTGTATAACTTATGACAACCGTTTCACAGTCATGAAGCATATATACCAATAGATTTTTTTTTTCAATTTTCTCTTTCTTTCTCCCTTCTGAAAAAAAGTGAATAAATGGAATGCACCGCTTGGTTCAAAATGTGGGGGACCTTGATTTACATAAATTTGAAAGTGGACGGAACATGATATGTGTACACCACGAACTATAACGCACTCGTTCTTTTTTTTTTCTTCTTCTCTACATTCATGGTATACATTTAAATGTATAAAGCATAGCAGCTAAAAAAAAGAAAAGAATAATGGGTTTAGTACTTTACATGATACCCATTGAAAAAAGCGGAGCAGTAAATCAATCTCACATTTCCATTTGAAGATTATGTGAGGTACATTTTTTGTCAAAAAGGTTTCTTATAGCCGAATGATGGAATTGGTGTTGACCTTAAAACTACGGGTCGTAGGGTTTATCTTAAATCTACCATCATTGGTGTAGAAAATCTTGCTCGACCGGTAGATAGAGCAGAACCCTATATGCACAAGTTCGTTTTCGGATTCAATAATTAATGACGTCTCTTTCCATTGCCCTTGTATGTGTAAACAGACAGCCTCCCTAAAAAAGGCGAATTCGAGGTGCGTAAACTCGTTTCCTTTCGTGTTTTGTCATTTATCACTTTACACGGGTTTGTTAAGTAGGACATCGACGAATTTATAGTGAAAATAGAATTTATATTGAAAAAAAATCTTCGATATCTTAGAAGAGACTGGACAAACTAGATAATTAGTTTTTAAGGCATTTGTTTACTTCCGTGCTCATTTCACTTTCCTTGTTTTAAAACTGAGCGTCGTCGTTTCCGACGGATGAACCCGTTTATTGAGGCCAGCAGGCATATTAGAATGAAAAGGCGGTCCAGTTCAAGCCTCGTATCAAAGTCCCCTCGTGTTTCCAGCCACGCTAGACGCGCTATCATCCAATGTCAGGTGTGTGATATGTCTCGCTGAGTCGTTCACAAAAAGAGCCAAGGGGAACAACTGACTTCCTGTGTCCTGGATTCAATTTGGGTTCCCTTTTCTTCTTCCTTCGTCGGGAGACCGTCTCGCTTTTCACCGTCGTCGCGTCTCGCTAGCCCGCTAGACAAGTGGAGCGTCCAATACTGCAAGTAAACTAGACGACCAAGTCTATGAAAAGAAGAGGGTATATAGAGTGACAGTTACCTAATTAATTTCCTTCGTGATTTATGAAATTTTAATCACGAAACATGTCAACTCCTTATTTTATATTATCAACAACCTTTTTTTCATTTTTATTAATACTATTATGAAAGCTTCAATCAACTAGGGGAAGAAAAAAAAAAGAAATTCATCAAAAGTTGTTCGGAGAAACGGAAGCGTTACGCCCCTCTTTTTTTTAAATATATAACTGAAAGTTTAATGTATAATAGAATAGAGAGGAGACCAAAACCACAAAGCTCCTCACACAGCCTGTTACGTTTTTTTCTTCTCTCATCGCGTTGATAATATATATCAGCTCGTAAAAATATCAACAAGGCTTTATTAAAGAAAGAAAAAAGTACGTCGTGAGCTCATTGCTTTTTTTCGCGCTCATTTAACGCACCAAAAGACTTCTTTTTTTGTCCCGCCGACGGTGACGCTGAGCACCCAAAGTGCCGTTTTCATGGTCATTACGATTCATTATGAACAGCGTAATAAAATTAAAAGGAAAAAATGGGTTTGCACCCGAAAAACATTGAAGGCTTCTCTTTTTTTCGTTTTAACGACAAACTAAAAAAAAGAAGCCCAATTTAGATTTTGTTTTGAAAATTGCATTTTACGAGGCGACGACAAGAGTACAACACGCAGACAACACGTGAAACCGGATAATAGCCGTGAAACCGTAACCGAGAAACAATAAAAAAATGGAGCAGCAGACGACTAAAAGGATACTACACTGAAAGACTGGGATAGAAAAATTAGACTGAATCCAAGTAGTCTATATTACATTGTTTGCTGCTAGCTGCTCATATACGGGTGAGAATAACAATCGGTACTCGCTCCCACCCCTTGACAAGAGAGTATATAACACAATCTTTCTTCAATATAGTTGTTGTTCTCATTTCTACTCGATGGGCCCTTTTATTTTTATTTATAGCAACCCCTTTTGGAGCTATTGTGTCGCAATCTTCAACCGGCATCTGCCACTGATATATACGAACAACAATGTCTCTGACCGTTTTGTATTTTGGCCTCAAGAGGGTATGAGGCCCCCCATTATAAATATTTAAAACATGTTATATAAAAGAGAGGCACGGACCCTCTTTGAATAACAATCGGCCGGCGGTGGACTCCCCTCTTCGAATCCTACATACTAGACGACCAATTAAGAGACCAAGACCTTGAGATCCTTCAGTCACTGATCCAGCAGACCTGGGTGGGCCCCGCAGTGGGGGCGCCCCATCGTCAAATCTAATTGGGTGGGCGGCGAGCTGCCGGGCAACAGCAGCAGCGTGTGTCCCCTTAACAAACGCATATTTTTATATATGTTATGAGATATTAAATGGTTCTTCTTTCGAATGATAATGTAGATAAAAGCATTTATGGCAATATTCTACTACAAACAAAGTATTTCAATTTGCACCACTTAAAAAAAGGAAAAGAAATACCTTGACCCAACTAAATACGCATATTATGACCTAACTCTAAGAGATGTTATCAGCGTCTGAAGCGATTACCCTTCACATTGATTTATTGATGAAAATAACAGCCTCCCTTCTTTTTCTGTAATAATCACCTGTCTATGAGCCTTATTTTAATTTACGACAGTTTCTCTTTGGAACAAAAAAAAAAAGCGTGATTCACACCTCCTACACTTATAACGGAGTTTCTATTTAACTCTCAAGACAATGAGCAGATCCCCAGTAAATCATACGTAAAAATGTGTCTTGAACAGACGACAGCTCATGTAGAGAAACATATTCCAGCAGCTCATCTTTAGGATGTGGCTATCGTCCCAGACACAACATTTAGAGTTATATATATATATATTCGTATAAATGAATTCCTCGGCATACCTATATGCTCATTATGAATGCGCATATCTTTTCCGACGGAATTCAGGGATGGATGACGTCGAAGAAAAAGGACCTTGGAACAAGTTCTCTCTCGCGGCCAGCCCCCATTATTTCGATATGTCTCTTTGACATTTATGGAAAGTACATAACGAATTCCAGCTTCTTTCACTCGTCATCATATCTCATTAAAATAAGGATGACGAAAGGAATGCGTCAATTTTCAAGAACCGTGTCGCGTGCTCGCCCTTTTATTATGTAATAAGACTAGAGAGAATAAAAACATTTCCCCCTATATAGCCCTTATTTTTGCTGTACTTTCTTTTTATGCGGAAGGACCTCGTTTCCTGTTGTGTGTGTGTATAGTAGTTTTACGTTGTAAACAGAGCCACGTGGCAGTGTCATCCACTATAGGAGTTATGACCACACAATCTCCCCACTTTTAAGATTAATTCCATTTTCAGTAAAACGGAGAGGAATTTATATATGAAATAGCCTCAAGATTCAAACCGGTTAAAACATTGACCACGAAAGTTCCCTTTTTCTCAAGGATGTTTGGGATGCCCGCTGATTGCATGTCTTATTTTTCAACACGCAATACATAATATATTAGAAAGAAAAAGAAGAGCAATGGATCAATACACCATATGATCAGCAGGCCACGTCGTTTATCATCTGGCTTCGACTCCAATCTTCTTCGAAACACTGCCTCCCGGTGATCCACATATTTTAGCTTGTCTCATCGAGAAAAGAGTTATACGTTGTTTGCTCTCATAAGGAAAAATTCAGTTTTACTCAAAAGAGACAAGAAGAAGAAGAACATGCTAAATGCATCTTAATTGCAATGAGGGAAATGGGTCTCAAGGGTGCGATATAGAAGCACAAGTCCACTAGACATATCATTTCCAGCCGTCGAGTGATGAGTCGGCGGCCGCATTTCCTCTTTTTTCTCTCTCTCTCTAGCTTTCCCATAGCTTAATTAGAAAGAAAGAAAAAGGAGGAGGAGGATTGATGTTTGCCTCGGCCCCTCTGGCCTTTTATTGTTAACAAGGAAAAATGGCCCAGAACTCGGCTAGCTGGGATGGTTCACGGTCCGGTAATTACAGCCCGGGGAAGTTAGATAGAAACGCACGTCGTTGCTGTCCTTTCCCGCGCTTTCCTCCCTCAATTCACTCTAAAACTATACTACCACTACCACTACTATACCTTATAGGTAGCCTACCTACAATATACTATGTTGCGTGTCCCAATTCACTTGAACTTTATTCCATTAGATGATGTAACCCCTCATCGTAGACAATGTTTCCGTACAGAAAAAAAAAGTTTTTACGACTCTTAATTTAAAAAAGAAAAAAAAAATCGTGTGTGTGTGTGTGTATACATACGTCCATCCGGGCGTCGTCATCGCCCCTGCTGTTGGTCATAAAAGTATATAGTTAGCTGAATAACACAGCAGCAGCAATCAAGCGGCCGCCGCTGTGTGCTGGATATAGCATGTCTTCGTCGGCCTCCTCTCTGCTACTTTTTTTCCGGTTTTAACCTCACAACGATCATGATGAGCTTTCATTTTTAAGTTTACGATACTCGATTCATTTCGGGTGATGGTCGTGCAGCGCATATCACTGCGGGAGTCTTGTTAAAGAAATGTCATTCGAGAAGAAGAAAATTTGTTTAAAAAGACAATAAAAACAGGAAAGATGAGTTGACCAAGACCGCGTACAGGATTTTTCTTAATGAATCCTTTTGAATATATTATTACTACTGTTGAAAGAAACAAATTTTTCCCAAGCCGACGACGCGAATTCCGGCGTGAAAACCAATTAGTTTGCATGTCATTATAATGCGCGCTGAGTTCTTAATCAGTCTTCTCTCTAAATCAATGTGAAGAAAAAAAAATCCTTGATTTTTTTAATATTCTGTAATAATGTTTGGATTTGTTGAAAGGAAGAGACGTAAATTACATGATTTGACCCTTTTGACAGAATAATAACAGTCATCATGATTGGGAAAAGATGAAAAAGCAGTTCTAGTACTACTATCTTGAGGGTCATTCTTTTCAATTTTGATAACCCCATAATTACACTGTTGTATACATATAGGCGGATTAATCCAGCCCATCCATAAACGCTCACAAATGGGTGGGAATAGGATCAAACTTGTTCTGTTTGTTCAGCTCTATATTCCTAAAGAGGGGGATGTAGAAAACTTGTTTTCCCCTCTACTCTTACAAAGGGCGAGGCTCATTATTAGCGTACATGAGACAGCACTCTACATTTAAACGTTTTAGTTGTTAACATTTAATCGGATTTATAAATAAGCAGTTTTGAGATAACTGTTGAACTTCTATAAGACGCTGTTGTGTAAGAGGGAACCGTTAAAGTCTGATGTATATGTATATATCCGTTGGATATTACATAAGAGCTCAGCGGCAGGTCATTTGATTATGCTTTAAATCGCATTTGGTGTGTGCGGTGTGCCATCACAATGGGACCGCTCAGGTAAATCTACGGGCACAATTTCGACCCCTTTTGTGCTGGATCTCTCTGTTGGTGACAACTCGGTCGACAACGCTCAAAAAGCAAAAGTAGAAAGAAAAAAAAAGGAAACCACTCGACGATGATGAGAGGAACACACACTCGGGAGCAAATCGCCCAGCGTGTGATCCGATTGTATGCTCAAGTTCTTTTCCCCTCTCTTGATTGTTGAGAGAAATAAACGAACTTTTTTTATTTGTCTATTTTACCTGCGATGAAAACTAGGATTTAAACATATTAAAAAATGTCAACGGACGCCATCTAACGTCGACAACCAGCTGGATGCCATCGTACTTTTATCGCTTGTCTTTATAGATACGTCAAGGGGTTTTCATATCATGGCGAGCAGAGTAGTATGTGAGTTGAATACATGAACGGCGAGCTTTGGGACCGGTGTGAAAGGAATGTGCCCCGTCGCCGCCACTGCCGAACCGCCGCGCCGTGCGACCGAAAAAAAAGCTCCGGGGGCAACCATCAAGCGTGATGTCACGGGCCGACAACTTCGAGTCTTCTCTTTAGCTCTGTCTTGTGTTATGTACTCCTCATTATCATTTCTTTCCTTCCCCTTCTTGTTCTTTTCTTTACACAAAAAACTAGCTACCCTTGAACTAAGTGATGTCGGCGGGAGGGTTGAAATCAAACCTCGGAAATTTTCCCTTCCACTTATTATTAGATACTTCCTGTTACGCGCCAACACCATGCTTGTTACTTGTTTTCTTCTTTCTATACATTTTTTTTTTCAAACAAGAAAGAGAGAGTCCATTAGAATGTGACGTCCTTCTTTTCCATCTTCGTTTAGAAAGAGCGAGGCCTTTTTTTTTATCGTGCCACTTATCAGACATGAACAAATTTTCAGTTCAAGATTCTCTCTCCGCCAGCCGTGAGTCATAGACGATTATCATTTTAAAAACTGGAATCATGGAATTCGTAGAAAATGTATTAAGAAGAGAATCCTTTAGCGGAGAGTAAAGTCAAAAGCTAGTTCTGCATACATAATCTAGATTGAAAAATCTGACAAGAAAACGTGCATCTACTTATCGCAAAGTTGATTCGATATCCAGGAATTGTGTCTACGTTGACAGCCAGATAATCTTCATCCCTATGTAATTGCTTAGAATACTTCTCTTTTTGACAAGATTGCGGAACATGAACCCCGCCTTTCCGCCGCCATCAATACCTCTCTTAAATGTAGAGTATTGTCGGCATGAATGTGCTTAAAGCTCCATTATATGGTTTCTTCGGTCGGCTAACATTCAAACGATCTTTTTTCCGTAGAAAAGAAAAAAAAGGACCGGCTGTAAGATATCTTTTGTCGCCTTTTATGGCAACAGCTGTCCTGTCAAAGTCTGCTGGGCGCAAAGCGGCGGCAGCTCGTGCGCTTCTTTATCGCCGATGCGTCCGCCTTCCTCTACACTTCTGTACACCTGCCCCTCTGCTTCTTCTTTTCACTCCCCCCGTGTTGCTCTGAATTC
The DNA here is from genome assembly GCA_030141595.1 of Chydorus sphaericus. NCBI lineage: Eukaryota > Metazoa > Arthropoda > Branchiopoda > Diplostraca > Chydoridae > Chydorus > Chydorus sphaericus. The sequence continues at coordinate 10,871,500 of CM057930.1, forward strand.
ATGAAAAATCTGCGGTGACATCCGACGCTTTTCTTTACAAGGATTTTCTGGTTTTCGCCACTGTGTCAATAAAAGAAAGAATAAACATAAATTTCACTGTTTGTTAACCTCTCTAATACAACCGAGTACTACAGACGGGTCAGTAGGCAGTAAATAATGGGGAAAAGGATTTTTTCAATATAACAAGTTTAATGTTTTGATTAGTAATTAAGTATATGACGCTAGAAACGTGATTTCACATATATAAGAAGGATTTGTTTTCATCAATTATGATAGAAATGACCAGCGATGCATTCTTCCAATTTAGATTTAGCCATCCGCGTGATATAGAGAGTGCGTTCGTCGAGGATCAGGCAGTGAGAGGAAGAATTATTATAAAGGATCGATGTGTGTCTGTGTACTGACAAGCCCAGGGGATGATGGAAAAAAAGGGGGATTCCAGCAGAGCTGCTCTGCTCGCACGTCTTACAGTTTGGTATTTTCGTCAGCAACGGAGCAATGCAATGCAATTACACAGGACGACGACGACGAAGAGTAGGAGGACTGCACAGTCAGTCGGTCGGTCTCTTCTTCTTTTTCCAATTAAGTTGGCAGACGCTTCATTTCCCAGTGTACGTCAGGAATGTGGACTATGCGCGCACACGCGCTGTAGATGCCGATGTGATGATGATGCTGCTGCTGCTGCTCCATGCTGTTTCGTTCCCGGCAACAGCAGAAGCAGCCTTCATCATTATTTACAGCCAAGGATCGCCGTAGAGCAGCAACGCCAACGCGTAGAGCCAGATGAAAGTGGGCGACAGCTCCATTATACACTTATATATACAACAGAGCGAAGAGACAGACACGTCTACTACTTCCTTCAGGGACGGATTTTTCCAGAGAGACATCAAAAGAAATAGAAAGAAAAGAAAAAGAGAAGAGAAGAGTCCATTTGGCAACAGAATTCTTCATGCTGTACCCGTCCATCTTCACGCCAGTCGTGCAAATCATATTCAAAGAGCAATATGGGTGGGCTAGATTTCTTTCTTTTTCTCTCTTTTAGAAAAAAAAAGAATATACACGCTGATGCGTAACCCAGATGGGTTATTTAAAATACGGTAGTAAAGATGACTTAAGACAAAAAGTTTCTGTTTTTTTAAGAAAACAACCCATACTTTAAGTAATAAAAACAGGATTCTTAGTTTTACGAGCCGAGTGGGCGGCATCGATCCTTTCTTTTTTCTCAGGTAGGTAAAGGAAGGCGGAAAGATTAATTGACTTTGTTAAGAGACTCGAATGTTTTGTTGGCTTGTGCCTCGAAAACGGGAAAGGATAGAGAGAAACAGCACAGAATTATGGATTTCTACTCGAAATGCTCATTAGCTGTTGATGGTCTACTGTAATGCGGTGGTTTTCCCCTTTTTAACGTTTTTACGACCGTTCAGCGATTTTCACCCCGTGCTGTGCAGCCTCTTCTTCTTCCTCCTTGTAACATCCAGAAGAAGGAAACCACACACAAGCAGAGAGTTGGGAACGATAAACAATTCTCGGCCCATGGGCGCGTCCGGCTCACATCCTATAACGGAGTAATAAAAGGTTTCCGCCGAGCCGTCCGGCAGCAGCAGCACTGAGCCTCATCAGCTGCCCTCAATAGCTAATGATGTTCTTAGTGAGCGACAGCTGCTGTATATATATATATATATATATATATGAGGCGAGCTTCTTCTTCTAAAATATTTTTGAAAAAAAAAAATATTTATATATACAAGCATCTGAATAGAGAGGGATTTCCTCTCAGAGATGACTAATGGTTATATTGGCTTGCTGCTCAACGATCCGACCTAGGGAACATGTAATAAGCAATATCGACGACAAGATGATCTAGAGCTTCCATACGAAAACTCTGAACCCCTATATAGCTGTACACACATATATATATTTGTGTATTGTGTGAGTATTTCGATACATGTCAAGAGGTGTCGTAGACAATTTACTGTATATCTACAACTAAAGTTTATTATAATCATTTTTTTTTCAGGATCATTCCCTTTACAATACGCAAACCGGTTTTCCTCTCCCCCCTCTCTAAACTGGAGGAGATGTTCCACATCGAAGGGTTTTTCCGGGTACAGCGTATAGTATACGATATGTAATTTTTTTTTCTCTCTTTGTTGTTTGGTCGAGTAGACTTATGGGAATAGATATGATGTTGCCTAGTAACGTCATATAGTAATCCCTCTCTTATTTATATATATATATATTTTTTTATTTAGATGAGCTAGCGTGAGAGGATCGATGACCGATCACTTTGGTGGCCGGGGGGTAATAATGCATAGGATATCTACGTGATTAAAGTTTAGGCCTCACAGCAGAAGCAGCGGCAGCAGCAGCACCTGAGCCTATTGCTTATTTAAAGTGCGCGCGCGATGAACGATCTTGGGGGCGCGCGTGCTGCTCAATACTCGGATGAGCTCATCCATCTTTGATAGTGAATATATAGTATACACATGTTTATACATATATAGGAAGAAGATATATATATATACAGGAATCGAAATCAATATAGCTCGATCCTCTTTTTTTTGTGTGTCGTTGGTGTAATCATCAACCTTCTTTCTATTATATGTGTATAGTACGGTATATTCTTACTACCGTGCATTTGACGTGTTATTAACTTGAACACGCCAAGGCTACTCATAGCTCCCTCAACATTCACCCAAGGCCGATTGCTTAGATATGTAAAATAGTCTTCTTCTTCTTCTTTGTCTAGATAATAATGGGACAACGGTACGCGCTTCCAAAAAGGAAGATGACCACGAACTAGTCAAACAGCATTTTTTATTTTACAAAAATTGAGCGAGATCAGTTTTATTTACTTTTTCACGGGTGGTCAATCTCATTTTATCTTAAAACTTATTTTTAGCATCTGCTGACCAAGTGGAGTAATGATCAAACGGTGGGACGTCAGAACGTCTAGACAGAGTACTAGGGTTCATTCACTCGGGAGGCGCAGCCGCAACGATCATCATCATCATCATCGTAGCGGGTTGCCGCCTCTTTTCCGCCGACAGAGGCCACTACCTACTACAGAGTAAACGAATAAGTTATACGTAATCATCATTGCTTAAAGGACTATTTTTTGTCACGGTTGAATGATTTCAATTTGGAGAGGAAGAAGAAGATCATTTTCCAGCCGAAAATTTCTTGGAAACCCTAGCTATGCGAGTTTGACGTTATTATAGCTATTGCCATTGACGTTATACGCGCTAGAACTAGACCGAATAAGAGAATCGATCCGTCGGAAGCTAGCTGCGTTTCAGTCTTTCAGTCCTCGTCGTAGACATTCAAAGGTCAAAAGATCCAGCCCGGCAACACGCACAAGATCAATGGGCCGTCCCACTCGACTTTCCGCTTCTTCTCGAGAGGCAGCAGCGCAAAAAATAATAATATAAAACAAATAACATCACTCTACATTTGCTTGCTGGTGCCCCATTATTCTTCATTTCTGGAAGGATGATTGGGAAGTCTTCATATAAGGTTTAATAATGTAACAAGGATAAAAAAAAGGAGGAATATTATACGAAAAGAGTGTTTCAAGTGCAAAAGCAAATCATCGTCGTCTTCCTATATATTATAGGCTCTCAGCCGTACCGTATTAAGGATAATCGATCCCGCGCTCTCGATCCTGAATGAAAAATCACTCTGCCGCGAATAAAGAGAGAGAGAGAGAAAAGTATATAGTATAGTTCAAAGTATGGATCAAATACATCAGTCAGAGTGCTGTGCCTTGAACGTCTTGCAGAGCAGCATGATCACTGATCCGTGATTGAACTAAACACTGCTTTTAAAATAAATCCTAGAGTAAGGGAAAAGTTGCACGAGGGCGATCCTTTTCAAGTGAGTGGAATGGATCCTTCTTCTTTTCTCCAAGTTTTTGAACGACTTTATTATCAACTTACTTATTGAATTGCGGAGAAAATTGTTTCCAGCTCCGCCCTATACATTTTTCAATCCTGCAGGAACACCAAATTGGGATAACCGGTGAAAGATTTAGAAGAGTAGCTCGGCGGTTTCCCTCACAACATCAAGGGAAAGAAAAAAAGATAGAAAATTTTTTACGTCATAAATCCAGGAGCTCACATGCACACACCAAGTGTGCCTGGCTCTGCTCCTTGTCGAGGCCCAAAGTCCTGATGCTTCCAGTTGGTCCACAACACTCGTAAATCCTTCGATATTGGATAGTGGTTCGGCGTTCGCGAGAGAACGCAACGGCCGATATAAGGGTGGCGTTGGAGGGGAGGCTTGAATATATGATTTTTTTCTCCTGCTCCTCTTTCAAAAATCATAGAGCCGCCAACGAAGGGGAACTTGGGTTGAATATATGACTATTTTGGGGGGAAACCATGAGGTACTTCATCGTTTGGAATTTCTCCTTTTAGTAGACATTCAACGTCATCTAGTGAAGAAAGCTAACATTACAAGGATTTTTAAATAATAATAATAAAAATTAAACATAAGCCTATTAAGATAATCAAATCAACAATTTAGTTTTTTTAATCGAATCGATCTTACTACTTAAATGATTCATATTATATTTTTTTAATTAAAAATTTGTACTTTTCTAGACTCCTGTGCCATCTAGCGGTCCTTACAAATCTTTAGGCGGCAGGTGTTTGAATAGTGGGCAACCATCGCATCATAATAAATCAGCCGGATCTGACTTTTGTGCCTCTTATTCCGAAAACTCTTAAAAGCGCATGTCCTCTTTCCAATTACAAGTAGGTTGATGGATGGGCCAGATGTAATAGACACCCAATTAAATCGTTCTCTCGAGTACAATACATCAAATTGTGTAAACAAATTAAAGTCCAGTAAAAAAAAGAGTATACGGTTTCCCAATTTATTACGTTAAATGTATAAGAAAAGGGTTTGTATATACGCTTGGACTAAGTAACTTAAGAGTGCTTCGTGCTGCTCGAATAAATTCTCAAGTGACTGCCAAACAATAATAAACACGTTGCTATACGGACTATACATCTTGTCCAACCGTGTTTTGATTTGTAATCGATTCCAGGAGCGAGTCGAGTCATATTTTTCATCGGGAAGACTTTTACGTCTACATACACATCCTGGAACAGGGGTATTACAAGAGTAGAAGTAGGGGAAAAACACACGTAACCGTCGTGGCTTGAAATAGATTTCTGGCAACCTATTTCGCTCTCTTCTTTTGAAAGCAAAGACACGTTAGATGCTGCTGGAGGACTCAGTTTCTTTCCGTAGCTCAGAGGAGCACCAGTTATCAACGACAAAGTGGAGATTTTGTACTGCAAAAAGTAGTATGTCTTTCATCCGTTCGCGATTGAGGAACACTGGCGAGGATCAAGGGAGCCCATCCAGATCCGCCTCTCTCTTTCATCAATTAGCCTCTCTTCTTTCTCACGACGATTCATCTCCTGGCAATGACGTATATATACAGCGACAATGTTCAACTTTAATCATTTTTTTCTAATTTTAATTTTAAAATGACTACTAATTGTAGGATTTCTCCGATGTTAACGACGAATTTCTATCTCTAGTAATGGGGAATGAAGGTATGTAAATAAAATATGATGCCAACCTATTCCATCATATCTTTTTGGCATGTTCTACAGAGTTCTTGATCCAATTATATACTATTTATAGAGAAGCTAATTTGCCAATTATTCTTTCTTCTTTTTTCAACGCCGAAAAAAACAAAACAAAATATAAGAGTTGCAATCCAGCATGACTATCTATTTTCAGTCCTCTACTTTGACCCCAACGTTTTTATTACGAGTTTTGTTTATGATGCAATTAGGGGATGACGGAGTAGAGCAAGCTTCGTCAGCTAGTAGTAGAGAACTTGCGGCGGCAGCGACTCATCATGAGGACGTAGGCGACCCGCCGTCATTAACCGGACCGAGCACAAGAGACCAGCCCAGCAATCATCAGCAGAGACCACCACTGTTGATTAACTTGGTCGGAGGTCATATGACTGGAAGCCACTCAGATTCATTCGACTTGGCAAGCAGCGACCGGGATACGGATCGGGAAAATGGATGTTTAACGGAAGGATCCACTGCTAGCAGTAGTGTCCGTCGCCGGGCGCTCCAAGCGGTGCCTAGCAGTGGTACCAAGAACGAACGTACTGGATCTCGGTACATCTACGTCATAGATAACCTGCTTTTCATTATCGATAAACAAATATTTCAGTTACAGATTTGGTCGTCGAGAAAAACGGCGTTTGGAGCGCACCAAATCACTGGATCGCTCTGATAAGCATTCGGTAGAAGATGGAGGTAAATTCAGTCGGTATATTAATCAAGTGTGTCAACTGCTGGACACGGTTGTCGTACGCCAAGAGCTTATTTGGAATTAAAGCATTAGGTTGCTCCCCCCACTGCGTTCTAGGAGTCTAACCAAAAGAATAACTGACAAATCCTGTATTTATTTGACATTCGGAATCCTGTTATCCTCTTTTTTACTCATGGATGAGGGCAACTCGATCAGCTTGAACGAACGAGGGAGAGCGCATATATGCTTATAGAACGCAGTAACTCAATATCCTTATGTAGTACAGCGCAGATGTTGCTAGGCCTAGCCGTAATATTGGTTCCTCTCACCCCTTTCTTTTGCTGTCTTTTCCCATCCGCTCTTCAATACATCAACCGATCCTATTTCAATCTGTGAGGCGCTGCTCGCAACGATGTTATATATTATAAATTACCACATCACCAAGAAGAAAAGATGGTGATACGCGCGGCGTCTAATCAGGCGCCTAGAGACACTCCTTCTTCTTCTCCTCTGTTATTGCTCTTTTCTCTTTGATGAAGGAAATGAAGGCGAGATGATGATGAAACGAGCGCCGCCGTCCCCATCTCGGCTGCCTCATAGGCGCATAGCTGCCTGGGCCAGAGAGTTGATGGATGACTTGCAATCGATTGAAGAAGCCCATTCGGGTCACCATCCCACGGAAAGTGGGGAAGATCCTGGTGAACCTCTGGCAATTAAAAGGTTTGCTTTCCTTTCTTCCTTTCTTTCATCCACTATTTATTATTTAATCACTTTAAAAGACTTTTTTTTCTTATGAAAAAACAGGTTGAAGAACAATGTCATGCGATTTAGTCGGGTCACCGGTCCCATTTCATCCGTCTCCGATTCTATCCAATCGTTGAGACAGTGGCGGTCACCGACAGCCACCCTATTATTCATTCTGGTATTGAAGATATCCATCATCGAAACTTGTGTTGAAAATGTCACACTTCTTCCTTTCTAAACGATGATCGATGATGTTTTCTTTTCTCTTCTCTTTTTTTTCAGTCACGAGAAATAATGAATAATAATATATTTCTGCATTAAAAAAGAATTCAGCAATTTCCCAAGGCTATATTTATTATTAATATTTAGGTTGTGTCGTACACCATCTGGCACGGTTTCTTCCTCTCTTTAATTGTGTCTGCGAGCCTTTTCAAATTGACGACGAATTACCTCATCACTCAGTAATATACAGATATTTTAAAATAGTATAAATGTAATCATAATAAACAAGATTGATATTGTAGGGGTTGGATGGCTCATCTTGGTTGGACATCTGGTGAAGACGGCTCGGAAGAGGTTTCCGAAGAAACGTCCGTAGCAGATCGGTTAGCCGTTGTTCTCCAGGTGGCGCGCAAGGTACAAAACCAATTGGGTGCCGTCTGCGATGCTGCCGAGAAAATAAAAAAGTGAGTAATATATATTGCTTATCTATAGGATCAGCCTCAAAGGAGAAGCGAAATCTTTTCATCTCGATGATACAAAACTAATCCCAAAAAGAATAAAGATGTATATCGATCTTGCGGGAAATCTATACATGTCGAACATGAAGCTATAGCTCGACGTCGTCTTTCTTTATGCAACCCCGAATCTATTCATCGAAGAGCGCTCACGAAAGACGACGACGAAAATCAATTATTTGTGGCCTTGTGCTCTATTGGAATAGTTCTATCTGGTCGTGGGATGTCGTAGTCGGAAGCGTACCGCGATTTCTCGTTTTCTTGTCAAACACATTCTTATTTTCTTACGATGTATAGCCCTACGGGACACAACAAATTTAATTCTTTTCTAAAGGTTCAATTTTTCACGCCTTCGAGAGCTGGCAGCTGACATTTCTATCTATAGGTGAACTCAATTTTTGATGATTTTTTTCCAATTACAGTTTACTCATGTGGCGTCACGAAGCGTCCCGACGTCTGTACCTGATGTTCTTACTGGCTCTCCCGTTGACGCTCTTTGTACCATCGGATCGCCTCTTCTCCTGGCTTGGATTCTACCTAGTGACCAAGCTCTTCATCATCGACTACGTGTTCCTTCGCTTTCCCCGGCTGCGCGCCAAATATGACTCATCCGCTCTGATGTGGGAAACCCTTCCGACGGACGCGGATCTGGATTCTCGCAAGAAATACGAACAAGTATGATCTGAATTATAATTGATTTATACATGTGACGTTTATCTCATCAATGTTGCATTGATCGCGCGCATAAAGGGCTTGAGCAACGCTGCCGCAGCCAACGGAGGCGAAATCAAGACGTTTTGGGAATCATTCAATCTGCCGCTCACTGAGAATCCACTACCAGGTTCATTGCACAATAGTTTTTACTTATTCAAAACTTTTTTACATTTCACTGCAATAATTCTTTAAAAACAGGTTGGAGTGGAGGCCTGCGCTGCACTTTGGTGAATAGAGATAAATCTTTGACGTCATCCATCAAGTCGGGCCGACTCTTTCTCACTCCAAAGTTAGAATAGCTATCAGATCTTCTCATCATGAATAATATAAATCAATATTATTCTCTTTCGTTTTCAGTCACTTGTGTTTCGAGCGCTCTAAAACTCATCCTGATAAGAACGTTGTTATTTCTCTTGATCGAATCGTTCGTCTGGAAAAGGTTTTTTCTGTTCAATAACGATCGATCACAAATCAAATATATTATATTTCTTTTTTTATCTGATGAAAAGGGTAATCAATACAGCTGGATTCCCGGTGGCGGCATGATTATTGAAGTCTTCATCCAAGGAATGGATAGAGTAAGTGCGATGATATCGTAATTCATTGATATAAAAGAATGCTATACCATAAATTGAGATGCCACATCCGATTGTGTCATGAAATGGGTGTATTTTATTATGACGGTTGGCACAAATGGATTTATGGTATCGGTAATAGTGTGGCAGAAGCGTAAAACTTTTTTTTCAAAATAATAAAAAAATCTTTCTTTTGAGACATAAAAAACAGTTGTGAAGACATATAAAATCTTGAATTTTTGCCCAAATAAGAATTTGTAACCAAAGTATAATAATGTCCTTGGTGCACATTCTCGTCTTGGTGTTATTGTGTATAAAACTAAGGTGTCAAACTGGAAGTGTCTCGATTTACTAGACTTCCGCGTGCATAATAAAGCACGAGAGCAGACATTGTTAGGATGGCGCTCAATTTCGTCACGTGCGCATAGCCTTGTATGAATTTAAAATGAGTGAGATAGTTTTTATATTGTAAAACATTCAAGTGCATCTGATACACTTTATCAGGATGTGACATACGACGTGCTCAAGAGACTTCACGATACATATAGCTTTTTGTTTATGCATGCAAACTTGTCCTCGCATTAATAATTATACCAAAGGAACATAATAATAGTTTCAATTAAAAAAAAGTCGAGTGCAAATAATGAAAAAATCACGTCATGCTTTTCTTACATTACTTCGTATTTTTTAGTAACTACCGGTACCTAAAATGATAAAAATGATGACGCATTATTTTTTATCTTTAGAATATTTAAATTAAAAATAATAATAATATGGTTGGACCCGGCGAACTTTTTTCAACTCTCAAAATCCCTTGTCTTTCTTGAATTTAGGCTTACATTTTTGGAGCCATTATGAACCGAGACGACGTGTTCACTGCTATACGAGACGCTGCCGAGAAGATGGGCTGCGTTTGGCGAGAAGACAGCAAATCCCCATCTTCCCCCTCCGCCGTCCTCTAACTTAAGCCATCTACTCTCTCTCTCTCTCCTTTTACCACTGCAATGCTGCTGCAATGTTGTAAATATAACCCGAGTGGAAAAAATATATACGAAAAGAATCCTTTCCATCGCCTCGCTCCAGCAGCTCTTTTCTGCAGCTCTTTCGTTCTCTTTCACTTTTCTTTCTTCCTTCTCTCTCGTCTGATGCCCGTCTCTTTTGATAAAAAAGCAATCATCTAGCACGAGACAGAGTTGAGTTGATACACTCAGCGTCAAAGAGAAAAAACGAAAGTTTCATTTTCTCGCTCTAAATCTACCACGTCTAGTTGCGCAGCGCCGATGGATATTTCGGTCAGGGTGACGATGTCCCGTCTCCCTTCCTTTCATATTGTGCAGCTATACAACCCCTGACAAAGTGTAATCCTAGAAAACGACATAGGGTTTAAAAAAAAAAAAAAAAAAGAGTACCATGCAGTCCTCTTCTTTTGATGAGGAAATGTGCTTTGTTTATGTACGCTCTATGCTATAAAATAGAAAGGAAAAAAAAGCGGACTAGGGGCTGGCAGAGCACGCACCCCGATTGGGAGCCTCATACTATATGCTTCCTTTGAGATTGGGGAATGCCTATAGCCGCGTATATATATCTGCGTCCAAATGACGAGGTCTCGTGAACGAGAACGCGCAGCAGAAAGCCATTCCCGCAATAGACATTCCATTTACTTGCTTGGATGAGCATATAGAAATCATACCTAAAGAATAATATAAAAAGTAGTACCGTAGGAGTACACCAATAGACACAATTCTCGGGAATAGATTCGGTGAACCCGTTTTTCTATTGGAGCAATCCTCACTTTCGTTCAATTTTACACTCGTGCGAGAGTTATTTTTAACACATTCTATTTCTGGTGTGAGTTATACAAGTCGACTGAAGGGAATAAACACAATAATATACCATTCGATCTGGTAGTGTAAAGTATAACTTAAAATTCAACAAGAGAAAAAAAAAGAGTAACACAAGGATTGCTAATTCATCGCAGATGTACTGCACTATACTAAGAGGAAACCATTGAACCGGATATGCTGTCTTGCGTCACGATTCCGCCGGCGCAAGACGGATATAAGCAATAGCTGCCCTGGAGGAAGATCGCGCCGCGGACGTCTTTGGCGCGGAGTGTACCTTCTGCCGAGACCAAAAGTCCGCCGACATCCATGCAGCAACGTGCACTCCTCGGACCGGCAGTAGTGCGCACGGATCGAAGCCGGGTTCATACGCCCATTGTTACATACACACGTCCTCGTGACATAAGATCTGTTACGATTCATTCATTCTGCACTGCAATTTTTTTCTTCTTCTTCTGACCGAGTCTACACTCTGCGCGCGCTGTGACGTAATCCAATGTCACCAACGAATGATGTAAGTGACTAAATCTGAAACGATACCTTTTCTGATTAGAGAGCTTAGGGGGTGTTTTAAATTTGGGAATCAACGCCGCCGTGCTTATTTCGCTTTGGAAATCATCACCGGCGAAGGATGACGCCCCCTATTGAAATGCCAATCAAAATGCGTCGGCTTATTCAATCCATTGTTTCTTCTGAAGTTGTTTGAAAACTTTGTTGTCTGTTTTGACCTCGAAAGTTGGCAGAGATCCTAATTCAGTAATTCTACTCTCTAAGCAAAACTTGAAAGATATAGAAACTTAGCTGAGATGGCAGTTTGGTAATAAGTGCTTCTGCTGCTGTCCTTTTTGTCGAGGACGACTTGCGCAGAGAGAGAAATCGGATCCGATGAGGATCGCCAACCCACCCACGTGTGAATAATAGCTGATCCGGAACTCTTCCACTTTCCTTTAGTACTCGTTCTTATTTCCTGTTGTTTCTGCTCTCATCTTTACGCCCAGATGCAGAAGCATTCTGTATAGTAGAGAGAGAGAGAGAGAGAGGCTGAGCGCGCGTGTCTTGACTTATTCATCGATTCTATTCTAGACAGGCGCACATAATTGTATAGAAAAGGGAGCAGCATCCTTTCCCGCCAGCCGTCTTATTCAATCAAAGGGGCTCCCTGCTTATAATTACCTCCCAACATTAAATCCATCCGAGCCCTCTACAGCGGGATCCATACAGAAAGCAGGCTGAGACAGAGGAGATCTAAAGAATAAGTATGTAATTTAATGAATCTGCTGCATCAGAGTAATACAAGCCCCGCGGTGGTGTTATATGTAATCTAGAAAGACTGTGGGAAGAGCGTATAGTATTACGATACGTCTTTTCTATTATTAGAGGTTTGCCTTATTAGACGGAGAAATTCCACCCTTTCCTATACAGCGGCTTCCTCATTATATCCCTAGTCACACACAACCAAAAAAACAAGAGTGAAGCTTATTTGGTGGTCTTGGTTATGTGTTGCCTCCGCACCAAGGCACCAGCCTCCACCCACCATGTAAATAAATAAATAAGAGTTGGCGTAATTGGACGACGACGACGACGACGATCCTTTATCTGGTGCAAGCCAATTTGGTCGTGCTACTGTATAGCATCGCCCTCTTCCTTCCTACACACGCCGGGGCCATTAATACTGAGCAGGGCTGAACCTGTTGTTATGGGCAGCGCCATTACCCTTATACCCAATATAAGGTTGACCTATTCGTTTTCGTCCTGTTACCCTCACTAAAGCCTATTATTAGAGGGGGGAAAAAGAAAAATCGTTGGCGTGAGACGGGCCATCAAATGCCCGATGTATGGCTCATAAAAGAAGTCCGCAGGTAAACACCCTGCTCACACCCGGTCTATATAGCTTTCAGGTTGCATATGGCAAAGTTACACGATATCATGCCCGAGGATTTTTTCCATCGAGTTAACTTATTGTATTATATGCTGCTTTATCTTGATGATTGATTTAGCAGTATGCTGCTCATGCGATACGAGCCCAACTCGCATAGCAGCTAGACTTAGATTGGAAAACGATAAGACAGCGCGCCCGGGAGAGATAAGGTGTCGAGACTCGAATGGAGCAGAATACACACACACGAAAAAAAAAGAGAATAAGGAAGTTTGTTCATTTTTCAGTCTTTCGGCAACTCCTGACAGGAGAAGAGCTCTAAAAGAGAGAGAGAGAGAGAGAGAAAACAAAGCGACATCAACAGCACACACAACATTTGTTGGCTGATGTGGATCGATAGCAAGCACTGTGTATGTGTGTGTAGAAGAGTGGCGTGCAAGTAGAAAAGAGCTGAGTGATAGTTCTCCGCCTCGCCAGCTTTGCAGCACGAAGGCAAGGATAGCATACACATTGATCAAACGTATTGAATCAACACGTTACTTGGCGCGGCGGCGGACACTCTCAAGAGATACGCGGTCCGGGAGCCGACTAAAGAAGATATCCCTCCTGGTGTGGTGAATAGGTACCCACTATTAGTTGTGGACAATATATACACAGAACCTTTTAGACATCAACAAGTAGGATTCTTTTTTTTTTGATCTTTTTGGTTATGGTTGCAACACGGTAATCAAAATGTGTCAAGTGTAGAGACTCATTTCCTACCGTAACAATAAAAATAAAAGCCGCACTGCTTTACACCCGCTCAGTAGAGCATTGTAAAAACGTTTCGAAATGACTATCCGGAAGCAATATTTGACTATATTTTTTTCCCCTTAAAAATGAATGTTTGATCGCTCTACTTTGTTAGGATCTGTATCGGTAAAAGGATCCAAAGACCAAAAAGGGGATTATATTTTAAAGATAACGTAGACATTGCGAACGATAACGTGCGTTCGATGATGATTCATATGATAAATTTGTACTCTTTTCAACAGAAATCCAATTCTGAGCCATACTGGAATAAAGGATGACGGTCACGATAGCCGGCCATCATTTTCGGCGGGCCCCATGGTCCATGCTGGGACTCGGCCTCTTTTGTGGACTCTTCATCTACCTCGTCATTCAGAGTCGCTTGGATGGATCTCAATTCCGACCTGTATTTAGTTCCCGAATGCTGATGATGAACCAGCAGCCCGGTATCAACACAGACATTACGGGCTCTTCAGGAGAAGTTGGTGGCTCCATCTCAAATGCGATGGTCATTAGTGCCATTGACAACATGGTCCAGCAAATGTCGAGCAGAAGCAGCAGCAGCGGTGATATCGACACGAGAGTTCAACTCTTGAGCCAAGAGTTGGCCAAACAGATTGCCAATTACGTCGTCCAGCGGATAGGGCAGCCTGCTGGCAGCAGTACTTTTAGTCCACTTTCATCTCCAATGTCCGGAAATGGTGCTACTAGTACGTGCCTCCCTTGTTGGCGTTATCAGAACGTCACGGGTAAGGACGATCCTTATAAACTTTTGTTGGATTTGTATAACAATATTATAACCATATTCTTCTAGATTTGCCTGTGATTTACGTGGTGACGCCCACGTACAGGCGGCCTGAGCAAATTCCCGAGTTAACACGGTTGGCGCAAACCCTAATGAACGTTCCTGCCATTCACTGGATAGTGGTTGAGGATAGCAACTCCACCTCGCCGGCCGTATCCGCCCTTCTCAATCGATACGGCCTACCTAGCACTCATCTAAACGGTAATTTGATCCTCTCTGATTACAAAACAACAAAAAGAGTAGCGCGGCGGTCAGGAAGAGTTGAAACCAGATATACAATATGTTGTTGATGTATACCGCACTATGTCGTAGGATGTATTATAGTTCGAGTTTATAGTATACACTTCGTCAAACATGCCAGGGCGTTGCCAAGCCATTTTCAATCATGTGTCAAAAGCAGTGCAGCAGCAGCACATATAAATATCAAGATGAAAAAGAGACGATAAGAAACTTTTTTTTCTTTCGTACTAGAGTGCTAAGCGTGTTGTCTAGTTGTCATCAGTGAACCGGATAATAAAGTGACGGGAGCTTGGCAATTGCTACGATCTGGATGATAACGAGAAGCAGCATCTCTTCCATCTGTATCGCACCATAGAAATAACCTTAATGAAACATGTCGCATTTGTTTTTAATGAATTTGTAATAATGTCAATAAGGGCGTTGCACACTGCTTGAATCGTTAATAATAATGAGTTTCTATTTTCTGTATAGCTCAAATGCCGGCCAAGTATGCCAAATCGAAACTGAAGCCGAGGGGCGTTGCCAATCGCAATGCGGCTCTTGATTGGGTCCGCTCACACTGCACATCTGGAGTGGTTTATTTTGCCGATGACGACAATAGCTACGATATCCGCTTGTTTGAAGAGGTGATTGCTCAATATTTTACCAGAGTAAAGGACGCGATACTCAACGACATTTGATCTTTCCTTGTTTACAGATGAGATATACCAAAAAGGTCTCTATGTGGCCGGTTGGTTTGGTAACCAAAGTTGGGCTAAGTTCTCCCGTAGTCAACGATAAAGGAGTTGTAGTCGACTTCTTTGACGGTTGGATGGCCAATCGAAAGTTTCCCGTAGACATGGTATGCTGGAAGACATATGAGATTCATCAACTTTCTTAGAAATCTAAAAAGTTTTTTCTTCTCTATTTTTTGTTCTTCCGTCAGGCTGGATTTGCTGTCAGTGTCAGTCTTATCCTAGAGGTAGGATACTATACTAAATAGTAGTAAATAAATATTCAAAAAGTTTTCTAAGTATAAATGTTGTGTGTATAGAAAGCGAACGCCGATATGCCTTACGTTCCCGGTCACGAAGAGGATGGATTTCTCAAAAAGTTGGACATCACTCCAGCGGATATCGAGCCTAAAGCGGATGGGTGCACCAAAGTTATGGTTTGGCACACTCAAACGAAAGGGAACCAGCCGGCCAATAGGACTGTGGCTGGCAGCCAACGTTACAAGAACACTAACATTGCCCGGTTACAAGAACTGCTCGTCTAGTCTTTCTCTCTACTTTTGTATACAATTCATATCAACGACACCCTACACTCGTCATTTCATTCTACTCAACAAAGTTATAGAACACAATTCCTTTTTTTTCATAGAACTTTTCTTTGAATATATTCGTCTTCCCCATTTCTTTATTCAAATTCCAGTATTCCAGTCATCAAATTTCATCATCTTCCTTATTGTTCCTATTACTATCATTTATAAAAAGAATCTATAAAGTAAATATGTATATCATAATGATGATGGAGGGGTGTGTGCGCCATACATAGTTTATATATTCTTCTGATTTTGTCATATTCCCTCTTTATATACTTGTAAATCCGTGCCTGCACTGTGCAAACACATTCTGTACATACATTATGTTTCTTTTATCATTGTGGACATTTTTCTTAATGACCCCTTTTTTTTTATCTCCTTCTCTATAAATTACGTCATTTCTGAAAGATCAAAAATACATAATCTAGTGATCGTGCATGTGAACTGAAATGTACACGAATTTCCGCTTTAAAAAAACCCTCGTAGCTGTTACATAATAAAGGGGGAAAGAGAGCGGAAAAGGGGTTTCACGAAATCGAATGAAAGCTGCACGACGTTCGGCGGTGCTGCTGATGCTGCCGCTGCCAGTCGACCAGCTCATTCGCTTATACAGCGTCTCCCTCGCCATTATATCGATTTTCTTCTTTTCCTTCCTTCTCCCTTTTAAAGGATCAGCAATTCTTTCACACACACACACACACTACCAAGGCATCTCGAAACCCTATTCAGGAGTTTTCCTATTATCATCATCCGTCACCTCGCGCCTTTTGCCTCGACGCAGTGGATGGATGCGTCTTTAATCGCTATTAGGAAAACCGTTATTAAAAAATTCATACAACCCAGTAGTTTCCTTTGAAAGAGTCCTACTCGAGTATAAAGAGTAGTAGTACCCAAAAAAGTTTGCACGCGTGATTACCCAGGATCACGCTCCATCGACTCCACCCCCCATCATACATATAGAATGCATAACAGAGACACAGCGGCGCGCTTTGTTATTCCGATCTTCTGCCAAAGAAATAAAGAATATAGATCGATCAAACGAGAAAGACTCTATGAATGTTGAAAGCAAAGGATAAAAAATATATTATATATAAAAAGAAAAGTCTTTTGTGGTCAAATATGCAGTGGCTCCTATCGATCATCTTTGTCTTGGAATGGGAGAGCACCGGCCGGAATGAACGCATAAAACGATCCTTGCGTGCAAGTCACGTCCAAACGCTCCGTTTAACCATGGTGGACGACACGCTCAATAGGTGATTACAATTGATTGTGGAGAGAAAAAAAAAATAATAGAAATGGGCACGCCCTAGGGTCATTACGTTAAGAGCTCACGGGGTACTTGGGTAGGTATACAAGACGTTATGAGAAATAAGATCCCCTCAGTCAACAAATATGAAGCAATTTAAATTCTATAAACATTGCTTTCATTTCACGGAGACCCTATATAATAGAGAAAATAGCTTGGAAGCATTATTAGCTCTCTAATGGCCGGAAGGGGTGGGGTCTGTATGAATATTCTGCATGCCAAGTTATATGTTTATGCACACAAAAGTAACATTATAGGGCTATATAGATTCGAGCTACTCGCCCCACGGCGGGGCTGTCTAAAACAAGGATCAGCACGGAATAAACTAATATAGAAAGAGCGTCAGCTGTTTTGAACGATCCAAGTGCCTAGCTATATGTATAAGAAGAAGACGATTGTATAGTCGGTTAAACTGCTTTCTTGCAAGGGAGCAAGGGCGTGGATCAATATCGCGTCTCTTATTCCCGTAATGCGCTACAACACTATGGGGCGAAATACAGTCGGTCCATATTATTCTCCCCAAGGATATAGCCTATGTCTTGGGCGGCCAGCTCGTATAGCACTCTAACTAACTATATGCTTACTGTTGGTTCATTTATATAGAAAGGGCCATGACCATAATAGTCACGGCTCCCTGATTTCCAGTACACACATATAGGCTTTTCAAATATGATCATCACTTTCGTGACTGACCTAGAATGTTCGTGATATTGCATTCCATATAAACGACCTTTAGAGAATGCGAAAAAGCAATAACGGCTTGGGCTGGGAATGCATGAATGATTGAGGTGCTTTATTGCGCTCGAACGCCTTTGCTTATTGCCGCAACCTTGACTGCATCAGGCTATACATACGTTCCTGGAAAGTCTTGTCAATATGTACATGAATATACAAAGGGTATATTTGTATTCAGCTCCCGATGGCTACATCACCAGACGCGCTAAGCCGATCAGCGGGACTTTAAACTAGATGCTTTGCGCAGTCGGCTGAACCTGTTGCTGACATCTTAAAATAACATCTAGAAAGGAGGCGCCCACCGAATCCTAGATCTATTTTTGATGTGTTTGACGAGTCAATAACTCCTATTTTACTGGCACGCATTCAAAACTGTTTCTATTAAAGAAATGCAACAGAAATTATAGAAAGTATAGAAATAACTGTCGAATGATTTTGAATATTGACGGTATGATTGCAATAAATGAGATATCCTGTTTTTCAACTGTTTTGCTATAACGACTTTTGATTTTTAATTGTTCAGTGAAAGTGTTATATACGCCCGAAGTTTTGATTCCTTTCAAGAAATTCAACTTTCGTTCTTTATAATCTGTTTTACTGTTTTCGAATTCAGTAGGTATAACACATTTCACCATTTTCTCAATGCTCTTTGAGAAAGTAAGATATATTGATCCCTTCCTTCCTGCGCTAATCAATATACACAATGAATACTAAGCTATAACATGTAATTAAAAGGGTGGTCCACCGGATGCGCTCTATCTGGAACAATTAGTGTTTATACAGCTAATAAGAGCTTGTCTATAATGATCTAATAATCCTCTTTTAATTGTAAATGTTGCTTGGCAACTACACGGCAAACGGATGATATGTCACGTCGTATCCATGGAATCCATCTGCTACTTTCTCTTTGTAGGTGGTACAGTTTTTTTTTTGTGTTGCCGCGACAATATGGGTCGGATCCCCTCCCATTTCCAGGTAAATCGCGCATTTCCTTATTTACATTGCATAATATCTCTGTCAACATGGAGATATTTCAAAATGATATAAATAATTATTTAAGGAACGGCGGGCGGCGGGAACGCCCCATCCATAAACAATCTAACTTTACACTTGGATGAGTTAACTGGCGGCAAAATAGCAATGATAATAAATTGAGAAATGATTGAGCGACACTGATGGAGGCTAGCCGCTCGGCCTTGGAGGTGTTCCTAAGCGAACACCGGCCTTGAACAAATGTGCAGTACATGCAGATGTAAGCAAGACGCACTCGGCGCCCTTGGTGCTGGATTGTTAGCCAATGGTAAGGAGGACTTTGTTGTTGCCATTGCAAAAGACTTAGCTTAAGAGAAGCAGCTAGTCCACTTTCACTACAAAAGCTATGGCCAGATTCACTATGTTGCCTCTAACCAATTGTCTATATTACAGCACAACAGATTGAGCAGTCGAGTGACCAAGTTGCTTTTATTTTACGGGCCGATTGTGCTAAAGAGTCGCATTAAAAATGATGACAACCAAGCTTCTTTTTATTACCGTTTCATGCTGTTTTATTGCCATGTCCCATTTTTCGGAAGCACAGAGGGGCTCTTTCAGTAATAGCAAATCTTCAGCTTCTTCTGCTGCTGCAAAAAATAAGGAGCCGGAGCCGAAAGTGTTGGAAGCCAAAGAAGCCCTAAGTGCCAAAGGTGAGTCTTTGCATTGATCTCTACTTCACAATATATATATGTAGAAGTGATTCGTAGAATTCAAAGGTCAATCGTACGTTCGCAAATAATTAGATTTGTCGAAGACCCTAAAAAAGGTAGAACTCTTATATAATAATTGGATTGGCTTATCGACTTTATTTTTAGCAACCGTTGCCGAATGCCAGCAGAATGATATGCTGAATCGGTTACTCCTTCAGCTCCTGGTATCGTCCGTCACTGTAACAACAACTCAAAATCCCTTGGTAGCAAACCTCAATCGGATACTCAACCCGGGTGCAAACAGTGTCCCGTCTTCCCCAGTCCAGCAGCAAACGCAGATCGTAACCACCACCGCCGTCTCGACGGTTACTCAACTGTTTTCCACCGTCCTTTCGGTAAACATGAATCTATTTCAATTATAAATTAGATCAATGCCGAATTACAGTGTTGTTCAATTTAACCTTGATGACATAATAGATTCTCTTCAAGAACTCGAAAATCCCCACTACAATTTATTCTAGCGATGTGGTGGTCGTGACGGAAGTGATCACTCAAACTCTAACGGCGCCTGCCGCTTCCGAGCCCACTGCACTCTTCCGCAGGAAGAGGGATGACGTCCCTGACGAGGACGAGGAAAGCAATCCTGTTCAACCTTCGATTCGTCACGATGATCGAAGTGATGCCGTTCTAATTAGACCCACTGAACCATTGGCGAATGACAGCAGGAGCAGTTCCGTTCTTCACCATCAGGTTGATGAAAGCATTGATCAACAACGCCTGACGAAGGCTCTTAGCCATCCAAAAGTACGTGAGGCGTGGTACAATCTCCTGATGGAACTGGAAAATGTCGTTTGAACTTGAAAATTTCTATAGCGTAACTTTGGAGCAATCAATCATGGAGTGATAGATTGCGTCACATCTCATTTAAAAATACGTGATATTAGCAGCTATTGGTGATCTAATTCTGAAGTGTGTATTGATAGTGACCTTATCCTTATATGTCACGTCTACAGCAACTCTCTCTCTCTTTCACCCCCTTATTACCCTATTTCCTTGTTGTCCATGGTCGTCTGAAGAAAAAAAGTGGATATTATACCTTGATGAGTGAAAGTTGTCTCAGCAACATTTTGTTTCTTTTTCTGTCTTTTTTGTTAGAAGCTTTCACAACTAACATTTAGTGTCTCCAATTTTGGATCAAGAATTGGCTGGAATAAACATGCAAATAAAAGATAAGAAAAATTAGGAAATGGATTGATACAAATGTTTTATTTTTCGATTTTTCAAAGCGCGAACTGTAATAGGAATGAACCAAACGCAATTTGAATACCGCATGCGTAAGACAAAAACACCTCACGGATACAATTGTGGTTGCCGCATACCTACCTTGAGGCTATGCGGTAAACGGCACTTAATCATAATGGAAGAACAGGAAGACAAGTGCGCATCTTGTTATTGTTATCGTTTAAGAAAAAATGGAAACAGTCTTTTAGCTTAACTATCTTAAGATGAATCGAATCTTTCGACGTGGCTATTAGTTGTTTGTGCAACATTTTAAAATCTCCGTATGACATAATACCAATAAAGAATTTTCTCCTTGAAAACAGTTAATATCATAGATTGTTCTTGCATACAAATTTAAGGTGGATTTTCACGGAAAATGCGGGAAATTGGAGTGCCTGCCACGCAATAACTAACCAGAGTGTGAACCCCACTTGAACCAATACACATTCTATGGGGCGACACAGAACGCGCTGTGCCCAAATTATGTAACTGAAAAGTTTTACGGAACTTTGAATAACACTGTGTAATACCCATTGTTTACGGCGGATACTTAAGAGTGCGCTCCTCCGCACTTGTACATTCACTCGCCCAAGAAACTCGCCGAGTGCTGAACACCAACGATAAACTTTTCTTTGAATGGAAAAAGACTTTTAAAGTAGTAGGACGGCAAATAAACGGCAAAACTCAACCAACCAGTGGAGTTTACCAAGTTCTACAAAGATATAAGAAAGTAGTAGGAAGCTTCCTACTCCGTTTCATGTTTTCTTGAAATTCACGTGCAATAAATCTTGTGTAATGAATAATGAAATCAGTGTGATCGGTTCCCATATGATTACACATAAAAATACCTATTAGACTAGATTTTTACTAAAGTAAAACTGTGAACAGTCAAACGGATTTAAAAAGTGTGAACAGTCAAACGGATTTAAAAAGAAATTCCGCTTTATAGTATATAGTTAGTCACCCGCTAGATGGCGAGAAGAAATTGTTTACATTTTAAGCAATTTTTGCTGTCAAATGCCTTCTGCTAGTTCGGCATCTACATTCTCTTCAAGCACGGCCACACGCGGTTGTCCTCCCACGTTTTGTAAATTGTTGAGAGTTTGCTGACTACTGTTTGGTACTTTAGTGAGTTTTTCTTGGTTTTTAAAGAATTCACCCCATAAATTAATCATGTCTGGTGAAACTGGATCCGGCGGTAACAAACGTAAGGCCAAGGACAAAGCCTTTTATATCAAATCTGCAAAGCAAGCAAAGAGATCTGCTGGAGAACTTGGTCCGGGCATGAAAGGCTTTCTTTGCACATCCAATCGGGAGAAAGAAAGTGTTCGGGAAGCTTACAATGTATAATTTCAAATTATTTTGGTTATTTATGATTTCATATAAATCATCTCCATTTTTAATGTTTCAGCTTTTGAATGAACATGCTGATTTACTCTTTGGAACTGAAGCACCTGCTGCTGAAGAAGAAGAAGAAGTGAAGGCCAAATTGGAAATTGAAGATGAGCTATCAAAGGATTTGGCAGATCTCAAACAAGAACATGCTACTCCTATAGCTGAGAGGAGATTTCAGAGTGTTCAGTCAGGAATCAAAGGATGCATTTTCATCAGAACAACAGTAATAAACTGATTAATAATCCTTTACAGTTTTTCACATAGTAAATGGTGTTGTCATTCATCAACTTCACAGGTTGAAGATCCTTCATGTGTTGTGGATTCTATATTGGATAAAATTGAAAAGGACAAGCAGCAAGCCACAAAGTTTCTGCTCAGGATGCTTCCTATTCATGCTACTTGCAAGGTAATCTAATAATGTCAAGCCTTTTCCTAACTTTGGTCCACTTTCTAATTAAATAATTCTGATAT
This sequence comes from Chydorus sphaericus, assembly GCA_030141595.1. NCBI lineage: Eukaryota > Metazoa > Arthropoda > Branchiopoda > Diplostraca > Chydoridae > Chydorus > Chydorus sphaericus. The sequence goes on from CM057930.1 coordinate 10,894,285, forward strand.
TATATATTCACGATAGTCTGTACTTGATGAAATTCTGAAGGCGGTCGTCCCTCTCTTGGAGAAACTGGACAAGTACAAAAACTTTTCCTTGCTTGTCAAGTAAGTTTTTGTGAAATAATAATTATGATAATATTTTCTTTAATTCTCTAACTTATGATTATCTTTTTAAATTGAAGAGTGAGGAACCACAATTACAAGAGCATGGAAATTATCGAACCAGTTGCGGATTTGGTCAAAAAGAAGTATCCGGAGATTGAAGTGAAACTGGACGAACCTGAAGTGAGCATCGTCATCGAAGTTTTAAGGAAAAATACTTGCATCGGCATTGTGAAGAACTACAGTCAACGGGCAAAATACAATCTTGTAGAGTTCGCCGAACGAGTCTCGAAGCCGTGACAAATACACAACTAAAAATTGTATTTCTAATTCACAAAGTATTTTAATTTGATGGCATTTTTATATCAGCGTAGAGATGAGGTGCTTTACTATCGTCACGTATTGCTTTCTTGCAAACCTCTCCTGGTACGACGCGTGCCATATTGTCTGGTCCCAGTTTATAGACAGCTTTCAGCAGAGGATTGTCTACTTTACTCTCTTTCTTTATCAATTCCTGCATATGAAATATTTTGCATAAATACTTATTTGGAAGGGAAATGGTCTCAATTTGAACTTACTTTGAGTAGAGGTGGGAATTCAAGAAATTCTGGAACTGGTGTTTTCATTGATTCAACTACTTCTGGTGCTAGCACTTTGCTAGTATAGAATTCCTCTTCATCTTTGGGAACCAGTTTGAAATCATTCTTGTAGGCTGTCTTACTCAATTCATATTCCCCGAAAGACCTCCCTCTAAACACCTTATCAACCCACACTCGGCCAAATTTGTTTTCCTGTCAAAGAAAAGCATAATGAAATATGAAATAAATTATTTTGAATTAATTATCAAATTTACCTCATCCATGAGGGGTTCCGCCCGGAGAATTCTCACAAAGGAGACTTCAGGGTATCTTTCAAACTTGCTCCTCACTAGAATCCTGCCAACTCCAAAGTTTTTCAAGTTACCCACAATCTCCCACAGGGTTTTCCCGAGATAGAAATTCCTTCTGCCGATGTAAACGTAAGGCATCGTTGAAATTTGATTCGAGCAGTATTAACTAATTAATTATGGAGTTTAACTATTAAGACACTGCAAAACAGCAACAAAAAGAAAGAAAATCGCAGAGCTACAGAGCCACTCGGCGTGAGGAGATCGGTAAATAGTCGTCTGCTACAATTTGAAGTTGATAAATGGGAAAACTTAGAAGCTGCGCTAAAATAAAAATAATTACAGTATGCCTTTTGCTTTATTACGATTATTACTTTTTTATGTTCTGTAATTCTGTATTTGTCTGTTTAATATAGCACGAATTAAGAATAATGTAATACTTGTAAAAATGATTTTAGATATAATTTGTAATTGAAGACTTCCAATGTGTCCTCAATTAAATATATATAAATATCAATTTACTATTCTACTAGCATTGCTTTAAAAGATGTACAACACGGCCGGTATTCGTGCTCGTACGCCTCTCTTCTCATTAGACACCGGCTTGATGACTTTAGAATAATAATGCGAAATTTCAAATAAATGAGCAAACAGGGTCGTGTTGTATTCTGCCATTCTCACAATAATCCTTTATTTAACTGCTTTTATGTGTACATCATCGTCGTCGGACCAACAACAACCGAAGCTGTAGTAACAGCTAAAATAGGCTCATCATTGATAACCATCTCATTACTGTCGAAATTCAAAATACTGGATTCTGCTTCAACAACAATAGCATCGAAAAATGGAGGTAGTACATTGCTAACAACATGAATTGCACCGTTGGCCGCATTTATGTCTGGTTCGATGATTACAGCGTTAACAATTCTAGCTTTTTCTCTATGGGAAAGCAATTCCAAAGATTGATTCATCCCTTGACTGTAAACTGTTCCCGATAGAACGTGATTTTGTAGAACTCTTTTCAACTCGTCCGGCTTGGAGAATAACGAGAAAATAGTTCCTTCCGGTAAAGCTTTGAAAGCTGCGTTATTCGGAGCAAGGAAAGTAAATGGACCCTCTATTACATACATTGGAAAAAAAATTATTTTAGTATCGAATAGCTATAAAGAGACGCTTATACTTGATTGGAACGAGGCAGTCAATCCCGTAAACTGAAGTGCTGTCAAAAGAATTGAAAACTCTTTTCTCCGTTGAAGTACTTGAATTATGTCAGAAGGCTCGCAGATGAGTACTTTATCAATAACATAAATGACTCCGTTATTTGCTATCAGCATTTTAATTTTTAGAGCACCATTGACGGTCATTTTCTATATCAAATAATGTTAAATATATCCGATGTATGAATTAAATTTTATGTACCGATTCGTAGATGTTGATTCTTAGTGTATCGCCAGATAGGGTATTTGGAGTTATATCGTTGTTGATTTCAGTGAGCGGCAACGCGGATTCTATTACGTGATAACTGAGAACTTCTTTAAGAAGTACTTTATCGGCAGTAAAATTAAGGGCATCTTCCGATCCGAATGCATCATTCGATGGAGCGAAAACTGTAAATGGCCCAGACTTTGACAAAATATCATCTAGACCAGTTTTTAAAAGTAAATTGGAGAAAATGGTCAGCCCATTCAGTTTTAAAGCAGTCAGTATGCTTTCCTGTGTGTACATTCAAATTGTTCATTAAGAAATTTAAGAGAGAGTTGCCATTTCAAAGTATAAATACCGAATTTTTAGGAACAATCGGAGCAAAGGAAACAGAAGCGGAACATTCCGATGTGTGCTGGTGCGGAAGATTTGTAATCGACGTAGGATTTGCAGAAATGAGAGCAACGATCTCCAAGGATCCAAAAAAGAAAACTAAGAAATATACTCCAGATAATTTCAGCATCCTTACCATTCGAATTTTCGTTTTATTCTGCATCTACTGGCTCTTAGTTTCGCATCTTAAATAGGAGCTAGAATTGGTACATTGGTTGCATCTCACATGCTCGATTATTTAAAGAGGTGATGATGACAATCTGTCGAAGAAACAATTAGCCTATCTGCTTTCTCTTTCTTTTTTTGACCAGCCAAACGTAAATTTACCTACGTTCACTATTTCACGAGATTTTCTTGTGTAGATAATATGTTCGTATATATTTTATTTTGAAAGATATCTTGGCGAGCACATCGGTTGCATAGGTAAGTACGCAACAACATATTTGAAATTCAATTAGTTCAAAAATAGTTTTTGACTTTCCAAATTTCACTGATTTATTTTCAATAAGGTATTATAGCGAATTTTAAGAATCATCAGATGTTAGCGCAATTTATACTGAAGGGAATTTCTAAAAAAAAAACTTGATTCAACTCCATTTTCAACTTCTCATGCATTATTATATTTTTAAATAGAATGGACGAAATAAGGCATAATCTTAATTAAGGATAAATGCCACTTCTATAATCTCCATTGAATCAATAAATAACTATAATATATTTTTTTAAATGCCAGTTTTAGCTAACTTTTTTATAAAAACGAATGATGTAAAAGTATTAAGAATTGTATTTCATTCAATACTACATGCCACGATTAACGCATAACGCACATGCTTATACAGCATAAAAAAAAACTTAATGAACTACGCTGAAAAAAAGTTCGGACAACGATATGCAAAGATGTGAGAAAATAGAACGGTGATGAGCAGCTTAGATGACACGGTCAATGACGTGGACGACACCGTTGGATGCGGAGATGTCGGCCTCGATCACTTTAGCATCAGAGATCTTCACTCCATCTAATCAATTATTTAAAAAAAAGTTAGTTTCCATAATTGAAAATGCAATATTATAGAAGATTATTTTAGTATTTACCTCTTTGATTAACAAGGACGGGGACAGAGCCACCTCGAGCGAGGTTTATCTTTCCATTGGAGAGGCCCCGACTGTAAGCAGTGCCTCCCAAAACATGACTGAGTAACGTTTTCTTAAGTTCTGCTGGATTGGCAACGAGCGAATCGAGAGCACCAGCTGGAAGGGCTTTGAATGCCTCATCATTAGGAGCCAACAGAGTGAATGGTCCATCTGAAATCATCCATACATTTAATGAAAACTTATTCAAAATGATAAGCACATCAGTTAAACTCTTACCAGATTCAAGTGTCTTGTCTAAGCCAGTAGTCTTAAGAGCGGAAAGAAGAGTAGTGAATCCTCCCTTCTTCTCAAGGAGTTTGGGGATATCCACGTTGTTATCCCCAGGAATAATAACTTTATCGATCACGTGAATGACTCCGTTGCTGGCTTCGAGTGTTTTCAATCGGAAGCGCTCCATTGACTGTCACCTTAGAGCCGTAAACGTTGAGTCTGAGCTGGCGACAGCTGATGGACTTTGTGGTCAGATCGTTCTTCACCGCAGATGCAGGGAACGGCGGAATCAACAACGTGATCAAGAAGGACTCGTTTCAGTAAACTGACGTCCATCAAAAGAGATTTAAGAGTGGCAGGATCGATGGCATCGAAAGCAGCATTAGTGGGGGCGAATACGGTGAAAGGACCCGGACCGGAGAGGGTCTCAGCTAAGCCAGCTTTGACCACCAAATCCACCAAAGTGGTTTGTCCGTTTTCGGTCAACAGTTTTGGAATGTTCTTTACCTCTGCAGGAGCCTATTGAAATATTATGAATTAAAAGAATGAATATGATTTTTATTTGATTAATTGACTTACGGAAGCGGAATCTTTTTGGGTGACTTTAAGGAGATTCTGGAAGGATCACTGAATTGACAACATGGATGACTCCATTGGATGCATAAATATCGGCCTCCGTGACTTGGGCACTACCGATTTTCACTCCACCTTCATCATAAAACCGTAATGAATCAAAGTCAATTTATAAATATAAAATTAGGATCACTTACGGGATGATACGTCAACTGGAACCTTGCCTCCACCAACGACTTCTACATCTCCAGAAGGAGGAAGTCCTCGGCTGTAAACGGTGCCGGATGCGACATGATTTAGCAGCACTTTCTTCAATTCCTCGGGATTAGAGATGAGAGAGTCTAATGCGCCGGCCGGTAGGGCTTTAAAAGCCGTGTCCGTTGGAGCGAAAAGAGTGAACGGACCAGCTAGATTGATTAAATTTAAATGACATCAGTCTGTTCTAAATTAATTTTAATTAAAATTTTATTAGGCTTACTAGATTTGATAGTGTCTTTCAATCCAGCGACTTTGAGAGCTGTCAAAAGAGTAGAGAATTCTCCCGTCTTTTCCAGAACTTCAGCGATGTCGCGCTCCTTATCGTCGGGAACTAGTACTTTGTCGATGGAGTAAATGATTCCGTTGCTCGCTTCCAATGATTTCAATCTCAGTGCTCCGTTGATTGTAACGTCCTTTTAAATCAAACTATTTTCAAAAACTTCGATAAATGCTGGATAGTTGAGTGAGATATATACCTTTCCGTAAGTGTTGATGCGGAAGGCTATCTCCGGCCAGGGTTTTAGGTGTAGCCTCACTCTTAACGGAAGCCGGAGAAATTTCTGATCCAACAACATGATGAGTCAAAACTCTTTTTAGTAAGTTAACGTCCATTTGGAGGGCCTTGAGAGTTGATACATCAACATTGGATGAACGCTTCATTCGTCGGGGCGAAAACAGTGAAGGGACCAGGCCCAGAGAGAGCCTCAGCTAGTTCGGCTTTGACGACCATATCAACTAAGGTACTGAAACCATTTTGGGACAATACGGCTGGAATATTGCCGATCACCTATTTAAGAATAATAAATAGATATTTTATATAAGTAATTATATAATTTAGAAAAAAAAAAAAAAAACGGACTTACGGACGAGCTTACGGGTTCTGCGGCTTTAGTCTCTGGCAAAATGACCTCATCAACGACATGAATTACACCATTTGTTGCATAAATATCGGCCTCTGTGACTTTAGCTTTGTTTATAGATACTCCACCTAAAGAAATATGCAGTATTCAATGAAAACTGAACCTTTAAATGTAAAAAAACTAAAAAAAACTTACGAGTAGAGACGAGGACTTTGACTTTGTCACCACCAACAACTTCAACATCAGCAGTTGTTGGAAGCCCTCGACTGTAAACAGTGCCAGACACAACGTGGTTCAATAGAACCTTTTTCAACTTGTCCGGATCGGCAATTAGTGAGTCAAGAGCGCCGGCCGGAAGAGCTTTGAAAGCCGCATCCGTTGGAGCAAAGAGAGTAAACGGTCCAGCTGTACAATGATTGAAATAGATTTAGATCATAAAGACGCGGTTTAAAGATTAAAATCGCTTACCAGACTTGACAGTGTCAGTCAATCCGGCTACTTTAATGGCAGTCAGAAGAGTGGAAAACTCTTTCTTCTTTTCCAGAACTTGAGCGATGTCACTCTCTGCTTCAGGTGGGATGATGACTTTATCGATGACGTAGACGATGCCGTTTGTTGTTTCTAAAGTCTTTACTCTTAGCGCTCCATTCACAGTGACGTCCTATATTGAATTAAAACAAATTTATATACCATCTTTTATTGAAAAATACGGATTACATACATTTCCGTAGACGTTGATGCGGAGGCTCTCTCCTGCAAGAGTTTTCGGGGTCAGCTCACTCTTGATGTCAGCCGATGGAAGCGCGGACCGCGACGACGTGATAGGTGAGCACTCGCTTCAGCAGATTGACATCCATCTGTACTGCTTTGAGTGTGGCAGGATCAAGTTCGCCAAAAGCCTCGTTCGTCGGTGCGAAAACGGTAAACGGACCGGCTCCAGAGAGCGCCTCAGCCAGACCTGGCTTTAGTGACCAAATCGACTAATGTAGTTAGACCATTTTGGGTCAAAACTGTAGGTATGTTACCAGCCTATTACATATATAAATGTTATAACATTAAATATCTTTGAATTTAAATATGATGGAAATATTTACCGCTTTGAGAGCATTTGGTTTCGCCGAGTAAGGAAGGGCCAAACCGGCGGCGACCAGCAGGGTCAGTAAAGCGAAAGAGAGACGCATCTTCTAGGAAGATTCGTTCAAACTGAACGTGCGGGCCGGTAAGAGCGCGGCCCTTATATACTGGCTTTAGTGGAACAAAGGAACACGGAGATGCCATGTAAAGGAAGGAAGCGCTGCATCTTCACTCTCACTTAGAAGCGGAGAGTGGAGAAGCCGCTCCGAGTTGGCTCTTTCAGGAATACCCGCCTACCAGCTTATATAACTTTTTAAATTATTTTTTACATATTATACATCCTTGAAAGAAAGAAACTTTTTATATGTTAATGCAGCCAAATACGATCTTATTTGCCGAAATAGGAGTTGGAACAAAGTGGTTACATAAGTTTCTTCCTAAAATTCTGGAATGAAAAATAAGAGGACTATAACCTTTGTGTTAAATACATTAAAATATTGAAGAGTTGACCGCGACCTTGAGCTCCGTTTCCCTATTCGAGTTTTTCTTTATGTATGTATACGGTCTCTATGAAGAGTTGCTATGTAAATGGTCTAGGAATTTAAGAGGAAAGTTTTCCCTTTTAATTTTTTTTTCTTTGTTGGTTAGCACCCCTCGGAAAGATTTTCACTTTTCAAGGTTGTGAATGCTCCACAGGTTACATCCGTTCATATATATATATACAGCATCACGTCCTTTTCAAAAAGAAAACAATAACAAGTTAAAGGGATGAGTTCCAAATTTGGTGATATAGCGCTTCCTTGGAAAGTTCGATACAGCAGCGGATATCCCTTGACAGTATGTTCGTATTACAACATCATTTGCAGAGTGACAAATTCTTTATTTGCAACACATTGAGAGAGCTAGAAATTTCTCAACAAAAAGATATATTACTGACAAGTATCATCATGTGGATGGCTTCTTATTATTTTAATGAGAAAAATCATCAACTTTCTCTTCGTCCATTTCCCTATCGTCTCTCCTGATTTTTTCATCCCTGCTGCTTTCAAATCTCTCTTATTCTCGTATAATAAGACGAATGTACGCGTATCCAATCGACTCGAATTTTCTCTAACCTTTGAAAAGAACATATAACGAGCTCAAAAAAGCAATAAGTACCGTCCATAAACCAAGAAAACAAGTTGTGTATTATACCATATTTTAAAAGAAATTAGTATAATATAGCCCTATTCACAGCCCAATAAATTTGAAATTTTTATTTCAAAAGGTTAAGACGACTCATCCCATCCATGCTAGAAAATAAAGGATCCTGAAGTCGACGAGAAGATCCTGATGGTAGCGCAAAGAAAGGTGGTAGACCGACGCTTGGCAACAGGATCGAATCCACTTTGTGGATCACACCATTCGATGCCGGGATATTAGCTTTCACAATCAGGGCGTTATTGACCGCCAATATTCCTAGAATGAAACATGTACTGTACTCTTTTGAAAATGTAGAAGTTAATGAGAGAACAAGAGACTAACCAGGTCCCGTTTGGATAGCCATGTTACCGCCACTAATAGACGGCATGTTTCTCACTCGGGCTAGGTCATCACTGGACACAGCATCGGGTAAAACATGATTGAGTAAGAGTCCTCTTAATTCTACAGGATTTGCAAAGAGTCTTTCAAGAACGCCGGGCGGCAGTGCAGCAAAAGCGGCATCCGTTGGAGCGAAAACCGTCAGCGGTTGATTTGTCTCTCCTATAAGAAATTTGTCGCTTTTACTTTCCCAACAAACCTGTTAAGAATAAAAATAACTTATACGGTTCTGGGAAAGAATAGAACGCAATCCAGAGGTTTTTATAGCTGTCCCCAATGTAATTAATCCTTCCTGCAACTGGTAGATATCCAAGACCGTGACGATATCGTCCATGAAAGCTCGGTTTATAATGTGAATAATTCCGTTTCTAGCTCGGATCGTTTCAATAATCGATGCTCCCTCGATAGATCCTCCATCTATAGTCACGGTCTATGATCCAAAAATATTCTTTTGAACATGATTATTCATCACTGGAAGAAGGTTAATTGTATGTTACATTATTGTCTTTCGTCACTCGAACTTGAAGACGATCTCCATCTAAAGTCTGCAGGTTCAGACCCTGCTTAAGGGCGGTGGCAGGTACAAGCTCCGATTCGACGACGTGATGAGCTACCAGACGCTGCAGGCGGTCGATATCTCTTGTAACCGATCGAAGGACGGCGGGGCCCAATCGGCCGAGTGCTTCGTTGCTAGGAGCGAATAATGTGAACGGCCCTGGTCCAGAAAGTGCATCTTCCAACCCTGATTTGAAAACTAGTTCGGCAAATATTGAAGTTCGAGGATTGCGAACTAAAACTTCTGGGATACTATTCTAAAAAAATAATTATGAGTTAATCCAGATGAGTTACATGTAATTAGAAGTAAGTCAGACAAATTACTACCTGCAGAAGCGCTAAAGGATTTACCAGCGGAGAAGTGGCAGAAGAGATGAAGGGAAATTGTTGAAATTGAATCACTAAATCTTCAATTTCTGATAACCCATCTTCTGAATTAATCTCCTTGTCAGCTTCTGGTTCAACTTCTAAAGGAGCAAGGGACCCGATCTCAGCTGCTACAACAACCGAGACACAAGCAAATAACAATATCACCTTTAAAAGAAGTGACTGATACATCATGATTATCGCAAACTACTGAGAGTTTGACTACCTCGTTCAAACGTGAAAACAGCTTTTATAGCCTGGAAGAAAGGCGGCCTTTACCGGATGACTTGATGAAATTCACAAATCAGAGTGAAAAGGAATTTTGATAACATAAAAATTCTTCTTCAAATTTGTAATATAAAGATGACAACCTAGTCCTATCATTTTATAATAAAACTTCCTTTAAGGTAATGAAATTAGATGTTTAAGTATAAAAAAATAATTTCTACTAGTAAATACCGTAAAAGAGTGAAAACGTATTGATCAAGAGATAAAAATCAAAAGTTTCCACTGTCGATTGTGTAATATAATTTTTTTAATGTCTCTACATATATGTAGATCAAGGTATTTCCAAATCATTCAACCATGTGTAACTTTGACTAGCAGTATTTTAAGTGAGCTTGATATTCACATTCTTTAGCGTGCCGTTCTGCACGTTGCGCTTCTCAACAACTTATAGAATACCGTGCCATTTTCGTTTTTCTATATATATTATAGGTCTAATAATATTGGTCTAAAATTCCTTGTGTTGACCTCGTATATGCGATATTGAAATCATAACACCGTGAAGAAACCGAAGATATTATTTGGGAATACACTTGGTCCGATTTCATAAAAAAAAAAATTGTTGAATTTAGTTTAAAACTAAATAATTTTTTTTATTCTTAAGGAGTTTATAAACAAACTAGAAATATAACTAATTAATTGAAATAATAATTTTTAAAAACTACATAATTTAAGAGCGCAATTTTTTTCAACCAATGTTAAGAAAGAAGATTGAAGGGCGAACTACCCGATGTCGGGAGAAGGCAGTAGCACAGCGTCAATTACGTGAACCACGCCGTTAACAGCGGAGATATCAGCTTCTTCAATTTTGGTCATTCCAATTTTTACTCTTCCTACAATAACAGTCATTATAGTATTTCGAGAAATTTAGACGACAAAATTTTCACCGGAAGATTCCGTCAAAACTGGAAAGCTGCTTCCGCTAAGAACTGGAATAGTAGATGGCAAGCCAAGACTGTAAAAGGTTCCCGCAACGACGTGATTTAGAATTATTTTCTTCAACTCTTCTGGATTTTTAAAGAGTTGGTTTAAAGCACCAGGTGGCAAACGTTGAAAAGCAATGTTGCTCGGTGCAAAGAGTGTGAAAGGGCCCTCTTTACCTTCGGTTTTTTTTTTTTAAGTAGCCTTTTTAGATGTGAAATTAAAGGAATAAACCTTACAAACATACTAGACGTGAAAGTAGAAGCTAATCCAGAGATTTCAATAGCTTGCAGTAAAACGGTGAATCCTTTCTTTTGCAGAATTTCGAAGATGTTAAGACCCTGTTCCCATTTCAAAATTTGGTCGATTGGATAAATTACGCCATTGCTTGCAATCAAGGGAGCATCGTTTCTTAATAAAACTCCGTTAGCGGTCGTGATCTGCGCGTAAATATGTTTTGAAATTTAGAAATGAATCGATTGTTTTTTTGTTTTTTTTTTTAATTACCTTTCCGTATTTATTGATACGGATGTTTTCACGTGCCAGATTAGCAGTAGTCATTTCATTCTTTAGTGACGAAGGGGTCAATGCGGAATTTACGATGTGGTAGGCCAAGAGTCGCTTGAGCTCTTCGGGGTTGTAAGAGCGGAGCACCTCGAGTGTGCCCGGAATCAAGTCGTTAAAAGCTGCATTCGTCGGAGCGAACACGGTGAATGAACCGGGACGAGATAGTAAATTTGAAAGACCGAATTCTGTAGCCAAATCGATCAATGTAGTGAAACCGTTCTCTGACAAGCAAGTTAAGATATTGCCCCTCTAAAAAAATATTCGATTATTTTACGCACATAAAAAAAAAACTTGAAAATAATTACCAAGCCAATTTCCGGAACGAGTTTATTAGCCGACGTGATAGTAATTAAGCATATCAATAGTAATGTAAACATCTTGATGAATACTCGATGGTTGAAGTAGATCTGAGCCAAGTGCCTTTTACCGAGTCTTTTTATAAGGTATTGTCAACTAGGTCATCAACCAGTAAATTATATCTAATTCTTCGAACTGTTTTTGTTTCTTACAGCCTATAATTCGATTAGAAGAAGCCAAGAAAGATAACAGTAGGTACAACTTGTTTGAAATAGTATATGTGTGTATTGGTAGTATACGACACTTGAGATCGCAAGCAATGCATTCACCAATATATATAGTAGTCATTTTCACGGAGGTCAGAACATGTCAGGATGTCACGCTCTCTTTTAGCCCAGTAAAGGAGAGAAGAAAAATAAACAGCTACTCTCATATAAAGTCATTTCAAAGTCCTATAGGAACTAGCATGCAGTGATTAAAAGTATTCATATACATACAAAATCGAATAATTATTTTGTTGCTATAATTCATCTACAAGATAAGACACTCGAGCATCATGCTTCTTTAGAGCTAGTAAAAATTTCCGGGCATATCTCATCCAACAAAGTGTCGAATAACATATAAGACAACTGTGAAAGAGAAAATTAAAAGAGTATTAGTTAAAAAATTTTTATTTTTATAACTTTTAGAATGAATACCTGTTTATTGAGAACAGGCACTTGGAGGCACTGGAACACCATTTCACATCTACTTTCTATAGGCTGAGCGCCCACCATCTTTTTCGCCCACAAAGGGATAGCATCTGTGATTGCCTTCCAAGCGGCGTGCTTCCTCTCAATTTCACGCACGCTATCGGGTGGCTTGTCATCCAATAATTTCGCTATAAAAACATTTTTGGATAAAAAGATGTAAAATATAGAAAATATTTATTTTTTCTACCTTGAAGTAATTTTATCGCCAAAGTAATCTTTTGGGGTTTCAGCGTGTTGGCAAGTTTATTCTTGGCGTACTTTCGGACAAAATAATCAAATTGAATACTAATTAAACCACCAAGTCCGACTAGTATGTTGTACACCATACTTGGAAGCGCTAAAATCTTCCATGCTAATAAAAAATTTGAAATGTATTATGTAAATTTACAAACAGAAAAGAAATTAACTGGAAATAAGATGATGATTACCTGCATACAGTAAGCACTCATAGGGTCCCTCCAACATTACGAGATGCACCATCCGAGGAAGCTTTTGATTAGATTTGTTATCATTGTCGACTGATAAGTAGCTTTTAGCATTATCCTGGAAAATCGGATGAGGTGGTTGGATAACTGGAACAGACACTTCATTAGCAGACGGATCTCGAACTTCCATTTTACTGTTTTAAGATATCAATCATTACTGATGGCTTTTAATGATCTAAAAATATGATCTAACCTAGGACGTGGTTTGGGTGGTTCTGTAGAGGCGATAAACGTTTGAAGAAAACTTTCCAAGTGTTGACCGCGCTCTTTGCGCAACTTGAGAGGAACAGTTCTCATCATTCTTCCGAGTCCCAGATCCGGTAACAAGTTGGAACCCATCAAGGATCCATCACCCACAGCTTGACATGCGGATAGATCCGATAAAGTCAAAAAGGAAAATATCAGATCGCTCCCTTTCAATGCGGGCTGTTGTAAAAGTGTTCGAAGAAAAGATTCAAATTCCTTAAGTAATTTAAACAAAAGAAAATGTTAGTATTTTTTAAAGAATGGAAATGTTCAAGATGTTTGTAATACATACAGGCCGGACGCTTTGTAAGAATTCCGCATTCCGTGTCCCAAACATTTTCTTTGCTGGGAGCCGTATGTCGACAAACTCACCGTGAAATTCCGTCAGCTTGCTTTCTAAGTGGTAAAATTCTGTATAAGTGCGCACTACAGACCAGTGGTACTCTTCAGGATCGTCCTCAGGCCGTAGATCGATCCTCTGGATGTCCACTTCGAAAGCCCAGATGGATTTGCCCGCGGAATCGACGGCAGTCACTACTTTTGGGATGCAGGCTCTCCAAGCTGTCAGATCCCTGCCACAGACGGGAATCATATCCGTGTAAGCACTGCAAAAAATAGATATAAATTATTAATATCTTCTAAAACAAAAGAAAAAAGAAACAAGCTATACCCTGTGCTGTCTTGCTCAGTGTCTAGGTCATCGGCAATGAAATCAGCCTCTGTCAGATCAATTCCTGTGTCGTAATTGGCATCTTCTTCTGGGGCGGAGGAAGGATTCCCCAATAAACGTCCATCGGCAAGCCAACTGGGTCGCAAAGCAAGGCGTAATTTTCTACCCCAACCGGCTACAACGTTCTCGCCTTTTTTCCTATAAAATTAAATTTAAAAATACACTTACTTAAACTAAACTGAGTTGTAAGGCACATTCATTAATGTAATGTTATACTTTTTGCTCTTGGAAGCTCCGCCAGACTGTTGCGCACCACTCACAAGTAAATAAAACTGATAGGAAGATTAATTTAAGATAAATATTCAAAGTTCTGTAATAGGTATAAATAATTTACTTCGGGACTACGGTAAAACCGTGGTATCAACTTCTGTTCCAGTATGTCCATTACGTGATCGTAAGCTTTGAAAAGTGTTGGGCTTGTTCTCAACTGAACGATATGCTCTGGCTCGGAAGAGACTATGACTTCCATCTGATTTCGCAATGCTTCGTCAAATCCGATGCAGTCGGATGATTTTGGGCAGAAATATATTTCGTTCATTTTCTGTCCCATGAGTTGCAGCCTCTTCATTTGCTCACTATTGAGATCTGGGTTAAGCAATTTTTCGTTGAATTCGTCTAGAATTAAAAATAAAGGAAGAAAAAATTAGCTGGAAATATTCTTAAAATAAACTGATAAGATTATCCCGTACCGACGGCAAAAGAAAATTGGAGGTACTTGAGAGTGTGCTCTCGCTTCAAAAACTGCATGAGTTGATATAAATGTGGGGTATTCTTCAAAATGGAAGAAAGAGACGGGTATAGACTCTGAAAAGTAAATAAATATATTAGAAATCTTGTTGCGTTTATAGCTAGCAATATTCGAGTATATAACCATTTCAGAAGGTTTTGGTGGGACATAGCTGGAAAACTCTTTTAAGGCAGGGACCAATCGATCGAATCTGGAATCAGATATCTTAGAAATGATCTCATTTTCATCAAGCCACAAGATGATAAGGTGATTGATGTTATCAGGATCGGCAATTGCATCCATAGCATTCTGGAAAATCTGGCAGCTCAACAGCTCTCGCAATAACACGGTCAACAATCTATAATGAAACATGATAGGAATAATAGGCTTTGTCGTAGCTATTCTCAAAATATGGATGCATACTTGCTAGTTTTCAACTGAATTGGAAGGATGTGTTGAAGAAGCTGATCTGAGCAGTGCCTCAAATAGGATTCTTCCGCCCTCCTGCTTTCCAGAGCTGGATGAAGACGGGTCCCAAAGCAGGACAAAATAAACCGTTCCATTTCCCTGGAACTGCTGCACTGGAGCCCAGTACAGTAACAGTCTAGATGCCATATGAATAAGGGCACTACTTTATTCACAATTATCCTTGAAAGATCAACCTAAGAAAATGGCCAAAATGTATATTATTTCATATATTTCCAAAAGAAATATGTATGTACCTTTTGGACTAGTTCTAACAACCGGATAACAACAAACTTCAGAGCATGCTGCAATTCAGCAACAAAATACTCTTCTTTACTCTCAAAGGAAGACTGCCATTTAATTACGAATTTCTCCAGCACACCATTCAAAAACTAGATATGAAGAATTAAAATATATTATTATAAGTGTTAACTGCTTATTTATTAAATTCTTACAGATTCAAGAGAAGCATCAATTTCTGCATTTATGAGGGCTCCTTCATGTAGAAAGTAAGGTTGTGGTGCTTGTGATAAAACATCTTGATGGGTCTTGGAATCGGTTGCTGGTAACGGAAAATCACCGAATGGACCAAAGAATAATTCTTTGAAGTAAATGATTAGAACAGGTAACTGAAATGCAGCCAGAGAGGCTAGGAAAACAAATATCCCAACTGTACAACTGCATTAATAAAGAGTGAATGTCATTATATCAATAATTCTATTAGATGGTATCACATCTTATGGGTTAAGGGGAGTATCTTACCCATAAGCTAAGCTGTAACAAACTGTTGCAACGCCTATAACAACTTTGAAACCAAGTCGAATTTTCTTGGAGTCCAATTCTGATATCCACTTTGCTTTATGATTTATTCTGCTCCACATTTTCACACCTATTACATGAACCATTTCTCTGTCATTGTCCAAATGATTTTTGGTACTCAAAGACAGTTCAAAGGAAAAAAGAAATCTGTAACACCTTCTACTGATTTTCAACGGAATCGAGAAGAAGACGTCAACAAATTCTTCGCAGAGACTGGCGAGCGGCAGCCGTCCAGCTGACGTATCTTGAAAGTTTGAATATCGTCTGCTATTTTGATTGTTTATTTTCTGTTTCTTCAGTTGGCAACGCCGCTTAAAAGGCGCTGAATTCGAAATCTCATTCGTTGCTATAAACAATTTGGGGTATGTTAATCCAAATCAATAATGTAGGTCTGTTGCTGAAATCTAATCACATACGGTTCTTGACGTTCTGACCCACATCCTTTCTGGCCTGTTGTTTTGAACATTGTATTTTTTTGTTAACCCTTTCCCCTTCATGAAACCATCATATGGACTGAATTGTGGACCATAGTGTTTCTTTTTCTTGATCTGGTGATGACGCAATATTCTTACAGCCCAAGTAGATAGAAACCTTTAATTGTAAACCTGCCATACAGTACCTGGATGAATGAATGATTATGATGAAATTTGTAAAGTCAATAACTATTTATACATTTATGAAATGATACAAGGCTGTCCTCGTGTTAAAAGGGCGGAGTGCAGGCTTATAATTATAAATTTTACCCACTTCTCCATTATTAATATCTAATATTGTCCATAGGTGCAATGGTGTTTTTTTAATTTCTCATCGACCCAGTTCAAGTTTATTC
This sequence comes from Chydorus sphaericus, assembly GCA_030141595.1. Lineage (NCBI taxonomy): Eukaryota > Metazoa > Arthropoda > Branchiopoda > Diplostraca > Chydoridae > Chydorus > Chydorus sphaericus. The sequence continues at coordinate 10,910,834 of CM057930.1, forward strand.
GATAGCATATTATGCCACCATCTAACTATAACGCCAAATTACCGCCATTTCATTTGAATATATAAACTTATATTCAATATAATTAGGTCGATCTACAGAGAATACACACTTGGAAGTAAGAAAACGAGTTTTGATACAATATATTTTTTTATACAAAACAGTCCCGTTATTCGTGAAAATCAAGTTGAGAAAAAAATTAAACTGTGCAGGAAGATTCTGTGACTTTTGAGTAGGTACTGCGATCGGTCTTGGTCACACCTTACAAGCACAAGAGCAGAAGAAAATAAAGGATAGGTCTACATTATACGTCAAACTAGAAAAAAGTAAGGTCCCATCTTAGCCAATAAGTCAATATCTAGTCTGAGACGTCTCTTATTATGTATGTATCTTTTTTTTAGATTCCGCTTTGCAATTAATCATGAACAGATTAATTGTAAGTTCGATCCTCTTAATTTACTTTTTTGTGTCAGTTTCACATTCACAGCCAGTAGAATCTGAATATGACTTGGAATCAGCGCGGAATTTCTTATCGTTTCCTCCTGCTAGTGCGGCAGAATCAAGAATATTATTTATCAGACCTACTTTGCTTCTTCTTTCCTCTATATTTCTGATACCTTTAACTCTGATATTTCTGATCCCACTCGGTCTGCTCGCCCTGGTCGGAATTATCACGCCTACGACCGGTACGGCGCTTTTCGGGAAGAGGAAACGATCGGCTCGGGATCTATTCGACCAACTGAATAACGATGAAAATCGGCTAGTTATTGGGATATGGAGAAGAACGGGCACCAACAAAGTCGGAAGTCACAACTATTACAATCTTCAAAGCTCGAAGCCTATTTAAATGGTTTCCTTACTGCCCTCGAGGACGGATTTTTCGGACCGGAATCATCCCCGTCATAACATTATTTTTTTTTAATCTGTACCAATATTTATTCTAAATTTTAATGACTTAAATGTTTTAATAAATTATTTGTAGAATTCCCACAGTCTTTTTCTCTTTTTCGATCGATGATGCAAGCGTATTGAAAATTTAGGATAGCCTAAATCTAAATCTAATTTATTTTTTACAAAAAAGGGTAGAGGAGATTCAGATCCACGGACTGAGAGCAAAACAAGTTAGTTATCGAATCTGTCACCGGGAAATATAACGGGTTTGCAGCTCGTATAGATTACGGAAAGTATAGCTACACCAAAAGTTGTGTACGGTATCTATAAAAGTGATCTTTAATTAAACACTAATATCCTCGATACCTGGATTTTGGTGAATTATAAGGAAATGAGAGGAAATACTGCTTAAATTAATAAATACTGAAAGCTAAGTCCGGACACTTATTAACTAATTATTTTAAGCAGGAATACCGTAATTTATTTGGTTTATCGAACTCAGTCCGTTCGGCTACTGCGTCATATTAATACACGAAGCGAGTTTTCAATAATCGATGTAAAATCTATTCCGTAATCTTTTTAGTGGGCGATGCTGCTGCTGGTTGCTTTAAGTGACCCTCTTATGTACTCAAGCACTAATGGTTTCCCTTAACTTTCCGGTTAGTACTTGTCGCCCATCAATATATGTTATGATGGACTACACCCAAGTTATATCAGGAAGCAGCAAGATTGTTCAAACGATTGAACTACCAAGCTTCAGTCATTTTTTAAATAAACGCCTTGTTGAAATTTGCTGAGCATCAGTTCAATTTAAGGATCAATCTAAACCACTCGTCCATCGAAGCATCTCATCTCAGTTGAAGTATGAAGATTAAATCTAAAGTAATATCATTAAAAAATTATTTAACTTACTTTTTCCGAATAGAATGAATCAAGAAAAGTTACTGTGTATCATTATTTGCATGACATTCTTTTTAACGAGATGATGTCTACGCGAAAGAGAAACATGGTTTGTTAGAATCCAAACTTAAAGAATTGTTTCCTGTTATCACAATCCCAGTTGAATCGGTTTCGAAATCAGCTGGAATCAGCGTTGGATCTGTCATCGTAATTGCACTGCTTATCGTATTGGCGGTAATGCTGTTGGGGCCTTTTTCTCTGATTTTCATCATTCCTTTGCTACTCTTGTTGACGGCAGGCCAGCCTTTCGGCCGGCGGAGTAAAACGAAGCGGTCGTGCCATGATCAATAAATTGCGCGATCGCGATGAATTATCAAGATATTTCTTTTAGCAAGTTATACAACGATAAACTCATTACAGGACTGCTTTTAGCAAAGATCGATGGCTACATGAATGATTTTAAGATCTCCATGATGAATCAATGATTTTACATTGGAGTGTCCATTATTTAGCAACTTCATAACACTGATCCGTAATTTTGAATAATTTTTTTATGATAATACATTGTCGGTTACTTATCATATATATTTTCAATCTGTTAGATTCAGCAGCGATAGAGCAACAAGACCATACTCCAGAAGAAAATGAAATCTTATCATATTATTAATTATTTATCTTATTGATCACAATACATCAAAGTCCTTAATTTCATCCAAAGTTTCAATTTAAAACAACTTAAAGTTATATACCTTCGATAAATGTTGTCCTTTACCGAGTCCAACGCAAAATCTAAAGACATCATTCAAACGGGGAACACAATCTGTGAAGTGAAATTCATGATAAACAAATTGTGCTAGGAAATACTTTCTTTTTTTTTTTTAATAAGGGAAACCGTAGATATACTGGTTATATTTCTTTACAAATGAGTATAGCGTTATACTGAATCTGAAAGTTGGAGGGTCAAGGAAATTTTGAACTACAGGTAGACTACTTTTACTGTTTTTATGTTGTTTAAAACATATCTTAGCCTCAGTCACTCACTAACTCCTAAATCGAATGAAACGTTTATTTTAGATTCAGTATAGTAGAAAATTAGTTCTGAATTTACTCTTTCAACTTCTCATTTTCATGGTATGTTTACCAAAAATTATTTTTAATAATATTTTATTTTAAAATATGTGGATGTCAAATTAACAGGTTATACAAGTATAAAATTAAAAAAATGAACAGGAGGATTAAATGTGACCACATCAAGTACTACTTATTGTCGTGTGTTGTCTCTCAACAACTAATATCATCTGTCTATGGAGACCCTAGATTTTCTCGACTCATTTAATGGATCTTACGTCGGAGAACTGCATCCAGTTGCTCGGAAAATATTGAAAGACGGTACGAAAAACTATCGGTATCCGTTTCATATGACACCATGTTAACATATGGAGCTATCAGTATTTGCCGTTTTCCACTCTTTGGTTTGGTTGATCTGTAGCAAAATATTCTTCCCTCGCCGTCCTTCAGTTTTGAACGAAATTCCCAAAATCGAAGATGTATCTCCGTGTTTTCCTGAAACTACCCAAAATAGTTAGACTGTATTTAATTGTTTATATATGTTGAGTGTTATTCTCATCGGTTCAATTCGGCTGCAGTTGGGCGGCGACTGAAATAAAAATGGAACTAGAACGTTCTACTTTGAACTTGTAAAACGGGAAAGGACTGGTACGAATCTTTTCAATTAGAAAGTTGTCTCTAATAATTTGAAATTTAAAATTAGATGTGAAGAACAAAACTATAGCCACGACACCATATTTTATCTTCATTAATTTATGTAGTCCAATGGATTGGTTAACAAATCAGTTATGTATTATATTGTCACTGCCTACGTACAATGCTAATATAAATAAATACACGGTGCAGGTATAATGAGTATGATAAAGTTTTAGCGTGATACCTACGCACGTAAAAGTACTGTTATGCGGAATTTTGTATTGACACTTTGGTCAGTCAGTAATGAATTTTCATTTTTGGTGACATGAATAGCTGAGCGCTATTAATTAGACTATCTCGTCATCATATCTGGTTTATACAAGGAAGATAAATAATATAAGAAAAAAAAGTATTGAGGTCATCTACACTAACTGGCCATGCCTAAATATGCAAAGCAAACGAGTTTGTTATTCCGTAATATCCGTATTCGTGAAGTCGTCGTGCCCAAAACAAGCTGACCTCAGCGTCTTTGTTTTTCCTCGTTTTAACATTATCGTTTGAATTCCATTAGTTTTAGCAGCCTCCGCTAGTTGAATACTCAGCATGCATCCTTCTGTTATTCGGGCATTGATCTCAGCAGTCACGGTCCCTTAAAAATCGAGCTCCACTCAGAGTCGACCTATTACAGATCTAGACTTTAAATACGAGTTTTTTTTCATATCCTGCTTCGTCACTATAAATCAGGCTGGTGTGATTACCTTGGTACCCTTGCAAATAGTTCAATTATCTCACCATTGTTTTTGTAATTTCAGATTATTTTCACGGCATCCAAAGCATCATGAAGCTCTACTACCTGTTGCTATTATGTACCGCAGGTTTACTAGTAAGCGCAACGGAAGAAAATGGCAAAGAAGTAAATGTAATACCCATGGAAAGGTCATTTCTTTCGGAAGAACTAGTGGACTCCATCGTTCAAAGTTTGCTTGGTCCTCTTGCATCTAAAGCTATGTCAAGAGTCCAACAGGCCGTTGAAGGTAGAGTGAATGCCAAGATGGATACGACGACTGTAGCTACATCAGCAGCCCTTTTCGCCCGTGCTTTGAACCTTTTCAGTCACTCAAATCTACCCGCTGCTGGCTAAAATTACCAAGAAGAAGAATAAGCGCTTCGGCCGACAGTATTCCAATTCAAAACTAAGTAATTGGCTTGAGGAAGAAGCCAGTTCAATGAAGGCCCTTTCAGCTCGTCTGAATAAATATTTGAAAGAGTTTGATCGTACTCTACAGACTGGGGAATACAGCAAGGATTCAATTCATACGAGTCCTATGAAGAGCACGAAAACGTAAATTTGAAAAATTAAAAACGAGTACGGTAATAATTTATTTAACTGTCATATATACCAGAGATGTTTTTCTTTCTTCCTTTTTTTAAAGTTTTATTTGTCTTGATTTCCTGATTCTCAAATAATAAGTAGCCATATTAATTGTAATAATATAAATGTATAATAAATTATTTGGAATTACGTGCATGTTAATTTTTTTTTTTACCTACACCATCTGCGCGGCATGCCTTACACATGATGATCAATACATTTTATATTACATACAATCTTTGACTTTACATATGCAGATTACTATTAATACCTACAATAAAATCGAGCGAACGGAAGTTAATTCAGATCCCATGTAATATTGGTAGCCTACCATTAAGCACTATAAAAAGCTAGCCGTTATGGTCAGCGGTACGTCGGTACTCATAAGTATACTCATAAGACTATTTATTACGGCATGTCTCAATATTCTTCATTGTCACAATTCACATCACAAATTCTTAATAGTGATTCCCGAATTAGGTCAATGATCTCTCTGCTGGGTCAGTTGGCTAAAAATAGCTAGTTCACGAAAGCAAATCACGAACGATATTTTATGCTATTTTATTGCATTAGTGCAACCCTAAATACTAGTCCAATGCCTTAATGTTTTCTGTACGTTTTCAGTCTGTAGTCTGTACTTTGAAAGTAGAGAACTCACGTGGGAGAGCCCTCGGTTATAGGCTGTGTAATGTAACAAATTTTCAACATAAAACCCAAAATCTTTTCATTTAATAATACTTTGGTTATGTGTCAACTTTTTTATTTAACCTGAAATGTAAAGATTGCATCTCATATTATGCTATATTTATGAATTTTTTATAGAAGCTATATATATAGTTCAGCTAGCTATTATAGCAGATCAACCACAACATGGCTCCAACATATGGGCCTATTACAAAAAGGAATAAGGTAAGCTATTGTAGCAATCATGCAAATTTATGTTTATATAATTATAATTATCTTCTCTAATTTTCTTGCACAGAATGTGAATGATGGACTGTACCGCCACAAAGTAATGCCTAAGTTATCATGTGTCAAAGGAAGTTGAATTTCAACCAGCTGTGCCTTGCTTAAAATGCTTCCCAGGCTACAAACCTCACAATTTTGAGTCTGAATGCCTTGGAGTTCAAAATGTGGTATATCAATATATTGCTGTTAGTTTAAAATAATTTATTATTTTATTTTTGTTAACTGTGCCATGAACAGATTATTAAGTCACCATCATCCAAAAATGCTTCACTCTCAAGCTCATTATCCTTGCTGCAACAGCACTTTCATTCGATTCAAGTTCACACTGGCCAGATGGAGTTGTTGTGTAGAATTTCATCTGTCAAAGTATTTGTTGCTCACTACCAAAGTGACTGGGACTTGCAGATACTTGCACATGTGCTAGCTGACAAATTAGGGAAATACGCTGCATTTCTTAATGTCAATCCATCGTCGCCCAACTTGAAATTTCCCGTCCCTGACGGTACGAAAGCACAGCCGGGAGAAAATCGATCAATCCAAGTTTTGTTCATCAACTTTGATAATTCAGGTATTTTGGCTTCTACACAGCATTCCTTTTTGTCTACTGACTTATTTGTTATTTTAGAATCTCATTTAGGAAGAAATGTATCATCAAACATTAAGCAACCCTGCACTCGACAGTTTGCCCTGATTCCGGTGGCAATCAGCTACGAGTTTACTCCTGGAAATCCTTTAAACAGCAAAAACAATCTGATTACCTGGAAACCTCGCGTTCGCGTAAATTTTGGACTTCCCCATTTCTTTCGAGTAATATCTGTTCCATTTCTTTGATCAATCATTCAAAATCTAACATGTTACATTTTGACAGGAATTCACCCATCAAAATACTGAAACAGGCAATCTGGCCATGGATCTAAGAAAGCATTTCCATCACGGTATCATTATTTAGGAACCAATGAATTTTTGAATCGGATATCATTTCGTTTTTATTCTTTTTAAAGAAATTTGGAAGAATAGCCGCCATCATGTCGACTCATCTGGTTTCCATGTTGCTCGACTATCGACTTGGTCCGAACCCTTCCAAATCAGATTGCGCCCGCTTATTAACGGAATTCCAGACGGAATTCCGCTCTTCTTTCGATTTCGCTTTCATTGGAGAAATCGATAATATTGTCGATTACAGCTTGAAGTTGCTGGCTGCCAATTTGGATTCAGCTCCACTCTCATTACCAGCTGATGTGTTGAAGCATGAATCAATCATGAGTATTTTTTACTATCATATCGATTTTCTATTGTACTCTACTTCTCATTTAAATCCCTCTTTTCCGGAATAGTCAAAAGTTTGTTTGCAGTCATGAATATGACAGGCGTGGATTATCAATTCGAGACATGCAAGATCAGCCAGAAAGCAGTCCTTGAAATGTTTCGAGAGATGGCCAAGATATTGCGCTACGATCTCGAGTATGTACATCCACCCTGTATGAATTTTTCTACTATTGAAGAAATGACGTTCGATCGTCTCGCCCGGCATTCCGTCGCATCGTTACAATCATCCGAAACGAATTCCGATGAGCAGCAAAAGGCTCTTAAGAATTGCAAGGCACTTGGATATTGATTACGAGGACGAAGACGACGACGACTACTGGCCTTTACCGACTCATTCGAGCCAGGATGTTTCTCTCTATGTTACAATCAGCAATGCAATCTCCAGGAAGTGGGTCGCGGAGATTGCCGAATCCCTTATCAACATCTACTAGTTGGTTTCACTCCTTATTAAAAATTATTCAAGAAATATTACGACGTTCTTAATTATTTATGATCCACCCAGTGTTGCTGCGAGGCAACTACTCGAGCTGCGTAAAGTAGATGTCATGGAAGAGTCAGATTTCCTGGGTAACGTCGCTGATGCAATGAATACCTCGTCAATAAAGAAAATCTCGAGTATATAATTATAATATCTTGTAACTGTGCAACCCACCTATATTTTCTCGATTTTTTGCGTCAGGAGAGAGTTTGAAGAATACGGTCAAGAATGCACTGAAAATGTTTGCTGATGAAGGAATCATTGGTAGTCACCAGCATTCCACTGTGACGGTCATCTACGTGAAAAATCCCCTTGATATTGATAACTTGTGCTCACTCATTCACAGCATTGCGCAGTTTGTGTAATGAGCACATTGAAACATTGTCACGTTACTTGAAATATGCGTTCAAATGGTTTCTCCATAAAGATGTTAATAACCGTTTTCCTATGCATTCAAATAAAATACAGAGATGTCAACCACAATTTGGTGGAAAAGGAAAATCCTATTTCAACATTGAAATGCACTCAACTGTATATTTCTGAGAGCACTACTCTACTTTATTACGATATGTAAATATATAAATCGTTCTTGGGAACGTTATTATTATAGATAGCAGTAGCCCTCATGTTGATGACACCATTCCGGTTGGAGAGCATCAGCCAAAATTCCGCGTTCATAAAGGCGGTGACGGTGGTGATACATTCGGGACTCTGCAGCTCTCCAGTCCGTTTCGGGATCGGTCCACAGCCGTTCGGCAACAGCAGAGCTACGAGGCCAAAGCTTTCCCTCCATCGACGCGCTGTCAACCTGTTTTTACGAGAAAAAAAAAGATCATTAACCTCAATCAGGGACCTAAAAATGATGAGTGAATAGTCAGACCTGTTCGGTCCACAAGGCTGCTTCCCCTCCCAAAACTTGTTCTGCATTGTAGGTCAGATCGAAATTGATAATCATTTGTTTTGGACTATTCATGTAAGCTCTCTGCCACCCGATGTAAGGTGAGCACCAATTGTTGGAGCTGTTGCCAACCCAAGCTCCGTACCCGCAATCAAAATACCTAAAAAGTTGTAAGAGAGATAAAAATATATTATTTTGTAAACTTTACACTCAAGTACCTATTGATGACGAAACTTACCAGGCGTCGTAATTAGACATGATCAATTTGAAGCCTTGGCTGTAAAGTTCTGCAATGCTTTTATCATCCTCTTTCGTCCAAATTTGAATAATGTACCGACTTTTGTCCAAGTAATCGTTAGCATGACCGTCCTCGGTCAACCCGCTGGTCCACAGAACAACGGGCTGTTTGTTGTCGTAAGCAATATCCTAGCTCTTCAAGGGCTCGCTCCTGGAAATGAGTCCAAACGTGGATGAAATCTTCTTTGGATCGATTCATTCTGTTTTGAGCAGCTAGCCAGTCCACGATTTCTTTCGTCTCATTCCAACAACGGAAATGAACTTCATCTCCACCCATGTGAAAGATGTCGCTCGGGAAGAGATCCTTCATATCCCTGTATATGTCATTCAGCACGTTATAAACGTTGTCATTGACTGGATTCAGCTGACCACAAGGTGGCTCAACACAGTAATCCCCCCATGGCTCTTTGTTATAGCAGAGGACCATTTCACCGAGTCCATCTTTTTCGCTCCACTCCCAACCAGCACCTACGTGCGCCGGAGCATCGTATTCGGGTATCACCTTGATTCCACGAACCGTGGCATAGTGAACGATATCTTTAATATCTTCCGGTGTATAGACTTTAGAAGCGGAATAAGCGCCGTACTGAGCAAGTTTGGGTCGTCGCTTTGAGACAAAAGGGAAGGAATGCGTGTCGGTGAGATGCCAGTGGAAAATGTTGAGCTTATCGTAGGACATGGCGTCGAGGATCTTCTTTATAATTTCGACGGTGACGAAGTTTCGCGAAGTATCGATCAACAGACCGCGGTGGATGTAAGCGGGGGAGTCTTGGATGCTGGCTTGACCAAGCAGGATCATGGAATCAATGCTCTCGTCCCATGCAATCAGCTGAGACAGCGTCTCAAGAGCGTGACGTGCACCAAAGAAAGACTCTGCCGAGATCTATGATGCCGTTGTGGTGCTCGAATTGGTTGATTGCCGTCCCTTTGATTTGGAGAACGTGGTCTCAACAGTCAGCGAGTAAGACTCAGCAGTGGTCATGTTCAAAAGGGTTTCGTCGGTATCAATCTCAATGTCGATGTTGACTTGGGAATTAGATTTCTGTTTGTTGTTGTTGCTACTTTTTGTTTTGCTAGCTTCCGATTTCTTGGCTCTAGAAGTGATGGTTTTTTGGAGAAAAGATTCAAAGACCTCGATTGCTTCCTTCATCAATGTCTCCACCTTAACAGAACACATTTCAAAATATTTTAAAAAAAACTGTTTATTTAATGAGCTTATTGACTCGCTATTTTATTAACCTCATTTTTGGGGGCTGTTATTGTCCTAAAGTTGAGCGCTTCGGGTTCCCGGAAAGAGACCACAAAGTCTCCAAGAGTTGCTTCTCCTCGTGGTTTTGGCCATAACATAGGCAAGAGGATGACAAGTCAGCTTGCATTCAGCAAGAGAGCTCCTTTTCTCTTTATCGACCGCAGGCAGAGACTTATCCACCTTGACACAGCCTCGATCCGCACACGCCCAAACCCAAGGCGATTCCAAGCTTTTGTCAAAAACAAAATAACAGTTATAGGTTCACCATTATTTATAGACTGAAATAAAAATAAAATTGACTTACTTTATGCCTTGTCCATTTGTAGTGTAGATGAAAACAATCATAAGACTAAAGGCTTTAAAAAGAATCATTTTCTTCGGCGCCTAAAGAAAGAAAACTTTACCCGTTGAATACGGATGAAAAGGGCTAGGTCTTGGATGCTTTCCACCCGACTCGATGGAATCGAAGCTAGTGTATAGACTTTGTTCTTTGTAGAGAGGGATATATATACATGCGGGATGAGAGCGGTGAAAGTTTGCAACTGACTTTCTGGATTGAAATTCTGCGACCCACTAAAATACGACAGGGCATCTTGAACATCCAGGAAGAAGGGTGCATAATATTGTTAAACTCAGGTTGGCACAGTTTTCTTATTGAGGTTCCGTTTCTGCAAACTTGTTTTTGTCTCAACGAGTTTGCACTTCTCTTATTTCATGAGGAGCGCTCATATATAAAACATAAAAAAGAAAGAAGTAGACAACAACTTTTCTTTTGTTCAAGCTTTATTTAACTTTATTATACTGCTATGGAGAGGAGGGTGAGTTGGGAGGGATGCAATAAAGTTTGAAGCTGCCGGTCGTCGTACATGGGCACAGCTGCGGGCCGTAAAGTTTCACGTCCTCATTAGCTCGTCTAGTAGAATTCGATAAATCACCCTCTACCTAGTTGATCCTATACTATACTACTCTCTGTATATATGCTCTTTCGTCACTAATAGCTTCATAATGATGTTATCGTTAAAGTTGTAGGGCTCGTGTCGCCAACTCAGCAGCAGCAGGCCAACTGGTTTCGTTATACCTTCTTCGTCAGCTTCATGACTTTATACGGACGAAACATTTCTTTTAAAAACTATTTCGTGACTATGCCTCATGTTGAGATAAGTTCTAGTCCCAAAAGATGGATTCGTCGTGCCCATCGTTCCTACCCCCTAGAGCGAGAGAGTGCTGCTCCCCGCATAGTTATCATCACGAAGTGTCCATTGAATGCAGAAATATCCTTTGCAGAAATCCGAGACGCACAAAGTCCTACTTTTTACTATTCATCAGCGTATGTTATATGAGGAGCAACCATATACGTTATTAAACGGACTGTTGTTGCTGATCTTGCTCCCATTTTATATAAGGATCTTTTAGTATATCCTACATATATAGGAGGGCGTACAGTCCTAATTGGTCTGGTGCTGTGTCGTATAGAAACATACTACTACTGTAATACTGGCCTGTTCCTGTCGAGCGCAATCAGGAAAAGTGCCCAGCAGGCCTTCTGCAAGCTTACGACTAATATCGATTGCCATGCCCTTCGATCCTTGTAGGGCAAAGGCAGCAAGTTGAGAGACCAGAGCGGAAGAGGCAACCGTGTAGAATACATTCCCAGCAGTCAGTGGGGAAAACCCTTCTTTCTTTTTGTCCTCATTTCTTCTTCTTTTACAACGTGCCAAAAAGGAAACCTGAACACAAGTCTGCACGAGGAACGGTGGGGATGGCATCAGAGTTGTTGGTCACGCGTGACTAGAATATTATGTTCGTCGCGGCAGCATGACAGGGCGTACTTCCCACCAGATTTTGATCACTCTATTCCGTAAAGAAGACAGCTAGAATAGGAGCTGAGCAGCTCGAAAGATGGACCGCTAGCGCTAGGTCCAGCTTCACTGCACCCTAGCACGCTCATGTCACGCTTATTTTGTACCCCAACCTACCCACACAAAGACCGAAAAAAAATTGATTGGTCTCTAAACTACGCGGCTCTAGCCATAAATCCTCTTCTAAAAGGTCGTAAGTCATCTAGACTTGCTCATGAAATATAATTTTTAGTTAGGTTTTTTCCCCTCAGCTGTTGGATGATGTATCTTATTGACAAAAGAAGAACTAATACTCCTTACAGCGGAGTGTAATAATTAGATAATAAAGATGGATCACCATCTTATAGAACGGTATAATGGATAGGAATACTGATCGGATATTGTGAAACCTATACACGTTACATCTTAATTGATATTGGTTTAACTATGTGTGAGAATAAAGAGCGGATCGCAAATGATATTCTCCAAGGTATTGTATAATGCCTCTTTCATTAGTTGCGCGTGAGCCTCCGCGTAAATGGACGTGATAAGATGAAAAAAGAAGGTCCCTCGTTTACAGAGTTCCAGCTTAGACGTGAGAAGTCCTCATAATTGGTTCTGTTCTCTTGATAATGACGATCGAATCCAAGAAAAGAGAACGAACACGATTCCTTTTTTTTCTCTCTCTTGTAATAATATAACATTGGACAAAAAAAAAGTAATAATAATAATATAGAAAAAGAGAATCCATTTTTTCCCTAGTGAGCGATTGTGTGATCCCGATGGACGATGCTGAATTATAGGAGGAAACAGGAAAGCGAGTTAGCCTTGCTCTTGAGCAGCGCTCAATCGTAAAAAGGAGAGTATAGTAGAGAAGATAGACGGATGGATGGAGACGAGCGAGGTAAGAAAATCCTATTAAGGGCACTTGAGAACGCATTTGGTACTCATGTTGGTGTTGGCTAACTGATCGATACTAACGGCTCCACTGGAAAGATCCACCGTTTGAATACTGTTGCCTTCCAGCAATTGGCGACGAGAGGAGCTGTTGCTGACGCCGCTTCCATTGCTGACATCCACGAGAAGCGGTGGCATTAGATCACGATGCGGAACGCTCGTCCCTACCGCTGATGGAGGAAGGAGATCCATGAGACGGGAAATGGCGCAAGAGAAGAGGCCGTTGTCCGTGGCTAGCATGTTCAATTGATGGTCCAAATTACTTTCCGTTTCACGAACGATCCTGCTCAAATCCAGGTGGACTGCTGCTATGGCTTGAGATAGGCTATTCCCCAGTTTGTGGAGCTGTAATAATCGAATATGTATTGTATTACGTCATTCTAATATATGGATAAGTGTACCTCTGAACTTGATATGCCGTGATGGTTGGATTTGTGTCGAGTGTTCTTGCCCCCGCCGCTGCGGATCTGGTTATTATTAGGGGAACCAGATCTGTCCAGTAGAATTTCTTCAATAACGTTGAGATGATCCTGAATTTGCTTGACTCCCCTCACCATCACGTCCGTCCTGTACACATGTAGATAAGGAAAATTCAATTTACAAGTTTTCCGACTTAGGGAACGGCAATGCTGTTTTTATTGTATACGGTTTATCTGGCATATTTCGGAAGACTTCGTCCATCTTGCCGTGAATCTGGGTCATTTCCCGCTCTATCCTCCGCTCCGTCTGACTCAGCCGGGATTCCAGGAGCGTCATCTTTTCGCCTATACGCGTAATTCCCAATTTAAAATCAACCAATTAGGAAATAGAGACATGTTAACGATTTCATCTAGATTCTATAGGGATAAAGTTTCACGACTCTAATTGAATTAGATTCCCGGGAGCCATGTAATATATTGCAAGACGATGTAATTTCCTTGTCAGGCGAACGTTTCGTAAAAACGCTCCAAGCACGCGCTCCCTCTTTTCTTCTTCATTCTGAACTATATATACGTTCATACCGAGATGAAAAAAGTCTCACTTCCTTATATTATTATTCTTTTTGAAAAGAAGATATATAAATAACAAGGAACTTACTGATGACTCCTAGGCGGCTGTCGAGCCTTCGCTGGGTCTCATCTAGTCGGGTCGATGAAAGCTCCAGCCGCTGGTTACTCTGGCTCAATTCACCCAACTGCACAGAGGGACCACAAAAAATAAAATATAAAAAAACACGGGATGAGCTATTTGTTGAATGCGTATATATAATATATAGCTTGCCTTTATTAACACGCAAACACTGCATGAATTTTTAAAATAAAGGGAAAAAGAGAAGCGTGCTTGTAAACCAAAAATCCAATCCCAAACTAATGGATTTTCCCGCCTTCTTTTTTTTTCTCTCTCTCTCTCTCCTTCAGGAACTTCATTATAAATCCGTGGTAATAAATCAGTAGCAGCGAGAATCCTTTTCTCTTTTCTCACATCCGGATTAGATCCTTATTCCGTACGTCAGGATCAAGTGGATTATTACATCACTAGCTGTATTACAAAAACCGCTTTTTCATCATAAATTAAAGTGGAGACCCTTAGAGGAGGATTTCTCTCTGTCTCTTCAATTAGGATTGATCCCACGTTTAGATAGAATAAGAATAGTGCTGATAAAGTAAACTTATAGAGAGAACAATGGGAGCCCCTTGTATTGAGGTCTGAAGGTCCAACAGTCTTGCTGGACCCCCGGCTGCATTAAGTTGTAAATGCCTGTCACGAATTGCTATTGTCTCTGCTGCACTATTGACAATACTTGTATGAATTATTCAAGCAAACAATGGTTCATGGCCATTCTTTTATAGGAACATTTGTGGGAGGGAAGGAACCACCTTTTGAGCCCGGCTGTCGTTATTTCTATTTTGATGGACGGCCCCTTTTAGTTTATAGCAGTAATACCGCAGGTGAGCAAAAAAGAATATATTTTTTACAACCCAAAGCGGACAAAAGAGGTATGGGAATATGGTATTCCCACGCTTGATATATACCGTTTGGACCATCATTTGTAGGTGGGGCTGATTTTTGGCCACTTCGAAGAGGGCAGCAGCTATTTGGGCATCACGCTCTGCAATCACCTCCGTCACAATCCTCTTGATAAAAGAGCCGTCTTTGTTGCTCATGCTGGACTGAGTGGAGGACGTTGATTGCTGTTGAATCCATTTGCTCCTTTTGCGGAACGCGGCGCTTCGTTGTCGTCCTCATCCTTGATGATGGAAGATGTTCCTCTTTCTGTGACAGGCAGTCCATTTATGATTCATTAACAGAAAAGAGTTTTTATGAGAAATGAGTCATTGAGGCATCATAATGAGTTTTTAATAAGGAATGACGTCGAATAAAACTTATGAAGTTGAAAGGGAAACTTATTTACAACTTGGTCGACGACGAACAATGTAGCTTTAACAACTTTGTTTCACCTGCTGTATGATGATGATGATGGTGATTAGCCTTGACAGTGACGGGCTCTGTGGTAAGAGAGGGCGTTTTAGACTGCTTCAATTTAGTTTTCGCGACGGCGGCTTCCCCAGGAGTGGCTAACGCTAACAGCATCAGGATGAGTAGTAGCGTCAGGCAGCTTGCTGATGAGCGTCATCAGTAGTTCCGCTCTCATGGCGCTAGAAAAATTACATATTTTTTGCTGTCATCAAATTCATGCAACGTAACGGGCTGCTCTGGATATTGATTTTCCCGCAGGAGCCTTTCATCATCCTTACGCTCACCAACCCAACATGTGTCGTGTGCGTGAGAGGAGTTCACGACGAGCGCGCACTGCCGGATCAAAGTACTGTCTGAGCGCATCAAGTTCCCCTCTCCTTCCCTGCTGCTGATGTGTACATAATTGATGCCTCACTATGAGCATTCCTTCATACTCTCTCTCTCTCTCTCTTGTTGTGTGCTGTCCCCAACGAAGGATGTAACGAGGAGCGTCCTTAAACTTAATGATGTAAGAAGGAAATAAAAAAGCAAAGGAGCCCAACTTCAAGAAATATATGTAACATTTAAAGTAAAATCAAATCAAATAGGTGTTGTCTCTTTAAGAATAAAAGAGTTTCACTTTTTGTTGTCGTAGCCCTAAAAGCCACAACAGAGAGAGAGAAAGAGACAAACTCGTCAGTGGTCTCCCTGAATATTGATGGGGGTCCTGCGGCCACCACCACCACCACTACTAGTTCTATCTCAGAGCTCAATCGCATACCCCATTTCTTATTTCTGTCTCTTTTATTTTCCAAAAAGGTTAGTAATTGCGGGGATCTCCCATCTGGAATGTTTCTCTTTCTCAGATTATTAATTTTAACGATTCATTCATCCTTTTTGATTCACCAGAAAGGGCGTTCCCACCATCACCTCGTGCGTGATTTCTCGATTATCATCTTTCTATAGCTCGATAGAACTACGAGTCGAGCGTATGTTTATTAATATACCCCCTTAGAAGGATCTATGATATGTTCCCAATTACAAATGTTATTAGAGCTATCAAATATACAACCAGGAATAGACTCCATATGAAATCAAACAAATCTTATTGCTGTATGACTCACCGATGGTTGTATAAACAAGTATAACTATTACGACGACGTCCTGGCCCCGGCTGGTGGGGATGCTTGAGCGCGTGCTGAGCGCGCCAGTTGTAGAGCAACTGACTCCAACTGGTTGTCCTGAAGCTGATTTCTCCCCTTCTCTATACACCAACCTAACCTCTCCTCCTGGAGGCTGAGACTGCTTCTTTTCTGCCGTGTTTACAGTCAAAGAAGAAGAAGATTTCTTCTATCTAGGAATAGGTGAACCCACCCTATACAACCACAAGTCTCCGCCTACTCTTTTTGTCGTGCAAAACCATATGACTGTTTAGTTTGTCTGGTTATGTCGTATACATGTTTTTTCTTGATGAGTTCTCCATCGTTCAGAACAGTTTCTTTTAAAGAGAGGAGGGTGCTCAGGTGTAAACTAAAGGGGCGGACAATTTTCAGGGGTACACGACCCCATCGGGTGTGTGTCCCAATCTGGAACGTTTTAACGATTGAAACACGTTCAATTTACGATGACAGCCGCCTGCTCATCTAGCTCTTTCCCTCCTGATATAAATTGAGTCTCTCTCTCTAAGAGCTCTTTTCTCAAGCTAGACGAGTTTTAAAGATGTATATATACACAGCCATCAGTTGACTCTCTCTCAAAGGGATGGCTTGTTGATGTCGTAACTTCCTCTGGAATGTAGTAGAATTATTCTATTTTGGTTGACCAATCATGGTCGATGGAGTAGTTATAAAAGTATACAGATAAGGGCCTAGCTTTCTTCTTTAAAAAAAAATAAGCGTGTGTGGCCTCAAAGAAGCGCACTTTTACCCCCGATTATACAGCTCGGCTTTTAACCGCGGTCGAGGTACCCCATTCGTCACCGATGTCACTTCTCCGTACTTTATGACAAGAACTTATTACAGTATATATTGAATACCAATCACTAAGTGAAAGCTGCGCGTCCATTGCTGACCTCTGACACGCTATTTTCATTTGGGGGCTAGGCTCGAAATCTGTCGGAGAATGATTTATGATGTTGTCCGTATTTCTTCAAAATTCAGCGGTAAACACTTTCGCTTGCAGTTCTCTCCTTCACCACCTTCATCTCCTTGTTGTTGTGGGTAAAACATCTGTTCCTGATTTTTTTTTCAAAGTTTCCTGACAGACGTAGCGCGTACTTTTTCTTTGGTCCGTCTATCGTCAAGATGTGTGCTATGAGATAACACATCGATGGGCAGAGTGCAGCTCAATCATCGGAGCCGTATTAGATATATAACTTAACGTGTCTGAAAGTGACAGAAACCAATCCCTTGTTCTACGAAAGAAAACTCGGCCAAGTCCGCAGGGTTGAATAATAATTTATAAATTGCCTTTTTGGGGAGAAGGAAAACGCAATAAATTAACATCAAAATTATTTCTTTTTAAAGAAACACTATTTTTAATAGGGACTAATTTAATTAGACATTTTAACAGCTTTTTAATGGATACCAAACTGATATATAGTCAATCTTTTTAAAATATAAAAAAAAAGAATTTATATAAATTGTATATCCTTTTACAGTGTTGCATAGGAATGACCACTAGAGTGATTCGTCCCATCGACTTTGGCGACGACGATTTTCTCTCTCGTTTAGTATATATAGACATTTGCTGCATAATTCATTCATTTGGTCGAGGGGCAAAAGAGCGGTTCCGGCTCTTCGCTCTCTCTCCATCGGAAATCGCATTGAAGCTATCCGATTTACTGAGACGACTCGTCGATCCTTTCTTATCCTTTATATTCTACCCGACTGATTTGAATTCCGGGAGATGGGAGCCGCTTTTTTACGCACTATATAAGAAATATTCTCTCGTTCACGCTCCTTCACGGCATGCTTGATTGATTATAAAAAAAATCATGTTTTTTTCTTTCTTTACCAGAGAAGAGTAGGGTAAAAAAATGCCTTATCGATCTAGCTGACTCACTGGGCGGTCGGTTGGGTGACCATTGAATTAGCCGTAAGAGGAAAAGAGAGTGCACTATACTTGTTGTCGTGTGTCCATGCATCAGTGATGCAGTGCTGCACCTCTTGCGTACAAGAAGAGGAAGAAGAACAAAGTTTCCACTGCTGCGAAACCTGAAGAAAAGTATAAGGGGAACCTTGTGTACAGTGTGCGTTTGAGTGGCAGCGTGCTTGACAGCCATAAATTGACCCGGGGTGCCGCGTATACAAGGTCGACGTACACGGCAATAGTAGTAGCTAGGGAGGGAGGAGGGAAAAAGCAATGATGATGGGTTCCGGCTGCCCACCCCAGTGCGTGGGCAACGGTGCTAGCTATATGCTCCGCATCGGTGTGTGCTCAGCACGCATACATCAATGTATAACAGGGCGCGGACTTTAAAAGAAGAGAGAAAGAAAGAAAAAATTCAATCAATAAGTCATCGTCGTGCATCCAGCTAGTCGAGTCACTCTGC
The DNA here is from genome assembly GCA_030141595.1 of Chydorus sphaericus. Lineage (NCBI taxonomy): Eukaryota > Metazoa > Arthropoda > Branchiopoda > Diplostraca > Chydoridae > Chydorus > Chydorus sphaericus. The sequence goes on from CM057930.1 coordinate 10,929,699, forward strand.
TTCATAAGTTAGGATAGTAAAGTAATCTTTTCGTTTCACATGTACGGCCATTTATTCGATTTCATGTGAAACTTTTTTTTGTCGAAAGAAATAAAAGTAGTTTTTTTCTTGTTTTTCTATAGTTTAAAACCTGCTGAATTTAAACATTAAAATCGATAAAAGGAGTGCCCGTCGTCAGGATTAATTAATATTTTTATTTTTGAAAGCATTTTTGAAAGAAAAATGAGGGGAGTCGGTATTAGTCCGCGCGCAGGATTCTCTCTGACGGAACAAGTGCACAGCAGCGAAACCAATGCGGCACGGTGTATATGTACCTCAGTGCGCATGTCATTTATACTGGGACAATGCAGCTTGCTGTCTGTCTGCGAAAAAAAGTAATCTACTGCTTTAGGGGTATGGACTGGTCGAGCAGGTGCCAGTTGTTCAGCGGCCGTTCAGCTCTTCGCATACAGCAGCGCGCTCGCACCTGTCCCTCAACGTCAATTCGACAGGTACAGTTACACTTCAATTTCTCACTCGCGTAAAGACTGCTTTCAGTATTAGAAATTGCTCGTGAATCTATTTTAAATTCTAATTTTCTGGGTGAGCTATATTATACAATTAATCTAATTTATTTTCCCCAATGTAATCAATTTGTTTTTCAGGTATAGCGTGTGTATCCATACACAATGGAGCGCATTGATCAATCCCTGGCCCTTGCAAGTCGATATAATATGTCGGTAGACATATAGAATTACTAAGAGTAATGACAATACTCAGGCGTATTATATAGAAAGTAAAAATTGTACACGTCAGTAGCAGGTGGCTTCATATTTACTCTATTTCAAACGAATGAGATTTTTTTTCTCTCTCTCTCTCGTCTTCGTCTTCTCACGCCAGGTGAAGTAAGATTCTAATGAAACCTGAGGGCAGTTTGTGATGAACTTTCCCTGATACGCCATCACGAAGGTGGGGGGTGGCATATACTCTATTTCATTATTATGTAAACAACAGTTGTTGTGTGTATAAATTGTATTGATTCTTTAGCGCCAGAGGCCGACCAGAGAACATATATTAGCCATCCAATCAATATATATCGCGTGTTTGTTAGGTCTCTGTGAGCCCACAACTCTTTTTAAACTCGCCAATGACGATTATACATAATTTCCAACACCGCAATGTTAAAAAATTCTCTCTGAATTATTCGTTTTAGTCTGCTGCGACAGTGCGCCGCGTATTGAATAAAATAGCTTGTGCCATTACACCCATGCTGCATAAATATTGAATAGCGTACATGATTTAGAAGCAGGATGTATACTATATAACTGGAATTAAATCTAGAAACCTTATTTTTTTTGGTCGATGGTTGGAAATGTAAGAGTTTATTCGTTTATTTATTTACAGTATAAACAGAAAGGAAGCAGGATGAGTGCAGCCAATAGAAAAGAGAATAAACGAGTCAACCTCGATCGTTGCACCAACTTTATGCGCCAATTTCGGGATCCAGAGAGCCGGGAACTAACCAAACTATCCGCCAACCAATTCATGGACGTCTGGTCCCACTACGACAAGGACGGTAAACATTTCTAGCCAATGAGACAAGCAATGATCCCGTCTCTTCCTCGTCCCCCATTAACAATTACCTCTGTTTGTGTGATTAGATGGTAGCCGCCAATTAATACTCTTTTCTCTGTTGATTCAGTAATTTAAACTTGATGTAATCATTCCTCTCACTATTATATAGCGTGAACATTATTACTATTTTTAGACTTGCAATTGCATGGCGTGTGGTTTCCGGTAAAGTGTTATGTATGCCCCACAACAATCACTAAACGGAAAGAAACATATCTATTGAGAATCTAAAGGATATGTATAACATCAAAGTAATGCAATAGTGTCCTTCAGAGCATACCGAAAGGGATAGAGATGAGTTGAAAGGATGTTGTGCTTGGCGATGCGCATTGCGGGTGCAAGTCGGGCGTCTTTATCCCTGCTAGAGCCTCTCTCTCTCTGTCTTGTTGTTCATTCAACATTTCCTTTTACTTTACTTTCATTCTTTATTGTTATTGTACTTTCTTTCCACATATCCCCCCAGGTTGCTCTTCTTTTCCAGTCACATCAATAATAACCCTTAAGGATCAGCAGAACTAGGATTTCGTTTCGTTTTTGTTTATGTTCTTCTTTTGTATATGTTTCTATCCTTGATCCAATCAAAATATTTTTGTCTGTATCATTTAAACCATTTCTTAGATCCCAAAATATGAATGTCACAATTCGTTGGGATCAAGTCTCCGTTGCATGAATGCCGTATCAATAATTTAAAAGGCTTCAGTATTACTTTTCCTCTTGTAGAAATGTATTTCTGTCACTTTTTCTGCATGTTGCTTTCCGGCTCCATTTAATCCAATCATTGGAACGAAAGGGAATCCTGATGAGAGCTATCAAAAGAGATCGTTACACTGCACGGTATATCCGCTGCTCTACCTTGAATAGAGAACCTTATTTTCCCTCCTCCATTTTGAATCCCTTATTTACGATCCACATAAATCCTAATATATTCTTTTTTTTTTTTTTTGAATAGCCAACGGATTCATTGAGGGAACAGAATTGGATGGGTTCCTCCGCGAGTTCGTCTCCAGCGTGAACGCGCTGGATGTCGGTCCCGAGGTTAGTACACATATTGACATTGTGCACGCGTGAAACAAGCAGGAGAAGCAACTTTTTTATTCCTGTTTACACACCCCAAAGGTGAGATAGACAAGAACAAACAGTGCCCAGTCAGTGCTACACACATATATATATGCGTATAAAAGACTCTTCCATCGTCTTAACTTTCCTCCTGCTTCTCCCACTGGAATCAACTTTAAAGAGACGACAAGGGGAATGAAACTTCAATATTATATATATAATAGTAGATTCAAAGTTTCTTCATGCAGCTGTGCGCTCCTTGAGGCGGAATTAGAAGTGCAGCAATGGTGAGAAACTTAAAAGCATATGGAATGTTTCTTCTTCTTGGATGGATCCAGATCTGTCGTCTCCGCCGGAGCACATCCAACATTGAAATATTTCACAAAGAAAATATCTCATCAAAAAAGAAGGAATTCCTAGCAAATTTGAGTTCTTTTTATTATTCGTACAAGGAGAGAGAGAGAGACGAGAGACAGCCTGCTGCTTTTATGGCATCATCATTTTATATGTGCACACAATGTACATTAGGAAGAAGAAGACGGGCGCTTTTTAACATAATCTGACTTGATGGGCGTACGTATTTATGGCGGTTAAAGTCATCGTCGTTTACTGCAGTATAAGATAGATCGATATTTTCTGTGTGCCAAGGATAGAAAACAGCAGCAACATCCCATGAGATGCCCCTGCTCTTGTTCAATATAGCGAAAGAAGAAGAAATCAGTTTTTTCTTTCTGCTTGGCTGAAAGCTAAATATACGATCCTTCCGGATGCCGGAATAGCGCACGCGGTATCCGCAATATAGCACAAACACCGAGTCAGTATAAGAGACAGCTATAAAAAAGTAAAAGTTCTCTCTTTTTTTTATTAGGTGGTGTCGGACGCAATGTTGGGAGAGCTGAAACAATGTTTCATGGAGGTAACATCTTTGCCAATTCCATGTGTGAAAAAATATATATAGAAAATAAATTTGATTTGTTTTCCCTTCCGTCAAGGCTTATGACGACAATCAGGACGGGAAGATCGACATCCGTGAGGTAGGGCAATAAGTGAACAAATTGATCCAATAACACACAGCAGCCTCGTTGTTCCTTTATAACCATTATTATTAGCGATGCATGACACGTGCTGCCTTTTCTCTTTTGTCCAGTTGGCCCAACTTCTTCCGATGGAGGAAAACTTTTTGCTGCTCTTCCGCTTCGACAATCCGCTCGATTCCAGCGTAGAATTCATGAAGGTATCTTTCCTTTCAAATGTAGTGAAGCGTGTCTGAGATATTATTGGATTTTCTTTCTTCCTTTTTTTCTGCAGATATGGCGAGAGTACGACGCCGACGGCAGCGGTAAGTCGATTATATTACCTACACTCACTTTTATAGCAGCCATTTAAGTTCTTCTTTTTTCTCTAACCGGTAGGTTACATCGAAGCTGACGAACTGAAAGTAATCCATTATCATTTATATATTTATAAAAGAAGGATATCTATCTATGTAATATATAATTACAGAACTTTCTTCGTGATCTACTGACGGAAGCTCAGCGTGACAAGGAAGTGACCGAGGATAAGCTGATCGAGTACACTGATACCATGGTATGTAATCTTAGGCATTACTCTTAATTAAGACATTGCTCGGATGATTGCTCTTTTCGTACAGTTGCAAGTGTTTGACGCCAATGGAGACGGCAAGTTGCAGCTCTCTGAAATGTCCAAGTAAGCGATTTCCTTTTCTTTATCATCTCGTAGTGGAATGCACGCAATGTCGTTCAAGAGCACGCTAACGCGTACATCACTTATTCATGGTATTGTCTCTCTATCTTGCAGGCTGTTGCCAGTCCGTGAGAACTTCCTCTGCCGGCAAGTGTTCAAGGTACGTCGTAGGTGCTGAGCTCGATCGATATCAAGATGGAGCTCCTAGTCTAATGAAATATGAAACTCGTCTTCTTCTTTTCCATGTCATTTCCCTAGGGCCCGACTGTGCTCTCCAAAGATGATATTGAACGAGTTTTCGCTCTCTACGATCGAGTAAGACATTGCTAACCTTTTTTCCGCCAGTTATTTGAGATGACTGCCTGAGCTTGATGGCTCGTCAAGCACCGTATAAATTAATGATCCTTCTCTCTTTTTAAAGGATAATAATGGCACTATTGAGAATGAAGAGCTACGAGGATTCCTGAAGGACTTGCTCGAGCTCGTGAAAAAGGTATTTCAAAAATCGTTAAAAAAAATATGAAGCGGTAAAATGATTTTTGAACAAAAAAAATAGGACTACGATGCTCAAGATCTCCAGGATTTCGAGGAGACGATCCTTCGCGGCTGCGATTTCAACCGCGATGGCAAAATCAGTAAGAAAGAGTTGACCATGATTCTGTTGGCCTTGTCCAAACATAGCCAAGAAGATGAAGGCAAGTCCAAGTAAAAAAAAAAGATCCACAACACCGATTTCTAAAAGATCGTTTAAGTTTGATTACTTTTTCTCTCTCTCTTTTTCCATAAACGTTTGAGTTCCTATGAGTAGCGTGAATTGATTCCATCAGTGTATTGTTGTTATACTAGATTAAAAACGACAGAAATTGATCCTTCTTCTTCCTTCCTATTATCATACATGGTTTCAATCCTCTTTTTTATTCCCCATTTTCTGGTCTTGAAGTATATTTCGTGGGTGAATTCAATTCCCTGCGGTCTTACGTCGTCTCCGCTTTCTCAACGTGACTCTTTCTATCTCCCTCTCTCTCTTTATTATATGCCATTTTTTTCTCTTTCTCTCTCTCTATACTCCATCTCTTTTTTCTTACATTCATATTATACAATAAGTTCGTGTTTGACACGTTGAAAGAAAAAGAACGGCTTCCATGTGAACATCGCAGAGCTAATACTACTACTAACACTATAAATAAAAAAAGTTGACACGAAAACTTGATGTATTATTTCAATGCTCCATAAATCGATACGGATTTCATCAAGTAGGGCGAAAAGGAGTTGTCGTAAAAAAACTAGAAACCGGCCAATCGGGTTGTAAAAAAGTAGAGCAGTCTCTAGCGACATATAAATCGTTAGGTCATCAATCTGTTTGCTCGTTCAACTGTAAAAAAAAAAGATGAGAAGAGCAGGAAGTCCATTTAATATATAAAGAGCACATGTTTCCATCCAGCTAGATCCAGCTTCGTGCTGTTGCAGACATATTACGTGGGCTGTGTGGCTAAAGGAATGCGAATCCGGTTGCAAACCGCCTGAAACTATATATATTTAAAACATGGCGGACTATGAATTACAATTTTTTCTTTTTTTTTCACTTTGTCCGTACACGAACAATAACAAATCCTGTGACCTTTGAATAGTTTGCGGCTCTGAATAAATCTGAGATTTTTCTATTTCTCTTAACTCCCGCGTTCATTATTATACATTATTTATCAAGGTTGATGACATATATGGGTTGCAGCTAGAGAGATAAGAAAGCCCAGAGGCGTTATTGTGCTTAGTAGTACAGCGCGTATTTTTTTTTAGTTTTCGCTTTCGACTTTCGAGAGACACAAGGAACTTTAGTCGACGATGCAGGGCTCTACAAGGCACAGTGAATCCGATGTGCGGTTCCTTAATTCAGTGATAATAGTGATAGTGCTGGCCTTGGCCCTGGTACCAAAGGGATACGTAACAAATGCCACTATTATCAGCCCATCACAATCAAGTAAAATAAAAACTGATTTACAATAATCTTCATTTAAAGGGCTTTGTATAACCATAAGTTATTATGATGTAGATGTTATTGCTACTGCAGCAGAACAGCGTAACGCGATGACATGTCTTACACCTGAAGGCACTCGAGATGACAGCAACAATTGCATCCAGGTCATTCAAGCCAAATTTAACCGTCCCTACCAGAAGGTGTTCAACAACTCACTCGAGTTTCGTCTCATCTACTCTTACACAGATGTAATTATATAACAATAATCTTATTGCATCAGGTTGATCCTTTTACTAAGTTGGTTAAAGCTGGTTCTGATTTCAATAGAACCTTATATTTAAAGGTCTAGAAAAAGGAAAGCAAAAAAAGTTTCTCTTTTTATTATTATGAATATGTTTCCGACAGCCGAACCAAACTTTCGCCGTTAGCGTTGAAAGCACAGATGTGGCTTCAGAGAGGCCGATTCTGTTCGTCGTCAGGCAGCAGAAAACCGTCACTTCATGGGAATTGCCTTTCGAGTATATACATAAACAAGACACTTTGAACTCTTTTTTAAATATGAAATTCATTCATATTTTTTCTTCATTGAAGAGGAAGATATAGAACGTTTCGAAGGACTTTGTGCCCTCAATCAATCATAAGTTCACCGTCTGTGCCAGTCAACCACATAGTCGTAGACATATCAACCTCTAGTTTGAAAAACGTCTCTTTCCGGTTTACGGTTTCCGTTGAAACAGAGTTCAATGTTGAGTAAGTTTCAAATTACTTATCGCATATATATAGTGAATCATTTATAAAAATAACCCTTGCAAAAATAGGATGGATCAGGAGCGCCGTATGTGGTTAACTCCTTCCGAGAATCGTTACTACCAATTTGCGTTTCCACCGACCGTTACGCAAGTGATTGTCCACTCCATATCACCCGATGATGTGTGCACCACAGTATCGAATCCAAAGTCCACAAGTATAAAAATCCAAAGCCTCTAAAACTAATCTACTCGTTTAACACGGTTAAAATGTTGATACAGTGTCCCGTTTTCGATACCATTTACAATGTGGATTTCGAAGGTGTTCGACAAACTATGACCGGGCAGTCCCACATGACCGTCCAAGTACATCTTTTATAGACTAGAAACATGTTGCCACGCTTAATATTTATTACGGTTTATTAATCATGCGTGTGCAGAAGAGACAGTACCCCAATGGATTCTACCTTGTATACATTGTCAACAGTGATGATCAAAAATGCATCAGCCGTGAAACTCCATTGAGACCGTTGAGAACCAATAGGACCAAAGAAATTGCTTTCGAAATACGAAAAACAGTAAATAATAGTAAACACCATAAATCAGTTTAGCGATAAATTATGATTTTATTTTGTTCGAAAAAAAAAAAAGATTTCGTTAAACGAATTCCGGAATTTGATTTTCTTCGGGACGCTCGGTGTATATGGTGCTTTTATTGCTTTAGTTATCGTCACTTGTCTTCTAGTCGAGTATAAAAGGTAAATAACAGATACCAACGATAGTTTATGAGGTTATTTTCATTTATGACATAATAATAGGAGGCGTTCCAAAAGAGTGCGGATAATGTGGGATGCGACTGTGCAAACATGTGAGTAAAAAAAAAAACATAAGCGACCACCTGTAGGCTATATCTTTATTTGCGATTGTAAAATTGTTTTTTAATGCGCAGATCAGTGCGAAGGTGCCGCAGTCCGTTCCAGAGCTCGAAAGTCAAACCTCGGTATCCACGTGAGTATTTGTAAAGCCCTTGTTAAATTTTTAATACTAGCGCGTAAATCATTTATTACTTTTGAAATTCCCGCGTCCGCGCTTGCGCCGTACAACAGAGAAGCAACAAGATTGGATTTGCACGATATTAAACGCATCGATAGCTTTCACGGTACTGACAAAGTCACGCGCTGGGCTTTCTTTATTTTGGGTTTTAATGATTCTTTTTTACAGATTCAACGACCTTTGAGGAAGTGGAAGGTGCATCTCCTCCTACCTGTAGAGATGCTAGCACTCAGTAAATATTTGATTTTAAAATAAATATCTTACCATACGCGCTAAATATTATGTGCCTAAAATAGGTGTAAACGATGGAGAAAGGTGTCGGAAATGACGAAGCATCAACCGGATTTCTACAACAAGAAATCTAAACGATTCATTTCGGAATTGTGTATCATAGCTGTTTTCTATTTGATTCCGGTTGGTCAACTTGTCTGGAATCACAAAGATGTAATTTTCATATTTTAAAATATTAATTTTTGATCAAATAATTATTAATAAATTCATCACCAGATGATGGCATCGACGGGGGATCAGGATTTGTGCTACTATAATTTTGCGTGCGCCTATCCGTACTATTTTATCCGGGATTTTACGGATTTCAATCACTTTTTCTCCAATATTGGATACGTCGTTCTAGGCTTCATTTTCTTATGTATCACTAAACGTAGGGATTACATTCATCAACAGAGAATGAGACGCCGACAAAATTGGAGTGAGGTATTTCAATATATTATGTTGCGCCTTGCTCGGAATCCTATACTAGCCTCCATCTATTGTCCGGACAGAGAGGTATTCCGCCTCATTACGGCCTCTCATACTCTATGGGAGTCGGATTGATTGTTGAAGGAATCCTGAGTGCCTTCTACCATGTTTGTCCTACTCGCCATAATTATCAATTCGGTATTTTGAATTTACTATAAAGCCAAATTGATCCAATTAAAACTTTATTATGTAATCATCAGATACGTCTTTTATGTACGTGATTGCTGCCTTGTGCACCTTGAAACTGTACCATGCAAGGGTAGGAAATTAAAAGATTTTAAACATGTTTATCATCGCTGATACTTTTGTATCAATACTACGCAGCACGCTGACGTCAACGTAAAATCCTACATGGCCTACATATTTCTGGCGCTTGTCGTGCTCCTTGGAGCCGGGACTCAACTCCACGGAGAATTTTACTTTCGAGTGGGATTCACTGTCTGTCATCTAGCAGCTTGCGTCCTCCTCTCCATAGACATTTACTATATGGGTCATTGTGAATGGAAACTCGGCAAGTTTTTAAATATAAAGAAATTGATGAATCAATCTCAACTATGATCTGAATGCGCAGATAAAAATCGGATGATTGAACACGTTAGTACCTGCTGGAAATCACGACCATTGTACCTGGAACGTTTGACCTTGGTTGTGGTCGGTATGTCTTTCACGCATTATTGTTTATGAATAATCCAGCATACACAATGTAACAACACTATTCGTGATGTCTTTGTTTTTGTGTGCGAAGGATTCGTGTGCAATGTCGTGTTTGCCGTCGCCCAGCTCCTCTTGGACACGGTGGACTTTAACACGCACATCTTGGCCGTCTTCATGATCAACCAGTTTGTCTATTCCATTTTCTACGTCGTCATGAAGATGAAGAAGAGAGAAGGGTTCATGACGAGGCGGATTTGGATTTATCCGTTCCTCTATCTCCTAGCCGCGCTGGCATTCTGGCTGACCGGCTCCTACTTCTTTCTGAAAAGAGCAGCGGCCAAGTGGGAGGTATGTACAGTACGAATGAAAGGGGGAGAAGACGAAGACGAACAGAAAAAGAAAGAAAGAAGGACGAAAGAGTGAAAGTTTCTCTCGACGAGCCTTGCCGCCACCGTCGCCACGCGATGACGACGGCGGCGTATGCAACAGCAGCTGGACGGCGCCACGGTGAAGGGCGTGTTGTCGTCCTATTTGCTTCCTTTTTTTATAACTCGATACCAATTGATTGGCTGATCAAAATGTGTATGAATGAATGGAGATGAACAACAATGTGTTTTTGTATTGAAAACTGAGAGTATTTCCCATTATATTTTACATATTTCTACTTATTACAGGGTAGCCCGGCTGAATCGCGCATGCTGAACCAAGAATGTAAGGAATATAACTGCAAACTTTTTCCTTTCACGTTTCACTTTTCAACGTTTACTTTGTAGGCCTCATAGCAAATATTTATGACAGTCATGATATATGGCACTTTTTATCATCTGCTGCCTTATTCTTCTTCTTCAATGTAATCTAATTGACACATTATTTTGTCAAGGTCGATTCATTTCAGTAACTAAATATATTCATTTACTCAGTTTTTATTGACGCTGGACGATGACATCGAGACCAAACCACGGCAAGATATTCCCGTCTTTTAAGAAGTCCTGACAAATCATTTTCTCGAGATCTTGTATATTTTGAAAATAAAAAGAAAGAAATACACTCTGTAAAAAATAAAAAAATAAAAGAACGCTGTTGCTGGTCGCGTCGACTAGAGCAGGGTTGGACAAGACGGAGAAGTAGCTCAAGGCGATTACCAACAGCAAGGCGAGAAGGATGGAAGAGAAGGAGAAAGAGAGATAAGAAGGACGAAACGAAAAGGAGAGCGGTTAACCGGTCTAGAGTCCGTTCTGCTGCCCGGCTAAACATGTCTATGTGAGTGTGTACGCCTCCACGCCCGCCATCTGGCTGCGTGTGCGACGATGGGAGGCGGGGAGACGAGAGCGAAGGCTGTGGGAGGAGGGAGGGAGAATGAGAGAGAGAGAAGAGAGAAGAGGGGGGAGGACGGACCGGATGAAAGAGAGGGACACAAAAAAGGGTCGGAGAGGAGGCCGGAGAGGGAGGAGGTGAAGCGCGGAGGGGGCCGGAGGGCTTTTTGCGGTTAGCTAGCTTGCTTCTGTGAGGCCGGACAAGGCTGTGGAGCCAGCCAGGCAGGAGGGGCGCGCCGCCAACAGCTCAACTCTCGTCGCCGCCGTCTGGGAGCAGTCGGCTTCCATAAGTGTCCTGTTGTCGACGTGTACGTTTTCCCTCCTCTTATTCCCTTTCCCTTCGTCGTAGTTACTTGAAAATGGTATCGACGCTGAGAACTCCTGGTGCTGCTGATCAGCTGCTCATCGAAGAAGTGCGTATTCATGAAGTGCTCTACGCCTGTCCGACGAAATCCAACAAAGACAACCAACTAAGGGATGTGGCCTGGCAAGAAATTGCTGACGCGGTGGGCAAAACCGGTAATGGCACTGCGTTGTTTCAAGCACGTTGCACTCTGCATATCCGTCTGTACATGCGAGGCTCAGAGATAAAACGAATTTTTTTTTTTACTCTCTTTTCATGTTTGTTTTGGTTCACCATAAAAACACAAATAGTGGACGAGGCGAAAGAACGTTGGAGATATATGAGAGACAAATACGTCAAGGAGCTAGGTAGAAATGACAAAAACGGTAAGCACATTATTTTTCCTCGTATTTTTCCTTTGTTATTTGAATTTTCTAGATTGTTTTTACTATGCTAACGCAACAGGAACGTCGACTACAGATCACCCTCCGGACTCCTTTTTCGGGTTGATGTCGTTTCTAAATCCTTTCATCAAGCGGAAAAGTTCGAGCCATTCCAACGGGTAAGCTTTTGTGTGAACATCAAATGCCTCTCTGGCTGCTCCTGTCCGCCAGCTTGAAAGTAGAAAATGGCCTTGCTCCGTGTGTGCGTAGCAGAGAGCTCGGCGTGCCTCCAGGCTATAGCGGTGGTGTTGTGTGGTGGTGTTTGTTCGCCCATGCTTCCCCCCCAGCCACCCGTCGTCCACGGTCGGAGACCCCTTTCCACGTACACACTCACACACACACACACACCGAGTGCTGTAACTGGCAAAGGGCTTCTCTCTCTCTCTCTCTCTCTTCCAAGTCTTGAAGAGAAAGAGCTTGATGATGAAGAAACTGGCTGCCAGGGGAGGGGAGCGCAGGTGGTCACGCGACTTGTACACACACACCGACTGACTACGGAGGGAATCTTGACTCGACTCGGTCACGATTTGGCCTCCAACTACCAGTGCTGATTTTTTGTTCACATCCTTTCTCTCTCTCTCTCTTTTGGCAGGGCTAACAACAACCGGGCATCCAGCAGCAATGAGCACCACCACTTTGAGATATCTCTTAATCCGCATGAGATTGATTCGGAATTCCACTCGGATGACGACAGGCAGAATTCAGAGGGCGGTGGAAACATTGAATTCGTGAGGTACCGTTTTTTACCTGATTCAACTTACCAGAACGACTATTAAATTGAATGATATTTTTCTTTTCATGACATTTGCAGTAGTGTCTCCGATGACGGGATGCAGATACCACACATGTCAAACGGGAATCGGGCTATAATCGCTATCAAGAGGGAGCGTGCCGAACAGCGGAGGCAGTCCCAGAACAATGGAGAAATCTGTGCCCTTCCCATAGCTGCTGACGTCTCACTTTTACCGGCCAAACGTGCAAGAATTATGCACCAGCAAGAAGATTCAACCACACTGTTTTGCGCTTCCATTGCCGGAATGTTGAACGAGTTACAGCCTTATCACAGGGAGCGTATAAAGAGGGATATTTACAACCTTGTTTCAGATGCCTTACTCACAGAGTTGAGCAACTGATGACAACCCTATTCCATGATTTTTTAAAAAAACATACTCTTAATTGTAAATATTTCCATTGAATCTATTCTCTCTTCGATTAACAATTACTAACTCGAACATAACATGTTTTACCTCCACTGAGACATTACATAAACGGAATTTGCTACGGAATGATTCATTCGAACGGAGAGTCAAAATAGTCTACGTGGGCGCCGGAAGGATATTTATTTTCCGCCAACAGCTGGATGAGACGATAACACGTCGTTTCGGGTGTCAGAGCGCCGCTAGTGTTGTCTTTCATCTCAGGATTCCAGGTTTCAACTCGCAACTGATTCAACATATTGGTCTCAACGGGGCCAGGGGCGTAGTTGAGTACCCGAGTACTCGGCTCTTCTCTAGCTAGAACCTGCGAGAAAACAATTGTTAGATCCAATGACATATTGAAAGGTACATGACCAAAGATACCTGGAAAAACATATCCCGAGCCGCTTTGCCGGTACAATACAGAGCTAGAGATGGAAAGGGCTGCACTCCACAAAGGCTGGTGATGTTGACAATGGTTTTCAGCACATCTGAAAATGTTTTCATAAAGATGGAGTTGAGTATTATGACGGAGGCCAAGTTGAGGCGGAAGTAGGCGACACACGAATCCATTTCATCAAGATCGGCGCAGCGTTTTGAAGCGTCACCCAAAGATCCAGCATTATGGATACAGATTGAATGAGTGAAGTTATCAGCCTTAAGCTCCAACTCAGTCAGAGCGTTTGATAAGAGTTGAGGCGACGATCGCTTCGCTGCAGGATGATAAATCCAATAATCCAATTTGCACGTGAATTTCGGGATGTTGCGTTTTTATGTGAGCTCGAAGAGACTCTAAACTTGCTTCATCGCGAGAAATCAGGAGAAGAAGGGATCCAGGATTCACTAGGCCGGCAATTTTTTCGGCCAAGGTGCGCCCAATTCCTCGACTTGCGCCTGTGATGACGACAAAAGTTTTCCTCTTCCAAAATTCCGATGATGTATCCATTTTTAAGGGAATTAATTATCAGGTGTCTCTTTTGAATCAGAATCTGCTGGATTGTTGACCAGATCCAATTGATCTGACTGGAGAAGGTGCACTAATTCACCAGCAGTCAGGGCTTGAAGATGGGGAGCAATGTATCGAACTACAGAGCCACTCAGAGAGTCTTCTACAGGAGCATCCAGATCAAAGTCTGTAATACCTTCAGTAGATCTAACTTCAGAGTTAATCAGTCTATCAATGTGTCCATCACGGGCACCAGAAAGGGATAGTAACAGGTCACGCTTTTCAGCACTGTTGCTCACAGAAGATTTTGATTTCAATTTCGTAAGTTTTCTCTCTGTTGAAATTAAAAATAATCTTTATTTAAACAGTAAATGAAAAGAATAAGTTAGTTACCTAAATTTGCCAAGTAAGATTCTGAATCTTCAAGGGGTTGAAACAATGAGTTGCGAAGAGGAGCTACTTTAGTGGAATCTGATTGATTTTGTGGAATTTCAAAATTGTCATCAAAAGATTGGGGTAGTGGAATTTCTTCTTGTGAAGAATGTGTAGCACCGTCTAGTTTTTTCCACGGGTCCTCCATGAAAAGTAACTTACCCTGTTCGTGAAACTGAAGTGTCAAATATTATTTACTTTTTTCAGATTTTTTTCTTGTGGTTGCATTGCACAGTGCACCATCTAGCGGTAGTTATGTAAGCACATATTCTTCTTTGAAAAACTAAAAATTTAATTTCAGTTTAGCTGGTAGAACATAATAACAGAACATAATAACATGAAGAATTTGTAGAGAGGTAACGGACACAGAATAGAAAATTTATTAAGATACAACTTTGATCATGGTACAATTGGAACAAAATTTGCAGGATACCCGGATACCCAAATTCACGATTAGGTTTTAAAAAAATGTCCTTTATCCAATTATCAAATAATTATGGCCAATATTTACCATTGTAGATCACAAACAATAAAGGTTTCTATTAACAATAATAATATTTTTCTAAAGAGGTGATATTGTTTTGGCAAGAATTGAGGGATTAAGAGAGCGCACAACAGTTATGGCGCCTATAAATTACATCAATTTCCTGCGTGCACATCAAGTTAGTCCCTTTTTTCATTTATTCAGTAGCATATGAACCAGCAAACCAAGGTAGATAGGAGTTGGCACATGTTAAGTAAGCCAAAAAGGCCAAAACACCTGCAGCTGCTTGAAATCGTCTTCGCCGCGCAACCGTCGTATTTCCGATGATCCAATCAGACGCAGTATAAAATGATCTGTATCTTGAGATCATGCATCTTAACCCGCTAGGGACCTACAAAATTAAGCCATAGGGTAACAATACAATAATATAACAATTTAACAATATATTTACGTCGATGTAAACGCGATCCTTTCCAACTGCGGTGATTAGTTCTATCAAACCAGGAACGTCTACTTTGTCATAAAAAGATCCCCATATTGTAACTGTACTTCCTGGTATCTGAAAGCATTTGAAAATTATCATGAATTTTTGAAATCAAGGATTTATCGGTAAGGTTGATCGCGATGCGTTTAGATACTTGACACAGCACTAGACAAAAGAATATTGAAATCAGAAATGTCAAAATAAAGAATACCTGATCAAGCAACCAGATAATGTTTCTTCGCGATTCTTCTGTTGTAGACAGCCCTGCTCGAATAGGAAAGGTAACGGGTTGGGTCCCTAGATCAGCTGCCACCAGCACATCCCGCATTTGTTGAACTTGGTCGAAGGAATACGAGCCTTGTTTTATAACCGCAAGAGAATTTGATAAATCCGGGCCGTACCTGAAATATTTCCCAAATACCATGAATTAATTAAAGTATTTTAAAGAAGAATGTTGATATGAAAATGTATAGTAACCTTGTTGTCCAGCCTACACTGAGTGTAGCACCTGGAAAGTAGCTTTTTACCGTTGTAAGGAACCGATTAGCATCCAATGGTTGCTTGGTAGAATCCACGGGTCCTGGTAGGATGTCTGCATTCAACCACAGTGGGGTTTTTATCTGTTTACATAAACCAATTAATATAATGTACCAAGATGCCAAGAACTAATTGCTATCGAACAAAATTACCTTGCTCTCTCGAGCTTTGATCATGTCGAGAGCTTGATCCAGCACATCAATATCTGGAACACATTAAATAATGAAAATAAACAGTGTACATAAAAAAGAAGACTAATTTGTCCAATTACCTTTAATATCGAGCTTGATTCCTCTAGGTGTAGCATAATTAATGCAAGTATCGAGAAACTCTTCGAGTGAGAGATCGCTGGTTGTCACTGGCGGATGAGCCATTACAGGGAGCTTACCCGATGATGAATGACGGTACTTGATTCTGCCCAGTGAAACATCGGCTTCAATCATTTGGACATTACCTTAAAAAAAAACGAATAATCAATTTTATCAGACATTCTCATTTTATATGATAGCATATTAATCAAAATGAAAGAAGAAATACAAACTTCTCAATGCTTCATTTAAGCTTTTCCTCTTGGTAACTCCGTGGGCCCATGTCACTTGCGTGAGGTCTCGGTTAATTTGGGGATAAAACTCGAGCACCGACGGAAAATAGACCCCAGCACGCATTTCCTCCTTCCCTTTGATCGTCTTATTATTTGCCTTCCTACCTGTTAAATTGAATGATAAACAAGAAGATAATGTTTTAATTCAAATCACATTCAAAGATAAATAAAGGAGGACCGAAAGATAGTTGCGGCATCCCGGAAATGGTACTCAAAGTAACCGAACACCAAACAAGCAACAAAAAAATCCTGATTGGCATTGCGTCCTAATATTGATCACGAATTTAATGGTGTCTTTCCTTTGTTCAATTATCAATTGAATCACATTTTTCATTGCCGCTCACTTGATTTTCATTCTCACAAAATCACTCCATTGAAAAGCGAGCAGTTCCTAGATACGAAAAACAACGATCCACTTCAGGTAGTTCTTGTGCTAACACAACTCCTTCTCACACGGACGAATACACATGATCGACTGACAGTCTTTTGTAAAAAATAAAATACCGCTTGAAAGCTGATATGTTCTTGCTTGCCGTCGAAAAAAAAATCTATAGGAAAAAAGAGAAGAAAAACCCTAAATGGGATCCGAAGAGGTCAAAGAACCAGTTTTACGGACAGCGGCAGCGCGAGACACAATGACCTACTAACGCGCGCGGTGGAATTCAAAGTGACTGAGCTGTGAGTCGTCGTTTTCCTTCAGTCTTTCCTCCCTCTCAAAGAAGCATGAGTAGAAGTTCATTAAGAACTTCGATCAGCAGAGCCAATAGTTCATATTAGCCTGAAAGGCTAAAATTACTTACCGCTCAATTTGAATGAGGTTTTAAGGTCAATAATGGTATTCCAATATTTCGAATCTCTCAAAAAAGAAAAGAAAAAAAAACTTGCTTAATTTATTCCACGAAACCAATCGGAGACCACACACCATTCACAATTGTAGGATATTTTCTGGTTTTCGAACCGAAGTCCGTACATTTACATTTTATCCACTCTATATTCGCAACTGTATCTTTCTTTTCCCCGAAATGAGTAGAGAGAACTAGAGCAGAACTAAAAAAAAAATTAGTGAAGCAGGGGGCGTAAATTCCTAGATTTTTTTTATTTTAAGGAACTTATTTATACGGTGAAAAGTACAATGCGAATGGTCCTATGATGAACCTAAAAAATATATATTTCGTATGGTATGGTAGAGGAAGAAAAGTATTCGACTTGAAAAAATAAAAACGAAGTGACTTGTAAAATCTCAAAGTGCCAGGAGCCAGCTATTCAACTTGGCACAGCAGGGCGTATTGATACTTGGCAATATAGCGGCGTCAATAACGGTGTCGCCTAAATATATTATTGACACGCTTGCACATCTTATAGCCTTATTTGGAATCTAGCGTAACGTCGTGATTTTACTCTGTTCTTTTTTCAACCTCGTCGATATGTCAAAATTATTTGTTAATATTACCTAAGTGCGCAATAATATTCGAAGCGGATATATATAAATAAAAATAAAAAACTATGGGAAAATGTAAGGAAAATCAATGTATTCCATAATGAAAATGGAGCATTTTAAAATAAAATATTTGGCAGTCCTACTACCTAGATACCCACAATGCGGTGTAGGTAGCTCGCTACTTGAGAAAGCAAAACAGGAATCTTTGCTACCGGTATCTAGCTTTAGGGATTCACACACAATAGCTAGTTTCTTTCTCTCAACCTTGATTCAAATAACGATAAAACATCGTTAAATAGAAGAAAAATCACTCTACACTTGGCGAAGAATATCAGGAAAGAGGATTAGAAAACATTGGCTTTTACCCAAAATTTAAAGTTCAATTTTCAACGGAGCCAACGGAACTTGGAACTAGATTGTTTGTTGCTGAAATCGGAACCTGCAGGATTGTTATAAGCACTGAAGACGCTCTCGCGGCTTACAGTTCCAGTTCCAGGACCTCTCTTTCTAGTTTCTCCACGGTTGCCTAAGACCCGACAGCGAACAGCTGAGAGAGTGAATAGTTCTATTAATGGCCACTATGGCGCTAGTTTCGGCCCTTTCTTTACATTGTGCGCCTGCGACAGCCGAGGATTTTTCGAGCACATTGTCGAACAGTCGAAAATTCGGGAAATAGATAGAAAACAATCGTACCTCGAGGACGGCCGAGCCGGTAGAAATAGTTTGAGAGCTGTTACAAACCTGTGGGGTCTCGGTGCCACACATCGAACCACTAAGCAGAAAAAGTGCATTTCAGTTAATTGAAACAAATTTAGCCACCGAAATTACGTTTCAAGTGATTTTAACCATCACTCAAGGTAATATTTTGTACTTGCATAACCGTTGCTGGAATGTAGGGGTTATTCTTTGAAGCCTCCCAATTTTGGCATAATTTGAGAAAGTAGCTAAGTAGAAATATTAACAGTTGAAGAGTTCCATGTTTGCTTCATCAACACGAGCTGAATAATAGTCTAACACTCTCCACTTTTACTTTTCTAGCATACACAAGCCTTCTGATAACTGCCGGGATCCATTTGGCTTGACTCCAATTCGTCTCACCCATCAATTGTAACAGTAGTAATATGGCCAAGTGGGGAGAGGGTGATCCACGCTGGATTGTTGAAGAAAGACCAGATGCAACCAATGTTAACAACTGGCATTGGTAGTAATACTTTATTATTTTTATTACACATCTAGTTTTATGTGGTCCACATCTACTTTATTCTTTATATTTCAGGACTGAAAAAAATGCATCACAATGGTCAAGAGATAAACTGGATGAACTCCTCAAGGGTTTTGAGATCAAAGACAAAATAGGTTGGAAACCTCTGTCTATTTTACATCATATAGTTGTACTAAATTCTTTTTATTACTGCTCCTTAAAGGTAACTGTATTATTACGGAAATCGAGAAAATGGACGGAGAAGCTTCTGCAAACAATCGGAAAGCCAAACTCATCTTCTTTTTTGAGTGGAACATTACTCTCAAGTGGAAGGTAATTTAGTTGGCATACTAATTTCTAGTACAAGAAATGTGGTATCAAGTTTCTATTGATTTAGGGTACCCTTACCGACAGCACTAAAGGTGTAGAAGGAACTATCGTCATCCCGAACCTAAGCGACGAAAATGAGGCCGATGAAGTGGACATCAACGTGACGGTATCGACCACCGGTACTGAAGGAGAAATTCTCAAAGATCTAATGCGGGCTGCTGGAACCAAACAAATCCGAGATCAGCTAGCCAAATACATCAAGAGTTTGAAAGAAGGTAATATTTAAAATGTTGACTGCATTTTCACCAAGTTTTGACATTTGGATTACATTTTCCCAAAGATTTTACCCAAGGCATGATTTTGCCAAAGAAAGATCAAACCAATGGAGAAGCCGTGAAGGTAGTCAAGGAGCCCGGAGTCAAGTTGCCAGTCTCCAGCAGCACCCCGGATATGAAATCCTTGCAAATTGGCGTCAAGATTGATACGGAAACCTATACATTTTCCCAAAACTTTAAATGTCCCTCCGATGGAACTCTACAACGTCCTCACTCTACCGGAATTGATGAGAGCCTTCACAAATTCTCCTGTTGAGGTTAATGCTTCCGTTGGTGGAAAATTCAGCCTTTTCGGCGGGCAAATTACAGGGACATTTACTCAATTGGTAATTTAAATATTCGCTTGTAAAGGAAACAGTTTTTTTTTAAACATTATTCTCAATTGCTCACGTAGATTCCCAACCGGAAAATTACCCAAAAATGGAGATTTAAAAGTTGGCCTGAAGGCCATCATTCTTTAGTCACTATTGAATTAAAAGATAAGGGAGATTCAACCGATCTCGATTTAACACAGAAGGATATTCCATCCAGGTAATTTTTTTTAAAGAACTGTCGCCTGGCTTTTTTTATGATCTTACTATTGAAATGTTTTCTTTTTTAGTGAATACGAGAAAACAGTGGAAGGATGGCAGCGCTATTATTGGGAAGCGATCAAAAGGACCTTCGGATTCGGTGCGTTCCTTCTATAAAGGAGCGGCCATAAACCCCCTAAAACCCGTCTCTCCGTGTATTTGAATTTTTCTCCAATTGCGCTTTGTTAACTTACCCAAGTTTCCTTTTTCTATCAGCGAAGGTTTCATTTTCGTGAATAAAATCCTTTGAACTGCAATTTCAAAGTTTCTTTGTTGCCTTTGTTCCTCACATGAACAATATACATCCACAGTTTTACTCATTTAGAATAATGGAAAAGGAGAGGGGCAACAAAATTTTTTTTCAGAAACTGGAAATTTTATCACAGGACATTGAAATTTACATTCAGTATTTGTGAAGTTGAGGAAAACAACGAATAATATTAAAGAAAAGTATAGATTAACGGTCGAACCACCTTCAAACGTACGACGACAAGCCGTGAATAGCCAAAAGGAAAGAAGGAACAGGAATAGAGAACACATCATCATTCACTTGCCAAGTATTAAAACGACACGTATAATCCAGGTTCATATATATCTTGGACGAGACAAACAAGAAGAAAAGCATTTATGCACTCTAGAAAATGAGAGAAGAGGTGAAAAAAGAAGAGTGTGAATGGCAAATGAAGCATGTGACTAGATTTGGGATGATTACATTACATTTGTAGATGTCCTTTTGTGTTTTGGAATCAACGATATGATGAAAGTGGATACGGCTCAATATGGTCATATGTACACGTAGCGTAGAGACCCTCTTCTTGTTGTGCCGGAACCATCATATCGTTGCTCGGATAACGCCCAGATGAATGTCGATTTTGGGACTGGTGCTGAGCTTGTACATAAGAATTGCGAACATGTTGTGGCAACAGTGTCGGTTGTGATTGAGCGTTGTTGAAGGTTGAACGGAACGGATAGTGCTGGATTCCGCCCGCTGATGGATGGCAGCCCTGTATAGTTGAAGGAAGTGTTAAAGTCGTCATGAATGAAGGGTATCCGTCATTCTTGCCGACACCACGATCCGGCGAAACCATCAAGGGAGGAGGTGGATGTTGAGGCGGAGGAGGAAGTAGCTCCAACCAATTGGGAACCAGGGGCTGGCTAGAATTACGATTTAATCCGCCCATTGAGTGCTGCTGTTGTTGCTGCTGCTGCTGCAGACCGCCGATAGATCCAGGATCACCCAACTGGGGCACACTCCGTCCCGTACCATTTTGTTGATAACGGAAGGGCAACGATGCGGTTGTATTGCGGATGAGCGTCGTGGATGCGTAGGCGGCGGCAGGCTGCGCCACAAAAGATGACATTCCGGCCGGATTGGCATGATGGAATACTTCCGCATAGTCAGGACCCAACTGAGGGTGAACATCTTTAGAAGGAATCGGCTGTGCCAGTATTATTGGCCCAGGGTTGGGAGGGAAGCGGCCACAATAAATGGCTTTGATTCCCGCGAGATGACGGTCGTGATGAACGGCTGCCACTGTGCTGACAGACTTTTCTTCGTCGAATGATTACACCCAGGATCGTCGTCAATAAGAGGACCAATAAGGTCCCACCCACCAGCATAATCATCCACGTCTCCTGTAAGAGAGAAGACAAATAAAACAATGCGCATGGGTCAATACGAGTCGCTCGTTTAGTTGATGAGGCTCATTTAATCTGAAACGATCCACCATCTTGCAAGACCCCGCCGACTACATTCACATCGCGTCGGATCATTGAATAGAAACTCGGCAAGGGCTTTATTGAGTAATAAAAAGTTCTCCGCTCGTTACTATTAATACAGCTCAGCCCAACTCCCGCCTTTTCTCTCGGAAAAAATGATTAGCTAATAAAACGCTTTCGATTTCATTTCGATTTAATACGTGCTAA
Source organism: Chydorus sphaericus (assembly GCA_030141595.1). Classification (NCBI taxonomy): domain Eukaryota; kingdom Metazoa; phylum Arthropoda; class Branchiopoda; order Diplostraca; family Chydoridae; genus Chydorus; species Chydorus sphaericus. The sequence goes on from CM057930.1 coordinate 10,951,835, forward strand.
TACGAGAAATAGTAAAGTTGATGAAAAGTAAATTCACTTATTGATTACCTGCGCCACATTGGATGGGAAGGAGTGAACTTCTTGATCCGTCATCGGGAACAGTGGACGTCGAGTGATTCATCTCGACGGCCAGAGTCACTGGGGGTGAACTAGGTCCTAATCCAACTTGAGTCCAGGCGGCAGCTCGGAAAGCGTAACGGGTTCCTCCTTCCAGTCCGCCGACAGCGATTGAATTGGATGAGGACGGAAGAGTCAGATTGGCTAAAAGCTGATTTGTCTCGGCCGAATAGACAAATATCTGTTGAAAGAACAACAAAGCGGATTACTTATCGATTCTTTCTTTGTTTACTTTAAAGCCTTTTTTTAAAAATAAAAATAAATTAAAAAAATCCAATATTTACACAGAAAACAAAAACTTATAAATCATACCTGATAGGCTGTAATGGCTCCATTCTGTTGATGTTGAGGCGGCTCGAACCATTGAAGCAGTACGCTACTCTCATTGAATTGACGCACTGTCATATTCTGAGGGAATCCGCTTGGGGCGTCTGGATTGGTCCTGATAAAACGGCTATTGGACGGACGCCCTTCTACTGCTCCGTAGAATGGAACTAGGAAGAACGTGTAATTGGTGTCCGGCCGGAGTTGAGACACAGTAAAAGTCATTGAGCCGGGATCTTTGACCACATGAGATGAGCTGAGGGACTTTGTGGAGTCGAACAGTGTCGACGAATCAAAATGGAACACGTACAGACCTTCGATGTAAGACTCCCCATCCACAATATCCCAGTGGAGTTGAACAGAAGTGGGACTCAACGGTTGTATACGATCCAGCTGGAGCAGTGAACCCGAAAGTAATTCACGCGTCTGGACGACATCTGGGTCAGTGACCTAGATGATGTACCGAATGGATCCAGCTGGATACTGGGCTGGGTAGAGACAAACCATGAGAATTTTCAGCTCGAATGAGACACAAGAACCAACTTCCAGCTTTCAATCCGTCAATTGTGAAACTATTTGCTTTCAAGCGACGTGTCATGACGAACCAAGAATTGGTTTCATTTTCTCCAGCACTTCCGGACCAGGTCCAAGTCCCAGTGACCAAAGGTCCGTCTGGGGAGTAGATCTCGACTGTATAACCGATGAGAGGAGAGGCACCCATTCTGCTACTACTCTGCCATGTAATGGTCACCGAGTGTGCCGTCTGGTTGGTCACCACTGGTTGAGAAGGTGGCCCAGGCAGAGCCAGAGGATCAGATGGGGCTCGATTGAATGCCACGTTCGGGTTGATGGGATTCTCAACCAATAAATTGGCAGTCCATCCAGCTGAGCGACCTGCCCAGCAAGTATACGTGCCAGAATCTTCCAATTGAAGATGTTCGATCTGAAGAGAGCCGGAAGGTAGGATCTTGATCCCACTCGAAGTGTTGTGATTGATGATGATCGGATGTCCGTTTCGAGTCCAACTGATGGCGTCCGTAGTGTTGAGCGCTTGGCATTGAAGAAGGGCGGGGGATCGAATGGGAAGTGTCTGGTTCGCTGGACCGACACTGAAGTGAGGCGGGACGGAATGAATGGAGCGTGTGACCTCCAAGTTCACGCGGGCAAGTAGAGCTCCTCCGGCATTGACTGCAGCGCAATACATCGGGCCAGCATCTTCCGGCTGGACGTTTTGAATAATCAATGTGCCGTTAGAGGACGAAGACAAGTTCCATGACGTCTGGTTATGTCCAGTCACCTCCCTACGCCAGAAGACAAGTGGAGAAGGAGTTCCACTCACGCTGCAATTAACGGATAACGCCTGACCGGCTTCGGCTTTGAGTTCAGTCGGTGGAATGGCCGTCCAATTTGGAGGTATCAATACCGTCAGTACTGCAGTGGAAGAAGCTTTTCCAACGTCATTTTCAGCCTCGCAGACGTATCGGCCGGCGTCACTCAGTGCCACTTTATCGATCTGTTCAAATGCATATTTCAAAAGTCAGTATTCTGTTGTTATGCATTTTTTACACATCCTCTTTATACGTGCAGAGGGTATAAGAAACTTTTTACTATGTTTTATGAAAAAGGCTACGTATAGCATCAATTTATAAAGCGACAAACGATTATAAATGGACGGCCTGTCAACTTGGCGGAAATTGAAGCGTTTCCGAGTAACGTTTTCCCCACAAATTCCTCTGCTATAACAAATGGCAATTGTATTACGCATTGTTGTTGGTTTTAAGGACCTCCCCATATTAGATTTCCGAGGTGACGAACCAAAAAAAAGAGCAAGCAAAACATGGGGTTGGCTTATTTATCAACGTCGACTGGGTGATATTGATCGTTGCCTGGGAAGAGGCCGACTTGTTTGCGATTATGTACCAAGAGTATATATGTAGTACCTTGAAACTGGATCGATTGTCATCCAACTTGGCGTCCAATGGGGTGTCGCTACTACTACCACCGCCTTCGTCCAATAAACGGCGCCAGACGAGCCGAACTGCCGGGTCTCCGGAAGCGTGACACTCGAACGACGCCTCTTCGCCCAGCACGACGACTAGATCCGGTTGCGGTATCGACACTTGGGGCCTCACTATTTATGTCGAGAGGGGAATATAAAAAAAAATTATAGTCATTGACAAACTTTTTGTTATTATAGAGAAGGGGGAACAAAACAAAAGAGGGATGTATGTTGTAAATGTCATCCTAATTATTCTGAATGATGTGATAAAAATATATATATTTCAAGTGGTACACTACTCGTGTACATACAACGCCCACTTGTACCCCTCGAGGAGCGTGAATAATGGCATCCATCCGTGCAAGATGATTCGGCAATTAATTTTAAGCAAAAACGAGGTATAGCTACTAAACTTCAAACTTCTCGGGAGTCGAAGAAACTTGTGCTCCCTGCTGGATTTACCAAGTTAGGGGCCGGATGTTTACGCACCCCAAACTTGAAATGCAGGGCTCCTATAATATAGTTTCAAAACTGCACCCTCGGAATTAAGTATGCGTCTTAAAAAAGTTTTAAGATTTATCTAAAAAAAAAAAAAAAAAGAGTTGCTCATGTAATGGCACGTCAGCAACAGGGATAATCAAGAGAAACATTATGAAATATTAACGAAAAGAATATAATAAGAAAGGAAACTTATCAACATTATGTTGAAGCTAATGATGATATGAAGGGAAGCAAGGCGCGAGCCGGATTTAATTGGGGACTGGATGGTGCGCGACGGCGGCTGCCTCAAATGCACACAGACGTGATATATGATATGGGAAAGGAGGGGTTGGTGATGATGGTGGAAAGGGGCCTTACCGTAGGCGGATAACGAGACGGCCGGTGATTCACGAGTAGCGGCCATGTTGTGTGCCACACACTGATACTTTCCTTCGTCCGAGAGGAGCACGTGTCGGATGACTAGATCGCCCGACTCTTCCACAAGAATCCTACATAAATAAATGTAACGAATCAATTCTGGTAGAGTGGCCAGCAGCAGCTGGACAAAAGAGGGCGAGAGCACGCGATCTCATCTACTAATGATACCGTGTTTTATTCTATTACGTATCATATAGGTACCTTTCTTTATCGAGGGCGAGCTCATCGTCCCAGGCAATGGGGACGCCGTTCTTCCGCCACGTGATCTCAGGTTCCGGCTGTCCTTTCGGTCCCTGGCAATGTAGCCGGACGGGCTCACCAACTACCGTCCTCGTAGATTCAGGAAGGCGTCGGAAGTCCGGTTGTAAATCTACAATGATGAATATATATATTTACAGAAGATGTATATCATCATAGTGGTTTTTGGGTTCGTGAGAGGAATCAAACAGAAAACTCTCTAGAGAGTCTTTTTCTCTCTGAGAAAATAAAAGAAGAGAGAAACGTGTTTTCTCGACCCTTTCCAGTTCCGTGGAGCCATCAACTTTGGCCGGGTGAGCGTTGCTCCCCCCTACTCTTCCGCTGGATCGATTTGAGGCAGCGAAAGTGGATCTCGTTTCATCTCACTCCTTACGCTTCCTCTCTTTATTCGACGTGATCAGACGGTCGGAAACATCGTGTCGTTCACGCTTCGCACAGAAGGAAAAGTCAGATGTATTGCTGCTCTTTTTCTTTATTTTTTGTTTCCCTCCGTCTTCAGCTCGTTTGTCAACTTTGTTTTGATGATGGATCGGAACATGCAGGGGGGCTTGTTTACTTCATAACTAACTCTCAAGTTTCCATGGCAAAGACTCTGATGCATTGCAAGGAAAGTTTGATAATTGGACGAGAAACTCGAGAGAGTATGTCGATCAAACTATCTTTTTAAGAGCGTTCCATTCAAGTGACAAGTAAAAAAGGGGAACAAAAAAAAAGAGAGTGATGAAATTTCCGGACTAAAGTGCACTGGACGACTTTACTTTGATTCAGTGTCGTACCTTTCAAGTTGAAAGCCGATCACTTTTAGGATTCAACGTCGTAATATATGCCAAGTGAAAGCAAAGTTTTTTTTTCTTCTTTCTGATTTCCCCCTTTTCTTCTATTTCTATATTGAGAGTCCACTTGAATTGGATTACTCTACTACTACTATACTCCTTCTGTTTTCCCTCTTGACCAGATGATCGAAATAATCTCGTCTATTTCGAGAAAAGAAAAAGAGAGAGAGAGACCACCCCTCCAAACTCGGCATGTTGGACCCGCCACTTTCTATTGATTGTGTTTCTTCCCCCAAGTATAGAGTTTGCCAGCGCAGAAGAAGAGTTTCTTTATGTTTTCTCGTCTCCTCTCTCTCCGGAGGTCGTAAAACTGATGTACGCGCCGCCGACGAACAGCTCGACGACCAAGAAAAAAGGGGGAAGAATGAAATTGTCTTGGCAAACCTCTTTCTATTTCTTTTTTTTTATACAAGTTTCAGAGAGAATGGAAATATATAGTCTTTTTTTCAATTCACGAACGGTAATCAAAAAATCATAACCCAAGTCTTGTATTTGCTACACCAACAAGATGAGCAGAAAAAAAAAATCGGGGAACAGCAGAGACGATGTGATTGATGCGCTTGGCTGAGCTCAGATAAAATAATAATGGCAGATCCTGCTGCAGGAAGTTCACATAGACATTGCGCAGCCGGAGGAGGAGCAGCAGCATGCTTTGATCCAGCGCTAGGAATACTAATATCGTCGCTCTCTTCCTTCAAGATGGAGAGGAAACGCCTGATGAATCGTGTATTCCTCCGTGCTCGTAGCTCGCGGACGGATGAGCCAATCAACTCCGACTTATATATATATATGAGAAATACAATGAAAAGAGAGAAGGGAACGAGAGCACGCTCCATCATTCATTTCCCCGGCGTCATTTCATTAGTTCTGATGAAAATCCGTTGCCAAATATATAATACAGTTGTTTTTATCCTTGCCATTCTTCTGTAAAGAAGAAACAAAACAAAAAAGAAATATGTTCCCTCAGGAATCCTATCGATCCGGAACATCTTGAGTCAACTAATAAACGCTTCCTTGTCCCTTCATTTGTCATCCAAAAGGAGAGACTCTCATTTATTTAAAAAAGAAGGGGGTGAGATAATGTTTTGTGAGTCTCTCCAGAAGCGGCAGAGCAGTATATAGACTGAATTGAATCAACCGACGACGGGAAAAAAACGAAATCGAATCACACAGCCGGGAAAAAGAGAGTTATATGGAGCTAGCACGGCCACTATAGAAGCAGCAGCCGTTCTATTACCATAATGTCTTGCTACTCGCTCCGTTGGCTTCAAACAGGGGACTCGCCCGCATTCCTCTCTCTCGGAAACGGATTTTTCCCCAGCGTCTTGGAGAAGGAAACACATTCCGGATCTCGGCGACATATCTACTACGGTCGGCCCAGTAGTATTGATCGCGTGTATTCCCCCCTTTTGTGTTATTTACCCCAGAGAGTTGATGGGGGTAGTAGTAGTAAGCAGGCGGACCTGATCGAGGTGCCGCCGCGAGTCGAGGGTGAACGTCGGAGGGGGGAAAGACCATAGCTCCCCTCTCTGGTTTTTTATATCCGTACTCTTCTTCTTCCTCTTTGTATATACAGCTCGTATAAAATTTATACACATTTCCCTCCCTTTTGCTCTCTCCCGTCCGTCGCGAGTCAACGAGCCGACCCAATGAAATGGGGGGGGCCTACCCTGGGGCACGAGCCAAACATACATCACCCTCTTTCTATTTTTTTTTTTTGTTCTTTCTATTTTTTTAAGGCGAGCTCAATCTGATACAAATCTTCGCGGGGTCCACACAGAGGAGTCGTAAATCACGCATCATGTGAAGGATTTACTTGCCGCAGTATAGCGCTATCACGCTTGTCGATGATGTATACTGATATCGAGGACGGAATGGTGTGCCAACAGTAGAGAGAGACGACGACGATCCTGATTAGCCCCAGAGCAATGCAGTATTATGTATATTGCTGGCGCACGCAGTTGGACTATAGTGAGGTAAAATAAGTGACGCGCGAAGAGACGAAAGAAGGGCTCAATGGCTCATTCCAGGCGTTTGTGATGCTTGCATAATGGATGAGAGGGATCGAGGCGTGATGCCGCGGTGCGGACGGAAGCCGATTTGAATGGCAAAAAGGGGGGACCACCGTCACCTGGATCAGTCAGCCGCACACACAGCTCTTTCCAAGTAGGATTTAGGGAAAAAAGGAGATCGATTGAGGGACTATATCGAGAACTTACAGGCGACAGTGAGGGTGGCGTTCTTGCTTCGGGCTGATCCAGCGGAATTGCGGGCAACGCACCAATACGTCCCCGCGTCTCCGTTGTTCCTACCGCCTCGACCCTGGGTCACCCTCAAGAAGAAGAGGGAACCGTCCGGCAGTACTAAACGGTGACCTCGGGGTTCTAGAGCTTCTCCGTCTCTATACCAGCTAACTTCCGGCGTGGGTTGACCGTCGAAAGCACATCTTAAAGTAGCCTATTAAAAAAGAAGAACAAGTTAACGACGATCGTAAATAAAATTGAATTGCGCTCTCGGACGACACTTAAGGTTTGTTATTGACACAAACACAACAAAAGATCGGGTCGCCAAATAAAGCTCCCTTGTTTACACTAGCCAAAGTGTGTTGTTCGTCCCACTGGAGCAAATAATAAAAATACAGAGGGGGAAAAAAAACACGTAATGGAAGAATGTTTCTACACGATATAGAGTACAAAAGAAGGACCATTACTTATCAACTGTTTTACAGGGATTCGATAAAAGAAGGGAAAAAAATGTGTCGCCTTACCGGTTCATTACGCAATACGGTCACGTTGCTCGGTTCTTCAGTGATTCGCGGAGGGATTTGGGGTCCTCCGGCCCGGCCGGCTGCCATAACAACTCCACCTAAAGAAAAAAGAATTATGTATTCAGAACACAGAAGAAAGGGTGTGCTATATTGCTCTCTATCTCTCCCCCCGAACAAAATTCAATTACGCCGCAATTCATCCGCACCAAGCAAAGACTGACATTGGGCGTGTAGCACGGATTCTCCGGATGGGGTGGTGTACACAGTTTGATGGATCTGGACAGACAACTTTTGATAATCATGCTGCTGCTTGAAAATGGACAAGTGTGTGCGTATGCATCGAAAACATTGTCATGGCAACGGTATAAGCTTTTGAAGAGGGGGGAGCAGCGAAAAAGCAGCAGGGAAGGAAGAAAGGATCCTTCGGGACATAAGAGAGTGGCTTATGAAAAAGAGATGTCACAATATATATAAAGCTCTTTGCTCTCTCTGATTTCGGCTAGCCAACAAAGTTGAAGAGATCGCTGAATACTTGATGGTCTTCTTTGCTTCATCCTTTGCATCAAAGTCAAACTTATTAACCAAACATGTCTCTGTCTCTTTCTTCTTTATTCCAGGTTCAATTAGTCCTTGGCTACAGGCTCCGAATGGAATGGGGAAAAAAACTAATCCTGCAGCTCAGCAGTAGCAGCCAAACAAGGGAAACGGCATATATTGGCCCCACAACTTGTCTTTTGTTTATTCTAGCGACAGTAATTAAGGCCTTGCTGAGCAGGATTGGATCCTAGCTCTCTTCTATTGCCCTCTTCTCACAGATAATCGCTCCCACTTTCGTGCCCGACTATCCTTTTTTTCTTCAAAAGAGAAGCGTGCTCCCGGCCTCTTGACGAATCACGCAGCCCCTTTTGTATTGTTGTTGCATATTGATTCGACGTCGAGAAGGAGCGTCGGAGAAGAAGAAAATCGGAGAAAAGCTTGTTGCTTCATTTCACGGATAAAGTATGTTTCTTCTCTTATCTAAAGAAAGAAACTTTTTTGTCTTGCCCTAATAATGAAAAGAGCTCTCTAGGATTTTCAATTTTCACTGTATGTATTTAGGAAATCCTGTGTGCTAATTAAAACTAGCAGCAAGCCCAACTCCCTCTTCATCTAATTAAGAAAAATTCGGGACTGGAGTTGCCATGATGTTTCCTAGGATACCAGAAGTAGTATCAACTTCTTTTAACAAGACAGCAGCGAGGCAGCTAGCTGGAAGGATCCTCGCAGAACGGATATTCAATCTGTGTAAGTCCAACTCTTAAACGACAGGAACCCCCCTCGGTCTTTCCTTATATTCTAGACCTATTCTTAAGTGACAGATGAATGGTTTAGTAAATATATATACCTTGAAGGACTCCGGTCAGTAATGTCAACACGATAAAGATTCGTTGTTTCTCCATAGTAAGATTTTTTTTCGTTCAAAGTCCTCTCGGTTACTAATTCCGTATCTTATTTCATGGTTTGACACTCGCCTTCTTGGAAAAAAAGAATCCTTTTGAATGCTTGGAACACTATAATAAAATGATGTCACTTCAACGGCTGGTGTTGCCATACTGAAGAAGAGGGTATCAAGCCCGGGCAGGATATATCCCTCATACGCACACTTTCCCTTCTATGCGCGCGCACCCTGGCCTTTTAACGCGCCGAGGGATTTTGAAACATTTTTTTTTATATTCTCCATAGACGGGAAAATCATCAAGCAGCAACTTATTTGCGGCTGTAGTCCCCCTTTTTCTTCATATTGCACTGGGGAATATATAGTCTCTTAAGAAATGAACAGTTTTGCTGCCCGGAACAAGGAGCTATTGTGCTGTAAACGACGGGAGCGGAAGTATACGATGACTAACGACTTGAGAAGAGACCAAAGGGTAATGATATCGCATGACAGCTCCAGCTGTAGCTAGAGCCCACCAAAAAGCTTTTTATGTGTGTCATATAAGACCACACATAAGATTCAAAGTCGCTTTTTTTTGGCTCTCTTATTGTTCTTTGCAAATAGGGCAGAAAAAAAATATAACTATTGTTTGTTCTGGACTCTTTTTTCACAGCTTAACTCGAAATGAGAAGAAAAAATACTAGAAAAAAAAGAGTGTGAAGATGTCATCTGTCATCAGCGGCTGGCGGAGACTATATTTTCCTTCGCCTACACTATTTTCTGGATGGTCCGCACCCTTTTCTTCTTCCCGTCGATACACAAATATAAAACGAGGAAAGAAGAGAGAAAAAAAAACTGGAGGACCGGTTGTGAAAGAAAATTGAATGTCGCTCTTTTTCCCCCTTCTCCCGAGAGGGCCTATAATAACATTTCTTCATCGTCGTTCCCCTTCTCTCTCTCGATCCTTGCACAGCTCCCATTTTTTTCTCTCTCTCTCTATATGTCGTTTACCAAGACATGCCCCAATCGTTGACGTGTGCAATATATATCGAACGACTGTCAACATAATAGAGGCACTAACTGCATTCCTATTAAAAAGGGGTCCTAGATTTTGTAGCTTCTTTCAACGTTAAAAAGACCTAATTTCTTTTTAAATGCCAACCCATCATCTCCTAAGTTATGGTGAATATATCTTGAAGTAATTTACTCACAGGCCTTTCCTATATCATTTTTTTAAGCTAAAGAGGGAAAAAAATTTCGAGCAGCAGTTGGCTAGGACTTTTGAGCTGTAAATTACGACCGAGGAGGCGTCGAAAGAAGAGGGGGCGAAGGCGTGGGGTCTCCACGTACCGTACCGTATCTCTTTATAAATATATACCATCATCAGCATCCGCACGCAAGAATGATTCCCGTCGGAATATGTATAGAGGACTGCCCATCCTAGACGTTAAGAGAGAAAGAGGATTTCTGAAGCGTCCTATCATTACTCAGTGGTCGAACCCTCCTCCAAATGCATGCTGTACAAATTCAATTGGATCCACTGCTACCACTTCATCCCTATACTCATCGTTTGCTACAATGATAACAAAGACGGTATAATCTCTCTCACTCTCTTTGCGAGCACATCTGTCATACTCGTCGTACACGAGGCATCCCTCCCTCTCTCTATGATCAACCACAGAAAGAGAGGAAAAAAAAGGGTCATCGGTTAACTTTTTTTTGCTTTCTTCTCTTATAATAATAAACGCGGACACACAATAGCCGCTAAATCGTTGTAGCGTGTAGGGCGCTGCGCGCACCCATCTCCGAGTCGGGTTCGTTTGGTTCACATCCATCACCAACGCCATCTGCTGATATTTCTCCACCAGCCCGAGCTGTCAAAATAGCAAACGGGAAGAATGGCTTATCAGATTGTTTAACGAATTAAAACGTAACAGTCTATTTGTGAAACGTTCTCCTGATTCAAAGAAGGAATGGATTCCACTATCGAAGATGACAGCCATAAACCACTATTGCTGAATTCTCCTACAACAGCGGGTACCGTGGCTTCCATTTTCTGCTCCCGTAATCCTGTCATCCATCCTCCCGACGAGACAGCAGGGGACAATTCATCCTTGAAAGTATCTTCGAACAGCCTCCAAGTGAACCATGATGAGCAGCTTAAAGATATTCTTACCAAGAAGCATTCGATTTCACGTGAGTTACACTATCAACCCCAACACCTGGTTTTGGTCTCTTGCATTCTACCTTCTTTTCTTCTGGTTGCTTAGGTGTTGACAGTCTTTCGGTGGAAGAGTTGAAAGAGTACAGGGAATTCCTTTTGCTTCACATTTACAATGCTTCTGAAACCCTGGTGGGACTCCTCCAAGATCGCTGCAGACTGAATGATGAAGTTCATTTTCGGCTGATCAGCATTGAGCAGCTCCACCGACTGCTTGAGGCCAGGTGCTTTTTCAGAGGTCTCTCCACTGGCCTTATTTCCTGATATTTCTTCTCTCACTTTTCCATCCAGATTTTTTATTTTTCTACTCTTGCATACTTGTGTGACTCAGTATTGATTTAACAATGAAACAGTATTATGTAATGTATGTTGTGTGTATAAAAGAATAAACTGCCATATTGTCATTCCACTTCAAATGTATTATGAAATGATTGCAATGTCTTATAAAAAAAAATTGAAAGAAAAAAAAATTAGAAAATTGTCAGCTAGGAAGTTGTTAGTCTCGGCGCCTTCTCTTGTCCTTGTCTTTATCGGACCGCTCAGCGTCGGTCGGGCGCTTGCTGCTGGCTTTAGCGTCCGTCAAGAACTTGTCGAGACCAAAGGGATCGGCCTCATCTTTCTCGAACTGAACAGGACCAGTGCGAGGGCCCGAAGGTCCAGCTCTTTCAGCTCCACTAAATTCCTTGTCCGGAACAAACCTTTGATTTGGAAAAAATAACAATAAATATATACGTCTTTAAAATCGTGTCAAATTAAAGTAAACTTACTTGCTCGTCTTGACAAGCTTATCCAAATCGTCTCCATAAAGGTCCTGATCCAGATTCTTGGAAGGTCTGTACAGATTATTAGAAAGGGAGCCTTGCTCGCGCCAAGGTTTATCATAAACGGTGTAAGCTTCATCATCAGCGAATCCACTGTCCATGCCGCGGGTCTGGTTCAGTAGTCGAGCGTCATACATCGTCTCTCCGCTTGCAGAAGCCCTGGCTGGCATGCCCAAAGCGATCTGTTCACTAATATCACGCTCTCTCTGTCTATCAAGTTTCGTCCTAAAACAAACATAAAACGTCAATATGATGATGGCAATTGAACGTACAGCAGGAAAAAAAAATGATTACTTCTTGTCACCGGGTGCAGCACGTGCCAAATTGCGTTCCCTGTGCCGCTCCTGATGACGTTCTCGCCGCAAATTGTCACGTTCCATTGCATCTTCGTCGTCATCCCGAGAAGCACCGGCTCCACCAGCAGCAGGTCTGAGACCTGCTCGTTCCTCGCGAACTCTTTGAGCCAGCTCTCTGAGCGTTTCCTCTTTCTTCTCCTTTTCCTTCTGGGCCTGCTTCTTTTGAAGTTGTGCACGAAGCTCGACTGATTCACGAGCTTTTCGATCAGCAATGTACAAAGATTCAGCTAGTTTGGCAAATTTCTCGTTGATGTGGACCTTAAAAAATGGATCATGCAGAAAATTCAACTAACGTTCGAAAAGCATACTGTATTTTAAGTTACCTGTTGGAGACCACGTCCATCAGCAGCGAGACGCTTATCAAGCGGAATGGTGTAACCTTTAGCGTTTTTCCAGTTGGAAATACAAGGAGGAATCTTCCATTCTTGCTGCTCCTTGACTGTTACCTTGCGAGTAGGAGAATGCATCACAGGGGCCGGAGGTGAAGGAGGTCCACGAGGAATTTTCTGGTTGATTTTGAATCTGTGTGCCGATTCATTCAATAAATACTAATTAAGACAGAGCTCTAGCTACACACTAAAAAGATCATGCAGATCAAATAAAGTGAAAGTGGTTTACCTTGGGGGTTCCATGGGGTCCTTCTGCACTTCCACCATCCTGATGATTCGCTGCTTGGCCCCGGAGTTGAACTCAGAGCCCTGCTGGGCAGGTGTGTAACGGATGAATTGAGCGGGACCAACTTTTTCTGCAGCTTGAACAGGTAGAGCAGCAGCCACTTTGGTATTTGTGATCCTCTCCAAAGCCAAGCGGGTCTTCTCCGTGACATCCTGGATTTCTTCTTCAGAGGGTCGGTGGAGTGTGGGATCATCTTCATTGGTGACCTCAACAGGGAGCATGTCAGTGAACTTGGAGTAGATGATCTTGTCCTTGCTGTGTCCCTGCCGAGCAATGGCATCGTACTTGATCTTTCCCTCTGCATCCAGTTGAATGGCAAGAGCTTTTGACTTCTGGCCAGCAGCATCCTTACGTCCCATATCCAGAGGATACTGGGCCATCTGAATTTCGGGAAAAGCACCACCATCTCCAAAATCGGCCACATTTCGAGGAATCCATCCAGTTCGGTTGCCGTATGGAGGTATGGCCTTGGTGGCTGCAACAACGGCGGTAACTCGGTTAGCCCGCTCCTTCTGTTCCTCGATGTCTCGATCCCATGTCAACTGCGTCGGCGCCGGCAAGAAACTAAAAATGCAATTAATAAGAGAATGTTACAGTATTTACATGGTTTAAATTCAAGAAAAAGAAAATTTACTTGGATAACGACGCCATGTCTGTCAAAAAAGTACGAACACACGAAAGAACTGCGATTGAGATACAGCGATGCCGCTTTGATCAAAATCAAATGAAGTGCACCATTGCCGAGTATACAAATTAGATTTTTTCACTTTGCCCGCGCCCGCCTCCCAACTCCCAAGTCCCAACCTTATTTGGATTGAGATCGAGAAAACTAGAATACCATAAATTTTTTCATAATTTCCATTATGGAAATATATTCACTAAATTGATATAAAATTTCCTAATTCGACTATTCACTCCAACAAGATTCCAGATAAATGTCTAATTGTCTCAGTGTCTCACCGCACTTTTGGTTTAATGTTTCTTTTAAATTGATTTTCTTGTAGATTGATTGGCTTCTTTTTGGCAAGCGAAAATAGTTAGAGTAAAATAATGATAAGGCTATAAAAAATGTAATTTTCTTTAATTTAATTTTTCTGTATTGAAATCAAGAAATATGAAAGAAACACATACACGGGACTTTGAGGAGTTAGCCGCCCAGTTCACGTATCTCAACCAGAGCAATGAGAGTGGCTGGTAACTTATTGTAAGGGACATTCTTCGAACGAATCAACTTGGCGCAAAGGGATACCAGATTGGGGACGGTAACGGGCTTGAGGAACCACTCGGGAGGCTCATTCCATCCGGCTTCCGGGCCGCGGCTTCGAATCCAAACATCAACGACCGTCTCTCCATTATCGTTGGCTCTTTCCAGTTGAGCTCCACATTCCAGTAGTAAATAGGCAGCGCTTTGAACCACAGCATCATTTCCAAGGTGATAGGCCAGAACATGGAGGGGTGCGTTTCCATCCTTGTCACCTGCATTTGGATCAGATCCGGACAGAAGAAGAAGCCGAACGGTAGGCAAATCTTCAACTTTACAATCCTCACACACTATGTGCAGCAAGGTTGTCCCGTTTGCGCCAAGTACTATCTGCCGCAAGGAATCCCTGATTTGTGGAGTAAGAGTTTTGTAAGGAAGACCAGCGAGCAAGGCGATAAGCTCGAGAAGAGTGTGCATGTGATGACTGTAAGAATCACTATTGTCACTTCTGACAGTAGAGTCATCGTCGGTGAAAACAAATTGGTTGGTTGTTACCATGACTTCTAATGGCAATGTGAAGGTTTCGGCGTTGAAGAGCGGGTCGTCTATTTTGAGTTGCGAGAGCACCCAGATGAGGTTTCGAACAACATCGTCAGCTATCACGCAAACTTCATGACCCGATTCGTAATCAATGAGGTGATGGTGACGGTGAATGGTCTCCAACGTTACCCACAATACGTCAAGAAGATCGACTGATCTGTCATGGTTCTTTAAATCTGAGATGCAGTCCGAGAACGAGCCATTCAGTAAGGCCAAGACGGCTCCCCAACTCTTATCGGAACAGATTCTCAATGGAACCAGGAAGGACTGGATTTTGTGCTCTATTGGGTGCTTGATGACGTATTCAAGTAGATCTGAAGTGATCCATTCGCCGGCTTGTCCACTTTTCAAGACGAGCCGAGTTTTTTGCATAGGATTTGGTTCCATTTGACGAAGCTGTAGGGCCCGGCGCCAATACGTAAAGGCTCGTTCAAATTCCGCAACGTTGTAAGATTCGCTTAGGATTATGGCGGCTGCCATTTCCATGGCTTCGATCTTCTGCATTCGATCCACGCCGTCTTTCTCCAGGATGTAGTCCACAGTATTCCAATTTTGACTGTTGGCCGCTGCGAGGATTACTGTGAAGCCGTCGTTATCCTCAGCCATGATATTTGCGCCCTTGTCCACTAGTAGTTTGACGACGGTGAACGAACGGGGGAGTCATGGATAGGAAAAACATTTGGATCGGCTCCAGAGTCCAGTAAGAAGCGGATCATGGAAGTAAAATATTTCACATCATAACGGCGTTGAAGAGCGGCTCCATTTAGAGGTGTCATGTCATGGTAAGCGAGGTTTTCGGACGAGGTTTTAAACGAGACGTCCGCTCCTTTTTCAACAAGGTAACGTACAATGTCGATGTTCTCTAGGAGCACAGCAACGAAAACTGGAGTTGCTCTTCTAATCTTCCCACATTGAACAGGATGAAGAGGATTGAAGAAATAGACTGCAGCGGCATTCACGTCAGCACCCCAACGCTCCACAATGCGCGTCACCCAGTCGACATCTCCGTAGTGGCAAGCTAGAAGGAGTGGTGTGGATCCATGAAGTGGTTCACCAAACGCAAGATCCTTCAGTGGTGGGTGATGGCAGTCACTGCTAGTTGAAACATGCAACTCGATATCTTTAAGGATTTGCACACCTTTAGACTGCAAAGAGCTGAAGAATTGCGTTGGCTCCAAAGGACACAGCACTGACGGAAAAGCAGCTGTTCTACTATTGAAACATATATAATATAAATTTAGATGGTAAACGAACATATATTTAGTAGAATCATGAGTAGTATTGTACCTGTCGTCTTGGAGCAGATTTTGTGACTCGGAAGGAAAAGTTCGTACTCCATTGTCCGTGAAAGAAGCCGGCGAAAGAAACTGGTCACAAGAGATATCCTTCACTATTTGAAAAAAAGAGAATCCAAGTTATTAATTGTGGCATGTAATAACATGTCAATAACATCGTCATGTGAATGTGTCAAACCTTTGTCATTTTCCGATGAGTTTAATTCTTCCAGCTCGAGATTTTCTCTTGACCTGGCCCCTGAGACATCCTCTTCTTCTACAATGTCGTCTTTAGGGGACGAATCGGCTGCCTGGCTGGTGCTGGTGACCGTCCACACAGCGCCGCGTTTGTGTGACACCTTCTTGCTAGTTTCTCCTTTTCTGTGAGATCGTAGTTGTCGAAGAGCAAAGCTCAGCAAGAAACGACGACCCGAACCACCTGTTGCGTACCGGTACTTCTACGGGGGAAATAATGATCAAATACACATAATTTTTTAACGTAACGATTCATAAATTTACAATGTGAAAGCGACTAGAATTTCAAAGAAAAGAAATGGCAGAACGTATATAATGTAAACACTATAGTAAACAAGTCACTAAAAACCGAACCTTTTTAATCTTCTGGAGTTTGATACGGTGAACATCATCTTCTGTGGTCACCATCATCTTCAGACGAGTCTCTTTCTCACTGTTCACCATGGCTGTCTTTTCCGACAAAAGTCTGTTTATCCAACTACCAAAATTGCATAACGAATCCACTCTACGCCGTAGAGAATACTCAATCACGAGGGCAAGACAGAAGCTTCGAGAGCTATCCTAGAATGTTTTTGAGAGAACACCAAATTGAATGAGACTGTAAAATTATGCTAAAATAAGATGTCTAGTGATCAATTACATCACAATTAAAAAGTTAATAATGCAGAAGGTGAATTCTGACACATTTTAAAGCAATATTGATTCAACGGTAAATGGAACAATTCTTGTGATATAGGGGTCTTAAGCAACCAGTAGATTACTTATTCGTAATTCAATACAAAAACAATGTAGTATCACTTTAAAAAATGTAGAGTAGTTTACGGGCGTTACCATTACCAAAAGAATTATCAATTAGGAGGATGTAGAAGAGTTCTTAATTCTTTTGATAGCACAATTTTAATCGGGAGCGATCAAATTGCGGTACCACTAAACGAAAAGTCGCACTTTTAGCTGTAGCAGACGACATCATCAAAGAATGTGACAAAGCGACGGTGGTGCACGGGTCGACAACCACCAGTTTCACGAAAGGGGATGTTTTATTTGCACAATAATTTCCTAACTTCCCCAAACAAATAAACTAATTACAAGTGAATGATTTTTTAAAATATCCCTGCCATTCCCCTTCTCTTCTTTCTCCACATTCGATATTGCCCGGAAAGAAAGAGGGAAAGAAAATAGCGAAAACTATTTGTCGGTTCCGGTGTTCTGAACCAAACGGCTAAAGCGTGAAAACGGCATTTGCATTGTTTACTCGACCGAGCAAGTAGATACCTTTCCGTTTCCAAGTTTATTACCTCGCATCTCATATAGTGTTCGTGTAGCACTCATTTTCGTATGCGTGTAGTTTAAACCAAGACCGTACTTACACACCAGAGAACAACATTATCGTGCTGAATCAGGCGAATAACCGCTTGAAAAAGGTTACGAAAAACCGTAAAGCGCTATTGCCGTACAACTAAATAAGTCTAAGGTTTTTTTAAATTATATTAAACTAATTGTATTGTACTTAAATTGTATAAAGCTAATAAGTGTTTTGCCAAATGGAAACTTTAAACCGATAGGAGATAGCAAATATTTTTATCATTAAATTTCTAGTATTTTTCATCAGTGGATAAATCGCATTTGGATTTATCCAGCAGGTATCAGATAAATCCCGATCGAACATTCGTTAACCTTATCTTCAAAATACGATAAAACCGTAATTGATTTAGCATGAAGGGATCAAAGTTTAAGTACC
Source organism: Chydorus sphaericus (assembly GCA_030141595.1). Taxonomy (NCBI): domain Eukaryota; kingdom Metazoa; phylum Arthropoda; class Branchiopoda; order Diplostraca; family Chydoridae; genus Chydorus; species Chydorus sphaericus. Next base: position 10,969,606 of record CM057930.1, read on the forward strand.
TACGCTAATAAGAAGAATACCGACATGCGCTTGCTTCATAGGTTCATACAACGATTGGAACTCTTCTTTTTACATCTATTACAGTGGAAATTGTGAGGGTGTGATCAACTGTGGCACTGGCTAGTTTTATTCCTTGCCATAAAATTGATCCTATCATATCTATGCTGACTATTCAAGTTTGAAATAAGTTAACGTCAATATCCTTGGAAGCAATAACATGAAATCCTTTTTTTTTTGTGATGACACGACAAGTTACTCTTGAATAGCCTTTTTCCTCTCGGCTTTCTTTCATATTCTACCTACTTTTTCCTCACACCCACTCGATCACATGAAAAGCGTGATCTTAGGTGGTATGCGCGTTCGATGATCCTTTTTTCCACTCTCTCCCGCCGTCTTTTACGACGCCCCATCAACGCTGTCTACTCAAAGAGCTTTTCCTCCCTCCTCTCTTCGTTCAACCCCTGACGTTTACCGTCATGAGATACGATCATGCTATATAGCGTCCGATGTGAAAAGGGTAGAATGTGGCGTGCCTATAGCAGCTCCCGCACGAACGTCGAGAGTAAAAGATCACGGCAGTGCCAGCGGGTGAGGAGAGGCGACTCCCTCGAGATAGTATACACATTTCCCTCTCAGATTGAACTCTAATGAACAGCGACTTATTACGAATCCCTTAGCTCACTTAGAGTATCCATAGTAACCAGTCTATTATATAAAGTATCATCAGCGCAATCCTTTCCCTGGTGCACTAAAACAACATAAGAAAGGAGAATGAATGATGAAAACGTGCGGCGGATCGAGAGGTATTAGCTTACGCATACACGTGAACAATTTATGGAAGAAGCTGACTTTGAGAATCTTCCATCCATGTGAGTATTATAGGGAGCATCACTGTACATAAGATTTATGTTCCGAGCCCTCCATTTTGATTGCTTCTTTTTCGTTTATTCGCGGATACACAAATCCCCCCTCGCTACAAATAAATCATTCAGGCCTTTCGTCGTCGTCGTCGTTCTTTCCTCGAAGAAAGGATGTATAAAGTGAAATCAATAGTGCAACGAAAGGCGAAGAATGAGTTGGAGAAGAAGGCCACTTGATCACTATTATTAAGGCACACGACACATCTCATTACGAAAAGTCTCTTTTCGGAGAAGGATATTAGTGTATCTTCCGGTCCTATTACCTGGCTCTCCTCTCTCAAGAGACGAGCTAGCTACGCTGTTGCTATACTCAAGATGGAAAAGAGTAAAAAGGGGGAAAGGTTTTGGATCAATACTCACTCTTTCTTATATAAGATAGACTTGGCTTGATACTGTTATTGATGGGGAAATTTATAGGCTCATTTTATTTCATCTATTTTTTTTTCTTCTTTGTAGAACGACAGAATATAACAGGTACGCGCTATAGCTATTGGGTTGTTGCTCCTGTCAAACTGGTAAGCAGAACCATTCATATTGCTTGACTTTTTATTATTATTTAGAACTGGTATAGAAGTTTGTGGAAGGGCAGTGATGGTCAAAGCTACGGAAGATGTGGTGTTATAAATTTTACTTTGAAAACTAGGAAGAAATAGCTATATTTCTTTGCAAAGAACAAAAGTTATAGTGATGAAGGTTATAGAGCAATATTAAGGCATCCATATTTATTTATTTGTTCAAAGCTCTCTTCTTTTATTTTTCCATCAATCACATATAATCAGGATATGATGTTAGCCATTCCTTTCAAAACACTTCCGAAATAAGCGCGCGAGGGTTAACTTTTAAAATAAAAATGACTGTAAAGAAAATGATTAGGTCTTAAAAGGTGTATTTCACATTTATTGTAATATAAAAGTTGGTTATGCATATTGAAACGTTACAGGCCGATAGCTACCGCTTTCTTATAAGTTTCTGTGTTTGGTATACAGTCGAGCATATATTTGGCAACATCAGCTCGAGACATTCGGGTGGGGCCGGATGTTCCCTTGAGGTAGAAAGCGTCAAGTTCTACCTTGATCGGCTTACCTGTGATTAAAATCACAACGGATACAAGTGTCACTTGAAAATAGAATATGCTAGACAGAGATAGATAGGCATATAGTATTACACACACCTGATACTTTCCCATTGGTCAACCCAGGTGGGCGCACCACGGTGTAGTTCATGTCGCTGCAGTTGGTGTCCAGATACTTTTCCATTTCTCTCATGTTGGTCAATATTGGTCTGAGCATGGGGATCAGTAGCCAACGTACAAAGATTCCTTGGTTTGCAGCAACCGAAGCTGCACTTGACAAGAAAGAGAGTTATGTGATGCTATATTACTTGGAACTTCAAAGGGAAATTAATAGACTAGCGCATACTTTCTGTATAGTATGCTGTCATCACCACCAATCTGTTGATATTGGTTTCTCGAGCAGCTGCGACTATATGTCTGATCGAATCACTATAGCCCGTCACTGTTGAAGTCCGCTTAAAACCCAAACAAGAAAAGACAGCATCAGCACCACGGAAATGATGTTTTAGATTCTCCTCAGAGAAGATGTCACCTTTCACTACCTGCTCAATCACGCGAAACAAAAACAGTTATCTGCAATTAAAATCAAATCAAAGTCTTTCAATCTAAAATAATATCTTACATAGAGCTGCTCGTTTTTTATATCCTTTAAACGTTCTGGATCCCTAACTACGGCTACCACTTCGTGATGTCCTTCTAAAGCTGCTTTGACAAGTTGGAGACCTGTTTGGCCTGTTGCTCCTAACACTACGACCCTCATGACTATACTGTTTTGGAATTTATAAGGAGAAAAATGAACGCGGCGTCGTATTGTTGACCGAGTGTCTCACACACATGAACGCATCTGGCAAACAAGCGTGAGTGCTAGCTTTTTTTTTCATTTTCTGTCCACTTTCCCTTTCATATTTAAACTGTATGTTGCATTCCATATCTTATGGCTACTGATATCACTTTTCTTTATCTATTTGTCCAACGATGACAGTACCCTATCACTCTTCCAACTATTTTTTTTTATAGCAAAGTTTTAAAAAATGAGAACACTCCCGGTTAACAGAATTGTATTCAAATTACACGTTCCAGATATAAAAAGGCTTCTCACATAACCAAGAAAATTGGGATCTTATTAGAAATCAGTCTTCTCGACACTCTCCTTTTTAAGCTTATCAGCAGGGCGCATTTCAGGATCGCTATTAGAAGAGACAAGTTTGCGCTTAACTCCTCCCGAAGTAACAAGTTCGTTATCAGCTTTAGGGGCTGAGACTGATGGAGTAGGACTTTCTTTCTTGCCCAGCCAATTAGCCATGAACTTTCCGCTGCCTGATAGGGGTTTCGGCTTCTCCGGGTCGACTGGACGAGTGAGAGAGCGCTCTTGATTCTTAACACTGCCAACGGCCGCTGAGACGGGATGAACAACAAAGTTGACGGACGGTTTGAGTTTAGAGAGCGCTTGATGGGGTGTAACATGGGTCGAGTCCAACCAAGCGTCGACCTCTTCTTGAGTGTCCAATATAGCAGGCATCCTCTCGTGGATCCAAGAGAACGCTGAGTTCGAATCCATTGTCACCACGCTGTAGCTTTTGATAACGGTTCCGTCTTCGGGTGACTTCCAGGAATCGAACAATCCAGCTACCATCATGGGTCGGGGTCCCTTCCATCCTTCCTCTTGAGACCAAAGAGTTTCGCTCGAGAGCTTTTCCCAAGTATCCGGTTCAGCAACTGAAATCTATGGTTGACGCAAAATTATATAATATTTTAGTTAAAAGTGTATACAGCGCTACATTGGTTTTTTTCCAATTTACCCCTTCTGGCTGCGGGACGTAGATAAGGTAAGGTTGTTTCTTGGCGTTTCCTTTTCCTTGTGCAGCTTTCCATTCGTAAAATCCATCACAGAGAATGACACACCTGTTTCCCTTGGCTAATGGTTCTTTGAAGAGCTTCTTCTCGGTAATCCCTTCAATGCGGCAATTATTGGTTGTAAGCCCGTGTTTTGTGGGTGTTCCCTTAGAATATAATTTAGATTTTGGATTTAAATAAATTGTTAAATGATATAATTGATTATATGTACTGTGTGCCAAGGTGGAATCATGCCCCACATCATGGGTTCTATCACCCTATCCTGGGATGCAGCACTGGGATCAACAAGCTTTTTAGAAATCATCACAGGTCCATAGAATGTAGGAGAAAAGTTGGTTGATGGTTGATACGCCCTTCCACTGCTACTTTCTTTCCATTCAGCAGGCACATACTGATTGCTGCCATCTGATTTCTTCTTGAAACAGCAAGCTTTACACAGGGCATCAGGGCTTAAAGTACTGTAAATAAAAATGATAGGCAAAATATGTTTTAAATTATGTCATTAAATTGTACAGTTATTCTTCAAATATGCTCTTGTTAATATTATTGTCCAAGCAACTAATAATATAAGCCATGTGGCAATAACTCGAAAGAAATTTTCAATCATATAAGAAAATTAGAAAATGACAAATATTAATTTATAACACGACAACGCGATCCTACGAGTATCTAAAATGAATTCAGCTGAGCTCTGAGCTGAGAGTGTGAATATTTTAATTAACTTTACCAAGCAGTTCGACCACACATATTCTTCAGGAAATTAATTCTAGTTTATTTGGACTAAACTTGAAATTTCCTCGACTGTTAAAAACACTGACAAATCAAGTCGTGTACGACACGTTTTTACTCGCGAGATTTGTTTTTATTTTGGGGGAACCGGCAAAGCAAATTCATAATGCCAACTTTTGGTGGTGCACCTAATACTCGAAACTAGTCTTCTGAAAATGGCCGCCTCTTTAAACGTCAAAAGAGTTTGCTCCCTGTTATTGGTGACTTTTACGTTTTTAGCCGGTTCACATGGCGACAGAATCGCCGAAAAGATTTATAAAAGAATCGATGGTGGTTTCAGCTGTTTTAGGCGACTTAATGGAACGGGTCAAACTGGATGCTCATGTAAATATTATTAGGAAATGTCACTTGCTCTATAGCCTAGCAAGAGCTGTCAGTTAGTTGCAAAATATGAATTAATTATATATACGTTTCAATTTCAGCGGCATCATCTGGAAATGTAGGAGTCGTCCATTTTGCAGTATCAGATAGTGATTTGCAGTGGCTGATTGATGTCGGGCCCAATGCACCTTATGTGGTGCTGCTAACACCAGACCTTTTCCGAAGGTGGCTGTCCTTGTATAGATGATGTCATTTTGTAAATTAATGTCTATATTTTTATTTCAGAGAATCTCTCACAAAATTGGAAGAGTCAGGCAAAATTACTGGAGTAGTTGTCTTGAATAGTACATCTTCAAGACCTTCTGCTCCACATTCTAATGATTTGACATGTCCCAACAAGTTAACTGGTATCTCTTTGCATTCTCTTAATGTGTGAATTATAAATATTAATTCTTTCTTGTGTATTAGGGCTATATAATAGTTCATTAGCCTCAGTTTGTGATTCCAATCCTTGGAATCCAGGAGGTGATGGCCTTTTGTTTGAGAACATTGGGTACCCCATATTTTTCATCAATGAATCTAGTTTTAATCAATCCTCCCTAGTTAATGATGTAAGTAAAACTAAATATCCCTAAATTGTGGAATTTTATTAATATAATAAATTTTTACATAGTGCTTTTTAAAATTCAATCAACCAGTCAATGGAACGCCACCAAGCTATCCTCTTTGCGCAATTGAGCTCAAAGCATTTATGTGGGCCGCAGTTGATACGCCCACTTGCCTTCGACGCGGGCAGTTAAACACCATGTCATTTAACCCACAGCCTTGTATTAAATTCGAATCTTTTAATATTGGAATTCAATTTGATTCATTTTCATATTATTTTTAGCCGAATTCTGTGATCCTCTGGGAGATGTGAATATCTACGTTCCGTTATTAGCAGCCAACAAGAGCGACGGACCTGTTCGTAACCGTTCTGTAATTTTCATCTCTGCTCGAATGGACAGCTCTTCCATGTTCGACGGTCTTGCCGTCGGTGCGGACACGGCTATTACAGGTCTCATCACTTTGGTAACTGTTGCAGAAATGCTGAATAAAGTGAAAGATAATCTGCGGGGCTCTGGTGATGTGGACAACGTATTTGTGGTGCTATTCAACGGCGAAGCCTTCGATTACATTGGCTCCAGTCGTATGGCCTATGATATGAATTTAGGTATGTCCACTTACACAAGTATTATAGCATGAATGCAACTCACTTATCGATTTTACAGGTAAATTTCCGCGACCCCTTGTGAATGACACTCCGTCCCAAATGCCGTTGATCGGTCTTGAACATATTAAGTACTGGATAGAGCTCGGTTCATTGGCTCCTACAGTTGACTCGACTGTTTATCTCCATACTGATCCCATTATCGACGGGCGATAGCACAGTTTCTGCAAGGGTATACCATTCAAATCTTAAATTAAATTTAAAGAAAAAAAGAAGAAATGATCAAGCCTCTTGTTACAATAGGTTCGCCAAATAGAGGAAGCACTCAAGAACAACTCGGGTAATCTTCGAATCCTTTCAACGGACACATCGACTCCTCTTCCACCGGCTTCACTACAGAGCTTCTTGAAGAAAGATCTTGGCATTCCTGGTGTGCTTATTGCGAACCACCGTAACGCATTTGTCAACCAGTTCTACAACAGTGAATGGGATACCTTCGAGTCCATCAACACCGGTCGACTTTCAAAGCACTTGGCGGATGTTGCTCGTAGCGTCGCTGCGGCCGTCTACCAGCTGGCTTCTGGTGACAAAATGTCAGCCAGTATTCAAGCAAATCAGACTCTGGTGGATAAGTGCCTAGAGTGCTACTTGATGAATGCCAATTGTAGCTTTTTTAACTGGCTCCTTGAATGGGAGATCCAATATGGCTGCTGAAGGCATTTTACCCACTTACGTGGGCGTCTCCCATAGCGACGAAGCTGTTAAACCCCTTTCCGTGCGCACCCGAAACAGTCTTGGCTCTAGTTAGCGGCGAAGAACTGGAGATCAATAAAACTGCCTGCTTTGCCAGTGACAATGATGAAGTAATGCCTTGATTATTTTACATTTTAATCAAACATATTCTTACTTAACTTTTCATGCCAACAATTTAGATTTATCGCTTTTACTGGATGGGTGAAACTGAGTCAAACAATGCCAGTGGAGCTTGCTACAAAACGACAGTCAAAACTTCAGTGGCCGTCAGCCCAGCTTTCATCATCGAAGGTATTATCTTTTGATACATTTATGGCATCAAAAAGATTTGTCACTACCATTTTTCGGCTTAGATTACAACTGGACGTCGGGAGCTTACTCTTCTTGGACGGAATCGAGATGGGAAACCTTTTCGACTAGAATCTTTTTGAAACCCTCCAAGACCCAAGAGATCTCTGTATTTGTTCTTGGGGTTTTTGTACTTATTTTTTCATTCCTTGCGACATACTGGATGGACGCAAAAGCTAGCTTGTTGTTCTCCCCTTGGTAAAACACTTATAACTTATTTTATTAAAATATACTAAATTTAAACTAATCTTTTAAAAATATTTTAGTTCCAGCGACGGCGTTGCATGCTAGCAATCAGCAGCAAATCACATTCCACTGGTCGAACTCAACAACTACGGATCAACTCATCCGGTGGTCCAGCTGTAATATCTTCTAGTTAACGCTTTGTACTTACGATGCTGCTGACTGAATGACCTATTACTGGGTGTGATTTGCTGCCTTGGACGGCCTCTCGCTCTTCATCTTTAAATTAATTTCTGACCCCCATCTCATTTTTTACGTGTGTCCCCTCCATGCAAGTGCGTATACCGTAATATTCCCATGACGCTCTCGTGTATATGTAGGCATGAACGATATTGGTCATCTCTTATAAGGTGTATTATAACGTTTTCTATATGTACTCTTCCATAAAAAAAAATACACCCTCGTAACGATTTGTATAATGACTTGATTTCAGTAAAATTCCTTAATCTTCCAAGTAAGATTCAATACTTTTCTTCATATCATATCAAATTCTTTCCTCATAAAGGTGTGCGTTTAAAAGTCCGCTTTTCTTACGGAGATATTGGACCATCCATATACCAATGTAGACTTTTCTAAGCATTATAGGTCTATTTGTTAATGAAATATATTTTTACATGTCTCTGTAGAAATTTTTGTAAATGCCTATCGGAAACCGCACATTTTTAGAAACGTTTGCCTTCATCGATGTCCATGAAAGCCAGCCCCAAATAATTTAATGATTTACTCATATTCTGCGCGACCACCTTTCTATCACGATAAGATAATCTTCCGCACTCCAATACCCAAGGCACTTTTTTTCTAATTTCGGAATTCGCCGTCAGGTTCGCCTTGCGAAAGATTCGAAAGACGGAGAGAGAGCGGTAGGGTCAGTGTCTCGAGGGAGCACCAGCAGATAAGTTCGAAATACTTCATTCACCGGGTCTTTGTTGTCTAGTATTTTTTCCCTCGTGAGTTCCATCGTGTTGTTTGCGGAAGAACCAGAGTTAACCAGAATTATACAGAAGAGTTACAGCCGGTGTTTTTCTTTCGTTGCATTAGTTTTAGGTAAGATTAAATTTTAATTTTGCGTTCACGTGGGAGCCCCCTTTCTTGTGATGCTCTGAGCACGCGTGCTATATCTTTGTTGCTATGCGGTGTCCCGTATAGGAGAGTAATATTTATTATGATGTCTTTTTACATCCTTTTATTTAAAATCTATTCCAACATTGATCTGATTATTTGATTTAAAGCAGAATGAGTCATCAGGAGGACATTACTGGTAGTCCACGAGGAAGAACTCAAGGCTGCTGGGATAATGAATATGGCCTGCCTACCATGGAAAAACATTGTGATCAAAGAAATATGCACAGAAGGGAGTCAGATGCTGACTTGATAGGAGAACATCAACCCTGCAACATTCAGTAATTTTTATATCCTTTATTACCGGAGTATGTATATTGCCTGATGGTTATCATGTCTATTCTCATTTGTTTTCAGGACTATGCCGTACACACTGTTCATCAGTGGAGTCCACCCTCAGTCCACAGAAGTATAACATTTATTAATACTTGTGTGCCATTTTTTTTTATTAAATTAAAACATTATATTTTACAGGATGAAATAATCCACATTTTGCAGTACTATGGAAATCTGAACTCAGTCCACTTTAAAAGGAATCAATTCAATGAAACTGTTGCTTTTGCTGAATTTGTATCTCAAAGGTATAGCACGAAATAATCGATAACTTAAATGATTATAATGTCCGTTTTATTTTTAGAGAGGCCAACAGTGCAATCATTAACTTGAATGGAAAGTCTCCTTTATTTTGGTCCGTAAGTTATGTAAGGGGAGAGAATATGCGAGGGGAGAACTCTTTGGATCATTCTTCGGAACTCGTCGAAGTCATCTTTCAAGAATTAGGGCGACACAATCCTCTTCGTACTACTGCAGTTATGAAACGAACTGCTACTCCGACCTATCCTGGAAGAGTTGTCCGAGGTATTTTTTATTTCTAAAAACTCTTACATTTTACGGTGCATTTCATAATATTACTTTTAATTTTTTCAGAATCGCTTTACGAGTTTCCTCCTTGCACAGTATGCGCTACACCTACCAAATTAGTTTGCTTCGTTTGCAAAATTCCATACTGCTCCGATTTTTGTGAAAGCGTAGGTTGGCCTACTCATCGGAATAGCTGCATCCGACCACCGTAAGCTATTATCATGAGTTAATCAATACTAGTGCATTTCGCCTCAATGTATTCTTTTATCTTTCCATCCAGCGCTTTGGAATACGCTCCGCCGCAGAAACGTACTCCCATCAAAGGATCTCGGGACTCTCCCAATCTTTCTCCATCTCAAAATTGTTGTGATCGAAACGCCGAATCATTAGTCAACCCGAAACCGTCTATCGTCCAAGGGATCCGCACTCTGGGCATCGATGATGGACCGAGTTCTTCTCCATGGGATCAGCAACCCATCGCGTTGAATCAAGAGCCGGCGCGTGTTTCCACTGATGCTTCTCCTATTCCGCGCACACCAATGTCAGCCGTAGCTCTTTTGCATGCTGCTCTCAATCGTTCCATTGTCACGCTGCTCAAGCCGGGCGATGCCGTTGCGCTTGCCATAACCACTGATTGGGAAGAATCGAATGGTGGTGCTGGATATCTCATTCGCCCAACCGAACTAGATGACGCCAAGGCTTTGGACTACGACATGGTCGTCGCTGGAGTAGGTGATCCAGTTCCTGTATTCAATGTAGCTGTCGGATCGCTGATTTCCGCTCTCTCTCCCGAGTACGGGCAATGGTTCCGAGGATGCATCATGGAGGCTACCTCCACCTCCTATACTGTTCTCTACATTGATTTTGGAATCAGGGAGGAAGGCATTGTTTCTGTGAAGCCGATTCCGGCCGACTACGAGGAGATTGAGCTTGGGGTGAAGCTATCCTTCGGAAGCAGCAACATCTCTGCAGACGTCAAGAAGTATGCCCGTCAACATTTCATCCCATATGATAAACTCGATTTGAAGATCGTTTGCGTGGAGAGCGATGGATCTGTTTTGGGTACATTGAAAAGCCCTGGTGCGCCCGATTTCTGCATCAAGTTGGAACCTTGGACAGCTCTGTTGCAGGAGAAGAAATCTCATATGTTCCCTCTTGTACAGCAACAGCTTTCTCCTCCTTCGGGAATCAAGTGTCCACCATTGGAAGCTGGTTTCAGCGGAGACGTTGTCATCCACGTTATTGAAGGTGTGGACTGTATCTTCGCTCAGTCCGTTAGCGATGAAGACTCTCTCACAGAGATGGATCTGATTCTTATGGACTTGTTCCAGAAGAGCACAGAACCGGAAACTGTCATTTCCGTCGGTACTTACGTGGCTTCCTACTGCATCGAAGAAGGTGAATTCTACCGCGCCCGTGTCACCGCTGTTGATGGAACTCAGCTCACACTCGAGTACATCGATTATGAGGATACAGCAGCCCAAGTTCAACTCTTCGAAGTTCGGACCTTGTCTAATGAGCTGCACAAAAAATTGAACGTAAGCTTGTTTCTTACTAACATTTTTCTTATTCATTTCTTATTCATTTTTTTAAAAATTCATTTTAAATTCATAAATTTTTTCCTGCAGTTGGTACTCCAGTCGACCGAAGGTTTTGGTGAGAGTATGTTGAGCAAACACGGCCAGGCGATCAACGATGTCATTTCCAACATGCGTGGACCTCCTCCTCTTCAGTATGCCCCTGTTCAGATAGTGCGTCCAATGCCCAAACTGGTAATCGTTTCTCCTGATGAATGAAAATATGTCGGGTCGTAATTGGTTTTATTCCGTTTTTAATTGGTTGATAATTCAGAAAACAAATTTGAGAAAGTGTTTGTGACTGTTTCTATGAGTGTGTTTATGTTTTTTCTCTCTCCGTTTTTTTTGCTTAAAAATACAAAGATTTGGATATAAAACTTTTCAAATAGATTGCACAAGTTATTGAGGTAGACAGCAACTATCGAAATTGTATAACGTGATATTAAACCAACACTAAAGCTGACGAGTGCCGGCTGATAATAGAGTACCTGATTATTAGCTTTCATAGACTGGTCATCCCGTTTTCTTTATCCAGATCAGGATGTAATACGCTTCTTTTTGGAGTCCAACCTCGTAAATTTAAAAAGTAAATTACAAACAACTAAATTCTTGAAGCTTTTAAAATTTAATTTGTTTTTAAATTTTGATCACGCAAGACAGGTACCGCTATAGTATTGGATTCATTTACAATATTAATGATTGTGACTGACGATCGCTTGTTGAAAAAAAATACAAATTTTAATATGTTGATTGTTTTCATAGGATTGATCTTTACTAAATTTGTTTTTGAGTAGGATCTGTACAAATGGTTGCGCACTCGACTAGCGCGCATCCCGAGTACGTATCCCTTGCGTAGCATTAATGTCTAGCTTGTGTGTACTGCATGCACTCTTATATTAGTCTTTTACCTGATGATGATTCGTGTCTATTTAAAACCAAAAACCATCAGGATTTGAAGATTATTACGCTTATGATCTTGTACCGTTTGCGTCGCGCGAGTTCTTAATACCATACCACATCTAGTAGTTACGGCCCTGTTGCTATGGAAACCATAGAAGAGTTTTCAATACACTCAAACATTTCAGTGCTGTGCTGATCTGCTCTTGGCTGACAAAAAGGTTTATATAACAATAGCAAGATGGAGAAATCACGCAAACCTGAATCTGCTTCTAATAACCGAGGCAATGAAGGTAACATTGAAGATTCATCACAACCGAGTCCAGGTTCCACCTTTTCTGTCTACATCCTGATGGAAGACTTGATAGACAAGATGAAGTTACTCAAATACGACAGCGAATTCGTCAAAGAGTTCAACATTAAACCTTTTCCTAGGTAATTCATTATATTTAAAATATAGCGTACTTTAGAAAATCTGATATACTTTTGCGCAAAAAGGCACTACTTTGCCATCGCAACGAATCCGGGTGAGCAGTTTTACATGTTCGTAATCCTGGCGGCATGGCTCATCCGCAAAGGCAAGAAGCCCTTCGACACACCACAAGAATCCGACGACCCAAATGCAACCATTGCTAGCATTTTGGATCACGTTCGACGACTGGTACTACATTTTATTCGTTCTAATTTTCAAATTCAAATTTATAATGTATTACTAAAGGGAGTCTCAATCGAGTTCCCTCCTAATCGGTTGAAGCAAGGCTATGGTGAACATGTCGTCTCAATACTGGATCGCTTAGCTGACCAAGCTCTTAAAGTGAACAATTTTCTGTGGGATAAGTAAGTTGATGCCATATCATTCTTCACACAACATAAGATATTTACTAATTTAATTAACTTATTTGAAGACCAAAGATCATGCAAGAAGATGAAATAGTTGATGAAGAAAACGGGAGTGGTGACGAACTAGATCTCGACCAAGTTGAAGAAGAAATGGCTGCTCAGTACGGCAGTGATGACGAAGACGACGTCGTCAACGATGTCTTCAACATCAATGTCCAGTCTATCACTCCACACGCAAATCAAATGCGAGGTGAAGTACTGGAATCGAATGCGGATGCGGAAGCCTGGCGGACGGAAGTAGAACGGGTCATTCCGAGGCTAAAACTGGCCGTAAATAATACAAACTCGGCGAAAGATTGGCGATCGAGATTAGATCTGCTTTTCAAATACAGCGGCAGCATTTCGGGTACCATGGGGAATTCGCGAACACTTTTGCAGAAGATGAGCGCCGAAATTGATAAGAATATGGAGAGAGTGGAGACGAGAGAAAAGTATCTCAACACGCAACTTAGCGGTCTTTTGAGTCAGTACAGCAAGACGCAAGATCGATTGAAGCAAGTAGAAGAAAAATACAGCAAAGCCAGTGGTAATATTTCGTTACCAACAGTTTATTTGTCAATTTATTCAATTGATGAAATTGTTTTCAGTGGGCGTTGAGGAGCGCAACGCTAAATTGAATCAACTAAATGACGATATTCAATCTGTGAAAAATGAACTTGATGAAAGAAGCTCCAATATGACTGACGGAAGTGAGATCATTTATATTCTATCATGCACATGCATTTTACAAATTAAAATACTTTTACTAACTATTTTCTCAAAAAATAATGTTTAGCCCCGCTGGTAAATTTAAAGAAGAATCTTGTTCGGATCAAAGGGGAACTAGCCGTAATGGATGTGAGGATCGGAGTTGTAAACCATATTCTTCTTCAAGCAAGGCTCAAGCAATCCACTGCTTTGCAGCACTTACTGATGGCGAATTCTACCGTGTTGTCGAAATAATAAGTCACGAACGCCTATGTATTTAATTATACTCAAATGCTGTCCAATATTTAAGGGATACGGACAGAGCGATTCTTCAATCCTACTTCAATCAATGTTGATCACACAATGCACGAGCCATGAGCGCCACTTTTTGAGCTCTGTAAAAATAAGAAATTTGGTACCTTATTACTTAAAAGTAAAAGTAATGTTTAAATAAAGTATATAACCTCTGGACGACTTCTCCGCACTTTAATCGCCGCATAAAACGGCAATCTTGAAAGTATCCTTCATGTCTAGGAAAACCGTTGCTCTCATCAGCAAATGTCACTAAACCTGATCAAATATATTTAAGCACAGCTTTATAAATATGTAAAAGAATTGAGCAAACCTTTCCCCCAGATCCTGCCGCCGCGAAACTCCCCTTCAAAGCGCATACCATCAGTTCTCCAGAACGCGCCAGGTCCATGAAACCAACCCTCGGAAAAGCTTCCTTCATATCTTTTCATTTAAAAATAGCAACTAAGCTGACTTAGTTTTAAGAATTCATTGTAAAACATTACCTAGCTCCATCGCTAAATACTAAAACACCCAAGCCGGAGCATAGACCTGCGCTGAATTGACCAACGTAGACAGAACCGTCGGGAGTTGTCAGCTGTCCAACGCCGTGCCTCTGTCCTTTGTAATCCCATTCACCAATATACTCGCTCCCGTCAGAATATCTGTAAGATCCGTAAATAGTTTCTCCTGGATTGATGGTAACCTCCTGACTAGCTATAAGTGTCGATTCAATTATCATAAGGAAAAGTAAGCAGATTTTTTAAAAATATGACTTTACCCGACTCCATGGCGTCTATAGATCCACTCAGTTCCGATGGTTGTAGAACACTGAAGTTCTAACAAGATTATCTATGTGCTCCCCGGAAGATATGTGATGGAAACTCAAATGGTTGCCATAATCCAATTACTGGCTACTTAAACGAAAGAATATTTAGAATAAGTGGGGCGGAAGCCGAAATGACTGGAACGGTGTGTATTATTGCTTGTTCGACAAAACAAGGATAATATACGAACACTTTCAACTTACTTTCGTACAGAACATTACATACTTCCTTTAATGAAGTGATCAATAATCATAGGCAGATATTAAGAAATGGTTATTGTCGAACACTTGGTCTCGGAGTTAAACCTACACCACTAAGAAATTAAACGAATTATCTTCTACCCCCTACTACAACCCTAAAAGGCTAATTGTAGTTAGAGAGTATAATGTGCAGAGGGTCATATAGAACAGCAGTTTCAAGAAATTAAGAGCTCAACCCCACTTTAGTGTGAGAGGCGATGCTGGTAGTGGCCCTTCTGGCCGCTTCCATTGCAATATCGTTCAGAATGACTGGGGTCGTGTGGGTTGAGCCTGTGGTCCACATTTTCGACAACACCCACTGGAATCCATTTGCAGCCTACACGGGAAAATCATTGCTTAAATATTGAATGTTAAACAAAATTTAACTATACTGGAATGCAACCTTGATGCAGTTTTTGCGGAATCGATCGTAAATGAAAGCCTCAATGGGCCGTCTGAACTGTCTGATGTGGAACTGTGATTCGATCCATGCATGGCGTTTAACGATTGTCTGGTGGGAGTTGTCAGGGTCCTGGTGATACTCAACTTTCTCAGTAATACACTACATAAGAGAGTTGTAGTTAAGTTTCAGAAATAAATAGGAAGCAAGATAATTTCAAATCAAACTTACCACAATTTTTGAATATCCAATATTTCTTGTATATGTAGTTAAGGTTTGTTTCTGGGGATCAATTATAGATTCCTCAACAATGGACACCAACTGGTGAGGAACAAAGTGTTTTGACCAGATGGGGAGGTTGACACTTTGAGTTTTGGTGAGGAACCTCACAGAACGTAGCTTTCCCGATTTCAACTCCCTTTCAACTGTGTCTTCTGTCAGCACATGTTTACTATATATTCAATATAAGAATGGAAAGTTTTGAATGAGAATAAATATGTTATTAGTAGTTTTATATGTACCTGTATGGGTTGGGGTATCTTTGCCAGAAAGACTGGACAACCTGAGAAAAAAAAAAATACATCAAGGAACATACAAAACGGGAAATATCAAAACAATCTACCTGCTGCCACGGATGGTTAAGAGTAACTCCCATTTCGTAAAACTTCATTTTTTCGCTTTATGTTATTGCTGTCGGTCCGAAAGAGGCGACAAGACGACGACGGTGATAGAGAAAATTGATTTTCAAGATACGATATTTGCAGGGTACCAGCAATTATCAGCGCCAGCTTTAGAAAATCAAATGAGATAGATAGAAGAAATAAGAGTCTCGTCAAGGTCTCTCGTCCTAACAACACAAATTACTCGGGCACATGGAAAATCTAGAATAACATGGCTAAATGGCTTAGCAGGCTGCAGCGGTACATATGGACGATCGGCGACGGATAAGAATGTCCGGAAGACGTTGCCAACTTGTAAGAATGTTGTGTTTTGGTTCATTGTTTTGGATCTCGGTCATTAATTCTACGTCTATAAAGAAAATAATAATTTAATTAATCCATTACCCAAATATCAAAGATTTATTTTGAGATAAATACGAAAAGTATAAGTACCATTTTTTTAAAAAGCCACTTGTGGCTACACTGCCGCTATGAGCGCTGCGCACCGGACACTTAGAGCAGACCAAAAAACAGCCGAAAACAAAAACATTGGTGGTGTACACCTTTACACGCGCCCGAGCGAGCCCGTCCCCACTCTCCAAGGTTACCATGTACGCAATGGCGTTGACAGGAAAAGTGTCGTATAAACTGTGCCTGTAAATAAAAATATTATCAGTTGGACATTCAGTAATTAAATATACTTACTCCTCTAAACTGAGGTCGGTAAATTCACTTCTAGTCTAATCTTTAATGCCGGTATATGCTGTAAAAACGGTTTCTATTTTGTCATTCTTACAGGTTGAGAAGTCGAGAATGGTGCTCAAGTACTTGTACAACCATTCGAAGCCGGTTTTCTCCTGGGTTCCCTACAAAAAAGCCAGCCTTTTGGGTTATTTTCTTGGCCATCCTACTGCCCTTCATCATACCAGTCATTCACATGATAATCTTTTCCTCTTTGTGGAAGCAGTATAACCGTGTGGTTGACAAGAAGAATTGTTATTGCTCTTGCTGGGACACAGTTTTTAAAGGTATATTACTTAAAGTGTGTGACAGATTTTCACCATCTAAAGAGTAATTTATTCTATTCAGGAAACTATGAAGCTGGTATAAGTGGCTACAAGCACATGTATTTTAATGCAACCCATCAGTCTGCAAAGATCTGGTTACTTACTGTATTGTATGTGATTGCTTGCTATGAATCCATGAAATATCTTCTTCAGCTCTTTTGCAGAAAGGAGCTGAGATACACCATGTTCATCCTATATGCTAGTGTAGTCTACTCTCACTATTACTCCTATTGGGGTTATGTCAATTATTTCAATGATGACTTCTACTCTCAGTTTTATCATCAACTCTTCTTCACTGTGACTGAACTGATAAGTACTTTGACTGTTCTGAAACTAGCTGATGTAAATGTAGAGCTTTCCTCCACTCTTCTTCTTATCATTATTGATGTTGCAGCCCTCCATGTTCTCACTGCTGGCTGGGATCAATTTGTAACCAATGTAATCAAACAAGAAGGTGAGCTTCACCAAGTCCTCCGTGATCTGTTATTCATGATTCCCGATCTTATGCACATAGCCGTTGCTATTTATCAACTTTTTCGACTTGCCAAGATAAAAAAGAGACCACCAACTCATCTCATTTCAAATCAACAATTCTTCGGATCTGTATTACTGGTGTCTGCTTTATGGATCGTGTGCCTTACTATGTAATATGTAAAACAAAAACAAATCCCGCAATAATAAATTTATGACTTTTTGAACCAAAACAGCGCGCCTTTTTTTTTTAGGAGCGAATCAAGATTTCCGGTCCACCTCCGTAGCGGGAGTAAAACAGATGCCATAGAGCTACCGATAACTGGGCGAAATCAGATGCTGCGAACAAAATATATTGTGTTAGCATTAGTTTTCCTTACACGTAAAAACAAGGAAAAACTTACATGGTCTCAGGATACGATTTCCATTGCGCATAATAGTAATGGGTAGATTATCAACCGGACCTGGAAGTGGACATTCACGGTTCTTGACGAATTGTTCCCATTTACGGAACCAATTCATGGAAATTGCGTACAGCGGCACAGACGATTTCTCGTTCTGGAAATCCTTTTGCAATTCTAAAAACGTTTCCAGTTCTTCCCTCCTCCTCTTGTCCATTTGTTCCTGTGCTTGCTGGCAG
Source organism: Chydorus sphaericus (assembly GCA_030141595.1). NCBI lineage: Eukaryota > Metazoa > Arthropoda > Branchiopoda > Diplostraca > Chydoridae > Chydorus > Chydorus sphaericus. The sequence goes on from CM057930.1 coordinate 10,987,751, forward strand.
ATGGGGCACCGGTAAAGACGGTTACAAGCAGGTCCTCCTCCAAATCTGTAGCATACTCTATTGATTCCGTGGTTCTAAAAAATGTAGTTGATTAAAAAATTACCTAGTATACAAAGCTTCCCAAACCACTGCACTAACTGCGAAGCAAACTTCATCGACATGGTCGATCTTCAGTGGTTGAACTCCTCCGTGCGGGCACAAGAAATCCTGGTTATGAATAGGTCCCGGTTCGGCGAAAGATCGGAACTTGCAATACCATTGGCTAGAGATGTGAAATTGCAAGAGACCACCATCTGGTTGGACAAATAAAATGATTAACAATGGGATATAAAAATCAAGAGAACATTTTTATACTCTTACTCGACTGGGCGTCGAGCTCCTGTTGAGCCAAATTGTTAATGTGGCGGCGGAAGTCATCCAATTCGTTCGTCGTCCGTTTTCGGTAAAATAGAACGTAGGCTTGACAGCTGGCGACGGTTTCGACAGAGACGGGACGTACTGACGAGTCGTCAAATTCAATCCACTGCGAGGACGGCTCATTAAGGGCGTAGCAGGTATAGTGACCGCCACCAGCTGTTCCGTGATGCACGATGACGGCTACCAAATCGTAGGTAGTTACTTTGGATGTACAATCTAAGGAAGAACAATTTTTAGAATCTAAGTATAAATGATTTTTGTTTCAACCCGGGTACCTCGACTTATCCATGGTTTCATGTCTAATCCTCGAATCGGGAAAGCAATGTGGGCCGATATTTTGGAACTGAACATCGGTTCATGTCGAAAACGCTTTAGATGGATGGTGAGCACTTCAGGCAGCTCAACTATGGAGGAGAATTTGACTCCATTCCGAAGTTTTTTACACTTTTCACAACTAAAGCATCATTACAAACCATTTTTTTTTATCCAAACAAAATATGAATAAGAAAAAGTAGTATTATTACCTGTACATATTATCACCCTTGAGCTCATCGGCGCTGAAAAAAGCGGATAGACAGTCGTTTAGACGACCACTAGGGCCCCATAGCCAGCTCCATACTGTGTTCCACATCCAATAAATCCATCCCTGATATAGATTTGATTTAATTATTATGATTAGCATTTCAAATGTTTAATTATAGCTACCTGCTCATCTGTTTGACTTGGTGCTTGAGCTACTGACTGGTGGATGACATGTAGTTGATCTCTGCTAGGTATGGGTAATGAAAGATCCTGAAACGTCTCCATTCGATTTGAGATCTAGAAAGCATTTATAGTTGAAAAATAAGGAGCGAAATAAGAAACTAGATAAAATATACCAGATTGCAGGTTAAACATTCAACAGAGCTTAGGATCTGGCCGTCAAATACGTCTGACACAATACTGCGGAATTTAGTGGCACTCGACGTACCATCTGGTGGGTTACGAGGAGTAGGAGACCTGTTATAAATAAGCCGATGTTATAAACCAGAAAATATATTTCATGGAAAAGGATAAGCGGACCTATCCAAAGCATCGGAAAATTCACTATCGGATAAGCTCCGCGTGCGCTGGCTATTAGAAGAACTCAAGAGGGGCTGCGAACTTTCCGATTTTACCGACCCTTCATCATCGCTTACGCCCGAGTCGCAGGTCTCAAAGGATTCTGATTCGGAGTGCTCGGAATCTTGCTCTGCCTCCTCTGATTTAGTAACCTCTTCCATCTCTTTCACTTCCACCTAAAGGTTCTATTTGAAATATTTGTTTCTAAGTTAATTATGGATAGATCGACAGTGAAATGAAAGTCTATGTACCTTTTAATTCTTCGTGTAATTGATCCATGAAACACCTGAGAAATTCTTGGGAATCATGTTGTTGGAATCCACGAAACATTTGAAATACCTTAGAAATAAAAAAAAAATAAGTAAGTTCAAATTTCCTTTTTTTTCATGTCCTAGGTACCAATTTCACAGCAAACAGGACTGATGTTGGTGCGATTGAACTGGGTGGATCATCGCTCCACATGTTTTGAATTAGGGTTCTATATGCTTTGGATAACGATGGTCGCTTGTTCTCCTTAGTGCTCCGGTCTAAGATTTAATAAATAATAATATCAATTACGAAAGACATAAAAAATTATAGTTATCATTTACCAGTAAGAGGCATACACTCGAGGAAAAATTGCGTCATGGGAGATACATTGGATAATGCCTGCAAAGCTGAGTTCATGTAACATGTGTTGCCTAAATTTTGGAGCCCAACCATACCTGAAAATAGAAATGAAAGGTAAAAAAGTTTGCATATAAAAAAAATGATTTGAATGTAGAATTGCTTACCCAGCTGTGTATCATGTAGTTTCATGATATTATTACTTTCACAGGGAGTTATAAGGTCTCTTGAAAATAGAGGTTTCAGATTTTGGCTAACCATTGGGTCATTATTCAAAGGATAGACTTCTAGACCACACTTATAACACCAGATCCTGAATGTGTGTAAGTTTAAATGCATGCAATGATCTGTGTAATCCTGCAGGAATAGTAAGACTACTTTTATTTGCTTTGTAAATTATAAAATAGGCTAAACTATAGTACTTGATAGTGATCTGTAGAGTGATCTTTGTGGGCTTCTCCACATGTGACAAGAGCACATTTTGAATGAAGGCAGAGCCACAGATTGGGTCCCGTCACTTTACAGATATGGCAATGAGCCTTCAATACAAAAATACAAAGATTAGTTTAAAAGGTTATCTGGAATTTAAAATAAGTAAACTGAGCATACGTCCTCGACGAGACAAGGTGGGCCATCATGATGAGATCCAGTTAAATTGCTTTTGGCCCATAATTCACCAAGTCCAGCAAAGCCTAGATGTTGCACATGTTGACAGTTGCTCCTCTTCTCCATTTTTGTCAAGAGCTGACCACGAGTTTCACAAAGTCATATGATTTCAAATACAAACGCGTACGTTTATCATTGGCGAGTTAGCACGGATAACAAACGTTAAAAGCTTTATTCAACGACCATTACACTTCGAATGTTGACGTTCTTCCAAATTTTATCTGTCATTTCAACCGGCAAACGCCACCTAGTGTGCAACTATTGTACTGTCTTCGTTCAGCGCTTATGAGACAACCGGCAGCTGCCGCGTTTGCACGGACGACCATTGCGTGATGAAGTCATGAATTCATAAGCGCTCCCACTCTAAAGTCGTTTGAAACGACCCTAATTGAGTAATAGGAATCAGAGAAACTAGCAATTAATTTTTTCTCTACGCATTAGTGAGCTTCACAGTTATAATAAAAATGTAAAACGCATCAACTGCTTTACATAATCAAATTACCAGTTCGTTCTATCCTGAAAACATACTTTTTCTCATAAAACAAACTTTGGACCAATTATTCTCATATTACCTTATAGTGCTTCGCTATCCCATAATGAGATTCACCTTCTTCTTTTGTTATAATATATTCCGGATGACGCGTAGAGGTAAATTGGATCAACCATCCTCTGCGCACAGAATACCGTCATCGACTCCCTCTCTGCAGCTGTCACATTGTTTTATCGTAAAGGGGGTGGAGGCGTAGATCATGAACTTGATTCACTCAAGTGAACAGAGGCGAGAACCAGATATGGCACGAAATAATGCTACATAATCCTAAACCCATTTATATTCAAAATAAACATTTTTGTACTTCCCACGAGAAATCAGCGCTCAAAATAGAATATCAATGAATGGAATCATGAATGGATGTACACGGGAAAATCGTCATGTTTCGTGTAAAGTTATCTCGTGATACCTATTCCCACGACAACGAAACTGACGTATCAATAGGCCTACCCAAAAGCAACATGCTCTCCTATTCATCTACAACAACATTGCGTGCCTTCGTGTGATGTTTACCAAACCGCAGGATCCCTCCTGCTGCCGACTCGAGCGTATTCATGAAGAGATAACGACGATGACAGTATAGCCTTTCATATAGTAAAGATTTTTTTTTCGAATCAGAGAATGAAAAAAGAAGAATTTTCTCAGAGGATATATATTTAATGCTCTCGAGGGGTTGTAGAGTTATACATGCAGTGAATACTAGTAGCGCCTGCGCCCTGGATTTCGGCCTCCCAAATACATTCAATCAATAAATCGGGTTCCAACAAAGACACGTCCCGCGTGCGCTGGAGAAGGGAGGTGTAGGGAAAGGGGGAGGAGGGTTGAGCATATAGGATTTAGCAGGGTATATAGCAGCCGAAGCTATCCTTGGCAAGCTTGAGTTTACTTAGAGGCACTGACCGTCGTGGACAACGACGCGCCATCCGACACGGTGTCTCCTCGTTAACGTGTAGCGGTCTTTATTGTTCACTTCGTTTTGGCACTCGGCCCAATCGTTCTTTTATACAACTATTCAAGAGATACTATTTGTTTTTAAAAAAATAATTTACTTTTTACCCTAATTTAACACGTGAGTGTAATTGTTAAAAAAGCTAATAAAACGTGAACGGCTTCTTTCTCGGTAAGCATATTTCGTATTGACCCTAAGGATTATATAAGTATTTTTTGTGCAACCTAGAAAAAGAGAAAAACATCAAAGAAAAGAGGACTCTCTTTAAGTAGCTTTAACACACAAGAGATTATAATCAGTTATAATCCCGGCAAGGGGCACGAGATGAGCACTACTACTACTACATCATCAATTTGTTTTTCATAGTAAGTGCTTGCCCCTGAAATCCCCTCTCTTGCGTGCAAAGGATTAGCAGGCGTTATTGGATTGGGATGAGGAATGAGAAAAATAATGAACTCACATAAGACTCTTTCTACCGTACAGGACTCGTATTTAACGGGGTGAAACATGCAAACATCACATTAGTTATTCACGAGGGGGACAGAACGCAGCAGAGAGGGTTGACCCGGCTAATGGAGAACACACTGATGATGTCTTTTCCGGAACTTGCCCGTGTTGAATAATGAATATGTCACACAAATTGGTACAATTAATTCTCAAGTTTTTTTTCTTTTTTCAATCTTCATGTATAGGATAATAATGGCTTTCCCTGCAACTCACGCTAAAAGAGACGCCATCGTCTTGCAAGCCAGTCGTGGCTTTGCTTCAGCCCCTAATTCGCCTCGGGTTTTTCTGCAGTCCGGGCATCACAACAATAATAACTACCATCATAATAAGCGTAATAATGATGTAAGTATTCAGCTCATCCGGCATGCAGACAAACCCGGCTGCCCTCCCGTTGAAGAAATGATCCAACGAGTGTGCTCACTCTTCCCGACGGCTCGCGAGTTTGACGTCCGAGAGCTTCTGATAAAGTAAGTTTTCTCTCCTTAAGATCTCGCGGTCTGACGCTCTCTCTTTCCCCTAAGTCGGATCGATACGAGATGCATCTTCTCCTGAGGTCGTTGATGCATCAAATCCTGTAGCTATAGCGAGATAAAAGAAAAAAAAGAGGAAGGAAGAGATATCATCTGGCTAAAATTATTACAACAGCTAGAAGGTGCTTTTTTAGCTTTTGATCTTTTAGAAAGGATGTTGGTGGGAATGGTTCCATCAAGAGAACGAAAAGAAAATTGACTACGAACCCGTGAATTATTTCTTTCCCTTGAGTGCTAGCGAATAAAGTTGCAGAATATCATTCGTTTTTTTAGTGATGTCCCCTGTGCTACCGTGTTCGCAAGACACACGCCAAGTCCAATTTAGTCAAGCATTGAAGCAGAAGATAGATGACACAGCCCGGCGTTATTCGATAAAGACTAGTGGCAAAGAGATTGTGTTTAGCCAGCCATACTATCGGGCCTCCTTGCAGTCCTAAGTTCTTGTTCCGTTCTGATGATTTCGCTTACGGTTGGTTAGCTACTGGATCAACCAAGCTCTAGCGCAGCCTTTATGCAGTGTAACAAAGGATTCATATTTTGTTTCGTGATGATACCAGGTATCACTACCGAGAGGCGGTCGTGGTGAGTGCGTTACAAGTACTCAAGTACCCTATCTCAACACCCGGACCGGCGGCTTTACAACAGCAGGTTGGCAGTCACAGCATCATCAGCAATAATAACAGCTCCGCTACCCCACCCACTCGACATTTGGCCAATTATTACGTCCCGACAAGTAACGCATGGAGCGAGACCATGAGTGACGGGCGGACCTCTAAGCTCGGAGCTTTCTCTACCAATAGCAATACTCCAATCCATTCACCTGCTTCCCAACGTCAAAACAACTCACCTAAGATTCAAGCTAAAGTAAATAATTGATGACCAGCTTTTTCCCAAAGAGAAAGGTTCATTATAAGAATATTGATTATAACAGGTACTTGAAAAGTGTCTTTCCTAAAGCTGAAGAGACTTTTCTTCTGGATCTACTCCTCGGGTACGTGAGTAAATTTGAAGAGGAGCAAGACCTGAATAATAATGAGCCCTTTATTTTTTATGTATAGGTCGGATAACAATGTGAATCAGGTGACACAGCAATTGTTAACTTTAGGCCATCAAAAGAAGGACAAACCACAACCATTAACTCCTCGCCGGAGCGTTTTAACAAGTCCTAGGCCTAGCGTCGCTCCGGCTACTTCGATCGTCGAAGCCATTCCTAAAAGAGTGCCATCACCGGATGAAAAGCTTACAAGTATATGTGATATATAAATGGCTCTTTATCTCTTGTTCTAATACTTTGTTCCTTAAAGTAAAAAATGAGCTTCAAAAACTTTTCCCGGATGAGGAAGAGCCAGTGATTGAGCTGGCATTAGACAGCGCGGATTACGAGCTGGAAAGGGCGCGCATAATCCTTTCCAGTTCGCAAGAGCGAGAGGAAACGTACTCGCCCATAAAAACCGTCACCTTCAGGTGAATTAACAATGAGACGGCGGAATAGAATCCCAACGTGCCGCCCTAACTTTTCTTTTCTTCTTTGCTCGGATTACAGTGGGATCAAGCATACCATGACCCTCTCCTCTCTTAAATCCAGTCCATCGGTTATTTCTAATTTCAAAGACATTGCGTCACTATACTCTCCCATGAAAGAACTCGGACCAGATGACGAAGGCTATAGATTTAAACCTAAACATCACCCTGTAGAGACGAACGAGTCGGCTCAGCACCGCGGAACGGACGATTCTTTGCTGAGGTAAATGCTTTCTGATCGATTTATGTCACAAAAAAAAACCTATAAGAGCATTCCTTGTCACGCGATACGCAGTAAAAGCTACATTACCCCCAACGGCACGGCTCACCTTGCTAAAGGCCGAAATCCTGAGCTCCTCTATCGGAAAGAAAAGTCTTCTACGTCGTCTCGAGTGAAGGCACAGGGACCGAACCCGATCCTCGGCAGGGTCCCTAAGGTAACGCCGCGCGCCAGCTTATCCAGCTTCATTGCCAACAAGTTCAAGCCGGAATCGATGAGGCGCATATGAATCTCATCACTTTAATCTTTCCTATTAATCAATTCCGATCCGTTCCCCTCAATCTGTCCAATTAGCAGTCTGCTACTATTTTAAAAATATCGTCCCGTTTGATTTTCGATTGTTGTATGTGGTGCGTCCCTGTTGACTGTTCTTGTGCTGTGTCACACTTGTTCCCTGTTTCTAATAATCTAGTTGAATGTGAATGTCGAGACTCCATCCATCAGTTAAATAATAAAATAGCAGGTGATCCCAAACAGTAAAGAAGAAGATTGTTCCCTTTGAATAAGTGTGTGAATGTGTTTGCCAAATGTATTCCCCAGTAGTCATTATGAAAAAACGGGGTACAGAGCACTCATCATAATAAAGAATACACACTATATGTAATTGAAATTGACCTGACATCTATTAATTATTCATACCTGCTGGCATTTATTTGTATTTTGAGTTCCGGACTAGCTGCAGTGGGTGAAACCGGCGGGCAAGTACAAATGAGACTATGTAGCCAAAGACCGAAACGAGAGAGAATACATGACAGGAAAAATAAGTTCAAAGTTAAGCAAGAAAAAACCTGAATGATACGATTACATTATCGAATTATTAATTTTTAAAAGGAGGGCCAAAAAATTCGAGTAGAATAAGAAAATCCTGTTTTGTTCTTTTCTTTTGCCGCTTTATCAACGAACGAATTTCTTTCGTTTTCCTACCGATGAAGATTCTGTGGTGTGTTTCTGGCCAGCTTTTGAAGTACCATTTTGGGATGAGATTGTCTTTGTCTTATTGATGTGACGCGCCGAGTCCTATTACAGTGGACAAAAGGGGGAAATTCCAGTCAACGTGATGTGTGATGAAACTAATTAGTTCGTTACCTTGGCGTCACAATGGTGATATAAAACACAGACGTACAAACAAGCCATGGACATGAGAAATTGAACAAGTAGCCAGAGAGCTATAGTCAAGATTTGTGTTCGCTCGAAAATTCCCTTTCCAAATTTGAGGCAAATGATGGCTTCGGTGAACATTATGGCTCCGTATACCCAGCATTGGGTACCAACTCGTTGACAACGGGCGTCAGTCACGTAGGTGTAATATTGCCTGTAATTGGAAAAGTAAAGCTGTGTGCCGTGCGGTACAACATTTATCTCGCTTGGTTACCTCAGTGAAGGGGCAACAATGAGTCCGATGACGACGAGACGCCACATATTGAGCATGTGAGACGGTGGAAGCTCAAAAATGTGTTTCAGGAAGAAGGTGTTTAGTTCCGTAATTTGCCAAAAGACTACCAATTGGGCTACGGCCAGGAAGCGCATGTAAGAAGAATGGGGATCCAACCTAATTTTAAAAAAATTAATTATACGATTTGATCTAATAATCTTGTAAAATGAATTGTACCAGCGGACATGGGTCCAGCTTTCTGGCGTAAACTGCAGGACGGCTCGCTTGATTTTACCGGAAGTCGAATGGATATCTTTAATCGACTCCCACTTGTATTCACGCATTTCAAGGTACTGGCACAGTTTCATTCCTGCCCAAATTCCAAGTCCATTGCAGAGTACAATGTCCAGAATGATAGCATCCCACCTGAAATAAAAACCAATTCGTAAAACAAACAGCTACGTCATCGGAAAATTATGATGAATCATACCAGCACTCTACGAAGTTTGGCAACAAATGGGCGAACATAATCTGAAGTAAAAAAAAAATTATTCAAATATTACTCAACAGGTCAGTCTTCTTTATCGATATTTGTTAGTATACCTCGGTGATTTCCCACATGACACTGATGGTCCAGAGAATTCCATAATGGCGAACTAGCAGAGCTTTCATCACCCAGCCAAGAAGATGGGAGAAAGCAAAGACATCTAAATGGGACCAGATCCTCTCTATTGTAATATCAGAGCAATTGACTCCATACTCCTTGTCCATGTCAATATGAAAATTTTCTAGACTAGGGTCAGCCCAGACCAGAATGCCTCTGACAGTGGCATAGTCTTGGAAGAGGAAAAACTGTTTTTAAAAAATAAATAAATTTTATTAGAATTAAATCTGAATGAATTACATGAAAGAATCAAATACCTGTAGAGCAACTAAGTAAAAGACAGATAGTCCAAAGACCATCCTCCAAACGGCTGGATGGGGACGAGTGAAAGGGCCATTGGGGAAAGCCAGAGTAGACACAACCATGAAGATGAAAATTACACAGCGGACACCAGACCAGACATTGTCACGGAAGTCACTGTCATCCCTGTAAAACAAGAACAAACATGTAGATGGATACTCTCAGTATTTCTAAAATTGATTATACCTTGTAAAAGCGGAATAGAGCAGCACCGAAGTGAGGCAAGTCAAGAGCGTGATGGTGTGTGGTTTGTAAAAGAAATCCAGACTAATGTCGTCCACAGGTCTTTCATTTATGGCGTAGAAGTGATCAGCTACATTTGGACTAGTGGATAAATAAGTTCTCTTTGCTTGAGATTCTATTTTCTTGTTTTTAGATGCCATTTTCAGGTTTCAAACACAACATTCACGTTTTACGTCCATGCAAAGCACGAACGGCTTCACCGCAGCGAGGGATTCTCCGGTTCCCCTCTAGTAGACAAATCACAATCGACGACCGACGACGTAGCCGACGTAACTTTAGCCACTTCGGCAAATGCAGAGAGCCAGAGCAGTCGGTTCACCAGTTGTCTTGGCAACGGATAAACTGATGTCCCTCCCAATTTAGTACAATGCACGCCATCTAGAGGTCGATCTTGATGATCCTCTTATTTTATTTTTGAATTTCTTGAAAAAGAATTTACGGGCACGCAATTTAGAAAATTGATACCATAAAAATGATTAACTAATTAATTGGCATTGTATGATTCATCACTTAATAGTAAAAGGTGTTGTCATGGTTATTTATTAGGCTGCTGTTATCATTACAGCCAATATTAGCTTCCTCATCCTTTTTTTTTATTACGAGTAGAAATCTATTTAATTATTTGGTACAAAGGAAATATTGCATGTGTTTATTCATTCATTTTTTTGCATCAAAACATGGTAAATATATTATTCGACTATTACGTGGCACTTTTAGTTAATACAACTCATTCATATACTCGTTTTCGTAGTAAAAATCGTCAATATATCCCTCTTGCTCCCTTTGGGATGAGTACGATGAGTATAAAGATGACAACTTATCAATCTTGTTTTCAATCCGATAAAGGGTCTTTTCTAATTGTTCCAATTCTTCCTGAGTTTCTCTATGCCAAAGGTAGTGTATACCCAGTATAAAGCTATCCATAACAAGGGTCGTAATCTCGGATGTGATCGTACTGCCTTCTTCATCATCTCTTCCTATAATCATTGTAAAAAGAGGAGAGATTACAAGTGAGGGATACTAACAAGAGTAATACGCTTACCACTATCGACGCTATCGGTGCGGTTGCTTAAATCTGCCAAGCAAGCTGTGTACAAAGATTTCACTATCGGGCGAGCATCGGATACTATCACAGAAAGCACACCTAACAAGCTGATAATCATGGCGAGCCACCCCATCCGAATAAGACTTGGCTTTCTTGCATCTGTATTACGACTAGCAGCAGGTCTCACTAATGTTTTTTCGTTTTGTTTCTGAAAGGCAGAGTGATGGCCATTTTCTTCTATAGTGACGGTAACGGTCATAATAACACAGATAATTATACATGCGGGACTTGGTCATTGAACGAAAGTGAATTCAAGCACAACAAAAATGTTACCATCGAATTACATGGTGCGGCAACACTTCTAACCATTCAACCAAGTTTATTATCACCTATTATTATAATTCGATTAGCTCGTAAACATGTTTTGGTTAGAGATTTATTACCTGCTCGTAGATCGATCACCCCGACTCCTATACGTAACGGCCCTAGATTTATCGTGGAACAAGATGAAATGAAATGACGAGAAAAAAAAAGGAACAATTTGTCTTATTGGTTGCGGTGCTACTGGAAAATTGTGGGAGAACTGTGAAGTCGGAAGCGCGCCTCATAACAATGAACGACTGGTGATGTGGAAGATTTAATAGCCCTAGCCCATATAAAAGAACTAAAACAGTTTTCCTACCATTAGTTTCTTATTTCAAATGGTCTCTTTTATTTATTTTATGACAAAGGTAATAAACGAACTATATCCGATAAATATCGTTTCTCTGTTTAATTTACCTAAATGATATGGTAAGTGCCGCAGGTCACCGCGGCACCACCATGCAAGTGGAACTAATATATATGTTACGTCTAAAACGTAAAGATTCAGATCAAGAGGTTCGAGAAAAAGTAAATATCATGGGAATTTATCAAATTACAAGGTATTTCAGGCGGGGAAAATAATAATAATTTGAGAACTTATTTGGTAGAAATAGTCATTTTCAGGTGTTAAGTTTGACAAAAATTTTCTTTTTATCGTCTAATTTGCATCATTTAGCTCATAATAAATTATTTATGGTAAGCCTTCTATAACTGGATCCCAATTTAGCGTAATAATAAAACTAATTCTTCGTCGTGCTAATATTATATTTCAAATGCATCCCATTTTTATGCTATTATCTAAATTTTTAATTAGTCTTACTCTTACTGCATATAATGGGGTTCATGCATACTGTATTGTTTCATTCACTGTTTACACTTCAATGTTACAAGAAAACAGAGACCTATGTACTGTATGAATAGGCTATATAGTATTCGACAATTCGTGGCACTGGATTTAATATAAATCGTTATGTAAATTTTTCTGATCGCCTATAGCTCTGTGTAATCCTCTTGCTCCCTTTGGGCTGAGTACGACGAGTCTAACAGCTTATTAATCTTGCTTTCAATCCGGTAGAGATTCTTCTCTACCCTATCGATAGCGTCTAGAGTTTCTATATGCCAAATGTAGCTTATGCCCAATACAAAGCTTTCAAAAGCAAAACTCGAAATTTCTGATGTTGTTAAGCGAGGAGTACTCTTCGGACTCTTCCCTAAAATAATAAAAAATAATATTATGTAATACCAGCAGGAGAAACTCGAAGAGTTACGGCAGAGAAGCACGCTTACCATTGCCGCTAGAACGATTGCTTAAATCATTCAGGCAAGCTGTGAATAAAGAATCCTCTACTGGACGAGCTTCGGATGCCATCACTAACAGCACAGTGCACAATTTAATTATGATGATAAGCCGCCTCATCCGAAGACTTGACTCTCGAGTCATATTCTGTATCATGACTACAGATCACTACCTATGCAATTTAACCAGAAGCACTTTTCTTTGGTTTGGAACCTGATAGTGATCGCATCCAGCCTCCAGGGACTTACGGTAACGGCTAAAATACGGATAATTCATACATGCTGAGTGGTCAATGAACGAAAGTGAAGCCAAGCAAAACTAATGTTACTACGTTTATTACATAACACATGTTGCTCCAACTTTCAGAAGAACTACTACCGTACTGTACTAGTAGCCATTCAACCAAGTCTTAGCCATTCAACCAAGTCTTGGCTATCACCTACAAGGCTTGCGGAAATCTAGATATGGTAGGAAATTTAAAACGGCTGCGCTGCAGGTCACTTCGTTAGCCGATCGAGTTTGCTGCTGTCGTCAGCAGGCTACCAAACTATATAAACACACTAAATCGGTAGAACAAGATTTAAGTACCGAAATTTTCAAAACTGAATCTTATTCTTAGTAAACTGTATATTATTTCTTCTAGTACACAGTAAAACTAGACAAAGGAAAACCAACAATTCATGGATACCGTAATACTGTGAAAAGGAACCAAGAAAAGAACAGAAACACAGAAAAAAAAGAGTTTAAAACATGTGACTTGGTTACAGAAATAAAGACCAGTGTATGCCGAACTGGATTCAGTTTTTGGCAGCCCTAGCTTTCCCGCCAGTAGCCAGCTTTCCTCGTCCTCTTCCACGAGAACGTCGGGCGACTCCGGTTCCCCGTTCTGCTGCATTCGGCGATTCCGTACGGCGCGTCTCATCATTGCGGGTAGCTTCCGCTGGTTCGTTTTCTTGATCGGACTGGGACTGCTCACCATCATCATCCAAGGCAGCCTGATAAAACAGAAATAAGAAATGATAAACTAGTTTAGAACATCGACACACTTAAAAACAAACTTACCGAGACTTTGTCGTTTTTAATCTTGAAATCTCGAGTGGTCCCAAGCTTGAACCCGAATGAGAGATCTGTTTTGGTTCGTTTGCTGACGGCCAATACGGTTTGACTGTACTGTTCAAGAGCATAGACGAGAGCAGGAATGGATCGAGCACTTTTGCGCATATTAGGGCCTGATTGGTCTCCCCTCTTCCGCTTCGTTCCTTTCTCTTCATTCGACTGTTTATCGACGTGACCAATGAAGATGTAGGCTTGAGGAGTCAAGTTGGTTGCAATCAGCTTCACCAGTTTCTCAAAGTAAGGGGTGATCACCTTTCCTTGACTTTTGGTCACTCTACTCATCGTCTAAGAGAGAAAACAGATTATTAGTTTATAAGTTATTTAAATTTGTAATGAAAAGGAAAGGTGTATTACCGAATAGAGAAGCGTTGCCATTTTGAGAACCAGCTCGGAATTCGGTCCGGGACGAATATCCGTTTGAAGAAGCTCACTCACTGAATTGACAACCAAGTTAAGCCGGGAAAAGATGGATCGCTCGGTTACAGGTGATGCATCGCCTCGTTCAACGACGGTGACGCGACACAGTGTCCATTCTGCTATTTGGAGTAGTTGATCTAAAGACGATGCCAGAACGGACAGCACTCCAGAAGCCGTGTCCTCATTAATAGTCGCGAACTTGTTGGGATGTTGAGCGGTTGAATCGTCGTTGGCGCCCAAAGTTCCAACCGCCAAGCGGATTTCTTTGGCAATTTGGAGGAAGATGACCGGATTGGATTCCCTGGTAGTGGTCAAGTGGACTAGAAAGGACATGAGAGCTTTGACGGTAGACGATTCGCTGCATTGGACGTCCTTGCATTGCGTCAAGGTCCATTCTAGGAGCTCTCCATAGTTGTCGGAAGTGGGGTTCGTGAAAGAGTCCGACAGCGTCGTAAGGATACCGATGATGGAAGGAACTGATTTTGAGACCATCTCCTCCGATTCACGTCCAGATAGGAGTCGGTTGAGGAGCTGTTTGAAGTGTTTCATCGATTTGGGTAGCTGAACTTCCAATGAGAGCGGCATTGAGGCTTTATCCACTCCGTCCATGGTCATCAAGAGACGTACTAGTTTCAGCGGAAGGTGTTTAGCGATGGCCTGGATCATCTCGTGAAGGCAATTCAAAGCACAGAGAAAGATGGCAGCTGGAAGCTCTTCGCCAAGTCCTCTAGCTTGCTGGACATGGACCAGTAGAGCTCTACCGATCGTCCCGCTGTACTTGGCGAGACTTTCGGGACTGAGTCCTTCAACATCTCCGTTGATACGAAGCGCTTGGTACTTGGCCAAAGCGGCTTGGAAGATCCAAAGCCTCAAATTATTGTGCTGGGCGGATTTGAAGAGAGCGAGAACTTCCGCATTCCGGGTAGCGTCTTCTCTGTTATCATCCACAAAGCTGATGAAGAGAGCAATATTTTGCAAGCTCAGACTGCACATTTCAAATGGAGGTCTCTTAGGGAGTTTAGCAGCGCCTTCCTTGACGATGTCATCCACAGTTCCGTCGTTCGTTTGATCTGCCTTTTTGCCTCTTCCTCCTTTTCCTTTTCCGCCGCCTTTGCCTTTAGCTCCGCCACCTTTGTCTTTGAGGAGTCCTTCGAAGTGAGCGTACATCTCATGAAGTCGGATCAGCAGTTGAGCAGAGCGCTTATCCGTCGTCGCGTTGCAAGCCAAAGTGAAGTCAGCAAGTGCAACACAAACGGAAGAGATGGTTTCGATCTTCAGACAGGATTCTAGCGAAGCATGATCGTCTCCAAGCGGAAAATCCTCCGTCGAAGACTCGGTCACAAGTTTCAAAATTTTCCTCCTTTAAAAGTCAAAATAATTGAAAATATGTAGTAAAAGGTTTAAAATACTGAAGAATAAAAAATGAATCAGTATTACAGCATGAGAATTGCCAAATCAACTTGGTCATCGCTGTTGCCATCAATATCATCCTTGGATAGATGATCGTTTCCTCCTCGCATAATCACCTAAGGAATTACAAAAGTTAACGGAGTGGTATACAAATAAATAATTGAAATGATATACCTGTAGAATAGCTTGAATCAAATGGCCCAAAGGTTCGATTATGTGGGAGGCATGTCCGTCTTTGGCAACGCACATGGGGACTTCAACGCCCACATCGGGACTGAGAAAAAATTTCAAGTGGTTGCGCAGCATCTTAACGCATTCCGGTAACAGTTCCGGGTTGCGTGATACAACTTCTGGCAGATGTTTGTACAGGGTCAGACGGACGATGGCTTGCTGACTCAGAGTACATTGGAGTAATTTAATCAGCTCATTACAAAAGGCCCTGAATAATGTCAACGAACGTATAAAATAAACGAAACAAAATAGTCAATAATCAAACAAAATGTAAACCTGTTGGCGGAAGCGGTTGGGTATTGGTGAATATCCACAGTAGCTTGGCTACTCATCGACACTTGACTCAATGAAGGGAAAGAAGCGTTTGGAGTCGTAACGTAGAAGCGGAAATTTTTCAAAATCTGCAGGAAGCACACAACAGCAACTTGTCGAGAATCTTCCGAACAACTGTAAAAATAAATACATTAATGTAATCCTAGTACTTTCTTTCAACTAGAACACACTATAAAACATACCTGTGGAGTAGTTTGCGCAAAACCAGAAATGCGCTGTCGCGCAAAGATCCGCACGATCGAAATAGAGGGGAAATACCGGAATAGAGGCGCTTGGCAGATTGGACCCCGCGATAGTCCATACTGTACAGAAGATTGGTAATCGATGCCTTACATTCAATCATACTCAGAGGATTGTTTTGGACGAGTAAGGATATGGTGTTGATGTACTGCGTATCATTTCCAACATCCTGCAATCTAGATTTTTTTAAGGAAAATATAAAATAAATTCAGTAGGCCTATTAAAGGAAAATAGTTTATAAAGTAGCACACCTTTCCACTAATTTCTGCACAATGATCTGAGCTGTATCAGGGAACTTCTTGATCATTTTGAGCAGAACCTGAGAGCCAATGAACCAGCACTGTTGGTATACGGCTCCGCCGTTCGAACCTGGACAAAATGGCGTGACATAAATTCAAATTAGCTTTAAAGAAATTGATAAGACAACATACCTGTTGATGTATAATTAGTGGCAGTTGCACTTGTTGCGGCGGGACGACCCATCAGACCTGGAGCCTTTGTTTCTAAAAGACTGAAGGCCAGTAACTCGAAACCTAATGCAAAACAACATTAATTTAAAATTTCTTGGCTTTTTTTTATCGGATTAAAACCTTTGAAGATGTTGTCCCATTCGCAAGTGCACTGTTGCATCACCGATTCCAGCAACTCGAGGACCTTGATGTTCTCACCCCTGACTATTTCTCTCATCCAAGCAGAGTGCTGCTGCTTTTCGTTCGATGCAAGACTGTTCATGATCGCTTTACGCAGTAGGTCAATCACTTCTCGGAGTTGCGGTAGTCCACCCAGCGAGAGAGCCACTTCAAGCGTGAACGGTATGAGCACCAGCTCGGGAACCTTGCTTCTGCTGTTGATGAATTTCACAAATTCTTTTCCTAAGGGATGTCCGGTGGATGCCGCCCGTGAAATGTGATAAATGGATGTGGCTTTAGCTTGCAAAACATCTCTCAAATTGACTCCAGTTTCTGTAATATTTAGAGGGGAAATTTAATAATCTTAAATATATAAATGAAAGAAAAGTTGACAAACCTATAATATCAGCTTCAATTTCCATGGAATCCATTCGACTACGTTGACTGCTTTGACGGCTGCGCTGGCTCATCCCGATATTGGATGCAGCGGTGCTGGCGCTTCGCTTAAGCAGTTTTTGGAAGTAGGAGGCCAAGTGCTGTAGTGGAGCCATGGGGTCTGATGACTGATCGCAAAGGAAGAGGAGCTGATAAATCAAGGGAGGAACTTCTTGTGGTTCCATTTCTGGTATAATGGCACACAGCTTTTCAACAAACCTACGTTTTTAAAGTAACAACTTTATAACACGTAATTTAGTAACGAAATTAAGTTAAAGGCTCAGACCTGTTGATTGAATTGGTAGGCATCTTCAATTCTCTGAGCATAGCAGTAAAAGCTACCGCATCTTCCGTCGCTACATTTGTGTTGCACAAAGAATTGATGATCTCACTGCAGTACTCTGGGCCAGGCATGGTTTCTCCATCAATAGTGACTCTGCTCTGTTTTCCCAATTCAGAGAAAACCATGGGAAATAAGGACAACCACCTGATTGATTTGAATAAAATGTTAAATATTATCAAATGATTCTCAATAATAAATGTTTAAAAATATATATCAATTCACATACTTTCCCTGGATATTTTTCCCCAATTGAATGAATTTCAGGCAAGCTTGTATCAGCATTGCAAGATCATTGCTGCTCAACTCATGGATTCGCAGGCTCATGACATGAATTATGTCCTGGGCTGAAGCTTCAGGTACAGCTTCACTGTCACACACTTCAGTGAGAACAGCTTGCATCACACGAAGCTAATAATATTTGAAAAAATAAATATTATTTAAAACAGAATTTAGGAAGAGCCATCACAATTGGGCAGCTTACCATCAAGGAGTTCCTGTTTTGATCACTATTGGAGAGTCCTTCTAAAAGTAATCTGAGGAGATTAGAAGCCCCATGGGAGTGAACAACATCTGGAACAGCTTTGAGGATCTGTAAAGAAGAACAGTTAATTTTTTCTGGAATGAAATAGACTATGCTAGTGATCTTACCACATCTCTCCTCAGATTGTTTATAGCACTGGCTAAATCTTTCTTGGCAAGTTGTTGGCTAGTGGCACCAGCAAATTCTCTCAATACATTCAGTACTTCTTCACTGGCCATTTTATAGAATGACTGGAAAGATTTCTAATCCAGCATAAATTGAAAAATCCAATGAATTTGAAGATAAATTAGAATGAATCAAAGATTGAAAAACAATTTCGTGCACCACAACATTGTGAGAAGAGGCATGAAATCCACTGTGAAAAAATGAAATGTGCTGTCTGCTAGAGAAACGGATATTTTCCCGCTTAAAATCACCCGCCTAGAATAAAACAGATGAAGAACGGGTATCGCACTCTGTCGTTAGCGCGGTTCATGGAAAAATCAACTGAACAGCTCGTTTAAAAAAATATTACAGTGATGACGGTAGGAAAACATAATTTCTTTCTTTCTGATGTAAAAAAGCTATATTTTTAGCAATAACGTGTATATATTTAAATTTACATTAGAAAATCGCAGTGCGAAGCACAGCAATTGAGCAATCCCATTTATGTACTTGAGTGAAAAATTGAGTTAATTCATCATATAAATTTAATCAAAGGGTTTAAAGTTTAAACGTTTAAATTCATAATACCTCAGTTATTCTTAAGTTGAATGTCAGACCACAAAGATAACTTGTTATACTTTTCAAAGTATGGCGAACGGTGGGTCAATCGTGACCCGGAATCCGATTCACTTGTTAAAACCAGCGGTTGGGGAGGCAGTTATGTGACATTTCTACTTACTATCGTGTCAAACGGCGCATTTGAAATGTACTGCAAACAAAATATCTTCGATAACCAAAAAATAACAAGCTTACACAGTGTACCCTTCAAAACCTTGTTTTGACTATAGAGTGTGTTTCGTTAACGCCTTATTATAAAGGTAAACTTGAAGAGTACGGACCATAACTTCAAATTTGGATTCTTTACCGAGGCGGAGAGGAGATGAAATGATTGCAGCAAGTTTGCCACTATAGCGGCCGCGCGCTATTAACTTATTTGCTTGCGCTAATTCAAAAATGATGAATTGGACGATTAATGAAAATGTTTTTAAAATTTTATTTATATTCACAATAATATATTTCATTTTCGTTTGCCTTTAAGTATTTTGCTGAATGGGATTGCTTCTTTGGTATATTTTTCTCAGTGGAAAATGGCGCGTTCTCGTTTTTAAAATCCTCTCTATTTTTTCATTCATGTCGTCTACCCTTTCTTCAACTTGCTGAATACTGTCTAAGACTTGGTTGTGCCACTGTTTATGGACAATGACCATGAAGATCTCAAATACTTCGCCAAAATGTGTCGGCAGCATGTCCCTCCAGCTGAAAGTGTCATGAGCAGGAGACAGATCGCTGCTGAATTTATTATCCGTAATTAAAGAATACCATTTTTTGAATGAACTGAGCGTCGTGGCGGGTGTATCTGTTCCGAGTCCTGCGTCTTTATAAACGGATTGAATGAAACCAATTACGTAAATTATTGGTAATTTTGAAGGTGTTAACTTACCGATAGTATTTTCAGTTTGTTTGCTGTAATCAAGGTTGACTGGGTACGATCTTACTTTTAGCGGGAGAAGCACGACAAATAACGAGGGAAAGATAAGTATTCTAAAGAAATATGGTGGCATTCCTTTGCTACCATTGAACTTGGTTCAAAACGGGACAAAGTTCGTAGCAAACTGATGAAGAGCGACGTACTTGCGTGACTGATATTTTCTACTTTGCATTTCTGCCGTCCTCTCTGCTCAAACCAAAGTAACGAATGCACGCCTCCTCTTTAGCGGATTTGATTAAATTTTACACTTGATGGAATTAATATTGTGAATGGATTCCGCTCTTCAACGCGGTTGCACACGGAGTGTCCCTTAACATAATCGCTCAAAGGTTTCTTAAAACTATTCTTGGCCATTTTATCCCGAGACCTTCGAAACCGTTCTCAATTCCAATTATGTACGAACTACTCGTCTACCTGCTCAATTCACGAAGAAATAGCAACGATGGGGTTAGCATACGCTCCACCCTGTCCGTTTAGTCCTCAAAGATATATACAAGATATATTTTTAGGCGGAAACGTAATTCTTTTTTTTTAAGCAACGAAAGCTCTTCTCCTCTTTTGCAATTGATTTCACGCAGTCTGAGCCGTTGCAGAATCAAATCGGCATTTCTGAAACGGAAATACAACAAGATGTAGCATTGCTCAAGATTTTAATTGTAAATTTAGAAACATACCCCTTTTCTTCGTCTCCCAGAGGACGATGCGTATTTTAGTGTCCCTTCAGTGACGTCTCGGACTGTGCGGTCATCGGTCCGCACGCCAGCAGAACGGGAAGGTCATTTCTTTCCGCTTTTCTCGATCGCAGTCCAGCGAGGCTTAGGGGTCAGGTTCATGGATATAGATTGTTTGATAGTTTTGTTCATTTTCTTGTCATATCGCTTGAAAGTTCTGCTCCAATGTATGTATTGATGGTCAGGTCTGACGAACACTTTTCAACCATTAATCATGCGTTTACAAAGTTCTCCAACTTCCCTAACTGGTCGTTCAACACGAAGAAATAGCTACTGGAAAGACACCTGACCTTTATTATGTAAATTTTTTTTGTACAGGCAAAAAAGAAAATGAATTTACGTTTATAATTGGCGTTTATTATGTGGGGCCTTTTTCTAACGCAACGGAGCGCATCAAACTGACGGACTGCGCTTTGCGGCTCTCGCGCTCGGCATTCGTATAGTAATAGCGTCCACCCACGCACTGTACGTATGACCACTTAATTGGTGGCAGTATTTTTCAACGAAGAAAAGAAACAGCACGTCAAGTTGTTATGAGTTAATGATGGATGACGCAACTTTAAGAGAGATCTGTTGGATCAACACGCTTCCAACAACTGATTGGCTATCATGCTCCCGCCAGATCTTCGTGACCTCCCCAATATTAAGTAATAGGAATCAGCCGTCAAATATCTAGATTTTTTTAGCGTGAAGGCCCCCTGGTGGCGGCGCTGCCTCGCCTTTTTGATATTGCGAGACAGTTTGAAACCAAAAAGGTTGTCGGTTGGTCACAAATCTGACGTGTTAACTTGTTTTACATCTCGTTTACGTCACTCCTGTATCTGTTTAACGCAAAACCTCTGGTTAATGGTTGTTAAATAGCCTTTTGTAGTTCGTGTTTCATTTATTTATCCCATTTACCGAGCATTACCTATTACTGGTTATTTTCGTGTCTCGACTTCGTACATCCTATGCCTTCCTTCAAGTATGTGATTTCGTTTCATTTCTTGCAAGATTCTTGCGTTTAGCGTTTCGGTTTTATATTTACATGAAGCCTACGTAATACTGGCCAGTCCTCTTTTAATATTATTCTTCATTAAATGTTAATTTAGGTTTCATCATCTACTAGACTACAAATAAGGGGTGGCCCTTCTCCTACTGTTGCAGAAAAGCAGAGACTGTTTTGGATTCATACTCTCTTTGGTGGTAAGCACATCATAATAGCCCAATTTTAGAGCTTGTTATTGCATAATACCTTACGGCACTGATAGTAATAAAAAGAATTGATAATTCATTATTCATAATCCTGTGTATTCTGAGATTCAGCTCCATCATCTACAGTGAGGTTCTTCTCTGGATTGATCAGCTGTGTAGCTACTTAAACTTCTTTAACTCCACACTTCAAAGTTTATCCAGTTTTTAATTTACTTTTTGCTCCTCTACGACTCTTTTCTAATGTTTCTGTCATTGAAATTGTCAAAAATAAATAATCCCAAGGCAAGTATCAGCTAATCAGTTAATACGGGCGTACTGCGTGCTAATTGGTTTCTTTTATTGGTATTAATTGGTTGTTGGTATTCTTATTTTCATGTATATTTTAACGAATCTGTAAATATAAGTTTACAACACTTCATAACAGCTGGATTACTCTATTTTATTGTTTTTGATTGACCATTTGGTTGGCAATTCGGTTTCAATGAGTTCACATAAAGCTTCTTCGTTGTAATCGTCTATTTTATTCCATTTCATTCGTATGAAACAATATATTTTCTTAAAATGGGATTAAATATGTTTGGCTAAATCGAAGCGTATTAAATATGGAAAGGTTGATGCAAAAAAGTTCATTACAATCAGTTTTGATACATATTATACGTTATACAAGTTCTTGTATATTATGTCATGAAGATTTATTTCATGTTATGTCAACTTGCTCAGACCTTTGAACAAAACTAAAAAGCTACAGTAGACAGTAATGTATTGCGGAAAGCTAATATGTTGCTGCTCCGAGAAAATTTTTGAGAAGAAAACAGAAATGTTGCGAAACGCGGAAATATAAAAAAAAAGTCATAACTATACCAGCGAAAATAAAATAAAAATTATTTATTCTTGATTAAATTAGTTTTTAAATGGTATTAAAGACTCTATTTGGAAAAAAAATTAACTGTCAATGACCTACAGGGAGCAAGTAAAGTCGTACTTATAAAACGAAAATTAGTGCAAAATGCAAAAATAAGCTACCAACTTTTAAACAACTATTTAATTATTATTAACAAAAACTCGGGTTTTTCTCATTTTTGAAAAAATGCGGTAAAATAATTTTAACAAGATTTCAGTTTTGAGCGACAGATGGCGTGACATACACACTAATAAAGCAAAAAAGAGAAAAATTCAAAAACCTTTGAAAAAGAAAAAAAAAAGGTTCATCGTTATTTACCAACGGATGTTTACCCACCGGAAGTTGAAATGTCTTCGATTACAACTTGGTTACATGGCTAAAAATAAAATGGCGAAAGGCCCTTCAATCAGCCGTGCGTAAAAAAAATATACAGTTCGCAACAAAAGGGACCACGTACCGAGTTTAAATGTCAAATGGAGGGCATCAACTCGAATTAAATGAGGCTTAACGAACATTTCAAAGACATTCGGGTAACATTTACTTGGACGGACGGATTCCGGTCATGCCTTGATTGAATGTAAAAAGCGGCAGATTCTTTAGCAGCAGCAGCGTGAGCGACGTTGCTGGAACGAAGGGAATGGAGCGCGTCGAGAGGGAGGAAATAAGAAAAGCACGTGCCGCTCCTATTACTTTCTCTAAAAATGGTTTAAATCTGTATATTTCATAAACATCCGTTTTAATATCAATACTTCCGGTTATCAACAATTTCGCGGAATCAAAAGTTTTCATTAAGAAATGATTTCTAAGACGTTCCAGACGTCGGCGTAGCAAAAGCACAGCAGGACGAAGAATCCATCGTGGGGGCCAAAGCGGAAGCGGTGCTTTCCGTTCAATACCACGTGCGTCTCAAGGACATACCAAAGGGAACAAATCAGGGCCGAGATGGCTCCAACCAGACCCAAAGGAAGGATCGATTCATCATCATTCGTGTCGTCTGAGTTGTCGCCGGAAGTGTACGAAGAAATCCAGGAGATGTTGACGGCGACCAGAGGAATGACGATACACAGACCGGCGAACAGGACCCCGTAACCGGCGTGATAACGGATCATCCGGATAAAGAATAGAACGTGACCCAGCTGGAACGCTCCCAATCCTCCAGTCGCTATCATTACGTCAACTAATGTGATCTATATTTACGAAAAGAAAAAGAACTATTACATTAGATTGTGATATATTATACGAGTTTTCACCATATGGATGTGATAGAGATGGGCTACACTTCCGGCCCATATGAGTCCTTCCATAAGAGCTAGAAGAATGAAATGGCTCTGATGGGATGGGCTATCCGGTCCGGAAGAGGACAAGTAGGCTGAAAGTATCAGCTGGATCAACAGGGTCATCGTAATAACGACTAGTCCGCCGTTACCAGAGAAGAAGATGCTTATCGAGAGGTCGTACATGGCGAAGCATTCGGCAATTCCAGTGTATAATGTTTTCAAAAACAGCAATAGGTGAACTTTCCTTGAAGATAGAAATATTGAATTCAGTTTTTACATAACCGTTAAAAAAGCAGTTGATGCCAAAATAAAGTTGAAACACTTTCTTCACTCCCCCTCTTCTTCCTCATAACTGTCATAATTTTTATTTTTGTTAAAAATAAACTGGGCTAAAAAAGAGATATAGACCGTCACCTGAACAGCTGGATCATTTGAACTGTACTCTCGTCCGACGTCGTAGAGTTTTCCTGTTGAAAGCAACATCGGCCACACTTTGACACATCTTTCATTCTTATTGCTGCTCCTTTCTTTTCAAAGTTAATCCTCGAGGGGCGCTACTAATCTAGTACTGCTGAAGGACATTGTCCACGCGATTTGACCGTAACGAGCGAAACCAGGAAAGATATGCGTTTAACACGGTGGTTTAGTCTTATCTCCAGGGGGATTTTTTTTATGTAAAGATTTATTTCATGGTAACCACTTTTAATTAAAACATGGAGCAACAGCTGGTGCAGTCGTAATTTCATTCCAGAATAATAATTAAATTCATTCCAAGCAGACGACATTTTAAGTTTTTTTTTACTCTTGCTGTCTGAAAGATGTCAACAAACGTCAAAATGATACGAGAAGATTGACAAGAACCCTTCTTATCACACGTTCTGCATGGTTGATTGATTTTTTTGTCCCTCAGAGGCATATTCTAGATAAGAACATGTGTATTCGTTCTATGAATAAACAAGATGAGACGTTATGCAGAAAAATAAAAGCTTTGGAACGACGACGACGACGCAGCTCTCACTTGAATCATTCTCGTCGTCACAGTCCGTCATTTTCTCTTTCCCGCCCCTATTTTTGTCTATTTTAAGACAAACGTTTCTTTCAGCTTGAATGTAGCTTCCTCCCCTCTTTCTTCTGGCACAGCTGTATTCCATTTTTTAAGAGAGAAAAAAGCGAAATGACTATGGGACAATATAATATGTGTACACCGCAGTCGAGACAGGGATTAAAAATCTCTTTCGAGACGAGGGTAGTTAAATCGAGGCGCTGTAAAGAAACAACAAGAGCTTCAAGTGTTTACGAGGCACCGTGTCGATTTAGCCAGGCAAAAAAAAAAAGAGGACAATACACAAAGCTGAAGAAGAGATAAATGGAATCAGAAGCTCAGCAGTTGAGCCCACAACAAGTGCTGCTGCGAAAAGGAATACGAGCAGCGCAGTACTAGGGAAGCTCTTCTTTCCTCTGCTAAAAGTTTCCGATTTCTTTGAGTCACAAGACTCGTCGACTAGGGGGAGACAAGAAGATTTTCTTTGTCAAAATAACGGGCTTTCTTTTCTCTTTATTATTGCTCCTCATATTGACAGATCCTTCACTCGTGTCAAAATTTCCCTGGCCAATTCGTGTTACTGTCTGTTTTTTTGCGCGTAGTGGAATCGGATATTGTTCATCAATAAAAAAAAGGGGTTGTGGGAAAATTTTCAGTCGCTCTCTGTAAATACTTGAATTTTTTATTGTTTGTTATATATTAGCCAACAACATTAAAAAAATATTACTACACTTTGAAAGAATAATGGAAAAATAAATTCTGTAATTTTGCGCAATGCTTGATGTTCGAAATTGCACTAAATGGCAACATTTTTTTCTTTTTCTTTCCGTACTGCACTACCGTGACACCCTCTTCTGGGCTGCTTGAGTGCTGGTCGCCTGGTCGTGCTCGTCCACCCGGCAATCCCTTGTCCTGTACGCCGTCTGTACTTATTCACGTGTGTTGATTGTGTAATCCGGTTACCCGATGGATGTTTGACAATTTCAGAGCCTCTGTGTCAGTGACAATAACTTTACAGCGTAGCTTTTGGTTGATTCATCTTCATTCGTTCCATAATTACTGTGTTTTGTGTCCACCATAATACAGGTAACTTTTTGTCCTTCTACCCATTGTTCTTCTGTTCCCCAGCTGCTCTACATTTTCTGCAGCTTTGAATTTAATTTTAGGTCTCTTAATTTGTAGCATCAATTCTAAATTATTGTTATTAGTTATGCTTAAAGCTTCACCCCCCATCAATACCTGTTTGATTTTATTAGCTCTTGTGAACACTCGAAATTAAGTTAATGGGCATCAATTGCCCTTGTAGTTATAATTGACGGTTATTTCTTTTTTGGGAAGTTAATTTTAATTTAACACATCATTAACTAGGTTTTTAGTTCAAATATTTTCTGAAAAAAAAATTTTCTCGTTTTTCTTAATAACGAAAAATAACTTAACCTTACGACCGTCAAGTACCATTTTTCACACTAAAAAAATGAAAGTAAAAGCCTTTGTTGATTTTGTAGATTCAACTTCTGCAACCGCACGCCGAAATCTCTAATTGTATCTTCTTTCGACAATGCTTGTATTCTACGATCGATGGGATTTAAAGAGCCGCAGTTGTCGGAATCGATGGAACAGCACAATCAGGATATGGCTCAAATGGAAGAGGATGCGATCCAGTTGGCATCCAAGTAGAGCGTATTCAAAAACAATATCAACATGAAACTTTTTTTCTTCTCTTGTCTATTTAAATTGGATTAAAAAATGTTCTTCTTCTTCTTCATCTTATCCTTCAGTCCCTTATCATCGTCCCTTCCGTCATTAAAACATAAAGAGAAAAACCAACAGGAGTTAGCCTTGCAAAAGTTGAGAGTATTAGTAAATGGAATTATTCTTTTTCATTGAAGACTTTTCTTTGGCATCGTTCAATGAACGTCTAGTTGGGGGGTAGTTTAATTCTACTACTGTACTTAAAGAGACAAAGTTAAAGGAAAATAAGAATTGCGAGTGATACTCTGCAGATTACGTGGCATTACATACCTTTTTTTCTAAATACTTCCCTTCGGCTTTTTGTGCAAATTGGTTATGATTCAAGTTTTCCTACTGATGTTGCTGTTTCCCTTCTTGAAAAATTTGCCTCTTTTCTCTCTCTCTCTCTTCAGAAAAAAAGAAGTAAACAAATTAAAGTCTTAGAATTCGGTTCATATTATTAGCGCGTTTCTTTCTGTCCTTTCCTTTCTTCTTATAAAACAATGTCCCACCGTAAATATGTTCCTCGTTCTCTTTGTATCCACATTCCTTGTACGTTTTGTTTTATGTGAAATCGATGGAAGAATAAAATTCTGCTGGTGTTAATAATAATTCTCTCTAATTAATGTTAACTAAAAGATTAGAGAAAGGAAAACATTTTAAAAGTAAAAAAAAAAAAAATTAGCCACATGTTGCTAATTTAAAGAATATTTGCAGTCTTGCTAATTCATCTTTCTTTGCCAAATGTATCTTGATGGATCTCCAGCAGCTGATTGAACAGTAAAATGACGTCGATATCCGATCGCTTTTCAAAAAAGTTCGTGGGGGAGGTGGAGGACATATGGACCGGGCGGCTGTTGATGGTGCTGCTGCTGGACGACGCCTGTTCCATGCAGCAACAGCTGATTTGTAAATGCCGGCCCGTGGGGAGAACTGCATGTCTTTCGTCACAGGGCTGACCTCATGCTGCTGCTGCTGCTCCTTGTTCTCGCGGTCAGCCTCTGCTCTAACTAATTGCCAAAATGTGTCGACAGCAAGAAAAACACGAAAAAAGACAAGAGCAGCAGCAGGCGCCTCTTCTCCATTTATATAATATTTTACACTCACGCGTGAAAGAATATAACATGTCGAGTCATTCTTCTCTCTCTTATGTATATTGTTCAACCGACGACGACGAGTGTGTCGACGAGAAAAGAGCAAACAATAAATGGCACGATGACCTCGATGCTTTATTCCTAAAAAGCATTCCTCAGTCGCCATTGTCGCTTGATTACATTTCTCTAAATGTATTTTTGCTTTTCTCAGAATCGAAAAATAAAATTTAAAAAAACTCATTGCGAGAGCACCGGAAACTTGCTGATTTGTTCACAGCTTGTATATAGATCATCTATTTGGCTCACTTTCAACATCGATTTCTGCGAATCCCATAAAGTAAACTGGACTAGGTCCAGTCTTTATATATTTTTAGCATTCGACGGCGTCATCAATTTTGCGTGAAATTCAATCGAGTATAAGGTCGAGGAAGTTGTTGTCGTCGTCGCTCTTGTTTACACGCCAGATGCATCAGCAAGACAGTGGGGATTCTCTTACATATACACACAGCGCATCCACCGGTCGTGTACTGTTTATTATTTCATGGGTTCAGCAGCGCCTTTAAAATGAAGCTACACACGTTTTCTCTATTCCTCCTAGAATTACCCCCATATGAACTGGGTTTCCATCTTGTTTATATTGCAGCCACCCACTTTGTCCTCTGTACTACACTCGAAATCCTGTTTTATGGCTCAGCCTTGTCACAATCCGTCTCAATTTTCATTGAATTTTACAATAATTACTATATAGAATAGGGAATTTCTTGATTACGTCTGGCTTTGCGTAACGAATCTTCTTCTTGCAACCTTGCGCATCACATTTCACGTTCATCCCTTTTCTGTTGGCTTGCTGCTGCTCCTGTCAGACCTATAAATAACTGACGCCAACAAGCGCCTTTCTCTTTAGGGCCGCGCATATGTGCGTGTGATGCGCACTGTCTGCTGTGTTTTCTACTCGGGAGAAAATATATATTATACAACAAGAAGGGCCGTTCTAAATGCCGACTATATTCTCATCCTCAACACAATTTATCACTTACGAAAGAAGAACCTGCGGCGTCTACTTCTTCGTGAGCAGATCCATCTTTGTTTCTTATATAATGCCCGCCTTAACAACAATTAAAATAGAAAAAAAAGGTATTAGGTGGGCGTAAACGTTTTTCTTTCTTTTTTGTACATGTCATCTTTTATGTTCAAGTGAGGTACATGTAAGAGTCAAAGTTCAACAAGAGATAACCTCATTCAAGTGAGGGACGACGAAGAGGTAGCCCCTCGATCTTTACCATTCAAATATTTCTCGAGTGTGAAAAGAAGAGGAGTCTCAGCAAAGGAGGGGAGAAATAATAGTGATTAAGGCGGGGTGGTTTGAAAATAAGTCAGGAACGAGACGTAGCTAGGGAGGATAGCTGGCTGGCTGCCGTTTTCGGTTATTTATAGCAGAAAAGGATCGGTCGGCGTCGGGGTGAAATGCGCGCGGGCTGCCTCCGCCACGTTCCGGGCGAGTTTTGTTTACGCCTGGCCATCATTCGCGCTTCACTTGAGATCTTAAATTTCAAAAATATATATGCCCTCTTTTTTGTTATAACTTAATTGAATTAAATTGAAGGTGGACAACAGATGGCGTCAGAAATGTTTGTTTAGGAGAGAGAGAACTTGTTCCCCTTTTCCTTCAGAGTTTTGTTTACCATCAATAAACCGTTCCCCTCGGTCGTTGCTGCGCAGAGCTTCAAGATGGACTTTTAATTGAAAAAAAAGCGAAGAAAATTTCTTTCCCAGTTGTTTATGGTTTTCTCAGAAGGTGTTTACCGAACCAACTTTTAAAGCCCCTGGGTTTAAAAGTGGACGGCGGCGCGCTCTCAATTTCCACAAGGCCGCGTTTAAATCCGCATCTCGTCAATGTCGACTATTTTTTTTTTTTCGCAATTCTTTAACTATCTTTACATGTCACTTTTGCATTAGCAGAATATCTTTTCCCAAAAAAATTTTGCTCAAGATTATACAATCACAAGGTCTTGGTGGATATACACCACTAATGGATTCCATTAGAGAAATTCGACACTCTTCAACTTACAAGATTCTCAACTATTTAGAAAGTTGATTAATCCTCGCGTGCGTATAACTTTAGGCCGTATTACATAAGGAGCGCACGAGACCTAGCCTTCTTTTTGAGTGCATTAGCATGTCTTAAGATAGGGTGGGAAAAATGTTACACTATCATCAACTTCATCTTCTTTTTATATATTCTGCATTCATCAATAATGTTTGAGGAAGAAGAAAACCCGTTCGTTCCTTTTTTTATATTTACGCGGAATTCACGATGGTATCGTTCATATAGCGACACTTGATCCTTTTGTCCGTACAAGTGGGATGAATACTTTTTGGGGCCCAAAGATAGGATCTAGAGACATTCGATCCTGAACTTTATCAAGGATCTGAATTCCGCATATGTGATGGAAACAAAAGGCCGTTTTTTTTTTTAAATTTAAAGGTGACTGGGCAGCTTTTTTTTTCTTTTAATGTCAACAGGCACATTTCAGACTTTCTATTTAAAAGAGAGACTTGGGGGGCCCTTGGTATTATGTTGCCGATTCCTTATTTGGATGAAGATGATCCCGGGTATCGTGATTCAGCAACGGGATTATTCTTCGTATTAGAATAATAATGGATCGTAGAGCTTTGGAATTTCTTTTGTATATTATACATAATCAAGTAATATAAGAAAATGTAGCACAGTTATTTAATGTGACACACCTTTGTGGAGGTATGCGAAATAAATTCCGGCATAATCCCGACTGTACTCAAAAGAGAGAGATACTCTCTCAACTGCGGTTGACATACCATCGTGACCGAATTGCTTAAAAAATCTACTCACGTCCAGTCGACTGGAAAACACAATAAGCCCTTCGGGAAATTGAAAATCCCGCGTGCAACACGCTCTCAAAGCGAATCTGACAGGTGTGATGGACAGCATATGCACAAGCCGTCATTCTAAAATTTATATAAACGGGAGCCATTTTGTTCGTTCCTACTCTTTAATTTTTTAAAAAAGAAGGCGTAACTCGATGTGCTAATTTCACCTTGAGTTACCACCCATGTAGAGATTTTATTTTTATTTCAATAACTAAGAAAAACCTGAAGGCAACAGCAGCCATTATTCTTTTTTTTAGGAACCCCCCTCTTCTCATTTCTTTTTTGTTTTTAATAGTTGTTATTTCGTCTGCTGGGAGCAGCATGGAGAAGAATACATGATGAGAGGCCGGCTCCTTCTCTTTCTCGTCGCGGGCACCCAAAGCTCCTTTTTTGGGGAGTTAAGGAATGCTTACGGGGGTTCTTTTGTATTGTTGTTGTGTGTGCGTAAAATGCAAATGAGGCCGCCCTGTATATTCTTTCTACATTTGGCTTTGGTCAGTGATAAATTGTGAAAAACTTCTTTCGTTGTTTACGTGCGATCCATCTCTGCCCGCTCGCTCTAGATAGCCCCCCATCTCTTTTGGGGGGCTCCAAATAAATTTTAAAAAATACAAATCACGAAAGGACTTTTTTTTATGTAATAGGTGTGGTTCAAGAAAGAGAGAAAGTCAGCTGATCCAAGGGATCATCGCCATAAAAAATCTTCAAATTGAATCTGATGTGGTAATAAATTATACCCATATCTATTCATGAATATATTTTTTGCTTCAAAATTGAAAATCTTTTTTTTAATAAGAAACACATTTTTTTCAACCTTATTAAAGGCGGGAAACTACGGAACTCGTCAGCGGCAGTTGTTTCTGACGGCACATATGTGACGGACAGGCGGGACGTCGGACAAGACAGTATCGTATAGGGCGTGATGGGCAACCGGATCAGGATCGGGCTCCCCTCAAGTTCCGCCGCCTGTTTCCAATTTCTACTCTCCTCATGTTATTTGACACTTTCCAGAAGGACAACTTTTTCTTCTTTCACTTTTAATGGTGTTCCATCATAACAGGAACCGGTCAGCGCGCACAATGATGATGAGGATGTTGTTCTGCGGTCGATTGCTATCTCTTGAATAATAATAATAACGGACATCCATTTTTCATTTATGTTAATGAATCGAGTCTCGCAGACAATCTGCAAAGTCATTAAACGGTTTCTTTTTTCTAATTTCCAGTGAGAATAATTGTTCCAAAATTACTGGTTTCATAATATATTACAATAAATTAGAAATGGTAATGTGAATAGAGAAACTCCAACACCCTTTTAAAAAAAAAAATATCTCGTGATGAATAATTAATGCCGAAATATATTCATTAATTGGAAAGTATACCATAGAACTATTATAATGGTGTATATTGGAATTTAGAAAAGCACTTAAAAGAAATAGGGTTATACTCGACTAGCAACTTTGTTGATGATGGCAATCGTCTTTTTTAGGTTTCTCACGAGAACATAATAATGAATAATTAATCAAGAGCCCCTCGCGTGCTTTTTAATTATCTTTTACAAAGATATACATACTGGTTTTTATTATAATACGTATTCAAATGTCTGTATATGTGAAACGGGAAACGGCGAGTAGCGGAATGAAACGATCTGATTCAAATTACAATCCATCATTGAGCAAATTTTCACGATCCCGGAGCACAAGATTTATGTCATGACGTAGCTCTCTCTTCTTTCGAGAAAAAAGAAGAGAAAAATAAACATTGATGGCCCTCAGGAATGCACCAGGACCCCCTCATTACGTATGCACGTGAGTTAACCGAGGCAGAAAGAACATCAGGTGACTTCTTAGAAGGAAAAAATTCATGTCATCTGCATGGCTCCTGCTGCAGATGGCAATCCGTATACACAAAAAAAGAGAGAAAGATTTACGATTTCCAACTCTCTTCAAAATGATGACGGGCGAAAGCTCCATGTTCGATTGCTCTAAAAAAACAAGAATTTACGAGCAGTTTCAACATTTACCCGAGGTGATCCGAAAATCCATTTTGCTGCTAATCGTAGCAGACTAAAATAAAAGTATTTTTTCCCCAGTCATCGAGTTAAACAAAACCATGTTTTTCTTTTATATATTCAGTCAATATTTGGTCAAAAAATACAATGTTGACATATTTTTTTCAAGAGATGTTCCAGCGCACTACATAAATATTCAAAGTCCGAGAAAGCTGCAAGTATTACACACGTTTTTATAAGAGATTTCAGCTGCGCGCCTTGACACTGGATCTTCCAACAGTTGATCGGATTATGTGCATTTTTAAACATTTCCCGGTCAAATATCAAAATCGTTCACATAGGCCTACTACATTGTTCAGCCAGAGGCATGATCGTGTGTATAAAAATGCGGGAAGTGATATTATTATTCTAGGCTGTATACATCACTCTCGGATGTCGTTGCTGGATAACATTTCCTGTGCCTCTCAAGGGGGAAATAGGGGCTCCATGTGACCGTTGAACATTTAGCGATTAGTGTCCCCCAAAACGGCCGAATAATTATTTTCTCATCAAGAAGATTTTCTAAAAGGCCATAAAATCATTTAAACAACTAAAATGTCTTTATATACCTGTTAAAAATTTAAGCACACATGTTTTTCTTTTTTTTCTGTAATCTTATCAACGTAAATATTTTATGCGATAAAAGGCGTGTTTTTCTTGCAAAAGAATCCCTTTTTTTAGCATATTATCCTCGCTTGATTATTAGGGGGTACCTTGTAAACAAGGGAGGCAACCACCACCGTGTCAGTGCCGGAACCTGATTTTTTGTTAAAAACCGTGAATAAAGAGGGTGGGAAAACTTAACACTAACAAAAGAAAAAAAAAATCCTTCAAAGGTCATAAATCTCTTTTAAGGACTCGATGATCGATACGTGTTTATTACAGGAAACTTGACTTTTGTACTAAAACAAGCTGCTGGCGGTCACGATTCAATGACCTGGATCTCTTCTTTTCAAAATTCTTTTGGAATTTTAGTATATCTCAACAAAAGAACCGATCAGTTATATCGTGGTCAAGATATTTTGACAGTCTCACCTTTTTGTGACAGACCGTCTTTTCATATTATTATTGATATTCAATAGATCTCTTTCCGGTCCAACGTTCCGTATCCATCATAACGATCGAAGAAGCTCGTGCTGCTGTCCACTTTTCAAAAAAAAGAAGAAGAAAAAAAAAGTTGTTTTTACGATGGGGTGTTTACGACGGAGTCTAGTTACACTACATACCGTTGAGCGTCTTTTTCATCTTCGTCTTTTTAAACTGATTGAATTGTCATCCATTGTTGTACGAAAGAATTCAACCCTTCGCTCGATTAAGTTCCCAACATCTCAATTTTCTCAAACGTAATTTAATACACCCCCACGTAGACTATGAATCGTGAGACCCTTTTATATTTCTTTAGAGAGATGTGGGTACCCTTTAAAAATAAAATTTATTTGCTGCCCCCTTTTTTTCTTAGTCTGCCTATTTGTTTAATGGCGTCCCGTTTATGACTCGCCACTTTCTTAATGGACCCAACACCAAAAAAAGAGAAAAACTTAAATTGTTTTATTATAGTCAAGTTTTTCTTGTCCAATCTTCTGGGCCTGCGCACGTGTGTGCGACGACGCGACCAAAAAGAAAACGGAGACTGCAGCGAAGGGAGCAACTGCGCCACACATGTCTCGCACCCTCCCTCATGCTGTGGCCAAAAAACAGCCGTTTTTACCGCCGGAAATGCTACTTTTTTCTTCTTCTCATATTTGCATAAAATGGATCAACAACATCAAATCCAATTGAATTCAAAGTTTTCGTAAGATATCGTCTTTCTTATAATGTGGGAACTGAAAAAGAAATGATGGCCGGATCTCTTGAAGACGAAAATCCCCCTCGTCCCAAGATGATGATTACCCATTTGGGGATGACGATGAGGGCGGATATCAAGAGAGGGGATTGCTTCTCTTGTTACAGGATACACTCACTGCAAAGGCGTGTCTCCTACTTTCTTTCTTTCAAGGACCGTTAAAATCATAAAGAGCAACCAAGAAGATGCTTTGTGCTTTCAAGATGTGATCGAGTAATAACAACTTCCTTTCACAAATAATTTTGCTCAATTTCCGCTTTTTTTCCAGCTGTGATGGCTGGAAATGCCATTAGCAGACGAAAATGACTGAAACGGCGGACGTGACCGCTAACCACGGCCATCTTGGATCTGTCAAACTTTTGGCTAAAACCAATACACTATACAGAGCCTATATTAAATTTGAGAGGATATATAAAAATCGAGGGTTGAAGCTACAGGAAATTCGAGATTTTTCTTATCAAGCCGACAAAAGACAGTTCTAGTCTCCCCCCTCTTGTTCAACATGTTGGGGGGCACCTTTTCTTTCTCTCTTCTTCCCTCTTCTAGCTTCTTGTTTCGTCCTCTTGTGAAATATCGGAAGTTTACTTTTACCGAAAGCGATCATTTCGTAGTCTTTATCGAATACAATAGCCAGATTTCGCATGTAGAAAGAGATTACGCTTGTTCCGGAGGTTTTTTAAAGAAGAAAAGCAACATTTAGGGATAATCCCACGAAGACATAATTCCATTCTAGTGTATTCTTAAAAAAGTTTGATTTTCACAGTTGGACGGGACTAGGTGGTTGCAAAACTGAGTGACCAAGCGTCATTTTTTTCACGCATCGTCAAGTTGTTTAAAGGATTTCACGAGGGAATGCGAATCGACGTAGCGATATTTTTTTTTCTCCACATGATATAAAAAACCGGTCTTCAAGAAAAAAAAATATAAAAAAGTTTAATCCGTCTGAGAGGACCTACACAAAATAATAATCAGCATAAAAAGTGCACACCATTCTAAAATTCTCATCACTGTCGACAGTCGTGTAAAAGAAAATCTTAAGTATTGTTTGATGTTTACGACTCTGGAACTTTTTTAAGTATCGCATAATGAAGCAAAAAATGAGAGAAACGTAAAAAAGGAGGAGGGTTTTTTAAACCTAGTAATCTGTTTAACACGAAAAGAACAGGGGCAGGAGCTTTGAGAAAATTACAAATCCTACCTGCTGGCAAGACAAACGAAACAGAAAAGACGTGTTGGGCCTAAACAAATGAGCGGCCATTACGTCCCCACTTTAAGTATGCACAACAAACATGCGTGCAGCATGACCAAGTAGCATCAAGTAGACCTCCAGCGATGGCCCACGTAGAAAGTTCTCTTCTACATAATCGTTTTTGAAGCATCCTGCTGTTACCTTTTTATAATACAATTCATTAATAATTTACGATAATTTTTTTTAAACAAAAATTAATTTTATTGGGAATGTTTTCTTCTCTAAGAGTGATTTGTGGCATGTCAAAACAATGTTCATAAATATTTGTACGAGTATTTGAAGAGGGTTTTTCAAGGTTTTGTTTATCTGCACGGTTTTTCGCGTATATATATATTTCAGTAATCAAGTCTTAAGTCGATATCAACAAGAAAAGTTTTTTAGGTTTTCGCGCTCATTCGAACCACTTGTGTTTACCTTGGCAACAGTGTTATCTTCTCCCCTTGTTTGTGACTCGCGTCGTCTCCCCCTGATTACATGTTTTGTTTATTGAGTTTAAGTCGCCAGCGTCTCACGTTTTTCAGGTTGTTTTGTTTTTTTCCTCGTCTCTAAGGGTGACTTGAGCCTCCTTTTTTTTACCCAAATGATAAAGAAAGAGGTCGTTATCGAAGTAAGCTTATCTCGTCGTGGAGAGAGTCATGCACTTTCTTTACTACGTCGGCTCTATGTACGGTGCTATATAACCAGATAATAAAAAAAAAGTCGTACGAGCATTTGATATTCCATTTGTAATTATATTATTGTAAAGATTACACCTTTTTATCGCAATTACGACGCAGTAGTCTTTCCAAATCCTTAAAAGTATAAATATTATTTTATTGGCAATCTTTTTAAAGTCTGGCAACGTCTAGGTTTCGTGTTTTCCAAACTCGATCCCTCGATCACGATTTCACAACGAATTGGAGAATTATAAGGTGCTAATAGCTCTCCGTTTGGGCAAAGTCACGCGGTAATATTTTGGAATTCGACAGGTTTTTTCCTTGTTTTTGATAGTTTTTCCAGAGCTATCAAATTCAGTAAAAGAGATTTGGTGGGATTTTTATGGTTATAAAGACAAATACTGCGTGCAACAGGAAATTCCTAAAGGACTCCTTATTGGAAATAAGAATTGGTAATTCTCTTTTCGAGCCATAAAGACGCCCCATGGTCACATGGTGTCCTTAATAGATCAGTGTTTAGCGATCACATGGATCCTGTATTTTATATCCAGCAGACATGGCGCCGGCATGACCAGTTCCCTCGTCGTCGCGTGAACTGACCTCATCGTGATTTTTTTTTCTCTCCTTCCACAGAGGGGTGCTGGAAATAACCATCTTTGAAAAAAAAGAAAGAAACGCTGTTTTGAAAAAACTTGGGTGAACCGAGACGATAGATGTCTCTGAGAAAAAAAAAGGGAGAGAGAGAAAAAGAAAAGTAGGCGGGACGAAAGCAGATAAACCGCCAGAGGGCTGATGAGTGCAACAGCATCCCAGAAAAAACATCGAAATCAGGGGCCAGTTGCACTCTGGATATCCCCGAGAAAGGAAGTGTAGAAAACCCACGTGTTTCTTTCCAACAAATTTCTTACTATTTTACGCGCTACTTTAAAACTATTATCAGTGAGTGTGTGTTGAACAAATTTATCTTTTCCAATGTGGATACCTCTATCTCAAATGAATACTATTGAAAAATAGTCGGTAAGTTGTCTTCTTTTTATAATTTTTCCCCGCCGTCTACTTTTTCTTTTTTTTACGGTGCCATATAGTTCAAATCTCGTGCCCCCTTTTTTCTCTCTTTAGTGAGGGGGGTAAGGGAAGGAAGTCGGGAGGCTGGGTAAGAAAAAGAGAGCAAAATCAAAACCAAATGTTTTCTCATCCCCTGATTGGATTAACACGTTTTTTCTCTTTTTCTTCCTCTTCATTGCGCGCTTCTTTCTAATTTTTTTTTTCGTTTTCTCTTTTTTTCGAACTCTGACCTGACTTTTTCATCTTCTTAAAAAAGAAGAAGAGTATACCGGCCCTTTTGTTCTTTTTCTTATTTTATGACCCCCCGACCAAAGGATAGGGGGGCGGGGGATTGAAATGATTGGAGGGGGGCCTCTTCTTCTTCTTCTTGGAAACAACAGCGCCTTCTTTTTTCTCTTGAAACTGGCTCGCGCTCGAAAATTTTCTGTTTTAAAAAAGAGGATCGATCCCGCCACCCCACTGATTTATTTACAGTGGCAGGTGTAATTCTGTTTTTGTGCCGCTAGACTGATACCCTTAAAAAACTTTATTTTTTTCACTCTTATCTCGATCACACACAGATAGTGAAAAAAAACAGCCAAACAACAAGTTGGGACCCCTTAAACTCTCCAGACAAGGATTGATTACGAAACAGCCGTGGATTTCCATCATCATCACGGAGATGTATCGAACTACTACCGTCGTCTTGGTCTTTTTCCTCCTATTTTCCGTCACCATTTCGGCTCCTGCACCATCAAAAGGTTTGTACTGATTTTGTTACAATGTATTTCGAAACTGCTTCTTTATTGCGTTGGTGTTAGATATTGGGTTAATCATTTCAACCTTCGTTTATAAAAGAGGATGTTGCCCCGATTCGACGTTTCCTGGCATTTCACTGGACAAGCTGGACGTCAAGCTCAATTTCTGACGTGCGTGAAATTCAGTAAAAAAAAAGTGATATGCCCCCTTCTCCTTTTATGAAATATCAAAAAGAGAGAATGTCATAGGCGAAATAGAAATAAAAATGCCAACAGCGGGACGTCTCTTCGGGACTCGCAGGAGGGGAGAAAACGTTATTTAAAAGCACGTAGAGAGAAGAGACAAGAAGAATGTATGTCTGCCAGTTTTCTTCGATCGACATCTTTTGGGTGCAGTAAAAAAATGGCTAGGAATCATCTCCCATAGGGGTCGCTGATAGACGGCCATTAAACTTTTTTCTTTTTGGCGGGGGTTCTTAATGAGTTTCAGGCGGAGTCGGTGGAAACTCATCCGCCGCCGCCGCCGCGTATTCCCAAAACGAATATTGGCGGCATATTTGAAAAATAGCATTTTAAATTCAATTACATATTTTAAAAGAGAATGTATTTATGTGACCTTTATAGGAGAAGGGATGATTGATAGGCCGTGTAAATAGATACAGCGGGAGAGACATCGACCCACTTCGTGTAACTCCTCTCTCTCTCTCTCTAAAAATACCGTGCGACGCCCGCGTACTTGGCACGGCCACAACGCTGGAGACGGCCATTTTGTTTGTTGGGTCTATAAAATTTTTCTTCTTAAGGTGTTTTTTGATTGAGTGATTCAACTTTGTGTGTGTGTGTGTGTGACGCAGCGCGACGGTAATCAAATGAAAATGCCGATGCGGTGTGAAGAAGAAAATGGCTCCCAGGTGTAAAAGAATGTTTGTTGGTTCGGTGATTCAGCAAACAT
The DNA here is from genome assembly GCA_030141595.1 of Chydorus sphaericus. Lineage (NCBI taxonomy): Eukaryota > Metazoa > Arthropoda > Branchiopoda > Diplostraca > Chydoridae > Chydorus > Chydorus sphaericus. The sequence continues at coordinate 11,026,978 of CM057930.1, forward strand.
GATGCTGCTCTTTTCTCTTCTCTCTTGTAGCCACGAAGTTACTCGGATGATAATGAAATCTCTACCTGTGTAGGGTAGAGAGAGAAAACGCGCCATACAGAGAGAAAAAAGAAAATTAAAGGTGTCTGTTGAAATTGACCATTGTCTCGCCCCCCCCTTATGCGCGCATCCCCCCATTGTCTCGGCTTAAAAGAAGGTGTAATTTACAACCCCATTTCAACTAGAACGGTGTTGATTGGATTTTCCCAACGAAAAAATCGATTTTCTTACATCACCTATTGTTTTCTCTTGAAAAGTAACGTTCTAATATGGTTTTTTATTATTATAGGTGAGGAGGTTCGCGTGGCACATGAAGGTGATAAGATCGAGATTAAATGCCCCCTCGACCTGGCGTCAGACGGCCAGGTCACCTGGTTCCAAGATGGTGTCAGAGTGAATGCCAGAAATCATGGACGCATCCGCTACTTGAAGAAGAACAATACGGTGACTGTTGAGGGCATCTCTTCGAGTGACGGTGGATCTTGGGCCGTCCGCCCTAAATCCCTGCATCAGTTACCTAACTGGTGCAATTTCACTCTTACCGTCCGCACGGATGATGAGGATTACGTTGAAGAGGATCTTCAGAGTGATCAGGCGGATGAAGAGGAAGCCGACTATCATTTCGGAGCCGAAGCTGCGCCGACTTTTACTCGTCTTCCTAGAATGGAGGCTGCGCAATCCATCGTGAAACCAGCTGGATCCACCGTCATCTACAAGTGTCCCGCTGAAGGTACTGATTTTCTACCATTTATTGTATTTCTAAAACTCAAATTTTTTCTTTTTCTAAAGGTAATCCGATGCCGGAGATCGTCTGGACCAAAGACGGCGGTCCGATCAAACGGCACCTGGGAGCGGCGAAACTATCAAAGTGGTCCCTCGAGTTGGAAGAGGCGACCACATACGACTCCGGCAACTACACGTGCACCCTCTCGAACCAACTTGGCAACATCTCTTTCACCTTCAAACTCAACATCGTTGGTAAGGAAAACTGATATTACTATTGCGTCATTTTTATTTAAATAAGACCCGTGAGCTGGTACACAACAGCTGCACGTCGTTTACAATCGTGGACCCAGCGTCACATTCTTTTTTTTTTATATGTAAGGTAAGAGCTCTCTAACCCGTGTCGCATGATTAAAGCCCGTTAAAATACTAACAGCACACGATATTGAATATTTAAGTACCGAAAATTGAGCTATTTGTTTACCGCATGGTGTGTGCACGAAAGCATGACAAATATCTATTTGCAGAACGCTTGCCGCACAAACCCATCATCACGGAACTGCGGAACCCGACCGTCCTCCTCGGTGAATCTGTCGAGCTTGAATGCCGCGTCATTTCGGATCTCACTCCTTTCATCCAGTGGTACAAATCGGAGGATATCAATGGATCCTTGGTCAATGAAACATCTGGTCAGCCTTACGGTTACAAATTACCGGTGAGTTTGCATCTGTTATTATCTATTTTGCATTTTTGACAACCCCCACAAGTTTAAATGAAAGGTAGGCCTTTATGTGTGCGCTTTAATTAGGTCATTTAAAAGTTTCAATCGTGAGGGAAATTGGGATTTAAAAATGAGATTATGGAATCACAGAATTTTTCAATCACAAACCCGTGATTGGTGAGTTGGCAAACTTGACGGTGGTCGAGGGCAGGACGGCTGAAATGATTTGCCGGATCACTTCCGGGCTTCATCCGCACGTTGTGTGGGTTAAACACTACCAGATAAACGGTTCTTATAAAGGAGAAGATGGGACACCTTATTACCGGAAAATGGATCCTCTTCAGGTTAATTTCTACACCAACAAGAAAAAGCCTTGCGGAATGAAACTGCTAAAGACAGTTTTAGCATGTCTCTCTCTCTCTCTTTTGGAACTCTGTCCGCCAGATGCCTCCACGTTCCGCTAACCAAACATTGAAATCGAATGAAAAGAGCGCCAGAATGCCCACTGCGTTTCTCTCTTCATTTCCAATATTAACCTCTCAGCATGTCTTTATATTTTTGCGCACGTCAACTTATTTTCGCATGTTTTGAAAGGAAGCATTTTGGATGGCAAAACTTATTTTTGGTTTTTGTATTTTTCTAGGTCCAAGTGGGTGATGACGAAATGAACAATGATCGGCAGGTGCTCCGGATAGAGAACGTGACTAAAGAGGATGCTGGATGGTATACGTGCATGGCTGGTAACAGCCTAGGCATGAACTTTCGCAGTGCCTGGCTCACTGTCGGTAAGATTGTTGTTTACAAACTTGTATTTCGTGCTTCAAGTCTTTCTAAACGTATTTTCTTGGATTACATCAGTCGATCCTGAAGAAGAGCCTACCATGGATGGAGTAAGTTCACTTGGTAACGGACAGGATCACCAAACGATCTGGATCCTCGCAATCGTCTTGATCGGCGTTCTTGCTACAGTGGCAGTCATGTTCGTTATCGCTTTCAGGAGGAGGATAAAGTACGCTTTTTTATATCCTCCTTATCTATAATTAGGATTATTATTGATTAATTGTTATATTTATAATCACAGCAAGAAGAAAAACAAGTTTCTCAACTTGGAACCTCACTTTATCTCTCCCTGCACCAAGAAAGTTATTATCGAAGCACGTTCTGGCAAGTGGCGTTCATGGTGGTGGTGGAGTTCACGATGCTCTTCTCTTCCCCGTCATCAAGATTGAAAAGCGATCCCGACTCGGCACGGACATGACTTCTGTTTCAGAGTACGAACTCCCCCTTGATACGAAATGGGAATTCCCTCGTCAACACCTCAAGATTGGCAAATCGCTGGGTGAAGGAGCTTTTGGACACGTCGTCCAGGCGCAAGCTGATGGAATCATTCAACCCAACGTTTCCTCAACAGTTGCCGTCAAAATGCTCAAAGGTATTACATTTTATTTTTAGAATTTTAAATCAAATGAATATCTTTTAAATATTTTGATTTAATTACAGAGGGTCACACTGATACTGAGCTGATGGATCTTGTTTCTGAAATGGAGAATGATGAAGATGATCGGCAAGCACACCAATATTCTTAATCTTCTGGGTGTTTGTACCCAGGATGGGCCCTCTCTACGTCATAGTTGAATTCGCCCCTCATGGAAACTTGCGTGATTTCCTCCGTCAGCACCGACCCAGCTCGGGTTACGAACGTGCCATCGGTCAACTTGGATGTAAGTTTTATCATTGTAAAATTCTATTTATAGAATAGTTAACTTAATCGACTCCTTTTTCACTTGTAGGGAAATTGGGCAACTCATCTTACTGAGCACCCTATCGAGTTTTCCAACGGTCGCATGATCCAAGCTCAGAGGGATACAGTCACACACAAAGACCTCATCTCATTCGCCTATCAGGTCGCTCGTGGTATGGAGTACCTCGAATCGAAAAAGGTGTGTATCCTCTTCAGAAACTTTTTTTGTTTTCTCTTTCCCTGTGGACCTTCGGCTAACTTTTCTTTTTTCCATCCAGTGCATCCATCGGGATTTGGCCGCCAGGAACGTGCTGGTGAGCGAAGACTGCGTGCTCAAGATTGCCGATTTCGGCTTGGCCCGTGACGTTCACATGAACGAGTACTACCGCAAGACGACAGACGGCAGGCTGCCCGTCAAATGGATGGCACCCGAAGCCCTCTTCCAGCGCGTGTACACGAGCCAATCGGACGTTTGGTCCTTTGGCATCCTCCTATGGGAGATTATGACGCTGGGTGGTACTCCTTATCCTTCCGTCCCCAACATTGAGCGGCTATTCCAGCTCCTCCGGGACGGACACCGTATGGAGAAACCTGTCAGCTGCTCTCTTGAAGTGTAAGTTTCTTCTTTCTTTTGAAAACTCGGAAGGATTATTTATTAAATTTTACTATTTTCGATATAGGTATCTCTTGATGCGCGAGTGCTGGCAGTACAATCCGATGGAAAGGCCCACTTTCAGTGAGCTCGTCGAAGACCTCGACCGTATCCTGACTCTCACATCCAATGAGGTAAACAACATTCTTTATAAATTATCATTACGTACTGAAATATTAACTTTTTTCCATTATTATTTCAGGAATACCTTGAATTAGGTTTCGAATCTCCAGAGACTCCGCCGAGCAGTCCCGAGAATTCCGACTGCCGGACACAGTTTGTCGTTTCCACAGTGTAAAAAGCATTAAAAAAAGTCCCAATGGCCGATGACTGAGACGAAAGAAAAAAGAGAGAGAACTCCCCCTTAATATATTGTTCTACTACGTCACCCATCTGAAGCTCTCGAGTGTGCCTCGCCGTGGAAAGGCGTGAGAAGAAACTCTTTATTGGTACAAAAAAGAAAGAGGAAAGTTTTTCTCTCCGCCTACTTCCCGCACTCTTTTGAAACTCTTCTCCTGGACCACCACCGCCGCCATCATCAATAATCAAACTAGGAAATAACTACTCGACGATGTGCCAAGTGAAAAAAGAAGAAGAAAACGTGCCTTATTCTCCGAGTCTTTTGTTATAAAGTCGTGACTCGAGTGTGTGCGCGGTTTGTTTCGGCATTTCTATGTACAAAACTAAGAAGGATTCATCTGGCCTTGGAAATTCATCGAGCAACTGCATTGTACAATTTGTAATAACCTTGTCTACTCTTTTCTTTGTGTATTACCCTGTTAGTTGAAAAATAAGACCTAGTCACAGTTTCATAAGTGTCCCCCATCTGTTTTTCAAGTCGGACCCTTTATTTCTTGAAAAATTGTTAAATTGGCCTGACTTGTCAACGCTATTATCGTTTTTCACGAACGATTGCTCTCTTTTTCTTCTCTCTTGTCATCATCATTATTTTTTGTATGCGTGCCAGTGCCATATGGCTGCGTTTTTGTGCTTTTTCTCGTATATTACCGATTATTTTTTTGCTCTCGTTTTGTTGCTCCTTAAACATTCAAAACATAATATCCAACAACTAAGATAAGTGTTATTGTAATTAGTGGCCATAAAAATTGTCAAATAATTTGTTCATTTTGCTCTACCCGATCAACAATAATTTATTCGTCTGCCATCGCGCAATGCCATCTTTATCACTTCGTCTCTCTTTTTTCATCTCCCATGACAAGAAATATTGAAATAAAATGGCCTCAAGTTATGCTGATAGAACTTTGTTGTTGTTTACTTAATGCAAATATTGAATTCCAGAGTGCCATATGAAAAGTAAACAAGGAAAAGGGCTGCAAAAACACTCAACGTTTTGAGAACTAATCTTTTTCACAAATTGCTGAAATAAAGTTTTCCAAGTTAAATTCTTTTTTTTTTCTTCAGTAGAGCATAAATCCAAACGGAATTCTTGAGGGAAGTCGATACTTAAGATTGAATACCAATGGAGGGTGGTTACTTCACGGTTTCTCGCTCGTTAACAAGCGCCAAATGGCTGGTAAGAGTCACGCACGCCTGCGGAATGCTTTCTACGATTGACTTTTCACTCGAAAAAAGAACGTCTTCATCCGAGATCCTCGTCGAAAAAGAAGAGCCAGACCCCAACGTGTGCACTATAATGGTAGATATCGATTGCTCCCCCCGTTCCCTTAAAAAAAAACAGCGCACAAAGGCCATTGTCATGGAAGAAGTCCGCTGGCAACGCCTTCCTTCGTCTCGAATATAATAATATATAAGAAATAAAAGAGGGGGGAACCTTGGTTCTATTTGTGATGGGTCATCCGAAAGTCTTCTTTAGGATCACCGTCCAATCATCGATTTCGTATGTGTGTGTCTCCTGCAGGGATCTTTGCCAAAAGAAAAAAAGGGAAGCTTGAAAAGTGCCATGAATCTGACTTTATACGACGATGAAATGAACCATTTCATTCCTGGCGTGCAGCAAGCATATATGATGATGAATCTTACGATGTCCGAAATCCCCCTCAAAAAAAAAAAAAGAAATGGCAACAACCCTTCACCTTCTTTTTTTCTGGGTTAACTTTAAAGTTCAATTTTTTGTACAATAATCACAAAATGAAATCTCTCTTCCGACGGGAAGCTAATCGATGTTTGCAGACGTCCAGGGAAAGTAAAGGATTTCATGTCAACACGACATATCAGATGCGATCATGGATCCTCTAGAGTGGGTCCATATATGTGATGCCCACGGAATGCTTGTGCACACTCTCAGCAGTGCGGCGACTGGCTGCTGTGGCGTAGATATCGATTGGTGGAACCGAGAAAGAAGCCTTTGCCCTCGTCCTACAAATTTGGGTCTCACTCTTAACGTTATATAGCAGCGGGCTATTTCCCAATTTCTATATCTTTCGTTCGATCAAAAAGTCGGAAATGGATCCAATGCACTGATATATGCCGCGCCGAACCGGATTATGTATGCAACATCAACAAATATATATAAAAAGAAAGATATATATATATATATATTTCTTGAAATCGTCTAATGGACCAAAGAAATCTTTATATATATGTCTCACACGCCGGACAACACAAAATCACGCGCCTCTTCTTAGGGTGTCGTCTACAAGATCGTGTATAGCAGCACCGCGCGCGCTCACCACCAAGAAGGGGTGAGGGCGTGGTCTCTGGTATATCGTCGGAAAAACTTGAAGACAGCATCAGTCTTCAGTCGATCTCCAGGCTCCGGCCGAGCTCAAAGTGTTTAGAGCTCCGCGTGAAAGAATGCGGCTGCCGCAGACCTCTGCAGCCGCCGCAGTAGTAGTGTCAAAATGGTGTTGATGTACTCGCCCTCTGTTTATAACCAGAGCTGTCAGTGGTCGACGGTGGTGTCCTTCTTGGTCAACAAGAACAATGTCTCTTCCGAGTGGAGTAGTCATCTGGACAGCACTACAACTACACCGCAGCCGCCAGCTCTGCAGCTGACTGGCTACGACGTTTTCCGCTGTGCCGTCGTCTTAATCGTCACGTGCGGATTAATCGGCGGCAACTTGATCCTCGCCCTTGCCGTCAACGGGAAATACTCGATCGGGATCCTCCAATTCCAAGTAAACGCGCTCCTTTCTCGCACACAAATCCTTTTATCAATGAAATAGTTTGTAAGAAGATTGATCGATTTTTATCAAAGGATCCCCCAAGTTTTCCCAAGGATCCATTAATAAATCATGCACTTTATGTTGTGAGATTCCCTCAATCTAATCCGATATAGTTGAATAATATTTTCAATATGTGGAAAAAGAAATCTTCATTTCCAGCAAAACCCATCGACGACGTGTGTGGGACGATCCTATTTGTGAGTCGATCATTTATCATGACGCAAAGCTCCCCGAATGGATTTTCAAAAGACAATCATTACATGTATAGCGAGAAGACTGGATCCCATCTGGTCTTCTTCAAGATCCTAGTTCCATCTAAATCTCGCTCCCACTCCGGCCAGACGTGTTTCCTTTCAAATGTACATGTAGAATCCCGCTGAGGGAACGCACGAGGAATCCCGCACGGTGATGATGAAAAGAAAAGAAATAAGATATCTTTTTTTTTCGCTTTTTATACCCTTGGGGAGCATCAATCAGGCTTATATACGGCGGTGGCGCCATCGGTAGCTTCGCACCCGCTACCGGCGGCAGGATTAAGGAACTCACGTTATTATTATTATTATTATTATATTCACGGAAAAAGAGCTGTGCTTCCTTTTTTTCTTTTGTCTTTCATGATGGATGGTGATTTTCTCTCTCTATATATATTTCTATACTTTTCCTTGTGTTATCAGACTCGCTGTTTACTCACATCGATCGCGACTAATCATGTGGCTTGCGGACTTTTGGTCACCATTTGGGACATTTATCCCAGCCTAACTGGATGCTGGCCTTATGGCATTCTTCTATGCCAGATTCAAGTAAGATTCCATATTTCATCTGTTCTTGTTGTTTCTGGGTCGTGCCGTATCGATTCAGCGAGCGCTCCGTAATGGTTTTCTATAGAATATAAGGCCCTTTTCTTATTCGTCCTACCATGAATCACTATATTTCCAGATGGACAGTGTATATAAGGGCTTTTTATATATGAAGGCACATAGTCTTGGGCTCATTTCCGCTACGATTCTATGTGTTTTTATTTACGACTAGTACTGAGAGAAATCGATTTTAAATCGGAGACAATGCCCAGTTGGGATCGTACATCCGTCCACTATGTCTCTTTTTGTGGAATACATCTGGAGAGCAATCGTCCGAAATAAACCTAAACGTCTTCTCCGACGAAAGTCAAATAAACGGAGGAGAAGGCCTCATATATTGCATGTACATTGGATATATATGAAAAAATCGATATAGTTTTATATGGATGGTATATATATATATATATTTTATTATTGTTTGTCTCAATATACACAGGCCGTACTGTTGGGATCGCTGAGCCAACACAACTCGATTCTTTGGATCCTGATAGCTTTGGACCGTTACATCTTTGCCACCCGGCGGCGTTGCTACTTGAAATTAGCTTCATCAAAGGTATTATACACCACCACCGCGAAATCTCTATAATAAAGACAACAAACAGAAGGCGAAAAGCCAGATGCATCGAGTTAGTCCGTATTGATCCATTTTCACGGTTGAGCTGGTATACATAACAATCAATATATACGATAAGAGATCCTGCTCATCTCAGCATTACATTCTACTATACTGTATGTATCAGCAATCAGGATCGAAGCTTTTCTAGCAGTTATAAAACAAAAGTATAGCTTATTATTGGGGAGAGCGTGGTCATTGAAGGCGGAAGTGGGCATCAAGCGTGACGTGAGGCACGTATATAGAGGAAGAACCGCGAGAGGAGATCCTGCGGAGGGGGACAGTAAAAAAGTGTAAAGAGGAAACGATGTGGCAAGCAGCTAGCTGGATGAGCTCCAACTTATTCATATCTTTGCTGCTCGTCGTCCACCCACATCCAGCTAACGAGATAGAGCCAAAGTTACGTGTCGCAAGCCCACGCGCCATTTTGAAGATCCTTGCAGAAGAAAAAAAAATAGAGAAACTTGGCGAATCCCATTCAGGAACTCTTCCGCGCGAATACTGCGGACAAACAAATAAACAAAAAAAGGAATGGCACAGTGCTGAATGAGAGGAAAAGAGGATCGATCCATCACTAGCGCGTATTTCTCTCTTTTATTTTTATGTTTATTGTGTACTTCCGGGTACATTTCTGATGGAGCACTGTAATGATCATGTCGGGATAACGTTTCCGTGCATTTATTTTCGCAGCTCTGCGTCTGGATCGTGGGCGTGACGTGGATCTTTTCTTTCACTTATTATACGTCCATCGTACTACCCTATAGCGCCTTTGATTACAGGTGAGGTCCCATACTTTCAAATTTGAGTGGAATATAAGGTTTTATAACATGATTATGACAGTAACGACGGCCTAGCGGGATGCGAGCCTGTTCCTCAGACCGGGCTCTTGATGCTAGTCAGCACCTGCTTGCTCTATTTCCCGACAACAATGATCCTGCTTTACGTCTACGGCACTGTATTCCACTCGAGTAGCTCGTCCGCAGCTGGGACGGCGGATCAACGACGCCGACGCCGCGTGAAAGCCGCCGGAAGTTACAATGACAGCAGCTGCAACGACCACTGCACTGAGGGATACTGCAATGTATTTTTCTTTTTTTCTTTTAAGAGTTGTATGGTATTATTACCACCATATCTTTCACAAAGGTGAAGGTGGAGGAATCTGTGACGAGATCGGTGGCGACCATGTCCTTGGCATTTGTTATCAACTCGACCCCATGGATCATCAAGGTATACAACCTTTACACTTGACCTTAAGTCATTGGCGCCTTTCCAAAACATATCCATTCATCCTTTTCTGCTGACTTTTTGTGTGTTTACGATCAACTTAAAGTCAATTTTTCTTTATAATAAACTTGTAATTTCATTGGGCGTTTCTGTAGCAAATCATCGTGTCCTGCTTGGGTAACGAGGTCAGTTTTCTATCATCATAATAGTAGTGAGCAATCTATATATAAAGACGTTTATCAAAAGGTCGCTCCGTGGTTGGACTTTCTCATCACTTGGAGTTCCCTCAGTCTCGGCGTTTGGAATCCTCTGCTCTGCTGGCTCCTCTGTCCGCCGATCAGAGATGGCGCCCGGCACGTCCTGGCCAAAGCCTGCTCCTGCTGCTCATCCAACAACTATTCGTCCGATCAATCAACGAGTATGTCGCTACTTCAACTTTTCAATTCAAAAATCAACAATGATTTTCTAAATAAAAAAAATAGGACGATCCTCGACATGGATGACGGATGTATCAGCAGTCAACGGTTTGCAAATGACGAGAACTCCGTCAGGAGTGGCTACAATAACGGTGACGACACCTTGCGAGATTCATCACCGTCCTAATAATCTTCAAGCTTCCGGTGGCTCTGCCACATCCATCCGAGATGTCGTCATCCAGCAATTACCTCCGCCGCCTCCTCCGCCTTCGGCTGCCGCGGTCAGTGTCCTCATTTCGCCCGTCTCCATCACCCGATCCGCTTCATCCAGGAGGATAGAACAGGACGAGCGCGTTTGGGGTGAGATCCTTGAACGATCCCTTTCTTCTGGATCCCTCCACCATTTACAGAGAATCCAGCGGCAGCACCAACAACAAGGCGGTCGCCATGACGATGATGACGAAGTTGACCGACGCCGAAACGGCAAACCACCCGGCAACTGGCCCATCTGATAAATCATTCATCATTTGAAATCATTAAATATCGATCCCAGCTTTTGTTTTTATATAATCTTGTCTGAAGTTCTCAACAGATAGAATCGCAATAATAATCTTATACTCATTTTTTTTGGTAAATAATTAACACTTTCAACGGAATTTAAAATTAGTCGGCATCATAATATAGGCCAGTGTATACTGTAATAGTATGTTTCGTTGATCAAACTTAATTCCCATACTGCTGCCCAATGTCGTTTATATACATTATATATATTATATCGATTTTCTATATAAAACCGAAAGATTTCTACTGCGTACTTGTATACTGCTGTGCATCTCCTACAATTTGCATCATCGAATTTTCATCTACAATACACTCTATTTGGAATTCTGTTGTTAGCAACGGTTTGTTGTTGGATGCTGCTGCTCCCGTATCCAACTGATTAAGAATGAACGCGTTTCAGAGCGCTCAAATGATCAACATCCGCAAATCAGGGATCCAGTCGAAGGAGGAATGTGGCTTCGCTTACTACTCCTCGGCCTCCTGGCCTTTCAGCTCACTAAAACCGATCATTTCGAACTCTATTCCGATTCCACGCAAGAAAGATGGCTCCTCGAGGATCACAAAGCTTTGGTTCCAATCAGTTGCGACAATGGGGACTGTGGGCATCTTTTGAGAGGCAAGCCGAAGCACAAGATCGGGAAACGATCCGTTGTCAACATTGGATCCATGAAAGACTACATCAAATTCATCGTTCGGGGTAACAAGACGAGGGATGATGATAGGAACGTCGATCCTTATGTCGTTGGAAACATCACCCTAGGTTTGATTATTGCAATTTAGTGTGGTGACGATGAAAAGTTTGTAGAATATTAATTATATTTCTGCGGGAATAGGTGTGGCAATTGATGCAAATTTCGTCGAAGATTTGGAGGGAATAAAAAAGATCTTTGACATTACTCAATTACCAAGCAACCCTCAAATCGATTATTTACGTCAGCAAAATTTCAGCATTGTTTTCATCAAACCGCTCGAAAAACCTAAGCCCAGTAAAACTGATTAAATTTGATTGAATGATTTCAAATTTTCTAAAATGAAAACGTTTTATATTAAAGATATTAACACCATCATTTCTTTGCTGCCCTGTGAGATTCTACAACGCTACGATAAAATTCTGAATGGGCTACCTGTCGTTCACCTTGCAATAACGAGTATTTCATTAATTATTACATAAAAGATGGTCTGACATCAATAAAATGTCTTTATTCAGGTGACAATTGCCCTCGCATCAATCGTTGGCCTGTCTTGATGATTCCGATGACCAAAACGGGTCACGAACTGCCTCAACTTCTTACTGACATGCGCCAGTCGAAGACCCTGCCTTGGAAAGAAGTTGTTGTCATTGGCGACGAGCACTTGCGTATTTAGAATCATGTATAATATGATAGTTTGTGTAAGTCTTAATCGTATTATAAACTTGAAAAGAACGTGGACTCGTTGACGAAGTTGTCGACAGTTTGGGTCGTCCGCTACCTGGAATGGATCCAATGGCCGTCACTCTCATCATGCTTAATGGCCCATCAGCTAAAAGGTAATTCCTGAATGCTGATTTCAAGGAATTAAAGAAATAAAATGTATAATTAATATAAATGCAGGAAGAGAACTCTTGATGATACCTTGATCCGACTAGATATTCGTCCAAAGCAACGAAAATTCTTGGTTGTAGGAGATCAAAACACAGCCTTTTGGGTTTTAAATGCCGTAAAATATTTTATTATCTCATAACTTGTTTCTGTCCATTTTTATAATTGAGTAAAACTCTCTTTTTATTTTTTAAACACACAAGGCTAAAACTGCTGGAATGACTGATTGGAAAGCTCAATGGCTATTTCTTATAACTGATATTAACGGAAAGGCGGACCCGTCCGCCTTTGCCTCCGTTTACGAGGACGGCCAGAACTTGTCGTTCATGTACAACATTTCAACGATTGAAGAGGGGCCAACCGAACCTGACATCATGAAGGAAAATAGCATTTACTGTCTAGCAAAGGCTCTGCTGGAGGTTCAAATGGCTGCCCTACATCAAACTATCCGTACGGAAGAGACTCGCTACTTTCAGACCACCGAAACAGACTGGATCAAGGCTAAACCATCAGCTGGCGGTCGCAGTAATGATGTCTTTAGAGTTTTTAAGGTAGTATATTTTCTTGAAGTTTGAATTCTGTCGTTCTAATGATATGTTGACATATATATTTAAAATATAGAAAATGTGGAGTAATACGAAGTATTGCGGTGCCTGGCTCTCTTGGGGTCTTGAGGCCATTGAGATGAGAGTCATGAACGATCCAATACTGTTAGACATCGGTGTTTGGGATGAAATTCACGGACTCTCAACCCAGGACGACTTGTTTCCTCACTACACTGGTGGACTCCGTCAGCGCACTATTAACGTTGCTACCCTCGAAGTATGATGTGCCTTCTTTCTAGTTAAAAAAAAAAATCAAATCAGAGTTATTTATCATCTTTTTCTTTATATTACAGTATCCTCCGTGGCAAATCTATCAGCGTGATGCAAATGGTAAAGTAGTAGGCTACACCGGTTTGATCCTAGAAATGGCAAAAGAGCTCGGCAACAAGCTGAATTTCACGTATGTAATTGTTATTTTAATATAAAAAGGCATTCACCATATATTTAATTTCGCAGGTGCAACTTTATTGAGCCTAAAGACGGTCAGTGGGGAGCTCGGTTGAGTTTTACAACTTGGACGGGCATGGTGGAGATGGTCCGGGGCGGCCAAGTACGTTCACGAAAAGTAGTTTCAATCGACATTTCAAATTAATTTATTAACTATTGTGTAATCATAGGCAGAATTTGCTGCATCTGCATTTACGGTGACGGCAGATCGTATGTCGGTTATTAACTTTACCTACTCGATGGACATCCAGCCGTATACATTCATGTTTGCTCGTCCAAAAACACTGAGCCGTGCCTCTCTTTTTATTCAACCTTACACGCCAAATGTAATTACATTTCCAGATGAAGAAATTTCAATATTTACAAGTTTTTATTTATACATTTAGGCTTGGATTGTTATTGCTGCAATGGTTTTCGGTGCTGGTCCCTTGATCTGGTTCTTCAATAAAGTAACACCTTACTACCAATTCCATCCGGATCGCGAAGGTTCTCCCATTTTCAGTATCTGGTACAATATCTGGTATTGCTCTGGAGCTATCCTTTTCCAAGGTATTCTACTAAACTATACTCTTAAATTGAATTAAATTAATAATGGGATCACTGAATCAGGGCAACGGGAAATGCCTCAAGCCCTCAGTGGCCGTATGGTAGTCGGATTCTTCTGGCTCTTCGTCATCGTCGTTCTAACGGCCTATTCTGGAAACTTGGTCGCCTTTTTGACTTTCCCCACTTACACCAATCCCATCAACACACTTCAAGACTTGCTGGATAACAAGGGCTCGCTCAGTTGGGGTATCATTCGTGGAACAGCCCTGGAAGATTTCCTTAAGGTATGTGTCGATCATAATCAATTCAAACGAGTTAGAAAAGAACCCATGTGGTGTGATATAGAACTCTGAGGACTTGCAACTCCGAAAAATCTACGAAGGAGCTATCCTCCACGACAAGTTCGATCCATCTATCGTTGAAATGGTTCGCAATCAGAGACACGTCTACATCGAATGGAAGACCAATTTGATTTGGTTAATGAAGCAAAACTTCTTGAAAACAAACTCTTGCGATTTCTCATTGGGTATGCAATAGTTCTTGACAAACGATTCAATCATCAATCACCACATTATAATAAATATTTTGAAATAAAGGTACTGAAGAATTTTTCGTGCAACAAGTTGCTCTGATTTTCCCCAGAAATAGCGTCATCTTGGAAAAAGCTAACTCAGCGTAAGAGTTTCAATGAATTTTGTTTCACCAATTATTCCTATTTTATTAAACGAGTCTGGTTTATTTTTAAAACAGTTTGGTCTACATGCAACGTGGTGGATTAGTTGAAGCTTGGCGAAAACAGTTTTGGCCTTCAGAGGATCGTTGCTCTCAGACAGTTTATGGTGGTAACGACGGAAGCGTTATTCAAGCTATCAGCGTGGCAGATATGCAGGGCTCATTCTTTCTACTCTTTGGAGGTAAAAATATATAAATAACATAAACTGGACGACGTAATAACATCTTATCGTAACATAATTAGGGAGTATCCTCGCTGGAATATTCTGCATCACGGAGAATATAATACATCGCAACAAAATGAAGCGAGAAAATGATTTCATACGGCCTTACTTGAACTGATACCTTGTTACAATCAGAAAAAAATTCGGCTACTTGATGTTTATCACATTGCACATGCAGCAAGTAACTTTCTAAAACTTTACCTTTTTATTATTATTGGTGTTATTCGCACCTACTTATAAATGGATAGTAAAAACCGTATCACCTGTGCCGAATTTTAAGAAATTTATTATATCAATGTTATCTATTATATTAAGCTAACAGTTAAATTCTCTATTACACAAGTTATACGTTACAAAAAAGAAAATACACGGTTACTGAAACCAAAAAAGGAATCAACTTTATTTCTCAAATTTCCACAAAGTGCTTCGACGAAAAGAATCAACACTCAAAAATAGTGCAAAAAGAATTTCATTTGGCCACTAAATAAAACGATTAATGACGAATACATTGTCAAGAGTGTGGCGGGTAATTCATTTTCTGTCTCTTCGATGTAGATGTATCGCTTGCGGCCCAACTTCCAGTTGCAGAATTCGAACCTGAAAATTTTAAAATTTCGCTTTATTCAAACACAAAAATGGGCAGATTGATCTCATCCGTGACGTTTAGCTGGAATCCTATTAAAACTGTCATTAAAGGCGCATCACAGTTGAAGGGAACCAACCTGTAGTTGGCTGATGATGATCGAAACGCGATGGTCTCTTCTGAGCAGTATTTTGGTGGGAAGATGGGACCTGATTCAAACCGTGATGGTCCACGTGACTATAAACCATGGTAGCTAAAGCAGGATAATGGTGGTAGTTTCCACTCGCTGCTGCAGGCCTATATTACAATGTGAAAGCGCGCAATACCATTAAGACATACATAGAGAACGCACATGGATCCTATCAAATTAATTATTTAGTTTTATAACGAAGAGATGGATAACCTGCAATGAATTTGTAAATAGGTTAGTGCTTTTGTTATACGTTACCCGTTGCTATAGGTTAAATTGCTGTAAGGCTGGGAGAGAGTATAAAGAAACTGTTGCTGTTGCTGCTGTTGCATTAATTGCTGTTCTCGCTGCCACTGAACGAAGTCTTGAGCCAAAGTTCCGACCAAACTGAGAGCCAAGGATCTTGCGCTTTGAACGGCATTTGAATCCACATGTCTAAAAAGAGAAAATCTTGATTAAATTGTTTTAAATAAGAGTAAGAGATATTCATACTCTAATAGTAAATGAAGTGGTTCATCATTGGCTGTTGGATGACTCGTCCCTCTCCCTTGGAGTGACACACTGACTCCCGTTTCCGTTTGGATGTAGGAAATATTATCTCCTCCAGAACCGAGAACGCGTTCAACCAATTTGAAGCTTTCAGGGGCGTGATCCAGGCTGATGTAAACTTTATCCTTGACCAAGGAAATGATTTGAGGAGGTGGGATATTTGGATGAACTACATTGGGCTGTGCTGATGATGAGGAGCTGGCAGAAGTGGGGCTTGAATTGTTTGTGTGTTCAGAAATAAATTGCTGAATCTGGAGAATGGCCTCATCTACAGCTTGTTTATCAACAGCTTGGATGCATATATACAATGGTCAGTCATCCAAATTAGGTGAGCTCTTGTCTCTGGGTGAGATATACCTCCCTTTTGTGCAAAGTGCTGCCTCTGAATAATGAAAATAATAAAATATATTGAGATGGTGTAATAATTGTGGCTAAAATATTTTGAATATATACTGGATTTCCATTGTATTTGCTCTTGGATGTAGCCTTTGGTCAACAAGTTACGAACTCTTGGTGGGAGGTGATTGATTTCCACTTCTGAACTGTACAGATCTTTTCTTCCACTTTTGGGTGGTTTCTTGATATTTGCCTCTTTTTTCTGGGCCGTAGAGCTGTTGGTAGGTGAATTAAGTAATGTGTTGGGGAACTTTCCCTCTGCAGCGAGTTGCGCATTGATTTGAGCAGCGGCCTTGGCGGCTGCCTGTAGGCTCGGGTTGGTCACAGGGGTGCTGCTGTTCATCCCGTTGTTCATCGCACCTTCAATTTTGTTCCGAGTTCACAAACTGAAATCGGAAAAACTAGAGCAATCGCACACATTTAAAGATAAACCTTTCTATTTATAAAAAAGTAAATCTTTCTCTTCACGTTTGACAGCACGAAGCCCTTGAGCTGAATTCCTGGCAAAATAAGTTTCCAGCGCCATCTAGTAATAAGAAACACAACTAGATGCTCCTTCCCTCTTAAACTTTTCGTCAGTTACAAGTGAAATATGGCGCGGAATGGTTCATAACAACCGACCTCGATTAATGTGATCAAACGAAAAAATAAAAGTGGAAATATTTATTTTTTAAAAGTCGAGATGAGTAGTAAAGAAGGTGGAGACCTCCTTTTAGAAGATGAATTGCAAGCCCTTCACCAATCTATTGAGCAACTCAACTCTGCCAACAGAAGCAATAGTTTTCAACAACACAACATTGAAGCTGGATCTCACAAAAACAACTCAAACAAGAAGAAACGAAGCCGAGAATCACCCGATGCTTTGGTTGACGTTCAGACACAAACACCTCGAAAGAGGAACAAACGGAAAATAACTGTCCCTACAGAGCTGCTTGATAGAGAAAATCCAATAGATGAAATTTTGGAGGGGATTGCACAGCGAAAAAATCTGACAACCAACAATGTCAAACACTTGTTGCGCAACATCATATCCCACGAAAGTGTTCAAGAGATGCTCAAGTGTTCTTTGGATTCCAACATGAGGCTGCCCTTTGAGCCCAAACTAACTCGTTCCAAAACCAAAGAATGGCTGGAAACCCAGAACCTTCCGTACCCTCCTTCAGCAAAGAAGTCAAATGGAAGTACCTGCATTCTTATGGATGAAGTTTTTCCTGATGATTCCTCTGATGATGATGAATACAAGTGAGTAAACAATGTGTTATCAATCTTAAGCCACAATATAAATAATTTTTTTTTTCAGGCCTACTGAGGAAGACCACAGTGATGAAGAAAGCTTTCTCTCATCACAAACTAGTGATATCGGTTCACCTGGATCATCCCAAGCTCCTCCAACTCCTTACACACCTTCCACTGAAGATCCGTTTAAAAGACCGTTGCCCATCGACCATCAAGAGATGGGGGAATCCGATCTGATTGGATCACGAACGAGATCAAAGCTACCTCTGAATGATACACCTTTGGAGCATCTTGAGTTAGCATTTATGCCTCCTGATATCTCCACCGACATGTACGATTCAGATTGTGATAATGACGAGTGGAGAAATTTCCTGAAGGTAAATGAAATCATTTTCAATTTAATTTATAAACATTTCATCATAGATTTACTCATTGCCTTTAGGAGTACGTGTGTCCCACTACACACCACTCGACTGAGCCTGGTGACGACGAAGAAGCCGATCCGGAGTACAACGTCCTAGAAGAAGAAGAGGAAGTAGATGCAGAAGAGATGCGCGCGGATCGTACCGTCCAGATCACTAAGAAAGAAGTGAGCGAACTATTATCGGAACTCTTTGAACAAGATTTCTCCTCTTCGGAAGATGAACTCACACGTGATCGTCCTCTTACGACACCTGTTATGCGCAATATCGAACCCACTACGGATGTAGTCCAGGCAACTCAAAATGATATCGTGCTTCGAACACCCGTGAAACCAACTGGTGTTGTACAACCTCTATTACCGACGCCACCTCCTGAGAATATCTCTTACACGATCAGCTTTCCGACGCTCAACTTCTCGCCAATTCAAATCATGCCTCAGCAGCAGATAGAGGCCGTCCCAACTTCTGTCTATTCAGACAGTAGCCCACCGGTTATTTTCTCTACTGAGATGAGATTGCTCTTGGAAGAGCAGATGCGAAAGCACGTCCAGCTTTTGACTCAGACGCATCTGATTGCTGTACAACAAGTTGAGCTTTCATCCGTAGCTCAAGGGTGTCGATCCATGTTGAATGAACTCGTCCCTATCGGCCGCTCGCTTGACATTGCTAATGTGGACGAAGCTGTCCATCTGGTCAACTATTGGGATTCTGTTGCAGTGAGATTCTCTGCCCAGGATGTAGAGAAATACCAAAGGAAAATCGTCTCTGTTGGGTAGGTCTTTAGGCTCTTATTTATTTATTTGTTTTATAGCTAAATATGTATTTGATTTTTTTAGGGATAAGACAAAATATTTGAAACGTTCCAACGTGCACCCGGATCGCTATCCATTCAATCCACAATTAGTGGAACTGATGGCCCAGAGTCGGGTTTTCATATATCCTTCACTCTTGCCCAAACTAGCAATTTTCGAAGTTCCTCCAGGTACGCAATTAATTATTATTATTTATTTTAAATTTAGATTTAATAATTGACTTGTATGTGCATGATCAGGTCCTTGTGTAGCGTCCCCATATGAAGAGCAGCTAATAGCAATGGGCATGGAGCAGTTCACTCCTTATTGCAAGGAGTTGCTCCTCAACTCGAACAAAAGTATTCTTAACAAAACTGTTTGCTCAATGATTTCCCATTACATGCTTCCTCACTGGAGCCCGAAGCAAATAAGCATCCGGATCGCCAGAATGTCCAAATACAAGACCGACAATCCAGTCAAAGTAAGTCAACATCTTGACAAATTCAACTAATATTTTTTTGTAAAAATTTCTTTGGTTTTTCAGTATTACAAGAAACATAATGTGGCACCACCTATCAACCATTCTGTGGCACCTTTCGACCGTTACTCCGTTCCGAAATTGTGCGAAGTTGATGCTTCTCTATTACCTGAGCGTTGGCGGCCTCTCTTGCTAGAAGCGGACGGCCGCTGCCACCGATCAAGTATTAAGTCTGTTCATAGAGCACGACCGATGGTCTCACTGGAGAACACTCACTCCACCCCTGTGACCTCGAGGAAGCCGAGGAGACAACGAAAGCCTAAAGCTTCGGCGTCGAAAACCACACCGTCTACTGTGGTACTAACTGGGGCCCAACAAGTGGTTAGTGATGAATCGTATTACATCATTATCAATCCGGATGACCCTCATCAGCCGCCTATTGACTCAAACCAGATCCCTGTATCTCTAGCTGATGCAGTTGCCCTTCTTGTAAGTCTTAATTTTTAAAATTTTCCATACTGTATGGCTGTATGATAATTTTTTTTTTTAATTGTGAATAGGAGAAATCAACTGAAAATGTGGAGGAGAGAAATCCGTCCAGTAGTAACACTCCGGGAAGTTGTAATAAATCCAATAAAACTGAATTGGAGAAGTCCGAATCTGAAGAAATACAATTCTTTACTTCCGAGGAGAAACTTCAAGATACTACTGCTGCTACAGAGAGTGACGAGGCAGTTAATGTAAGAGAGAGATCATTTTCAGAGCAAGAATTTGTGTCGAGCTCTCCGGTCGAAGACCTTAATGGAACCAGGGTTGAACCTGCAGAAGAAGAGGAAGCCGGAGAAGAAGAGGAAGCTGAAGAAGAAGAGGAATCTGGAGAAGAAGCGGAAGAAGAATCAGAGGAGGAGGAAGAATCGGAAGATGAGACCGAAGAAAGTAAAACGATGGACAGCATTGATGTAGACGTAACAGGCACGGAATCATCCGATTCTGAAATCGAGCCAGAACTGGAACTACCTCCAAAATATTTCAGCCGCAACAAAAGTGAAAACACAACACCTCTTTCTAAAAATCAGCCTGCCAAACGTTACGTTCTCATTAACCAATTGAACGGCGATTCGACTCAAACCATTCACGTTTGGGGACCAAAATTGAACGACCAAACAACCATTCCAGCCCGGGTTGTTGCGGACAACGGCAATAGCAAGTCAACAGTAGGAAGCACATATTCAGCTCATGTAGGTTTTCCATTAAGTTAGTCCCTTTTTTTGTCTTGTATTGAATATTATTTTTGTGTTGATGTAGGAAAGGGATAATAATCCTTCCAACTCAGCGCCCACTGACAACCGCGGCTCCTCCAGCGCTCAGGGAAACGTTGGAACTGGAGGAGGAAGCGGTGGAGACAATGGGGATGGAGACAAACCTCCTTCAAGCCCGGCTACTGGTGCACAGTCGGCCGATGATATGGTGCCAATCGAAGATGACGAAGAAGAAGAGGACGTCATGGCGCCAGATCAAACTATAGGTACACCTACCGCTTCCCATGCTGCTCCTTCGAAAGGGAAGAGCCCTGCTCATCGCCAGATACGTCACCAGCGAAATGCTAGGCGTATTCTTGACTCGTGGATGGCGGACGAAGACCCCAATCAATCCAGAAACGACTGTAAGTCCTTGCTTAATCAATTTTCATTCTATAATTAACTGTTTATCTTTTTAATTTGATAGCATACGCCCAAATTTACTTCATGAAAGTGCGCAGTCGATTAGAGACTCAAGAACCAGCTGCTTACAGAGATTTCGTCACAACTTTGGGCCACTTTCAATCGAGCTCTTCTTCAACACTCACTCTTTACCAAAAGATGGAAACAGTCCTCGCTAGCCATCCGGATCTCATGGAAGAATTTGTTTTGTTCCTCAGCCCAGAAGATGCAGCCTTGTGCGGTGTTCAATTCCAGCACTTTTTGTACGTCCGGATGCGTGAATTTTTCAATAAGTTGAAGGTAATAAAGCTCTAAATTTTAACGTATTGGCCAATTCTAATCATGATTCTCGTTTAGATTCATTTCAAAGACAGTCCTTCCCAGTTGAAAAGGACACTCAAAACACTGCAGCTCGTGGAAAGTAGTGAATCACCTAGCATTACTAGCCTCAAAAATGCCATCTTGCCTCTACTTAAAGGAAACGCTCATTTGACTCAATCATTTCTCCAGCTTTTTCCGGACGACGTGCCTCCTCCTAGGTATTACCAGAATTACAAACTGTCCTCCATCTAGAAACTAATTTGCCCTTGTTCTTCCCAGCAGTGATGGAGGTGATTTTGAAGAGGTCAACATGGATCAAGTCATAAGCGGTGACGAGTTCGAATTTGTCAACCTGAAAGACACCGTCAGCAAAGAGAACGAAGCTAAATCTGCCGGACGACGCACCAAGAGCAATGTCAAAAATAAAAGCAAAGGAAAGTCGTGGAAAAAGTCATCGTAATTTAAAAAAAAAAACACTTCGTAAAGAATTTTTATCGACCGTTGTAAATTTTCTCTCACGTGCGATGTACATACAGAGCCTCATCAAGTTTTCAAAACACTGTCCTCCTACTTTTTGATAAATGAAAAAGAGAAAGAGAGGATGTTGACAAAGAGGAACATAGAAAAGGTCAATGTTAAGATTCATGCAAAGTGATGACGAATTTGGAACCGAAAGGGGAATCGTACTCGATGCCCAAGCTCTGGAAAATTTGACGAGGGGTAGACAGAGAATACAAGTAAAGTTTTCCATCCCGATCACCATAAGTGAGAGGTAAATCTGCAGCCATAGTGCACTTGATATCGAGCCATGGTTTTATTGACTGGATGATGCTCGATGGTGGTTGATCGATAGAGACAGTGGGAGCTCGCTGCTTGTTCGCCCACTCTATGATACCGCTCATCTTGCTTAAGTCTCCTCCACCTGTATAGGTTGGCGGAAGGAGAGCGGCGATTATCAAATCAACAGATTCTGTAGGTAGACCTGAAATGCGAAGAAAAGGAAATTAAACTTCAATACCCTCAAATAAATACTAAAGAAATCACTTACGTTTTTCATTATTAATAACAATTTGTCCAGTTAGCTTGAAGATTTCGATTTCCTTGACAAGGAACTGAGAGACGGTCGAACTGTGTAAGTAGACAACGACGCGGACCCCAAGCGTGGCTAGGTGACGACCGGCACAGACAGCTCCAGCTGCCTCCAAGTGGTTTCCGCAGAGAACGACAACAACAGGTTTCTGATGAGAATTCTTGGGTGTCAAGCGATGAGGTCCACCGACAAAGTGGAGGGCTACCTCAGCGATTGCCCGAGCCATTGATTCAGACCTACGCTCGATACTTATACCATGCTTTTCCATGGTTTCCTGCAACATCCCGCGCAATTCAGCTGTTGCACTTGGCACGACTAAGCCTGAATCTAAAATTTCAAATAGTTTAGATAAAGAATAGAGAGATGACATGAATAAATGTATTTTACCTGTGAGAAATTCTTTGACTGGAGTGCAAGGTAGATGAATTTGGCGATACATCGGAGGAGCACTCTCCAAAACGTTCTCGTCATGGCGAAAGTTTGAGACTACAGATTTCATCCCTGGACCTGGAGAGGGTCCTTGTTCTTTGCCTGCCTTGATCTGTCCCATGACAGTTTTCTTGTCAAAGAGTGCAAGATTTGTCTCAAAATCAAAATCCTTTTCCATGTTGATATTGTCAGTCTCAAAACAGACTTCATCTTTAGTTGCCATCCTTCCTTTTGCATACCGGTCTTTGGTGGGTGTTAAAGGGGCAGCAATATGGCTACTCTTCTGAGGAGACTCTTGATATGGTTTGCTCTTGCCTTTGGGCGAGACAGTTCTGATCAGACCGGCAGGTGCTGCTTCCTGCTGTAGACGTTTCAGCTTCATCTTGGCATCTTCTTTAGGTGAAGGGATGATCGACAGGTTGACAATATCTCTGGCCAGAAGTGTGACATCATTGTTGCATGACAGTCCATTCTTCCATGCATCTTTTAAAGTTAAAGTTTGACTAATGGTGTCAATGTCAGTCACTTGACCCTGGTAAACTCCAATAGGATCTCCACAGTCGATAGATACGTACGATCCCAAGTATTTGTCGCTCATTTTCTTTATCCTTTCTTCACTTTGTGGGAATCACAACAGAGCAATTAAAAGTTGACAGCAGCTAAAATTTGATAAAACTTAAGAGTCTGGAAGATGACCCACTAAAACACTGACATATTAGCCTTGCTAAGACGAGTTTTCTTGAATAATACTCTAGTCCCTTCAGCACAAAATTCGAGAACACTAAATTGAAAAGAACCTGAAGCAGAGCAGGAGTCGCAATGAGGCAATGAGTGCTTGCCCGTTGGCCAATGAGGATCAGGCATTGCTCTAAAAAGTTGTCTGCTTTTAAAGTTTCAATCCTTTTCCGCTAGGGGCGCTTGAACCCAGCGTAATCGTAATAATGGAAATTTGAATTGTTTTTTTTTTGTGTTCTCGATTTGTTAGTAACATAAAATTGAGATATCGCTCTGTGTGATGTCTCAATATGAGATGAATCATAGGTCACATTCCTGGACCTGTAGCTCTGTAAGTTGAGCTAATATCAGGCTGAATTTATAAAGATCACGCAATCCCAGTACGTATCACACTATCCTTGTTCTAGGAAATATACCTACCACCATGAAGAAAAACAAAGTAATTAACTTCCTTGCTTCCTATATAGAAAAATAGTTAAACAACAGCGACATTATTTGTTATGTTATTCGACGTGTCTCTGGACCGGAATTTGATCCAGGAGGACCGCCTTTCTTTGAATGACTCTTGAGAGAGTTTATGTCTTCCTTTTGCACTGGCCCATGTATTGCAATAATAGTTCGTTTTTAGGAAAAATAACAGTACCCGTACATTAATAAAAACACAGTATCAGTCGATTCTGAGCAGTTGAGTTATTGGATACGACAAAATTCCCTCCTCCATGAAAAAATGCCTCGATGTTGTTGCGGATGTTGCGAATGTTATCGGAAGGATAACACAGATGTACGCAAAATGCCTAACTCTGCTTATTGAATTAAAAATTTTACAAAGTGGAGGAGAGCCATAGGTAATATTTTTCTTTATCCCAGTGTCTTGTGGAAACAGTTTGAAAATAATTAGTATGTTTAAAAAATATTTGATAGTGTGTTGGATTGTCGTTTCCATGATGGCAACTTTTATTCTGGTGCTTCAGCTTTCTATAACAATATTTAATATTAAACCGCTATCACTACTTTCCATCGATTGTGTCACTGTTCTGGCGGGTCTAGTCCTTGCGATTGGGGTAAGCATTTTTGGATCAGTTATAGGTCTTTTTAGAGGGAGATGCTTTTTTTTTTAATTTAATGATTTTATACTATTTATATGTGTTTGGCTTATCACGATAAATAACGTGATCTACATGAAATCCTTCTATACGGAAGATGAGACAACGACCGGTTCGATCGTATCTCCATTTGAAACTGGAGCTTACCTAAGAATTGGTGTCGATATCTTATTCATCTTCGTGCACATTGTAATTATGTAATAACAACCAAGTGATAAGAAAAACTTCCAAATAGTAAACTAATGAAAGCGTAAATAAAACGGGGGAAAAACTTCCTGAATGTATTCCCTGACTACATTCTACTAACATTTTTTAAGAATGACCCTTGAGAGATGATCCGAAAGTATATAAAAAGATCAACATAGTAAAACGTTTTTAAATCGTCATGCATCGGCAGCGCATATCATCAAAATCACAACAGTAAATGTTGAATTGTTGAGCTGGACACAACAAATTTAAATATATTTCTTCATTGAAAACAAAATGCCTCGAAATCGAAAGAAGAAGTTAGAAATGCGCCAATTGCATGCTGCAGAACTATCACGGCAGAATTTCGAAAAATGGACAAAAATTAAAAGTAATTGGTTGTTAATTTTTAATTTTTAAATCACCAAACTCTTGTCGTAACATTTCATTTACCATTCGTTAAAGGATATTGGACGATCATTTTGATGATGGTGGCCTTGGTACCGACGATAGTGTTTCTCATCCTTAAACCAATCCCATCTCCAATTTTTTCTCACCCGAAGCAATTACTAATTCTGTCATCTCTCATCTTTATGCCAATGTTGGTATGAATTTCGATCCATTTATGGACACCAAAACGTTTTACTTATAATTGTAAAAAATTCTAAACCGGGTTTGTTTAGGTACTCCTATTAGGTTTACATCTCGTCTTGTCGAACATTCAACCGACTGTATTCAAGTTTGAACGCACTACTGAAATACTACCAGTTTTATCATACATCAACCTCTTTTCTGCTATTGTAATCATGGTTTTAGTTTTTATAGATGACGTAACATCAAACTAGGTGTTAATAGTAGAATAAAACAAGTTGTATCATCCATGATTTGGCTAATAAAAGAAATTTTAGTTCTCAATGGTATCAATAATGATGCATTATAGAAATCAGTTGCATACACATCTGATTAGAAAATTATGCTGCTATATATGGTATAAAATAACCAACTGATCAGAGAGATAGCGAAAAAAGTAATAATGTTAAGAGATCGATGAATGAAATGCCTTTGAGCCAGCGACCCTCGAGAATTGATCAACGTATGAAAGACAAAACAACCAACGTTTGGAACTTTTGGTCTTGTCTTGAACCGTATTAACAAAAATCACTACAGTAACTGTTGAATTGCTGAGTTGAATGCAGCGAAGTTAGGTCTAGTTCTTCATTTAAAACGAAATGCATCATCGAAATAAAAAGGAGACGTCGGAATTGCGCGATTTGCATTCTGCAGAATTATCACATCACAATTTCGAAAAATGGTTGCAAGCCCAACGTGATAGGATTCATATTTTCATTATTCCAAACGTTTATCTAACATTTATCAATTGTGTAATTATTTTTTATTTAGGACATTGGATGGTCGTTTGGTTGATGGTTTCCTTCGTGCCGACGACGCTGTTTGTCGCCCTAAAACCAATCTTATTTATTATAACTCATCCGTTCGCAGTTTTCTTTGTCATCTTTTTGCCATTTTGCCCCTTTTCGTCAATTGGGGTATTCATTTTCCATTCAATTATGCGCAACAAAATGATTTAGCCATTAATTTAACAATTTCAAACTCATTCAGGCACTCGAAATAGCTGAACAAATTTTCAAGAGTTATTCCTTGGCAAATGTTGAGCCGACTATATTCTCGACACCATCTATACTTAAGGCTGTATATATCCTCCATCTCTTCGGCACTATTATATGCTTCGCTATATGTTTAAAGGAAATAATAATATCGATTCAATGCTAACTTTTGCCATGTTCAATTCATTGAAATTAAAAAATTACAAAAGATTCAGAAACAGCGTCTAATGTGATGCCTGATTTATAATAAATTCGTAGAATTTTTACCTCCAATCCAAATTGCCCTTGAATAACATAAAATTTAGATTAAAAATCCGTCGTAACATGGGATGAGGGGTGTTTAAAGTATATATCCTTTTAAATACAATATTCTATACTCTTCCCTAAGAAGCTCCAAAAGGATTTACGTCTCAGTTAAAAGCTAGTTTTTAACTTGTTTATAAAAAGTGTTACCTAAAAGAAGGATGACACATATTTAGTCTGCAAGTATCATAACCCGGATCTTCCCCTCGCGTGACCGTGACACGGCACTCTTCTAAAACATCCAACGCTTTCTCTTTTGGTGAGACATTTTTTTGACACCCGGAAAAAAGGAGACACGGTATTTATATTAATATGAATTCATGTATTCGGTCCTTGTTCTTTTTTCGATCTGAACAATAGAGCGGCCCAATGGGCGCCATGCTCAAAATATAAACGTCTCGGAGATGAGAAAGTGGGATCTGTTGATCGTCATCGGCTTTTTCGGATGAAGAAGAATCCCACGACAATAGGATTAAGAGAAAAAAAAAGGAACCATGTTTGAACCAAATAATTTTTTCTTTTCTTACGATCTACAAAACACCTGTTAGCATTCTTTTTTTTTGGTGAGAGATAACATTACAACACTATATATATATATATATTATATAAATCGGGAAACGAGCACGCGTGTGTATGTGTATGTATGGGAGGGGGGTCGTGTGGGTGGGGAGCCGATCGGCGCTGCGCTGCAACGGACGGCGGACCAAAATATTTTTCTTATATAGGGTGAGAGGTGTACAAGTACAAACAGACGGCAAGCGCAGCACTACGTGTCTACGTCAGCTAAAAAAAAGAGGATGACAACCAACTTTGAACAGAACGTAGATTTTTTTTAATATGAATAAATGAGGCCTAAGAAAAAGGGAGAGAAAGAAAAAAAAATTAACAAAAATTGAGCTCTACATTTAAATGTTCAAAATATAAATTGTTATTTATAAAGTGACGGGATTCAATAGCCTCAATTTTATAAAGAAAAAGAGAAAAGAAAAAAAAAATAATGAACACCGTCACCAGCATTTGTGAACGATTTTTGACTGCTGCTGAATTTCAGAGGGAGACAAAAAAAAGTTAACTTGATCAATATATAGGGGCTAGGTGGTGGAGGATTTGAGCAGATTGACACGATTATAGCACCGTTAGAGCTTTGTTTATCTAGCTGTCGTTGGCTCCCTCTAAAGCGTGCTCTGTCATACTGAGGCACAACGACTCGAGCCGATGATTCAGATCCATATCTGCGACAGAGTCCCGCTCTTGAGGACTAAATAGACTGTTATTGGCGCTGGTACCGTTGTCCATTGGAGCGGATCGGGCCCGCTGGATTCCCAAACGATTGGCAATAAAAGACTGGAAATAGAAAATTTTAATCAGTTTACTTAGTGAACAACTATTAAATTTGATATTGCACAAAATACCTCGGAGGTCTGAGAGGGATCCTCGAATTGACTGTTACCGCCACTTCGGTGCGGATGAGTGAAACTACTACTGCTACTAAAAGGATCCGGAGACGGCGACAGTGAAGAATAACATCCACTGACACCGTACAGCGGTGAAGGAGATTGGTGGGAGAGGGCGCTAACGCAAAAGCTATTCCGGTGCTGTAGAGACAAGTGGGATCCAATCTGGAGGGAGTGCTGGGGACTGCACAGCGGAAGAGACGGCGTAGGAGTCAGTGCTGAACGCATACCTAAAGTAAAAAATATATATTTTAATAGTTGAAGAAGATTTAAGAACCATTTTAAAGACCAACCTGAAGCGAGATGAGTGTGCTGGCCGTAAGAGTTGTGAGTCGGACCGGAAAAGCTGCTGGATGGACGGGCATGACTCGGGCTAGGGCAAGGACTCGGATGAGAATTGCGCTGCTGTCTAGGTGGGAACAAACTGTAGGCATTTCCGGATTGGACGTGGCATCCGCCAAATGATGAAGGTGCGACACCAAGCCCACCATTGGATTCGGTTCCATAGAAACCTGGATAGTGGGCTACGTTGCTCCAGCGTCGGGCGAAGCAACGGGATGAAGAAGGTTCCGCCGAATTGTTCTTATTGTTGTTACTGAGCTGTCCAGTAGCGTTTTGGGCCATACCGCGGCCGCCGATGGACGGCAAGGTGCTCCAGATTCGGTGGGCTTGCTCTTTCCAAGATGCGATCCTGCGACGTTGGCGATGTGTAAACGCTTCGTGGCTTAGACTTCGATCCAGCAGAGTTACAAATTGGGTCACATTGTCCTCTGCCGGAATAGTCGATACCAGCAACTGTGTACAAACTAATAAAAAAAGAAAATGAATTATAAGCGATCTTATTACTTCTATCAAAAATAAAAATTACTTTTGCCCAGAAGACGTGTGATGAGTCCCGGTAAATCATCTTGTGACAAGTGACTTGGTTCCATCAGTTCCAGGTCATTTCCATCAAAGATGGAAGAGCGGAAGGTAGGAGAGAGGCTCTCTCCAATACATCCACCAAGTCCATCATCTCCCGACGTATCACTTCCACCTTCTTCAGCACTATCAATGTCTGGTGCGGCCGAAACGATCACTGTCGGCATGTCCGCTGACGTCAAAGACTTGGCTCTAACAGCTGGATATGAAGGAGGGCCTGGATGAACCTGTTTCATGATGGAAGGCGGCTCGATGGCCGTGGAAGAGGGGGCTCTAGGTGCCAGGTTATCCATGGAACCGTCTAATGACGAGTAACCCGACGTGTCATCCCGAGTGAGAAGCGACGGAGACGGGCTAAGGCTGCTGCTGGCATTGCCCAGCACGTAGAGTTGATCCTCCGAAGAGCGTCGTTCCCCACCAACTGGTGTTCCAGTGCGGTAAGGTTTGATGGGAGTGCTCAGCACAGTCTTGAGCTCATTTAATGCGTTATGCACATTTCCAGTGTCCACTACTTCCTTCTCTAACTGGGCCAAAAGAGCCGGTCGATCCCTTAGCCGCTGGATGCTAAGAGCAATCTTGTGTCGAGCCCCCTTGGTGACGCCTTGCAGCTCCAACTGCTCTTCAGTAAGAGCCAGCATCTCTTCATACGTGAGCAACGAGAAGAGGTGGGCATATTTGTGCAAGCGGAGTCCCTTGAGCCAGGAAGGAACGTCTACAACAATACAAAAGGTAAACATTGAATTTAAATATAATTTGAAACTGATCTTTACCTTTCATTCCGCTTCCAGGGATGTGAAAGGAGGCAGGGCGATGGTTGTCGTCGCTGTAGATAGAGTCGGAGCCACTACCGCTGCCGGACGAGGCAAGCGAGTTCTGCGGAGAGAGTGGGCAGTGAGGCAAACCATTCACCGCCGCCTCGCCCGGCGAGGAAAGCGATAACGATCGAGGCTTTACCCGCCCGGACGATCCTCCGACATCATTCTAGAGAGAAAGAGAAAATCTGTTGAAGGTTTTTTCCTTGAAAAATTAAAGAGAGAAACAAACCGGTGCATTGTTCCAAACGTCTTGCGGATAAGCCATGGCGTTGTTTGAAGGGGGAGTGAGACTGTTGCTACGGCGGACGCGCTGCCCGATGGATGACGGCATGGGCCGTCCTCCGCCGCTGCCGCCCAGTCCACAGTTATTTGGTGAGCTCCACGGGTCCCAATGGCGAGAAGTACCTGAAGAACTTGACAGTGGATGGTCGGACGATGGCGGTGGGAACATGTCAAGCCCTCCTTGGTTATTGGCATCCAGCAAGGATAAGGTCATCTCTTGAGTCCCATTTTCATCCAGCTGCCGGATTAATTCAGCAAGCGACCTAGAGAGAATCATAAAGCATTTTAAAAATAATTTTAAATATGTTTAAAATATTGAACTTTAAAAGTACTTTTTATTTTCGAGCGACAGTGCCGGATGAATAAGAGCGTAAGTCAAAAGTTGCTGGATTTCCGTATTACTGTTGTGCGGATGAGATGATCCTTGCTGTTGACCGTTGGTGGGTTCCTCTTCCAGGAAAGAGGTTAACAAGCTATTTTTGAAAAAAATTTAAAATGTGAGTCGTGATCATTAAAATGAGTGTAAGAATTCTCTCAATACCTTGGCAAAAGATGAACGTAGCCACGAACTCCTTCAGCGTTCGCCGGTCGGAGAAGCGGCAGGTAGTGGAGTAGCTGGGAAACGGCCACGTCGCGTGACTCGCTGCGCAGTCCGTTGAGAAAAGCTGCGCAAAAAAAAGATGCCCCCAACAAAAGAGAGGACAAACGTGTAAATGTAATAAGCTTGTCCGAAATGGCATTGACACACTTTTAAACCATACACACACACGCAGACAGACACGTCGTCCCCATCAGAGTGGCGTTGGCCAAGGACGACGCTCTGCCAAACGGGCATTCATCCAGCCGCCCACCACCACCACCATCATCGGACTTAATTAAAAATAAAACTTTTTTCTTTTCTCTTACTCGTCATGTCCTCATGGATGATCCTAGTCCCGATATGCATTGATCCTTCTATTATTCCGGTAAATTAATTCTTTGGTCGAAGCACCGAACACACGAGCACGTTTTCTTAAAAATCTTTGATTACGGAATCATTTCTGTTTTAAGGGACGGACGTGAATTCCAGATCAAGCTCAATATACTACTGCCAAGCAATGCAAACTAGGCCACATTACACAAATACTCTCGCTCTCCGTTTTGTTGTTATTGTAAGACACAGAGTGAGGTGATGGAGTAAACAGAATGGACGTCCGGGCTGGAGCAGCGAGGCCAGCCGACTGACTGCGGGAGATTACAGTCAACAAGTCGACCGAGGCCACCGCGATAGGGGGAAGGAGAGAAAAGAGAGAGAAGCTTTCACCCGCGGTCTCTACGGCGGTTGTGGCCTCGAAGCGAACGGAACGAATACGAGAGAAAGAGAGAACATAAAAATGGCCACATAGGCCCCTCCCCGTCATCTCTCTCTATCTCGTTGCAAACCTGTACGCACCTTTCCCTTTCCCTTTCTCTTTGACCGTATAGGTATAGACTTACAGGTGGTACACAAAAGACATAGTATTTATCTGGATAAATCGGGACCTTTCTCTTCCGATCAGCCGTCCAGCCGGAGTGAATAAGCACCTGCGCCTTCCAGAGACCCCTTTCTATATACTTGTCTGGATGACAATTGTATGCGCATGTTTCCTTCATTCTTTTGAGATGAAAAACTATCGTTGGTTTTCTTAAGTCTGCTGAGGAGGGGTAGACCTGGCTTGCCCATATATGGTCGACTGATGCTGAAAGAGAAAGCGCTCGAGCGGACAAAACGGTCTCTCCATACCCTCCACGTACGCTCACGCATGCACGCTCTCTATTGTGAACCAGACACCTGCCTCTAAGGTGAACCTGTTGCCCCTCTCTTCAAGACGGGCACACCCCAACAATAACATAACAAACTGTCCTCCCCGACCGAATAGAAATCTCTCTGTGTGACTACACCAATAAATGATTTTAACTCTCTCCCTTTAAGCCAATATCCATAATAACAGTCAAAGGCGGCGAAATTGGGAAAAAGAAAAAAGAAGAAAACACATAAAAAAAATAGGTAGTCAATATTATTGCTGTTGTTTAGGTTATTATACATTCTTGAGGGGTATACACATATGCCAGCTTAAGGCAGCGTACGGGGGAAAGTGTGTGTGTGAGCGCGAGTAGCTACCTATGAGAGAACGCGTTCAAAACGAACACACTCTCTCTTTTCCTTCAGCTAACTTAGTGAAAGCCGGTCCTAAAACGCCAGCAGGAAGGGTCGGCCTTCGGTCAAGAAAAAAAAAGGAAAACGGATCAGGCGAAATCCATAAAAACACGAGACGAAAAAAGGGGGCAGCATTAAATGATGTGCTAACCCTTTGAAAAGGAAAAAAAGGGAGCGGAAGAGGGGCTCTACAGGGAAAAAAATCGGCCAACAGATGTGAACTGATGATGGGTACCTACGTGAGGGAATTTATGAAGGGATCCTTCCCCCCTTATCCTCACCAAGTGACCTATATATTTTTCTCCTCTCTCGGTGTATCTTGGAACGAAACCAACAAAAAGGTTCACACCGATGCCATTCATGGGGTTCACACAGGATTTTGTTGGAGAATGGCATCATCATCGTCATCCAGAACGATAGAGAAAGTCGTTCTCGGGTTGAACGAGGAATATAACTCATCGTTGTAAACATCATCAACCAAACGGTGGGGGGTGTATACATATATATCCCTTACCAGGATCGTTTGCCTGTGCGATTTCCTGGCGCCAGATAGCGCTTGTGACTAGGAGTTTTTGCTGCAAAAAGGAGTAGATTAGATGAGTCGCTTTAGGATCGGCCCGACCCAACAACTTGACGGCCACAGCGGCCTGTTGGGCACCGTTGCAGCTCTCGAACCACTGCTCTAGCGGCTCCAACTGTTCGGAAGAAAGATTGTTGAATCCAGACAGGAGAGGCGGAGGACCCATCATCACCATGGCACCGGCAGCTCTGTAAACAATA
Organism: Chydorus sphaericus; assembly: GCA_030141595.1. Lineage (NCBI taxonomy): Eukaryota > Metazoa > Arthropoda > Branchiopoda > Diplostraca > Chydoridae > Chydorus > Chydorus sphaericus. Next base: position 11,060,370 of record CM057930.1, read on the forward strand.
AGAACAAGAAAAAATTAGAATTAATTGAATATTATAAATAAAACCAGTATTGATTATCTACAGTGAAATTAATAATAAACCTCAGATTTCTGTATAAGCAGTGCGAAATGTTGACAAATGTAAAGACTAGAGAGAGCTGGATCAAAATTCACCTTTCACCTGCTCCAACGAGAGACTGTCTCAGGTTTGTCGTGTCAAAAAGTAAAAGCTCTTTCTTTTCCTCCCCTTTTTCCAGCAGCTGTCAATATGCTTACAGTTAGTGTGTTGTTTGCACATTATTTCGATAACAATGAATACTCGAGAGAGAGAGAAAAAGAGAAAAGTATGACCCGACCTGGTTGAAGGTTGCAATGATATATCTTCAACATGGTATAACAATATGTATCAGCGAAGGTCTAATAACCGGAATCGACCTGTTTGTATACAGCGGCACAGCGAAAATCATCACACATCCGTTAACGCCTGCCCCCACCTTCATTCTTTTTTTGTTTTTCTGTGATCGATATTGCCATGCCGCCAGTGAAAGTTACTCATCGTGCACACGCACCTAGTCACACACACTCTGCCTAAGGCACAAGGGGTAAAAATGGAAGGTGGGCACAGACACAAAAGCGGGAAATGTCGGTCACTGGGTCGGACACCGTCGAAAGTGAAAATTAGGTCAAGTTGCAGCACCCAGGACAGAAAGTAAAGGGAAATAAATACGACGGACTTATCCAAGCAGAGAAATGGTAGGCGTTAGCACGCCCCTTTCTCTAGCAACAGAAAAAAAACCTTACCGATGGGCACGTCGGCGGACTCTGTGATGAGTGGCGTCGTCCACAGCAGCAGCGTCGTTGACGTCGAAACGATGTTGCAATAACACATTTCTCTCCTAAACACACTCACAAGGTGCGTCTATCAACGGAAGAAATGATAGTCCAATACAATTCGCAGACTTGCACACACAAATACACACAGGTTTTCCTGTCCACCTTATTTCCCGGTTGGAAAAACACTCTCTCCCCACGTCCGAGAGTGGTGTGTGTGGTGTGTACTGTACTCGTCCTGTCGTCTCTCACTGTTGACGTCACGAGCACAAGGTTGCGGCTAAAGGGCGATCCTCTCTCCCCTAGGGGCTCATCGATTACGCTGCGGCAGTTATTTAATGTAATGGGATAAAAAAAACAAAAAAGGAAGAAGAAGAAGAAGAGAGGAATGAAATAATCTGACGATGGAAATCGAAAGTTGTCCTCGGGCCGTTTGTGTAGTCCGAAGTGAGAAGCATCGGAAATGAGCTAGCTATAAGCTATGTCTGCTCTCTCTCTATTTCGTGCCTTTTTAAAAATATTCCAAAAATTCAGGACCGACTTGACGAGTTTCTGGACAAAAGAGAAACTTTTTTTCTCTCTCTCTCGACCATTCATTCGACACATATATCCGCCCTGCCCATTTTCAGATATATATGGACTCGTTGTTAACTGGACCCTATCGGCCGGTGTGCAAAAGCCCTTTCTTATGATTATATTTGGTAATCACTTTCTCTTTACTCCGTGATTTCCTCTTTTGATGTATAATATAACGAAACAGGTGTGCAGAGCTCACTGGTGCGTACTATTATTATTATTTTTCGCAAGGCGGGAAGTAAACCGTTCCAAGGTCTTTTTTGCAGTTACTGTCAGAAGTACTCACCAGCGTAACGAGGTCAGCACGGCGTAGATGCGCGTTGATTCAGTGTCACCACCACCAGCAACAACATCAATATCGATAGAAAACAATCAAAGCGACACGTGCCTATGGGCTGCCTCGATAAAACAACTCATTCAGGTCAGAGCAGTTACGCTTGATGAACCTGAACGAATAACGGGAAAATAAATCAAATTATAAAACTGCGTGAGTTTTGTTCCCTTTTAATAGCACGCCGCAGCGTACAAATCTACATGTCATAAAAAATGAGGAACAACTTTTACTTTCTTCTTGGCACATTCATATATAAATATATAACCCTCGATTCGAGGAAGAAAAACATGTTTTGATTTCACTTCACGATGGCAATAAATATATAGCTCGAGAGCAATTGATCAGTCCTTCAATTTTACAACGCCTGTCTCCAAACAAAAATGTGAAATGGCGAGTAACAAGTCACGCTAAAAACATTCTTGCATGAACTGAAAGTGACATTATGTACTTGTCGCATTTTTTTTCTAGTTGGATACATTCAGAGAGAGAGAGAGAAAAAAAAATCTTACCTCACAGGTATGAATAATGGAACGGATAAGATCTGTTAAGCAATATATAAGGACACTTTGTAAGACGACACTACGACTAGGAATGTGATGGAGGACTGCTAGCTGAGCTAGAGGGGACGAGCTTCCACTTTGGGTGTTGTTGTCGGACACGTTGGATTTCTTTGGGTGAAAAGTGAAGGCAGGCAGCGATGGCGTTGAACATGTGGCTCTGAGAAGCCGCGTCCCCTGAGCGAAGAAAGAATTCGAGCAATACGTTTTTCAAAATACTCGAGATTAGCCCCTTCTCTCGATTGGTTCCTCTCCAAGCGAGCAAGCTCTTCGTGCAAAATCACTTTCTGATCGGCAAAGCGATGCTCAGCTGTCACGGCGGCCATCTGCATTTCACGAAGAGACGCTTCCAGTGAGTGCTTGGCTCGTCGCAGTCCTTGAATCTCAACTTCTTTACGAGCCAGCTCTTCAACGTAGTGCAGGATCTGGCCTCCACTGGCTGTTGAACCAAGGGTCATGGAACCAAGTTGAGCCAGCGATTCAGGCCACTCGTCCTCCCCAGAAGATACGGCAGCGCCAGTTTCTTGTCCATCAGAAGTCGAAACCGACCTCACGAATCGAGGAGTTGAATCGTTCATGTTCAACAACTCCCTCAGCCTGTTCAACTCGTCATCTTTTTCCTGTAGAAGAGTGAGGGATCGTTCACGTTGCTTTTGAACTTGCTGCTCCAAATCGGCTACGCGAACCCGCTGAGAACGTTCTATCTGTGTTAGCTCATCTTTCCAAGCCATGCGCTCTTTCATCCAAGACTCTTGGACGGAGCGCAAGGATTCTTTATGTTCGAAATCGGCGTGCTCTGCTTCACTCCGCATGAATTTGAGTTGGACGCGAAGTTGATTCAATTCTTCTTCAGCCGCTGCGGATAGAGATGGTGGACCGGTGGCTGCAAGAGTTTCTTTGCTCGTCCAACGCTTTTCTTCTTGTTTGTACCAATCTAGCTCTTGTTTCACTAGCTGATACTCCAGTTGGCAAGTTTCATGGGATGTGGACCCGTGGATGTCCAATTTGAGTAGAGCTAGCACGATAAAAAATGAAAGTTCAATATGTAAAGCAGCTTAAATTGATTGAAAGCATAATAATAATAATAAAACTAGGATCATACAGGCGATATCTAAAGTGGATTGGCGGCCTACTTCCATCAAGCGAGCCTTCAAGGCCATCATCTTGTCTATCAACTTGTCTACATCGTATTCCTCCTCCTCTGAGTTTGAAAGTGCACGGGAATCTTTACTCTGCATCAAGTTTAACTGCTCCTAAATAGAGAAAAAAAATGGTTTTAAAAAGTGAAATGGCATGAAAAAACAGGTTCAAGAAAATTTTTTACTTTCAATTTTGAAACTGTGGCTAAATCTTGCTGCCGTAGACGATCGTAAGTTCCAATGCGCTCGAAAACTCTGCAAGACGCGCTTCTAGGCTGGCAACTCTCTTTTCATGTGACGCATCTAATTGCCGAGCAGCTTCTTTGGCTTCAGATGCGTTTTGTTGTTCCTATTCAACGAATAAATTAAATATCGCTCAAGCAAAATCGTTAAAGAAGATTCAACCTGTTGAATAGCAAGTCGATGTTGAATTTTAAGGTCGGCCATCTCGTTCTGCAACTGGATTAAATGAGGAGAAGGCTGTTCTAGCTTTCTGTTCCGAAATTCTGAGTTTCATTTTAGTCGCTTCCAGTTCGTTGCTCAAATCTCGTAACCTTAAAACGATAATGACATTACATTGAAGTGATTTGAATGAGATGGTGGGAAAGAATTCAACTATATTACTTCCTTTCAGCTACTTCTAGCTGATTCGAAGTGGCATTGACTTGAGACAGCCGACTTGATTTGGTACTCAGCTCCATTTCAAGGTTTTCCCTTTTCTGACGTTCTTCCGCAATAGTCTTCTGTAGTTCTCTATTAGAACAAGAAAGAAAATATAACTATGAATTCAGGCATCAATAACTAGTAGTATTCAAATTACCTTAAAATAACTTGATTATTGGTTGATTCTCTACTCCTTTCAGCCTTCTCCAAAGTTAAGCTGGCCTTTAACTCTGATAACTGTTGCTTGAGTATCTGGGAATTACTATCAGCTTGACTACAAGCAGCAGCCAATGATTTCTCCAGCTATTAAATAAATTTTTTACTAATCCATTGATAACTGATTTTGGTACAATAATTTTACATCATCTTTCTCCTGAATCAATCTTTTTCTATCCTGCTGGAAACTGCTCTCACAACGGCTCTTTTCTGCAGAGATTGTAGATAGAGAAGCTGACAAAGTGGAAATTTGTGTTTTCAGTCTTTGATGATTTCATCATTTTCATTAGAAGGGCCTATAAATTAATAAATTTGTTTAAAATAAATTCATATTGAGTATGAAATGTAACTGGGTCTCTCCATATTTATTTCTTACATCTGTAGGCTTAGATATTGCAGAATCACCCAATTGCTCATCTAGATCTGGAGTATTAGTGGTTTCTGCAGTGGTGGAGTTGGTTCGTCATCTGAATGTAAGCTCTTTGACTGTGCCAATGCATTTAGGCTAGCCTCCAATGCTTCCTTCTCCTTTTGAATTCCTTTGTAGGCTTGAATGACATCTGTAACGAGCCACAATAACACGTCATAGGGAGATTAATCAAAATCATCATATTTCTCTTCTAATTCGAAAGTATGGCGGGAATACCTCTTAGCTTCTTTTCGTAACGACTGAGCTGCTCTTTTTGTTGTTCGATGGTGTCTCTAAGTTCTTTTTCTTTTCTAGACATTGTTGTTAAACAGTAAATAGTTTGCTACACGTTTGATAGTTGACGTAAACAACTTTGGAAAAGCAGAAAACTAGATCCCCGGGACCCGGCAGAAATTTATTGCATGAAACCACCTAGCGGTCAAAGGTACAACTTGTTTGAAATAACCTACACGTCAGCTTACAAACACATGCAAACGTCAAAATTTGTTGCAGTTCTGAAGTCTAGGAGAAAGGGCTAAAAAAGAAGAAGAAGCAGCTGTAAAAAAAACCGGTGCGAAGTATAAACAGACCTCACAACTCTTAACTGTTACCTGAAATTCCTCTTTCCGGTCATGGCGTTCAACATTGCAACTCATATGGTACGATAATTTGTCATTATTGATTTACAGAATTTCGATTTTATTACAGAATTTTCTTTTATCTAATTGTAGGACTACGAAGGACAACACCTGGCTGAAAAGCTGTCTCATATCATTGTGGTGGCTTTTGGGGTACAATCTTTTAAAGTAAAATCCTACACAGTTTTAAGTAAATTAATTGGCTTCTTTTTATCTCTAGGTGATTGGCTGGATTGTTGGATATGTCAATCAGCAATTCTCCCACACCGTGATGGTCCTGGGAGTAGGAGTTCTGTTGGCTGCTTTGCTGACTCTGCCACCCTGGCCCATGTACCGCAGGAAGCCACTCAACTGGAGGAAAGTGAAGAAAGATGCCCCAGTTGAAGCTCCTCGTAGCAAGGAGAGCACAAAGGAAGCTGGTTCATCCCCTTCAGCCCAAAAGCAGAAGGCAAAGAAAGCCAAATGATTATTGGAAAGATTGATATATTATATGTATAATTGTCCTTTTTGAAGGAATTGGAAAGTTATTAAAACTATCTCATTACAACTTGTGCTGCTTCATGAATATTTCTGAAAATGTACTGACAGAACAGTAGTGCAATTACTAATTAAATGTGCTCTGGTGTTGAACATGTTGTTCTCAGTATGAGTTAACACTCATTAACAATCAGAAGAGAGGAATCTTTTATAATAAGACAGAAAAAAGTTTTATAGTTTCATGATTCAGACATGGTGGTTCAGAGTTTTATCACCAAGTTCCAGGTTATTTTCAATTTTCCAACTTTTATTTTGTACGGCAACATCGCAATAGATGACGTTTTGATTGTGATCTCGGTGGGCTGTTGTTACGATTTGCCAGCTCGCTGCTCACGTCCTGTAGCTAGTTTTCAAAAACAAACATTTGAACATGGAGAAGGATGGCAATAACTCATCAGATTCCGAGTCCAATATCTCGGTCATTACAGAATCTTCGTGGAACAAGCTCAGAAACAGTTCGCAATCGGTAAATACCTAGAATTATTTTTCCCTAACATTTCCACTGACCACTCATTACAAATTTTGAAAAATACAGCAAGGATATCGGGATGGATTATCTGATGGCAAAGAACGGACGCTACAGGCCGGTTTCGATCAAGGCTATTCTACAGGATATTCAAGAAGCCAACCGGTAGCTGAATTAAGAGGGATCCTCACTTCTATTTTATTTAAAGAAGGTGTTGAATCTAAGATGGGCAAGACCTTGAGTACCCTGCTTTCAAATATACACTAAATTTCTATTCTTGAGCTGGAATGAATGTCCTTTCAGCAGTTTTTTTTTTATTAATTGCATTATAATATTAGTTTAGGCTCTAGTATCTATGAGAGGATGGTTATTATTTGTTTCTGTGTGGAACACAAGTAGCAACTAGGAGCCTAATAACTACTTTGGGTAGCACTTGAATTACTGCTGAGTCACACACAACTATTACATGAAATGAAAACTCCACACAATAAAAACCAAGGTTGAAGGGAGGTTCTGTGAGTACCAAGTTAGTTCAAGATAAGATTTTTTTTTATGAAGCTGGCATTTTATTTTGTTCAATTAAGGTGAGGGAAGGGTTATCCATGGACAAGAAAACATCTTCAGACTGGAAAATTTTGTTTCTTCGTTCCATTGGCTCATTTAAAAAATAAGGGCGGTCGTCAATCTTAAGACGTTGTTCTCAATTTTTTTTTTGGAAGAAAAAAAAAATATATCAAAATCACTGAGCGAGACACGACCCAAAAAATGAAGGGATAAACAAGAAGAAGAAAAAGAGTCGGCGTGTGATTGAGACTAGTGAGGAAGACAAAATTCAAATAAAAGAAATAGAATTCAAGGAAAATGTAGATTTATCTTTCATTGTTTTCTGTAATGACCTGGATATTACATGTTGGAAGAAGGGATAGGAGAGAGAAAAAAAAAGAAGAGAACAAAAACAAAATCATCCAATTTCATATTATAGCGCACAGGACCAGGAAAGGAAAAAAATTATTGAAAATGTAAACTTTGTTTTGCTCATGGAGTTGAATTTATCTCTTCCGCACGCGCGCTCGCTTTGCATTCTCTTGTTTCGGGTTTACATGCGATCAGTCGACCTCAACTTCTCTTCAACGGCTTCAGGAGACGCTTCTGAGTGATCAGTGGCCTAAATTTGTTTTAAAATAAACGAATGATAAGACAAACAGCCCAACAACGAGATAACACTTTGAGCTCATACCTGAATGTACTTGGCGACACCGACGAGAGCTTTCTTCAAGGCATCGAAGGACGAAGAGTACAACATCTTCTTCTTCACTTTCGCATCATCGGGGCACCACGACATCAGGAAGAGCTTCTCTTTCTTTCCCTACAAAAGTATGAATGTGTGGGTTTAAGAATGTGAAGCAATAACAAATGGTGTAATCTCTTACCTCTTGGGTTCCCTGACACTGGTGGGTGTACTCGAAGTCGAAGAGACCATAGCGACACTCCTTCTCAGCTCCATTGACAATCTTCAGCTTTTCCAAGAAGGATTCGTAGCTGGACTCGCGATCGCCTACAGAATAAGAGAATCAACAGTTTAGAAAGGTTGGTATGCATACGAGGTGCAAGTCAATATATTCACCTGTCGATTCAACGTCGATGAACTTTTCGTCCTTGATGTAGAAGACGACGTATCGGTAATCTTTCTTTGTCTTGATTTTCTCAAAGACCTGCTTGCAAGCATCAGTGACCGTAACTCCAGACGCCTAAATGAACGAGAAAAAGAGGGTTATTCACATGATGAAATGTGGCTAAGCTGACAACGCTGTTGAAGAGAGGAAAGGAAACGAAACAAAAAAAGGAGGAAACTTGCTCTAAAACCGGAAGTGGCTTGGGAAGGCGAATGATACAATTCTCCCACAATCTCATCCCGATCAGATAGATTTAGGTGAACAATCCTTTATCTGTCTCAAACCAAGCTCGAGAGTCGTCCCATTTCAGGTGCGCTGCACGCTACGTGGTTTTATCAATCATACCGAAAATACTCAGTCTGACTCACAGCGAAAACATGACAGTCACGAAACAAGGGCAAATAAGAAATTGCAATCCCACCTTGTTACAATACAAGGAGATTCTGATATTGCAACATTTTTTTTTTAAGTATACGAAGCTCGTCGTCATTACTCTCCTTCAGGATCCCTTCCCCTGTAGCTATATTCAGACATAGTCACACAGAATATGAGAACCGGCATCTACCCCCCGCAAAGACATCAGTAAAAAAGAAGAAAAAAAAACTTTCCTGTACACACGTAATCAGATGTGACACTTTTGTAAAAAGGAAGACCAGAAGGAAGTCATGACTCACCATTTTTGAGTTGAGTAATGTAGAATCAAAGAATTAACTACGAACGTGGAAAATCCACACAAGTGTGCAAATGGACCGAAAAGTATAGACCCGACTGGACTGAGACCGGGGACGGCACTGAACTTGAGCGCTGAGGTTCCAGGCGACGACTCTTTTAAATATTTATGATGTGTGAAATAGTGCAAGAGAAAAATGCCCTTCGATTACAGAATGTGTGCGTGCGCGGTACGCGGCGTCGGGCAAAGAGCAAAAAACGAGGGAAACAAAATACAGGGCGGACTACTCTGCACCGGCCGGGACCTCGACTGCAAAATGGCGGCGTGTGAGCCCTTTCCCGTACCACACGAGCTTCCCAACATACCCCAGTCGTCACGAAACTGCTGACTGGTTAACAGCGCCGCCAAGTGGTCAATATAATGAGGAATAATAAAGTTTTTATGTGATAAATTAATAATTTCTTGATTTTTAACCATTTTGTCATGTAAACAATTTTTGAAACACTTATTTTCAAAATAATCCATTTATATTTATTTTAATAAATAAATATCGACGAAAACAATTAGGGCACCGCTAGAGGCGCTGAAGAGTGATGACGGTCGATGATATGCCGTTTCAGAATAACTGTATCCGAGGTTCTCTGATTGGCTGTCCATATCGGGCGCTGGTTCAACCGAAAAGTCTAACTCGCCTTGAATTTTTTTCTGATTCATGCTCGTACTTGTATTTATTTTTCATCGCTTTAGCTTGATAAGAGCTTGCAAACCCTTAAGAGCTTACGGATAGATAAAAAAGTAAGGCTGACAATTGTCCGTGAGGCGATGAAGTCATGTTTTTGATAGTTTTCACTTTTTTGTTTCGTCTCGTTGAGGATGATGACCTTATATAGGCAGGAGTTGGATGACTCACACACGAGCATTTCGACTTCCCCTTTCTCCTAGTGGGGTATCTTTCTAGTTTTATACCTCTTTACGCATCCCCTATATAGCTGTAACTTTTCACGGCTCATATACATCTTCATGGGAACTAAAAAATATTTAAAAAATCGTTACTGAAATGAGCTGTTAAAGCATTTAAATTTCGAATTTTTGCAAGGTATTGCAGAGAGACGTCCCCTAGACCGTTTCGAAATCGGGATCGCAGTCACAATACTGACCCTTTTGTCGTTACACAGATTTGGGCGAGGTCTCGGGAGGGAAAGAGCGGATTTAGTTTTCGAAAGACCAGAGGGAATGTCCATATATGGCAATAGAACATGCAGCGGGCTAGTAGGGGAAACATCTGTTCGATTGTTGTCAACCTCCGCTTCGCTTTTCCCTTGACTCTTTGTACAGACATTGCTTACTCTGTTACTCATAACTCGTAGAGTGTTCTAGCTCTCAAATCCCAGCTGCAAACTATTATTTTTCAATTAAATTTTTCCCATCTCTACTACGATGCTTCTAGAGTAGATCACTGACCTTTTTTTCTTCATTTTTATAAGACGGAATAAGATTAAAAGATAGTCCTTGCTTAAAACTGGTTGCATTTTACCGACCGGCACTTGTCTCAGATCTTGAATGCATTATTTTGAGTTACACTAGGACTTGCGGTGACCGGATATGGCGGCTCTCATAAAACATTCTGTTTCCTCTGCTGGTCCTATATACCGTATCCGTAGACCGTATAGCATCTGTTGATGGATGATGGGCTGGCGGCATATCAGCGTCTCGCGGTCTTACCGTCTTAACTTTGGCAAGCCGCAGCGGAGTTTTGGACCGGGCGACTAGGGGAGACGGGAGAGAGGGCGACCGACAGTCTGAGATCGCTAAGCAGAAAGCGCATCAGTGATGCATTAAATTCAACTGGCAACGTAGCATGTCGTTTCGAATTCGTCTGTTTACGTATGAGGGACGCCGGTCTGAAAACTACGAATTTCTGAATTCCATTTTTTTTCTTGAGCAAATTTTTCATCCATCTTCATCCACAGATTTCCACCATGGCGTAAGTATTTATTCCTATTTTCTAAAAAGCTATTATGATACATTATATTTCTGTAAATTTTCAAATTTGAATCTGCATGCATACAAGGCTTTGATGTAATCTTAATGTTTTGTTTATAGTGTTGTCGCAAACAAACCAAAGTCAGAAATGACACCGGAGGAGTTGGCCAAACGGGAAGAAGAGGAGTTCAACACGGGACCACTTTCAGTGTTAACGCAATCAGTGAAGAACAACACTCAGGTTTTGATCAACTGCCGTAATAACAAGAAGCTTCTTGGACGTGTCAAAGCTTTCGACCGTCACTGTAACATGGTTTTGGAGAATGTCAAAGAAATGTGGACGGAAGTGCCCCGCTCAGGGAAAGGGAAGAAAAAGGTAAAAAATTCTAGCTTGAAATTTTTGTAGTTCCCATTTTAACATTCTGTTTACAATCTCAGAGCAAGCCAGTCAACAAAGATCGCTTCATATCCAAAATGTTCCTACGAGGAGATTCTGTCATTCTTGTGCTCAGGAATCCACTAGCTGGAGCTCCACCCTCGAAGTAACGTGGAATTATGTCGAACACATTCTGATCTTAAAAAACTTTTTGTATGAAAATTAAATAAACAAAACAAATCGCTCGCGAAACTATTCCGTCAAAAACTGTTTCATCTCGCAACTCTTAGGAACGTTTTTTATGCATTGCCTTTTCACGTAGTGCAGTAAGGTGCTAATCAATTTATCTCTCTATTCTCTAAAACAGTGTCCATAGTATTTAAAAGACGG